>OY728146.1:1319399544-1320599544 GCA_963277665.1 Viscum album
TTCGAAGTGGACTCACTATCCCTTCTGGTTTACAACCAATCACAATGTAAAATCCCACTGCTCTCTCAAATGAAGTGTGCTCACTACTTATTCATAATATCCACTCATAGTTTATAGACCTATAGGTCTCTTCGTTATCCCTAATGAAATCTGCATCCTTAATTGTTAATAGATGCTCTGTTGACGTCCCACTTTCACCTGCAGATGAATCTCTATTTACACCGGGTGTACCATGAAACCCCAAATATTTCATGCAACCCTTACTATGTCTTGAGAGAAACATTAATGCCTTGCGTGAAAGATTCCACATTTTTTGTGAAACACCCTTTGCGCACAACTTCAATCTTTTACGCAACTCAAATCTTACGCATAATATTATTATCTTGCACGCAACTCAAAATCTTTCATGCAACTCCCTTTGCGCGAAATTCTTATGCGATCCGGTGCTCAGATTTTCTCTAAGTGTTGATCTATTTTGAATAAGGGAGGTCACCTCATATTTATAGTCATTCTTGACCCCAGCGCGGAACATTCATCTTTTTTCACACAAGTTCCTCTTTGAGCGCACAAAACCCCATTTGACGTCGTATTGGGCGCGCAAGTTTCTTTCAAGCAACCTCATCTTTCACGCCCATTTCCAAATCTTTCATGCACATCATGCCTTTTCCATTTTTTGATGTTCTTATCCCAAAACATTCCTTGTGCACAAGTTTCCAAACCACCCTAGATATTGCACGCAACTTCTTTTTCCAAAAATAGGTTTCCCCATTTTCTGATTTTGAGGCCCAAAAATTTGGAAAACACTAGAAAATGGCACCACCTTAGATATGTTCTTTTTGTACCACCTCCAAATCGTCCATTCCTTTGTCATCTTTATTTTTCAAGAAATTTTTTCAACAATATCTATGAAACTCGACAAATCACCATATAAAACCCCTTTGTCAAGAAATTAGACATCATGGTATGCACTGTCAACAAACACAACAAGGAGTTCTGTTTTGTTAAAAAACACAATCACCTCAAAAATGATTCAATGATACCTTGAGGGATTTTTTCCCAATAGTAATTTTATTAAAAATATAAATTTATTTTTCATCATATGATATACCAACAATGATACATGTTTTGAATGTATTTTTTAAAATTAAAACATATTTTTTATCTTATAATACATATTGGTTAAACAATATATTATATCTATTAATATTATTATATATAATATATTTATTACAATTATAATATAAAAAATTATAAATTAATTTGAATGAAATACCACTAAGTTAAAGGATTAACAATAGGGTAACCAGAAAAATAGTGATCTAAAGGAAATATGATAAACTTATTCAACAAAATATTGCAATAGTTGTTTTCATTAACTTGTATAGGTAAAATAATCAATAATATCATAAACACATAAGAATCAAAAATTTATTCACATCACTATGTTTAGAATAAACTAACAAGAACCCAACACAATAGTCTCACATCTGGCACGCCAACACTGGTAAAATTTGAAAACAAACAATGTGACCGTAAAAATAGTTTTTCTACATATTAATTTTAAAAAATAAAAATAGAAGTAGATTTTTTTTGTTCACTTTAATTTATATGATGACCAAAATTGAGTTAATGAAATGCAACATGAAGTATATGATTATAGGTCTCAACATAATTCATAATGGGGAGGTTTATATGGTCATTAAATATCTGATAAAACTTCTTAAACAAAGGCCATACACACATGGAATCCATTTGTTCTATTGTATTGATGATCATCACCATATTAGTCATCTAGGATCGACCATCTTCCAAGTGGGTGTATTTCCTAATGTAGCAGTTTAGATAGTGTATGAGGCAATGATAAAAATCCATCAATAAAATGCCCTTCAAAATAAAGAATTTTTTAAAAATAACTACAAATGCAATAGATTTTGAAAAATATCTTTATATAATTACTATAGATGTTTTTATTAAAAAAATAGGATTTCAAAACATTTAAAAATTTTCATATTCCTACTAATTATCTACAATTTTACTTTTGTAATGATATTTCTTATTGAATAGAAGAAGAAAGAAAGATTTGGGATAATAATACAAGTCCTTGTGATAAAATGGTTCTAAATTAAGTTAAAGTAACATAAAATAAATTTTTAATTTGAATTAAATGTTTGCTTACTTAAATATATAAAAAATATGGAATCTAAATATCTTATAAATTTTATTCTCACATTTCAAATGAGTGAAAATTAATATGACATCTTCTTTCATTCCCTAACGTAAAAATGTATCATAGGATAGAAATAAAGTTTTGATAAAAATGAATTCATGATGAGTTTGAGTATTTTTTTGTATAAGAAATATGATAATACAATTTATAATAGTACCTTATCACATGATTGAAGGTTTTTAGAAATGATGATCTGTAGCAGCAACAATGCAACACTCATAAACTGCACACAACTCAAAATTCATATATAAAAACACCTCCATGATCAATGTAAATATAGAGAATTCATATATAAGGTAGGGGATATATGAACTATTAAAGACATCACATGGAATGTATATGAACCAAATGAACATGAATAAACAAAATAAGGCTCTATCTGGTTCAAAAAAACATTTTTCATTTTCATTATCCAGTGTGACCCTTAAGAGAAAGGGAGTGGTGTTTGGGGGAAGATTTGGAATCCACTCATTAAGAAACTAAAAGTGAAAAAAAAAATATCTAATCAGAAAAGTTATACATCTGTGTAGGATCCTTAGAGGTTCAAGGAAAAAAACTTATCCCCTCCCATGGTAGGTGGTAAAAGATGAAATAAAAAGAGCATGAAAATTTATCAAAACAAGTAAACCCCAATATTAGTTTGCATAAAATAGAACAAATCCTTATAAAAATGGATTCTAACTTGAAATAAAACAAAATGGTTCTCCTAAAAAATTGTAATTATTTTATACACATTCAATATACATGACTAATTCTATTATAAATATAAATTCCTAGTAAACATTTGATAATACTGGGAAAATAATTCATCCATATGAATCATTTATAAAAATGATAAGTGTTATAATAGTTTAGAAAATATATATGAATTATTAAATAGTTAATGTAAGTTCATAATTCTATCAGTTTTATATGGTATAATCGTTTTTTAATTAATGTTGACATATGGACAGTGAGCTTTTTGAAAACATAAGTAAATAGAAAAAAAATCAATAAATTATTATTGAGAAAATTAAACACCTTTTTATCACATATATAAATCCTAAATTCACCCAGAACCAAAAAATTAATAATATTAAAAATACTGACACCAAAACTTTGGAGTGGAAAAATAATTTTTTCCATTGAAAAAATGAACTACATATAAGCTACTCACTAAAATTACAAAACATATTACAACAACCAATTACATCCACACATCATTAAAAATATAGTAATATCCCAAAATTCACCATGTATTTCCAATAAATAGACTTCATTTTATAAGAGTACAAGGTTTGGGAAAATCCTAGTAATTCATTCAGGCTTAAGCATAGAGAGGCAAATGCTCTACACCCAAATAGTACAACCATAACTGATGATAGAAGAAGCAATGAGGAAATTTACATTAACTTAACACATTCCAACCACAACATGCTTTTGAATATCAAAGATAGGTTGAAAGACAGGTGAAACCCAAAATCTAATTTTATACAACAAGTCTTGAAGAATTTAATTACACAAGATTACAAAATAGAACTTGTAATCAAGAAAATTCCATAATTAAACAACAATATAATACTAAAATTCCTGAAAAAGTTATAATAATAATAAACTAACAAAACCTTATTTAATATTTTATACTAGTAGATTAATTTGATAAACAAAATGAAGAACATAAAATAAATTGAAAATAGAAAATAAGTATTAAGTATTTTATGTGGTTTTCCCAAATGTTTTCATGAAAAGTGGATGAATTGTAGTAAGTGGGAAATTTATTAGAATCATTAAAAAAATCAAGTCATTGAATTTCATCTTCCCTTACACATAAATAAAATAATTTCAAAAAGGAAAAATTAAAGAAAAAATAAAAGATAAAATCATGGTGTTGAAGGTATAAATTCTGAAAATTCAGAACTCTTCACTCATCCATATTGTATTTAATTATTATACTCAAGACAAAATATTCAATTTTTTATAACTTAAACACTTGAAAAATTAAATGAATGGGATATAAGCACCCTAATTAACCCAAATAAAAGAAAAAGTTCCCACTAAACTAACATACCAAATTCTAAGGACTTACCTATACTAAAATAATAGAATCACAACATTTCCATTACACTAACCAATTTTAGATAACAAACAAAAAGGTAAGGTCACTACCATGATATGAGAATCACAATTAGTCTTCATTCGATAACACTTTATGAAAACTAATAATAACACTTAAGATAAGTACTTTTTATACTATCTCTTATTAAATTGTTGTGAAATACATCTTTAACCAATTTAAATAGAAGAAATAATGTGGATGAGTTAATGTCATGTACATGGTTTATGTACGAGTCAATTAGAAGTATGAAATTTCCCCAAATTCAATGCACAACTACCAACAAGTACCCCATTAATATGTTTATAAAAATTTTATAACATAATAAGGCTAAAAATTTAATAAAAATACATGTGATAATATTAATTAACATGGGAACTAAAACTAACAGTAAATAATTAATAAAGAAAACATTATCCATGAATTAATAAAGAAACTAAATTGCAAATAATATATACCATAATTAATTATAAATACTCAAACAGACTATGATTTATTAACATGAAATGATATTAATTTATAATGACATAAATATATCATTGTGATATTCAAAATATAAATTAAATTCAATATATATATCAAATATTGTACATAGTTTAGCTAATTAAGTCGTTGAGCACAAGGTATGAAAACAAAAATCTCTTAGAAGTATAGACTCTCGATGTCAAATTCAAGAGTACACTAGATAAGTAATGTAAAAAATTAATGTAATTAATTTACATGTAACATGAAATGAGAATAATACATTCATCAATAAAAAATAAAATATTGATCCATTCAACAAACCAAGTTAAAAAAATTAACCAAATAAAAAATGGATAAACATTATTTTCAAAAGTAATAAATAATCCCCTTATAATTAGATTGTTGAGGGATAATTAATATGTAACAAATTCAATCTTCACCATTTAAAGGTGTAAAGTTTATTTAGTTATTATATATTCTACTATAATCTATATAATGATAATATTTTGGTTCAATTAAAATGACATTTGTACCTAGAATGATACTTACAAAGGAGTTCGTTCGATAAATATTTTAATAAATTATCCATTTATTATCACAGGTCCCTTACTCTTGACCAATAAGTAATGTAAAATTTGATAATGGAATCAAATGAAAAATATACAACTCTCATACCACTCTAGACTCCAATAAACATTGTTTACAATATCCCTCACTTCTTCAAATCCTAAGCCTCTATAAGTAGACATTTTTTGTTCTTTCAAACATTACAATGTAAAAAACAGTTCATATATTTAGGTTTATAACACTTATCAAGAATTTATTTAAAAATAAACACTAATAATTCATAATTTACTATATCCAACATTTCACTAATTCTAATCAATGTGTTTGAACATATCTAGGTTGGGTCCTTATTTATTTCCAAACAATCCCAAGAAATCAGACCCTCAATCCTGTTTTTTTCATTCTTTGAAATTGGTTTGTGAATCTAAATTTCAAAACTTGGTATGAGAATGAGATAAGGGGGATAAATATATTATATGTATTACTAAAAAAACTATTATTTATCAATATATTACCTTAAAAAAATTTCCCCAACTACTCCACACTCTCAATGACCAACAACTGATGAACCAATACCTTACAACTCTTCATGATACACATTATCAAGGAATAAATAAAATAATGCATATTCTTTTTTATATATTCAAATAAATTCTTATTCTCATCAATAAAAGGTAAATTAATCTACAAGTTAAAGAAAAATTAAAAGCATCAACATTCCCATATCATTCTTATTATATAATACACATTGAAAAGAGGATTAATAAAATCATAAAGTTTTTTCAAGTACATGAATTTATCCTCTCATTTTATAGATAAACTTTGAATTGAATTCAATATACCTATAAGATGAAATCATTTTATTGTATGAGTCCTTATTATTAAACGTATACTTAGAACATCATGAGGAATATAATAATCTAACCATATCATCATCACTCAAGTTTAACTCAGCCATGATTTCCAAGCAACTTAATATTCCTAGATCACTGAAAAAGAGGAGTGCAAAACTATAAAATTAATGAAAATTTAAAACCAATAAATATTTAGATATAATAATGTGTCCTATAAAAAACAATCATACTACCTATAAGTGTCTATAAAAATATCTGTAGTTTATTGATTAATTTTTCATTAATGTTATAAGTGACTAGTGAGTAAGTCAATGTTAGTTTCAAATTGAGTAATCCAGTAACACCGCCTTCAATTGAGAATGACACTTAGATCATATATTGAAAATAATTTACTATAATGGGATACTTAGGGGTTGATGATAGAGTTTTAAAGCTATTATTGAAGAAAATTTTCAAATTTTATGAATATAATTGGGAACTTATTGAGGATGATAATTTTCAAACACTTACAGATGTATTTTTTTATGACATGGAATCTAAGAGAGTTAAAACTAGAAAAATATATGTTATATAGAATTGTGAATCCAACCCCATCACCAAAATATATAAATGGTTGTGTTATGAAGATACAGTTATATAAATACAATCTATTTTTCATATTTTACTCTCTATAAATTTTTTATATGATGTGAAAATTGATGTTCAATGATGGATCATCACACTAAAATCAGACAAACCATTCTGGATTGGGGTGATTCTAAAATTCATCCAATATTTAATTGAATCCTAATGGAATAATAAGTTCACATAGTTAATTTTATTCTAAACAATATCCATTATCTTCAAATTAAAAAGGTCTTCTCAAAAGATCATTAATATATCATAGGATCATAAAAAATTAATATTTCATTAGTTGATGAAACTAGTTATACACACAATCCTAAATTCCTTTATATTCCATAAAATAAAATCTACCAAAATTTTTATTAATGCTTGAGTTGGTAATGAAGAAAGTTTTACAAGAAATAAATGTGATGGTATTTCATTTACAATTCCTTTTACATGTGAAATCAAAATAAGAGGGAAGTTTTTTATATTTAAAAAGATTTATTATAATAATATTTCCTAAGATGTTTCATTTCTATGAGTCTAATAACACAAAATTTTCACTACTTCTATAGTCAAAACATCCTTCTTGAGATTTATTGTGATGAAAATGTGTTTGGATGATACAAGGTCTATCTAATGAGAAAATATATCAAAGTGATAGAAAAAATTATGGATGTGGTGTTTAATGTGAAAATTAATTTATTCAGAGAGGAATCACATGGAATTCTCAAGAGTCATTAAATTAAGGAGTAAAATTTTAGGGTGTCTATACACTTGAGGAATTACCGTAATGTATAATTTTTTGTAATAATATTGGATAAATTTTAACCAAAAAAATCTATATAGGTTAAATTAATTTTTAAGTCAGGAAAGGCATACATACCTTATTATTCTTAATGAAGAATGGAGTTTATAAGAATGAAGAAGAGAAACATTGTAAGGAAGAAACATCATATGGTAATATTAGATTATTTTTAAACCAAAAATGTGTTGATATGAACCTGATTTAAATTTTGGTTATAATTGATACCTTTGGGTATCATTATTATCTTGTTGTATCCTTCGATACTATAAAATTTGATTATTTGGAAGATACAACATGGGATTATGAAAAACATAAGTATAAATATTTTGATATAATTTGAAGAATCGAGGATATTATGCTAGTGAATTGATAAACCATATTAAATAATGCATCCATGAGCAATTATAATTATGACCTGAGTATCCAAATCAAGTTCCATATCTTTATTTGTGCCTTTAATTTTAAGGATTTATTTAAAAATAATATTAACTACCATCTTTATAACTTTAGAAAAAAAATTAAAGATGGTGGCCATAATTTTATTTTTATTTCTACTTGACATATTACTACAAAAACATGAACTCATAACTCATTATTATCCTCAACAATGTAATGAAGACCCCACAACTAATTTTTGGTTTAAATACAAAAAAAATAGAATTAGTAAAAAATTACACTTAATAAATGAAACATAAAACAAAAACAAAAAATTATGATTTTCATGTACTTAAACATATTTATTCTAGTAAAAAATTAAAAAATATGGTCTGAATGTATATACTAAAGCATAAAAATAGTACACTATTATTAGTCCACACTAACTTATAAAAAAATGGATAAATTTAGATGCTTATAAAACATCTCTCAAAATTACTAATCCAAATAGAATAACCAATTAAAAATGGATATATAGCAGATGATCATGCACTAGCCCAATAATTTCCCATTTTTTAAACATTCCCATTAAATATGGGAAAACTATATGAATCTCAATATATTGTTTCATAAATGCATAGTATAAATATTTATTCAATACTTCACAATTATTTGTTATGATGAGTGTTTATAAATATAGGAATTTTTAGATAAAATGGTGATGAGATGTTATAAATGAAAGGATATAAACTAAAGTGTTTTCCTATAGACCTAGTTATCATGTACATGGGTGGGGACACTGAGCAGCATCTTTTAATCTTCCTTAGACCCCGTTGCAAATGGTGAAACGCCCTTCATCATTTTAAATGCTATGGGATCTGTGGATAATCATGGGATAGAAGATAAATACTAGGTTATAATCAATGATAGGAAACTTTATTGTGTAGTTTCAAATCCTGAGACTCTATTAAATTGTTAATATTATTGAATTTGTTACTATGCATGTGCTTTATCAACCTCAAAAACCAAAAAACAAACATCCACTTTCTATATATGGTTGTAATATTATAACATTGATCTTGTATAATAAAAAAAATATCTCCATTACAAATTGATTTATATACTGTAACAATTCTTTCATGTTATTTATGTCTTATAAATCACATTATTATATATGATTATGAAAATTTCATTTAAAAATATTAAAAAAATATATATCCTTCATGATTCAGCTTCATTTTTTCATATCATATAAATTCTATACCTTAAAATTAATTTAATTCTTATTTATTGGAAACATATAAATTTTTATATAGAATATTAATGGAAAGGAAGGAACAAATCCTTCAAGAGGTGGCTATATTCAAAATAATGAGGTTAATTAAGATTATTCCATCATACAAAAAAAACAAAACATCAAAAATTATGAGATTATATAATGATAAAAAAATTATAAGGAATAAATTGGGGCTGATAAAATATTGAAGAAAATTACATAAAACCATTATTTTATCCAATCCAAATGAGCCAAGTTGATAGACAAACTGAAAGGATACAAAAAAATAACACAAATCAAGAAGAAAAAACAAAATAGTGACAATATAAATATAGAATAAAAAACACTAACTTGTTTGGAATTCATTATTTTATCCCCTAAGAAACCTCAAATAAATGATTCACATCCACCTTCAGAATCCCCACTAAAATGACATGCCCCATTTTATCACATTCTTCCCCTTATCAACCTTCCTCATCATGTCATTTATTCAATTTGGGATGAATTACCTTGATGATAAAAGAGAATTCAGATCTATGTTTCTCTAAACCAAAACTTGTGAACATAACCACTAACTTATATCCATCATATTTGTAATATCTTGAGATTTTAAAAGAACACTATGTTTGATAGTGTATACAACATGCAACAGTGATCTTAAATGAACCATGAAATATTATAATTTATATTTTATAGTTATAACCTAGCCACTAAATTGGAATGTATAAATAGGATTAAATGAATTAAGAAATATATATAAAGGTCCTACTCAATACTAATGTATTTACTAATTCTTAATAAATAAGCACTCAATTTTTAAGTAAAATTATTTTATGCTTCAAAAATATGTTCCCTTAAAAATTGTTTTTATTACTTTTTGTGAGTGAATATTATAATTAATTTTTGGAACTTTTATAAATTTTATTTGATAAGAAGGATATAATTTTTTAATTTATTATGAAAAATTTATCTTAGAATAAATTTTTGAAAATTTTCTAAAAAGTCTTATTTTTTATTGAATAGTAAAAAATATTGATTTTTATTGGAAACTATATTTTCTCTTAAATTATTTAAAAGTAAAATTTCATTTTGGATTAGTTTTAAAATTTAATTATTTTTTTAGATTATAGAATTAATGTATGGTCTTTGGAATGAATTTTATACATGAATTTCGTATAAAATATTTTTAATACTTAAAACGGAATTTTTTTGAAAAAACAATTTTTTATCACATTTTACAGGTTTAATTTTAAATTAACTTCTACCACTTATATTAATTAAATTTTATAAAATTTATAAAATTTTTAAAATCATCATAATTAATATAATTTAATATTTTCAAATTAATTTTTTTTATAATGAATAATAAAAAATAATAAAAAATTGTCATCACAATTAAGGTTAAAATAGATTTACCGAGGGTAAAACTGAAGAGATAAGGGTTAGAATAACCTAAAAACTTTCCTTTATCCTATTATGTATGTGTTTTCTGACCAAATATCTATTTAAGGAGTTAAATAGTGTATTTTAAAACATTATTTTGAATTTGGTAACGCAATATTGACTTTTGAGATGATAAGAAATATTTTATTAAAATTAAAAACAATTTTTGGGTCTTTTCATTTAATGGAATGGTTGGAAGATTCCATTCAGTTTTTTCTTGATCCAAAAGTCTAAAAACCTTCATTTTTATTATTTAAACAAAAAAACATGGAAACCAATTTATTACTTTATTTCAAGGAAAATTGATTTTTATACATAAACCATATATTTTCCAAAAAAACTCTTTTTCAACCATTTTTTATTCTTATATTTAAAGTTATTTCTTATAACTGTATAATTTTAACCTGATAAAATGGATTCAAAATTTTAAATCATCATGTTCAATTTTGGTTAGAATGGATCTTTTATTTTTGGTCATATAATTAAGTTATCATGTTAAAAAATTAAGTTATCATAGCTAAGTTTAAGATGGGTTTAAAGTTGTTTAACTAAAATATAAGGCTTAAAATGTATCCAACACTTGTATAAATGTGATTGGATGGGTTTATTTCAACTCTATCACACATTATCTTTAAATTTTGGGTGCCCCTCCCCTCACTTTTAAAAGAGAACTTCCTTGTCTTTCTTACTCACACCATCTGAGCAATCTAGATCAGACAAGCCCTGCCCAAATACCTTCCTTACATCCCTATCCAGGTCCTAGAGGCCCTATTTTGATCATAAAATAAACCTAGTAAATATTTAGCTATTAACCTAAATATTTTTTCCAAATAAGAGGAAGATAAAGAATGTACGTGATGATTCGGACTCAAGGTAAGGAATATTTTAACTTAAAACCTCATTCTAAATGTTTTAAGGATTTATTTTCTAAATATTTTTATTCAATGAACATATAATTAAAATTATTTTATGGATTTATTTATATATAAATAATAAATTATAAAGGAAATTTTATTTATATTTTTAATTTCTTACAAATTTTTTCAAAAGAGATCTTTTTATGCATTTTATACAAAACGTTTTCACTTAATATATAAAAGAATAAAATAATAATATTCTATTTTAAAAAATATGGCATCAACATATTTTCCTGATACCACAACCATTATTTTATATTATTTCTTCCTTTACAATATTTCAAGTTTCCTTTAAAGAAAAAACCCTTCTTCCCTTTGTTCTTGGAATTTTAGTTTTTTAAATTGGGTTTTAAATAAAATGGATATATCAATATCCAAAAAAGTTTCTATTATGGTTTTAAAAGTATATTTTTTGAGATTGATTATAAAAATTCAAGATTATATGTGTTTTATACATGTTAGGATCCTTATACACTTTTTATGATTGGGTAATCCTGGAATATATCTCCAATGCATTGTGTAATTATTATTTCCCCTTGATATTTTTTTTGGAAGTTGATTGTAATGGTTATTCCACCTGTAATGGTTCTTATAAGGGTTCTATGAATATAATGTCCCAAAAAACCTACATGAATTTTATATTCTTTATAATGAGTTTTTATGGAAGTTTCGTTATTTTAAAAGGTAATCTAATGATCTTTCATTTTAATGGAAGAATTATTCTATTTTAGGGTATAGTGGTATTTTTTAAAAAAAAATCATGGGTTATCATGTTTTCTAAGAAACCCTAATTATTGTGATTTGGAATTTATGTTTTCTTATAAAGTGATTTATGAAAACCTTTAGGTAGTAAAGCTGATTTCATGTTTAAGTAAACGATTATTTGAGCTCAAAGTTTATCATGTTAAATCTAACTCTCTTTTATGATATCATGGTTTTAAAATGGAATAACAAGTTTCTTTTATATTCTTTTTCATGACCCTTATTGAGATATTTGTTCTCATCACACATTTTAAAATTTTTTTATAGGGTTTAAGGATGAGTAGTAATAGAGAATAAGTCGATTTAAAATTTATAATGATTTTTCATGAAATAAAATGCGTTTTGTTTTAAAAGTTTTTTATTGGGGGAAAATGGATACTAAGAGGAATTTTCTAACTTGTAATTTATAGGTTTGTTATGTAATATTAATAACCTAATTCTCTAAAACTCTAAACCTGAAAATATCCTCTAAATTAAATAAAGTGAATTTTTTTCAAGAGAATCAATTTATATATTTTTTAAGTTCATATTATTATTATTTGTATCATAGGATGGTTTATATAACTTTATATATTAGGATTTTTTCATGTGAGGTTATCTTAAGAGTTAAGTATACCATCATGGGTTTATAATTTTAAGGTTTATTGTAAGTTCAAAGTATTAGATACCCCTTATTAGGTTTTAAGTGATGGTATTATAAGGTGTTTAATTATATTTTGGGAGGTGTTTTATTGGGTTAAGGTATATGTAACCCTTAGGTTTAAAATTAAGTATTTTTTTGGAAGAATTTTATTACATATTTATAGATTTATGTTGAAAGATATGATATAACCATTGAGGTTAAAGCATTATTTAATTTTTATGTTATTGAGTTAATTTGGGATGTAGTTTTATTTATTTATCAAATGATCTAAGTTGAACTTTGGGTTTTATTATTCAGTCTTTAAAGATTAATGTTTTATTTCATCATATGAAGTTTTATTCATTTTTTGAATTATCATACCATGTGCTAAACATTTTTGTTTTGGTTAATGTCTAAATATATGAGTAATATATTTTTATCCTTTTTTGGATTATTTTATTCATTATAAGTTGATTTTAGTTCTCTAAGAATGAAAAAATCTTCTTGAATACTCATCATTTAGAAAAAAAGTATAATATTATACTATATTTTGATAAAATAAGAAAATTCTACATGTAAAGTAAGTATATTTTATTACTTTCTTCACCTATATGGTAAAGGAATTCCCCAAATCTTGGAAAATGATCTTAAAACAAAAAATTTATCCTATTACCTTTATTTTTGGTAAATCTATGGTCTTTTTCACACCTCATTGATTTATGGTTTTATGGTCATTAACTTTCTCATGATCATTCACTTTCTTATGATCAATGTTCTCTATCACTGTTCATTAGTATTTGGATATTACTTTTCCTCCATGTCCATATTTTCACTTCCTATTAATTTTCTTCTATTTGTAAACCTAGTATGTGTTATTCAAGATGACATTCATATTTCATTTTCCCACTTTTCAAAATGAAGTTTTATTAACCCTTTTTATGATGTGGGGTTCCAATAAAGGTATTTTAAAATTTCAAACCCTTGATTACCAATCCCAAGTTCAAATTGAGAATATGAAATTTATTAAATGGAAAAAAATTAATAATAAATATTTAAAAAACACTATATTTGATAGCATATAGAACATGCAACACCAAGGTTAAATGAACTATGAAATATTATTATTTAATTATTATAGTTTTAACATTGATGTTAAATTAGAAGGCATGAATAGGATTAACTACATTATTAAATATGTATAAATGTATTACTCAATACTAATTTATTTATTAATTCATAGGAAATAATAACTCAATTTTTTAGAAAATATATTTTATGCTTTAAAAATAGGTTTTCTACAAAAATGGGTTTTATTGATTTTGATAAACAAATATTATAATAAATTTTTAGAACTTTTAGAAATTTTAATTGATAAAAAGGATATAATTTTTTAATTAATCATGAAAATTGATTTTAGGATTAATTTTTTATAATTTTCTAAAAATCTTGATTTTTCAATGAATAGTGAAAAATACAAATTTTTATTGGAAACTGTATTTTATTTTCAGGTATTTATAGAGTAAAATTATAGTTTTGATTAGTTTTAAACCTTAAATAGTTTATTTGTATTAAATAAAATCCAATTATGTTCTTTTTAATTAATTTTATACATTAATTTCATATAAAAACATTTTTATACTTAAAAAAGAATTTTCCTAAAAACCCATTTTTGTCATGTTTTATAGATTTGATTTTAAAATAAAATATTCCAATTATATTAATTGAATTTTATAAAATGGATTAAATTTTTATAATAATCATAATTAATATAATTCAATATGGTTAACTTTATTTTTGGTCATAATTCATAGTAAAAATAGAAAAATCATTTACTGCAGTTATGGTTAAAATAGGTTTACTAAGGGGTTAAACTAAAGAGATTACGGTTATAATTACCTAAAAAAATACCTTAATCTTATTGTGTGAGTTTATTTTAACCAAATATCTATCTAATTAGTTAAATAATTTATTTTTAAAACATTATTTTTAATTTGGTAATACGAGATTTACTTTTGAGAAGATGAGATATAATTTATTCAAATTAAAAACAATCTTTTGGTCATTACATTTAATGGAATGGTTGAGAGATTCCATTGAATTTTGGATTTATATAAAATTAAAAAACCATTAATTTTTTATTATTTAACAAAAAAAATCATGTAAACCAATTTCTTACTTTATTTCATGGTAAAATTATTTTTACACATAAATCGGGTATTTTTCTAAAAACTGATTTTTATGCATTTTATATTCTTGTATTAAAATTAATTTCTTATACCTATATAATTTAAAATAGATAAAATGGATTAAAATTTTTATTTTTAATGTTTAATTTTGGTTATAATTCCTCTTTTATTTTTTTCATATAATTAAGTTATTATGGTAAAAAGTTAAGTTATCACGGTTAAGGTTAAAATGAGTTTAAAGTGGTTTAATGAGGAGATAAGGATTAAAATGTATCCAAAACTTATCTAAATGTGATAGGTTGAGCCTATTTCAACCCTATCACACTTTATCTTATAATTTCGGTTATCTTAGTTCCACTTTTCCATGAAAATTAATTTATATTAATTTAATACTTTATATAATTTCAATAGTGCCCCTCCCCCCACTTATAAAATGGAACCTCCTATCCAATATTCCTCATGCATTTTGAGCACTCTATCTCATCTAATAACTACCAAAATATCTTACTTACATACCTCCCCATGTTCTAGAGGCCTTGGTTAGATTATAAAATCAACTTAGTAAAGATTTAGGTATAAACCTAAAGAGGTTGTCCAAAAAAAAGGAAGATAAATAATGTATGTAATGAGTCAAACTTTATGTAAGGGACAACTTAACATAAAACATCATTTTAAATGTTTTAAAGTTTTATTTTAAAAATATTTTTCTTCCATTTACATATAATTAAAATTATTTATAGATGTAATTATATAGACATAAGTGAATTATAAAGGACATTTTATGTCTTTTCTTAATTTCATACAAATTTTTTCAAAAGAAATCTTCTTATGTATTTTATACATAATATTTTGGATTGATTTAAAAAGGGAAAAATAATATTCTATTTAAACATATGAAATGTCAATTTATTATTCTAACATCATGACAGTTATTTGATGTTTTGATTTCTTTATAATCTTCTACGTTTTCTTCAAAGAAAAACTGTTTTCCCCTTTGTGGTGAGAATTTTATTTTTGAAAATTAGGTTTTAAAGTAAATGGATGTATCAATATCCAAAAATGTTTTTCTAAAGGTTTTAAAATTATATTTTTATGAGATTGATAATGGAAAATGAAATTTTCTATGTGTTTTATTAATGTTAGTGTCCTTGAACATCGTTTATGATCAGGTGACCCTGGTATAGATCTCCAATGCATTGGGTAATGATTATGTTCTCCAAATAATTATGTTAGAAGTTAACCATATTGGTTTTCCTCTTATAAGGGTTCTTATAAGGGTTATATAAAGATGATGTCCCAAGTTACCTATATGAATTTTCTATAGTTTCTAATAATTTTTTATGAAAATAATTTTATTTAAAAAGGTAAACTACTTATCTTTCATTTTAAAGGAAGGATTATACTATTTTAGGGTAAAGAGGTATGTATTTAAGAGAATAATTTTCATGTGTTCTCATGTTTTATAAGTGTGAATTCCTAGACCTAGGTTCTAATCATAGGTGTCTCGAGACCGGTTAGTCACCTGGCCTCAATCGTTCCTCCACGTATACCAGAGGCTGCTGACTAGAAGTGAGGGCCTAGGGTGTATCCGTGTGTAGACTATGACCTCAGGTCAGATTAACATAGTGGTGAAATATATAGATAAATAAAGAAATAATTTCAATAGTAAAAAATATATTGGAAGGAATAATAAACATCCAAGAACTGAATAATAATAAAAATCATCAAATTGAATCATCCATAATAGATGATGATGTCATGTCTTTATAAAATAGGGAAAACATGTATATATAGAAGCTGGAAGTCAATACACCGCATGATATATAAATGGTAAAAAAAGTCCAAAATTATATCCAAGTATCCTAAGCTCCCTTCTTGAGTCATTCAAGTAGTTACACATCCATAAGAGGAAGCTTCCCCTTATCTACTTCTGAAAGTATATAATATTCTCTAGTACCATAACCGGTCTAGATAGGGTGTGAGATAAAATTAGAAGGCCATAAATAATGGGATATATAAATATCCACTCTTTGTACATAACATGGTAGTATGTAGATATAATAAGTAGTAATTAAAACTGTAAATGGGTCGACTCTGGTCCCTAAAGTAAACCAAACTAACACTACCATCTTTATCCTAGGTCGAAATATCTCTAAACAAGTATCAAGGGATGCAATTCCCAATATCATAGTAGTAGGGGAAGTAATTACCACTATCACAATATAGGGATTCAATGCCTAGTATCACAGTATAGGGATTTCATTCCTGGAATCACAATAATAGGGGATTCCATGCACAGTTTTACAGTATAGGGATTCCATACCTAGTATCACAGTATAGAGACGTCATTCCTAGAATCACAAGAATAGGGTACACTATGCCTAGTATTATAGTATAGGTATTCCATGAACAGTATCATAGTATAGGGACTTCATACCTGTAATCACAAGAATATGGAATTCTATGCCCATTATCACATTTTTCATAAGGTATTCCATGTCCATATATATATAAAATGCATAAGGATCATCAATCCCATTTACCATAATTATGAAAGCTCTCCATTCCCACATTCATGACCTATAAGAATCATTCAAGGATTTAGAATGATCCACCAGTTAATTTATAACTCATCTAAATTTAATAATAGAGAGGGTTTAACCATTACTCTATTTAATAAAGTGGTGTAGGCTCACCAATCACTCCTATACAATTTAATTATAGTCATCACAAATTTAACTCACACCCAAACCATTTAAGAGATGGTTTGGATCCTTTAATACTTTATAAAATCAATTAAAATCCATTTACTCACCTCAAGGAGTGAAACTAGATGAGGTAATCCCAATCCAACATGAATAGAGTAACAATTATTGGTTTTTATAAAATACATTTAGTTAAACATTATTTTTGTATATTTATATGGAAATACATGTAGAATACGAAATGTGGCATCGTGGTTCATGGTATAAAACAATAATACTTAAGGGATAAATACTAAACCACCTACCACAATTTCATAGTTCTATCCTTATCCAGTATCATCTCTTCATTTGGCCTGGATCGATAGAAAACAGAAAAACAAAACAACACCCTAAAAATAGGGAATATGATCCTGTATCCAAGTAGTGTTGTTGAAGGAAAGGAAAACTATGAAATACTCAACATGGATAGATTGATAACTGATTCACATCTAATGAGATGAATGTAGATCAAATTAGACTTCAGATGATGGAATGGGATAAAAAATTATAGAAAAGGGCTTTGGGAACTCAAAAAGTGAGAGAAAGGTATCTCCTTTCCATTAGAATGGGAAAAGAAGAAGATAGGTTATGTTTATAAATCATTGATGTAATTTTGTTCATTTTAACCAAGAAAATTGGTTCATTCAGTTTGGATGCATGGCTGGCCAAATTGTGTGCCAATCGCGCTCGGATCACTACTTATGGAGAGTACTCACATGGTTAGGTCATATAGTTAGAGAAACCATGCACCAAATATGATATTTAGCTCTGTTATATTTTTTTGAGATACTCACACAGGTGTGTGACCCAAGATGTATAGTTTCCTCAAACCGTGCAGTCCCCTAGTTCTCAATGACAATCCCTTCATAGTTATGGGTAACTGTGTGGTATGTCCCACATGGTTTCTCTTATAAATGTGACTAGTCTATTTTCCCAAAAAAGTTGAGTTATGGACTCCAAACAAGCCCCAGAAACCCTTTAAACACACATGATCTCATTAGTCATAATAAAAATAATAATTATACCTAAAATTAAATGATTCATACTTGAAATAAAAATGAAGATCTTACAGTCTTCACCCTTAAAGTAATGTATCCCCGATTTCACCTTCCAGGGGTGGTGATATATTTTCTAAGAATAATTCCAGCCACTGAGTACATCTTCCATCCTCCTGCTCCAAAATCTCATCATATACTCAGTCATGCTACCATATCACCCATACTAAAGGGACAGACTAGTCTCAGAGAGCCTTCAGGCTTTGATCAATTATGCGTATAGTATAATCCTCAAAATAAGTGTCAAAATCTATCTCAACATCCTTGAGATCAAAAGTATGAGATGAGTCGGTATGATAATGGTGAAGCTATGAAACATGGAAGATGTAATGCATGGAATGGGACATCTAAAGTAATAACAACCAATAGGATACCATCATAAATCTCTCCAAGATCTCAAAATGTCTAAAAATTTATGTGATAACTTCACTTGACTCTGTATCCATCTATGACCAAGTCTAGGTGATACCCATAAGAAAACACGGTCATCGACCTCAAACTCCATAGGTAATCGACAACGATTAGCATAAGATTTCAATCTATATAGAGTAGTAGACTTCCACTTACTGATCAGTTGAACCTGTTTTGAAGCCTCTTAAACAATACAAGGACCCAGTATCATTTCCTCTCCTTCATCTAGCTATAATAGGGGTGAATGGAATAGCCAACCATATAGGTCTTCATAAGGATCCATATAAATCATCACAAGATAACTATTATTGTAGGAAAACTCAACAAGAGGGATATGTTTCTTCTAAGAACCATATAAATAAAGGATTCATTCTTGGAGCATGTCCTCTAACACTTGTATAGTCTATTCTGAATAGAAATCAGTCTAAGGGTAAAAAGTTGTGCTCAAAAGCACTTGTATACCCATATCTCTCTATAACCCCTTCCAGAACCACGATGTGAAATGAGCATCCCTATCTGAAATGATAGCATAATTGATCCCATGTAGTCATATTATTTCATGTATATACAATATTTATATCTCATCAACTAATAAAATCTTCTGGATAGGAAATAATTGAGCTACTTTGGTCAGTCAGTCCATGACTACACAAACTGTGTCTCTACCTCAAGGTGACCTCTGTAATCTGACTACAAAATCCATAGAAACATCTTCCCATTTCTAATTCAGGATTGTAATGGTTGAACAATCCATAAGGTCTTTGTTGCTCTACATTCACCTACTAAAAAGGGTAACACCTAGTGATCAAACTTTCTATCTTACATTTCATCCCCATACACCAATACAATTGTCGCATATCATGATACATCTTGGAGATTCCCAGGTGAACTGCCTACTAAGACTCATGTGACTCCCACATCAGATCCTCCCTCATATATTTGGGAACCTAGATACATCCATGTATATATGGTATTTATTCATGATTTATATTCCAATCTAGAGGCATGTCCTCACCTACAATACCCTCTCTTAGGACCAATCCCTTAAGATCTACAAATTGGATCATCTTCACTCTCTCTAGAAGTTAAGAGTTAACTGGTAGACATTCAATTACAAACTATACATGATGGTCCTAAACCCCAATGTTCATCTTATAAAATAAAGTTATAAGATTCCATTCTCTACTGGCTTCTTGAACAACCAGTGTCTGAGTCCTCCTACTTAGAGCACCGGCAATGGAATTTCATTTCCCATGAATATAGGCAAGCTCAAAGTAAAGGGAATTTATATATTTAATCGATATTCATTTCTTGATATTTATGTCTCACTATGTAAATATACACTTGAGTATTTTGTGTTCCTTGAACACCATAAAACTCTCTCTCAGCAGGTAATTTCTCCAAAAACACAAGGTGTGTACAACAACTACCAACTCAAGATCATGTATCTGGTAATTCCAATTATGAGGCCTCGGCCTCCATGACCCGTATGAAACAACTCAATCTTCCTGCATAATAAATACTCCTAGTCCAATACTTGATGCATTTGTATATCTTTTTCTTGGATCTAGAAGAATCAGGATCACCGCTGAAGTCAATCTCTATTTCAGATCTTAAAAGGTTGTCTCATGAGATTTAGACCATAAAAACTTCACACCCTTATTATTCAATCCCATAATAGGTGATTCTAAGTGTGATAAGTCTTATATAAAACTATTTCTATAACCATATAGCCCCAAGAAACTCCATATGTCAAACACATTTTTTGGATACTCTTAGGTAACCACAGCTATCGCCTTATATAGGTCAATTGAAGCTCCTAAATATGAAATAATATGACCTAGGAAGTGAACCTTGTCGATATAGAAGTGACACTTACTGATCTTATCATACATCTGGTTCTCTCTATATGTATTCAAAATGATCTCAAGATATGTTTCATAGTCATTTTGAGTATGATAATACACTAAGATGTCATCTATGAAGATCACCACAAAGGAATCCACATAAGGATAGAAGACCCTATTCATCAAATCTATGAAGACAGTAGGAATGTTCATAATACCTAGCATCATAAAAATATATTAATATAAATTATACAAACTATGGAAAGTAATACATGGAATATCTGAAGGCCTGACTCGACCCTGATGATATCCCCGTCTCAGTTTGATCTTTGAGAACACTGTCACTCCTCTGAACTAGTAGAAGATATCATCAATTCGAGGTAAGGGATAATAGTTTTTCACTATAAGATAATTTGATTCCCAATAATCCATGAAAATCCTAAGGGTTCCATCTACCTTCTTAGAGAAAAGGATCGGTGAACCCTAGGGAGAACTATTGGGATGTATGAAACCATTATCCTCTAAATCCTTTAGCTACCTCTTGATCTCCTATAACTCAATAATAGTGATCCTGTAAGGAATGGATACTAGTTCATATCTAGGAACTAGATTGATAGTTAACTCTACCTATATCTCGAGAGAAGTTTTATAAAATTTATATGGGAAATATCCCAGAATCAATCAACTACAGGAGGGAACTCAGCCTCATGTGGTCCCTAATCATCTACCTAAAAGATATAAATCTACGAAATCACACCACCTATCCCAAGATGCTCTGGTCCATCTCTATCCACCTAGATATCCTACTCTCCATTGAAAAAATAAGTTCCACCCTCAGGTGATGCAAAAGACACCCTCCGGTGATAATAATCCACATAGGCATAATAAGGAACAAACCAGTCCAACTTAAGAATGACATTAAATCCTTTCATTTTGAGGATGAAGAAGTTTTATAAGAAACAATGGTTTCTTATCTCAATAAAACATTCCTTTCACTGGCGTATACTCTCAGAACATATACCCAAAGGAGTATCAAGTCTCATAAAACTGCTAGATAACTAAACATCAAGCCCAAGGCTCTCTAGAATAGGCACATATATGAAGGAATGTGATGAAAATATATTGAATAAGGTAGAAATGATAGTAAAGGATACTAGAATAGTACCTTGAATTGTATATTGACTAGAAATTTTATCCTCTGGTATAGGTTACACTGAGTAAATATGGCCTGATCCCTAGTCTTGTGCCACAAATTGACTACTCTGAGTGGGTATTCCCTGCTATCTTTGTATATTAGGAGCCTGATTACCACAACCATGACCCCCTCCTCTAATTGTATGGCCAATAGTACTCAATTAACCTTCCTGGAGAGGTGCTACATAACCTTCTTCTGAAGTTCTAGCTAAAAGATATCCTCTCACACTCATAAAAAATGGGATGGCCTTATAAAAACACTATATATGCCTCAATCTGCTGCATTTTTTTCACTTTATGGGGTATCTAGGACACTAGGGCTTCTTATTCCTAGGCTTACCACACTGGTGACTTACCACATAACTATCAGCGGGTGTCACCTGACTACCACTTCTCATGCACGTTATCTCAAAGCATTACTTCTGACCACTAGTCAAACCACTACTCTATCTGGGTTCTGAATTGTCTTACCCCACAGTGTCCTCTTCCCTCAAGTTCTGCTCAGTGATGAGGGCCCAACTCACTATATCAAATACTATATTCAACCATAAAAATTTTACCTGTGAATGTATAGGATGCCTCATGCCATCCTCAAATCATCTCTCTTTCACTGGCTCATCAGTAGTATAAATGGTCGTGAAACCATGAATCTCTATAAAATGAGATGAATATTCTATAATTTTCATCTAACCCTAATAAAGTCTCATGAACACCCTAGAATGAACAGGTCTTAGGATCTTAGAGAAAAAATAGTTAAAGAATCTTAGCTTGAAATCACTCTAAGTCACTTCCTGATACTTACCAGCCTGATTTAGAATATTCCACCAGCGTTTAGTGAATCCTCAAAGTATATAAGTAGCAATTTTCACTCTCATGTCATCATGTGTCTCCAGATGATAGAATATAGACATAACTATATTAAGCCATACCTCTATAGCCTATGGTCCTCCATTCCCCAAAAATTTGGTTGAATACTGCTATTGAAACTCCTGAGTCAACTCTCCCGTAAAAAGGGAAGAGTGTGGTGCTCCCTATAAAGTATAAATAATCTGTAGAAAATCTACTTGAAACTGGGAATCATCACCCGCATTAGGAATAATAATATGTTTCACAAGTGGTGCTACTAAAGGTATAACTGGAAGCTCAGGGCCCACTACCTCTGAGGAATATTCATAACCACCTTCCTGGTGTGTGACTAGAGGATGTTGTGGTATCATTACTCTACAATTTCCAAACACATTCCTCAAATAAAGTTTTATAAAGGAATAATACATGATATAAAAATAGTACAGGTATAAAGCCTTTCTATGTAATATTATCACCCCTCTTCCAGACCAAAGAGTCAGGTTTGGATGATAGAAATATTTATAAAAAACACAAGATATTATACCTACTTCCCATTACTAAGGTTGATTCTCGGTCAAGCTCTGTGTTTTAAAATTTCGGTTTCATTTTAAATTCATTATCACATTTTGATTTTTTTTAAATAGTTGAACCAAATGGTTCACAACTTATGATCCATAAGGTCCCATACACTTTATGAACAAAAGTGTGGCATCAATTTAATCCATATCATAACATGTTCCATTCTATGTGAACAATGTTTCATGACTCAATGTTCCATAGTTGGATGCTTATGGTGTCTTCTATAGCCTAAATAGAAAAAAACTATTTAGGTTATCAAAGGCACTCTAAGTACCATATATATTTTTAAATCCCCTACATAAAACATCATTCAATTAGCATTTATATCATAGAAGTTATATATAATAATGTCATGAAATAAATTAACGCATTCTATATTCCACGGCATAATGTATATCATGTGAATTCTAACAGGTTCCTAGAATAATTAATGTTATGGAATGACCTCATCTCATCGGGGAATGCTAATATAAAATCCTCAATCATAGAAATAATAAAATCACAATTAAATTTCATCACCCAATAGTGGAACCAAATCAACTATAATAAGAATAATATAGAAAATATCAATTTCTATCTGTGGCGATTTGGATTTTCTCTGTACATAGGTTATCTACTCTTAGGAACAGCTCATTACCAAACCCCAATTCCTTCCTAATCTTCTAAATACTATCTCAAAATAGTAAAGTGAGAAAAAAAAGATGCTCTAATACCACTTTGTTATGTCCCAAACTTGGGTTCCACTCATAGGTTCCCTGATCCCAGTTGGCTACATGGCCTCAAGCATGCCTCCTCGTACACCATAGGATGCTGACTAGCAGTGAGGGCCTAGGGTGTGTCTGTGGGGAGACTATTCCCTTATGTTATAGTAACATAGTAGTAAAATAGATACATAAATAGAATAAGCATACCAATAATGTAAAATATAACGATATCAAGAATAAACATCCAAGAACTGAATAATAATAAAAGGTAGTAAACTAAATCATCTTCAATAGATGATGATTTCATGTTGCTACAAAATAGGAAAAACATGTATACATGGAACCAAGTTGAAAATTCAACACATGATATATAAAATTTACTGAAAGGCCAAAATTCTATACAATCATCCCGAGCTCTAGTCTGGTCATCTTATACCAATCTCCCCTCCTAATTCATGTAAGTATTCACTCATCTATAGGAGGAAACTTCCTATTATCTACTCCTAAAACCATATAGTCTACCCTAGGACAATCGGAGGCCTGTATAGGGTGTGAGATAAACTTAATAGGACACCATCAATGGAATCTATAAATATCTAGTCCATGTACAAAACATGGAAGTGTGTAGATATAATAAGTAGTCATGAAAATTTTAAATGGGTTGGCTATGGTCCCTAAAGGAAACTAAGATGGAACTGCCTACTTTGGCCTATGCCAAAATATATCTAAAAAAGTATCAAGGGACACAATTATTTGCATCATAGTATTAAGGGATTCCATTACCAATATCACGGTATAGGGATTCCATGCCCAATATCACAGTATATGGATGCCATGACTAGAATCACAAGAATAGGGGATGACATGCCTAGTATTATAGTATACAGACTCCATTCCTATAAGCATAATAATAGGGGACTCCATGCCTATTATCACATTTTTCATAAGGGAATCCATGACCATATATATATAACATGCATAAGGGTCATCAATCACATTTTCCATAATCATCAAGGGTTTTCATTCCCACATTCATAAGTTATAATAACCATTAAAGGATTTGGGAAGATCCAATAGTTAATTTATAACTCATTTATATTTAATAATAGAGAGGGTGTAACCATCGTTCCATTTAGTTAAGTGATATGGGATAACCAATCACTCCTACCCAATTTAATTATAGTCATCAAAAATTAATGTCACACCCAGACCATTTAAGAGATGGTTTGGTTTCATTAATCCTTTATAACATCAAGAAAAATACATTGGCTCCACTCAAGGGGTGTGATTGTATGATGGAATCCTAACCCAACATGCATAGATTAACAATGATTAATTCTTATCAAAGACATTTCACCAAACATGATTTATGTGTATTTTTAGGGAAACGCATGAAGAATCTGGAATGAATCCTCATGGAGCATGGTATAAAACAACAATACTTGAGGGATAAATATTATACCACCTACCTCATGCTTTTAGTACTATCCTCATCCAGTATCATCCCTTTGTTTGGCCTGGATCGAGAGAAAATGAAAGAACATATCAATGCCCAAAAAAAGGTCATACGATCCTACATCAAAATAGTGTCATCGATAGAAATAATAAAAGAAAAATAAATCAAGATGTATAGATTACTTATAGATGTGAATCTAATGAGATTAACAAGGATCGAATCGAACTTCATAAGAAGGAACAAGATCAAAAATTATGGAAGATGGTTTTAGGAGATAAAAAAGGGATATAAAGGTCTCTCCTATCTAATGGAATGATAAAAGAAGAATATAGGTTAAGAGTATAAATCATTAAGTTAATTTTGTTCATTTTACCAAATAAAAATAGGGGTTCAAAGTTTGGAAGCATGGTTGGTCAAAATGTTCAACAACTATGCTTTTCTCGCTACTTAAGGAGGGTACACACACTGTTAGGTTGCATGGTTAGTCAAACTATGTGCCAACCATGCAATTCAAATATTTTACATTTTTTCTGAGATACTTTCACAGGCGTACGGCCCAATATGCATGGTTTTCTCAAACCGTGCAACCCCCTGATGCTCACTAACAAGCCCCATGTGGTTAGTGGTAACAGTGTGTCCTGTCCCACATGGTTTCCCTTAACTATGTGGCCAGTCCATGTTTTCCAAAAAGTTGAGTTCTAGGCTCCGAACAAGCCCTGGATACCCCTAAAACATATTTGATCTCATTAGGTATCTATATTAGGTCCATAGTAAATAATTATACTGAAGATTAAAGTAATAATACTTTAAAGAAAAATGGTGATCTTGTACTAAGAAGTCATCATGTTTTTTATTTTTCCTTTATTTTTTCTTATAAAGATTTTTATAAAAATATTTGTAAAGTAAAGTTGATTTCATGTGTAAGTAAATGATTTTTTAAGCTCAAATTTTATCATGTCAAAGAAAAATCTCTTTTATAATCATATGGTTTTGAAATAGACTAATGGATTTATTTATTTTATGCCCCTTACTGAGATATTTGTGCCCATCTCATGTTTTTACATGTTTTTCATATAGTTTAAGGATGAGTATGAACAACTAATAAGTCAATTTTAAAATCATAAGGATTTTTTATGAAATAAAATGTGATTGATTTTAAATTTATTTTATTATTTGAAAATTTATACTAAGAAGAATTTTCCAACTTTTAATGTATGGGTTTATTATATAAGAGTTATAAACTAATTCTCTAATACTTTAAACCAAAAAAGTTCCTCAAAATTAAATAAAGTTAATTATTTTATAAAGTATCAATTTATATATTATTTAAGGATTGGTCCTTATAATATTCATCATCCAATTCAATCTCACCACATCCACATCACTCAATAATAGACTCCCAAATAGCCCCCCCCCCAAGAGCTAGAACAAATAATCAAATGAAGGTGAAGGTGGGTTCATTTAACTATAAAAAAATTGTTAGATAATGAAGGATAAGGTAGTAAAAATCCTATGGGATGAGATTTTTGGTCCATGATTCAAAGATCTAGACCACCAAGGATCTGCTGTTAGTTTGGTACTAGATATACTTGGCCATAGAGGAAGTGAATTTTTGCTGGAGTGTATATAGAACCTTTAAGCATAATGATGGAATCATCAAATGGAAAATAATTAAAATTCATGCCTTGTGTAAGGGAATGAAATGAGATCATTTTGAAACAAGACATCAATATCATGTGCATTTGATTCAAAAAACCATACGATTTTTTATATTGAATTATCTAGTATCTGGAATGAAATAACACTCAAAAAAATGAAAATTGAACTAGAAAAGTTCACAAGATTAAATAAATTCATTAGAAAAATTCAAAACTGCGAAATTATTAAGTTTAGATCACATATAATATTTGAGGCTTAATTTTTATTGATATTGAGCTTAAGATACTTGAGCAAAACATCAAGTTAAATTCAAGTAATTGACCAATTAACGAACTTAATCACTGAGTTAATATTAAAATATATAAATTAATTATAATATATATTTATTTTCTGAAATAATTTCAAGTTCACTATATAATTGTAATATGTTTCTGATTTTTTATTTGTTTTTATATATTATTTAAAAAATAAAGATTAATCAAGAAATATCAGAAAAATCAGTTTAAAATTTGATTCGAGTTCAATCATAAAATTTATTATCCAAAAAAGTTTTAGTTGTTAATTAATCTCCAACTCAATCGATATCATATATTTACTTGAATCAAATCAATTTGATTACACTCCTACCAAGGAATGTGAACCTAGGACCTATGATTAAGTTAGTTTAGTTGTATACTAATTAACTACATATAACTTGGAATGTTTATATTCTATTTAATTATAATTAAATGAGTAATTTATAATTTCATTTGGAAGGGGGTATGCTATAATTTGATTTAATTGAGAATCAAGATACAAGGCTTAAGAGAGCTAATGATGCATTTTTTATGTATTTTTGTTACCAAAAAATGCAGAGTAAAGTGATGTAGGGTTACCTTTAGTTGACATAAAGTAAGTCACTTGATCTTTTTAAAGTGGTTTGATGAAAAAATATATACCACATATGATGCTATGGTAAAAAGAGTACCCATAAAACCAAAATCTAGTATTCATATTCTAGAACTTGTCACAAGATTGAAAGATCTTGGTCTATTTTTCCTTCAAATTTCTGTACACAATTTTTTGTGATGGCTATATAAACTTTTTGATTAAGTATCCCAAGGATTATATGTTTCTATTAAAGTAATGGACTGGAGAAGTTTCTATTGAAGTAGGGTATAATAGAAGTTTCTGTCATTTTACTATCATATAGGATGACAAACCTTTGTCATGGAGGATGGTCTTCTATCTATAAAATATTATTCCACACTATCATAGAATATTAACTCCCAACCATTCATGCAATGATCAATTATAAAACCTATTGATGTAAAATTAAAAACAATTTTATGAAGGAAACACTTAAAATAATAGTCATTCAAATATCTCTAAATTTCTTGCATAATAATTGAAGAAAAATAAAATAATAGAATAGTACGTCAAAAGATAAATCTTATATGCATTAAGATGCATAAAATATGAAAATAAATACATATAATATAAATGAGTGAAGAAAAATAATATCAAAAGAAAATAATCTAAATGAGTAAAAAATGAAATAGCTTTATTTCAGCATGTATGCATGCAAAAATCTTTATCCCTACATAATGGATAATTTTCAAAAGTGAATGGTTTTCTAAACCCCCCTTAGTTCTTGACTATAAAAAATTAAATTATATTATAATGGAAAATATTGTTTGATCGTAACTTCATTATTATTTAGGATATAGAAAATATAATGGTAATTGAATAGGGTTTGAAAAATATATATTTTAAATTCATAAATTATTTATAAAAATATTACCCATCTAGAAAAATATTCCTAAAACTTCACCGATAGGTCCATTGTTGTTATCGATATTAGTGTTCTCTGCATATCTAAATATGTTATTTTGAACAAATTACCTTTTATATTTTTTTGTGCATCAAGGTGGATTATCTGAGTGAAATTTTGTTTCACACATTCCTTCTAGTCAAGTACCTTATAAGGAGAATGGGAATAGACCCATTAAGAGAACCCTATGCATCCATGATTTTTATATCTTCATTGAGTCCCCCATGATCTAGTGGAATGATCTTTTGATTGATATCCTGAAAATAAAAAACACAACCAAAAGAATTGTGATGATTGTCTATCTAAATTCTAATAAATTAATTCAAAACCTTTATCCTACATGCATATATCATTGGACCATGGGTGGAGGATAAATTATAATAACAAAAAAATTATTACATCAGAAACAATAATATAATGATAAACCTTTATTTATTTTTACTATAGAGGAGATCCATTAACAATATATAAAATGATAAAATCACTCCTTATATAAGAATATATATAACTAAAAATTAAAGAAAATACTATAAAAATCATATCAAGTGGAAAAATATTATAACAGGGAGGTAATTGAATAGTTCAAAAGTGAATTTCAGATCACATCCATTGTTTATATGGAGTTAATGGTTCCACTATCATCTGAGTGACCTATTTTTCTACTAACATGAAAAAATATAAAGACCAAATACAGAGACTTATATAAAATATGATAATATTATTAAATAAAATCACACACAACCTATATAAATAATATGAAACTAAAAACTAAATTGAAAATAAACAAAGGACATCACATCATACAAAAAATAAAAAGTAAAACTTTAGTACTGGGAAAAGATCCATTGGAAGCCTTATGATCCACTTACAAAGCCATAATAGATCCAAGGTGGTTTGAAAAAACCCTAACAAAAACATTTAATTGAAAAAAAAAATCTAAATCTCATAAACTACCCAATAAAGTAGAAAAATAAATGTAAAAATGATAAATTCAAAAAAAAAAGTAAATCTGGGGAAATATTTAGTTGAGGGTGAAAGAAGTTTCACTCCTCACTTAGTGCCACTGCCATGTTCTTCCCCTACTGTTTCGCATGCACGTCTTAATTCCTTGATTTACTGTAACTCAACATGGTGGTTCTAGGTTTCCATTGGAACCCTCATATTTGTCCAAAGTTATACATTTTAATGGTGAAGTATATGATGAATGTCATTTTTTGGTGTCTTTTTCCTGTGATTATGAATTCCTTCATGTACGCACCCTTAGTGACTTATTATCTAAATCATTTGTTTTTATTAGATGGATTATTTAATCAAATTTTATTGATCAAAATATTTATTAATGATAATATTTATTATTAATCAAATATTATTATGCTGGTAAAAAATGTGTTGGTATTGATATAATAAAGTAATGGATTTAATTATTGATAAATGATCTATTCAAATTGAATGATCAATATCAATAGATAAATCTATAGGAAAAAATGTTATCTAAAATTAATACTAATAAAACATAATATCTATTGTAATTAATCATTTTTACTAATATATAATTTATCTATCATTAATTTTTTGTTGGTATAAATTAGTTTTTTGTGGTTTTTCTTGGGATTGTGTGATTATTATGAGATGTAATGTTTAAATTATTGAAATATATGTAAGTTTAGTTCAGGTAATCTCACTTGACATTGAATCTAGTTGAAAATTATGTGTTTTTTGCATCATACCTAGGATCAAGAGTCTAAGATGCTTCATGTGTAGGTGAGTAGTTTGTTGGAAATTTGTATAAGCACCGATAGGGGATCGGGTCATTGGTGTTGGGGGGTTCTACAAAGGTTAGCCTCTATTTTTTTAAATAATATTTTTTATGTTTTATCAATAATATAAACCGATACTGATAAAGGAATTAAATGCATTTCAAAAAATTATTTTATGTTTTATCAGTAATAAACAATGTACTGATAAAAGTCACATTTATCAATGATAATAAAGTCCCCCTTCATTGGTACTTTTTTAGCACTCATAAAAGTAACATTTATATTCCCCTTTTTAGTATTAATAAAATAAACCAGTTTTTAAAGGTTCTTAGAACAACAGTTTTTTTTACCACTAATAAAATATATTTTTAGTGATTTTAAAAGGATAATCTATAGTAGTGAGGTTTCCCATGGAGAAATGGGGGGTTTGCATGCGGAGGGGGAGGGGTAGACATGGGGGGAGATGGTTCACATGGGGTCAATGTTTTTTTATCATTGCATCAACCACTAAATGACGGTCATTATTGACCATATTAGCAACCGTTATTTGGATATCACTCAATTTATGACCAAATGAAAGGTAAAAATTCTATTATTTTGAAAATATGGAAATCCATTATTTATAATATAGAGAATGCCTCCTAAGAAACATGGATACTCCAGATCCTTAAACCCTTAAGTGTCACATCCTTTACTCTCCTTCTTCTATTTCCATTTCATTTTCTCATTTACTTACTCCATCCCAACCCCGACCATCATCTCTCTCATGATACACTACCCTGATATTGTAGGTTCCCAGCACAGTGGAAGCATGGGAGGTATAGTGCCCAACTTTAAATTTTTCCATATTCAATGAACAATTTGGAATCAATACAACAATGTACACTAGTATCCATGGAATGGAATCAAGGATTAAGAAAAAGGAATAGAAATTATGAACCAAGAGAGAGAGGGTCAACATATTTTGTTTATAATTTATTTAATTTAATTATAGAATTACCTCCAAGGTGATTCTTTCTTTGTTTATGCGTTTAACCACAGATATATATTTAACCTTCATTGTGTTGTAGAGATCAAGGGTAGATCTCCTCTAGTGTTGATCTACACATGATCCGCAAATCTCTATATTTTGTTGAAGGAGTCTCCAGGTTCTAGCATGGAAGATCTGTATGCTTGTGTCATCCACCTTCGATCACCTTGAGAACTGATTCTAAGTCATTCTCCTTGATTCGGTGGAGGAGGAACTCTCTCATACTTGAGAAAATTATTTGAGAAGAAGGAACTCTCTAGGATCGATAGAAATTCTCCAAATTATTATGCACAACCTGATTAGCTAGCGTTGTGGGTTTCCCCCTTGGCTAATTAGAGAATAATAACATAACCGGGAATTTAATTCACTGGGTAATAATAAATAATTATCACAAGTGTCATTACTTATTTTATTATTCAATGTGAAACCCCCATATCAAATAATAAAATCAATACCATTATTTCCATGACATTTTCTTAACTTGTAAGTAATATTTAAATATTATTTTAATAAAATAATATTTAATAATATTTCTCACCAGACCTGAAACTTGGTCTCACAATCCTCCTCAATATTTATCGAGCCTTGAATAATGACTATTTATTTATTAAATAAATATAACTAAATTATTCGCTGATAAATAAATAAATATCATATTTAATAAAATAGAAAATAAATATTTATTAAATATTCCATCAGTAATATATTCTCTTGAATAACTAGTAATGAAATAAATGAGATCATACATACATGAATAATTATTAAACCACAACCGAGAATAATATTTATTAAACTTATCAAATAATAAACTATTTAACTAAGATTCTAGATACACTTAGTGTGTGACCCTCTAGGCCTCTTTATTAGTGGCATTAGGATAACCTACCTAAAGTCCAAGGTTAGCATCTAGCAACACACCAAGGCACCCATAGAGAAAGAAGTTAATGTCGGAATGACATGTCACCTCATACAAACACTTACCATATAATATAATCCCTTTGTCTTAATATCTCCAATCAAGTGGGTTGCATGAAATTTCCATCAACCCATGTGCTAGAATGATCATTCTTTGACTTCCTAGAAATTTAACTTGCCTATAGAACACCATGGCCATGTATTTATTTGGGCTATATCATTTCTATCAAAGGGTTTGAGATATAAACTTTCATTATGGAACAGAAGGGACAAATCCTTTCTCTCATTATTCATCAGTGTTGTATTACTCAAGATGCACCCTAAATATCCTACCTCACTGTGAATATATGTCATCACAGGTTTTTCCAATACATCTAAGTTTGTGAGTCTTAATACCCATTAATAATAGTATTAAAGTATAAGGACCAATACACACATCCACATATAGGAACATCTAATGACAATTATAAATGTGGATTTCCTACTGGTGGTTCTCATTCTCATTATATCCTCCGAGACATTACCAAGGGAGTACACCATGAGATGGTGCCTCAAAGTCCTATGAGTATCCACCCTTGATATCCTGTATCATTTTTGTCCCTTTAAATGATATCATCCATCCATAGAACATATGTTTAAGAATAATGTCATGTCACTTCCGGGTTCACATCATACCATGGATCTGCTGTGACCTTTTAGTGTGATAGCTACTCTTAGGAAATTATCACTTACAATGCCATGTAGAAGAAAAATCATGATGTGATAATAAATTTATTAATATTCATCCAATGAATATATGTTTATCATAAAGTTCAAAATAATTTGGTTCGAGGGAACCAACTCCAACAGACTCCCACTTGCACTAGAGAAAACTTCTAAATACCTTTAGTATGCTAGCTCTCACATGATACTCATGATTTTTCTAAGATAGGCCTTTATTCAAGAGTTCCTCCATGTTATCTTTCATGGATACTCTACTCACTGCAACTTCACCCCTTTGATAAAAATTCCTCAAGAGGTGATACTTTTGGAGTATGTTCTTTTTCCATTGATGTGACCTTGTATCTCTTTCAAGAGCCACCGTTGTAATATTATCACAATATAACGTGATAGGGTATTTACCACTAGGTACCACATTAAGATCTTAGACAAAGTTCTGAATCTAGATGGATTCCTTCACTACATCAGAAGCCTCTATATACTCAGACTTTGTTTTAGAATCAGTGAAAACTGGTTGCTTTGAACGCTTCTATCTCATAGCTTCTCTGTTGAGGAAAAAAAGATATCATGATTATGACTTTAGATCATTATGATCTATCTAAAAATCACCACCAGCATACCCTCTGATTAAAAACATCTCATCTCCTCCATACAGCAGGAACAAATCCTTAGTTCTTCTTATATGCTTAAGGATAGTCATAGAAGCAATTCAATGTTGTTCTCTTGGATCTACTTGATATCTTCCTACCATGTTTATTGAATAGGTAGCATCAATTATAGTACATAACATGGCATACATGATAGATCCTATTATGGAAGTGTATGGGATCTTACTCATTCTATCTTTCTTCTATTGTGTTTGGGGAAAAATTTACTTTTAAAGATATAAATCATGTGACACTAGAACAAATCCCCACTTGGATTTTTCCATACTAAATCTCTTTAGTATCTGGTCAATATGTGTACTTTGACTTAGTTCAAGTATCATCTTGAATCTATCACAAATTATCTTGATCCCTAGAATGTAGGCTGCTTTTCCTAAGTCCTTCATGGACAAGCACTTGTTCAAATGGTATTTAACAGATTGTAGGACTAGTATTTTGTTTCCAATAATTAATATTTCACCAATATATAATTCTAGTATGACAATCACATTCTCATTAAATATTATGTAAACACATGGCACAAATTCATTCTTAATGAAACTAAATTACCTTATGGCTTCATTGAATTAAATATTCTCTGACCAGGATGCTTGACGTAATCCATAAATGGCCTCTACAACTTGTAAACCCTTTTGTAATCACCTGGTGTCACAAAACCTTCTGGTTGTGTCATATAGACATCTTCCTAAAGTTTCACATTAAGGAATATAGTTTTCACATCCATCTACCAAATCTCATAGTCATGGCAAGATGTTATAAAAAATAAGATTCTGGTATATTTAAATAAGAAAACTGGCAAAAAAAAATTCATCGCAGTCAATTACTTGATGTTGTTTAAACCCTTTATCCACTACCTCTAATTTATAGGTACTTAATTTACCTTCCAATTCTAGTTTCCTCTTGAATTCCCATTTACATCCATCAGGATTTACATCAGCTAGCACATAGACTAGAACCCAAACTTGGTTTTGATACATGGAATACATTTCAAAATTCATAACTTTGGTCCATCTTGCAGCTTCTGGGATCGCTATTATCTTATTATAGGAGATAGGTTCCTCATTGTCCAATAATAAGGAGTCACAATCCTCAATGACTAGAAAACCATATCTCACGGGTTCCCTTACCTATCTTATAATCCTACGCAGTACTTATTTTTCAGGAACTACATCTTCTATAGGGACCTGTGGAACTTCTCCTGTACCAACTCTTGTGTATCTTGAGCATCAACTTCATCAAAGTTAATCTTTCTCCCACTATCCTTTTTAAGGATGTGATCCCTCTCAAGAAAGAAGGCTTGTTTGGAAACAATAACTTTCTTATCTGAGGGGTTGTATAGGTAGTATCCCTTTGTTTCCTTGGGATACCCTATAAAGATACACCTCATGCCTTTGGATGCTAGTTTGTTTCATGATAAATCCTTAACAAATTCCTTGAATCCCCATACGTGTGTATTAGATAAAATGGGTTTCTTTCCACTTCATATCTTGAAGGGAATTTCATTTTCTTCTTTAGTTGGTACTCAATTTAATTTTTATGCCACAGTTTGTGATACATATCCCCAAAAGGATAACGGAAGATCTGAATGATTTTTCATCGACCTTACCATGTCCAATAAGGTACGGTTCCTCCTTTCACTAACACCATTCCATTGTGATGTATAAGTTGGAGTGAGTTGAGATAGAATCCCAAACTCTCGTAGAAAGTCAATGAACTCTTGGTTAAGATATTCTCCACCTTGATCCAATTGAAGCTTCTTTATCATCTTACCAAGATGATTCTATACTTCATTCTTTAATTCCTTGAATTTCTCAAAGGACTCATACTTATACCTCATCAAGTAAATATATCCATATATACTCAATTCATCAATAAAAGTTTATGTAGTAAGAATATATGCCTCTAGATATTACTATAAATGTTCTACACATATCAGTGTGTACCAATCCTAGAAGCTCTATGGCCCTTTAACCCTATCCACCAAATGGTGGTTTGGTCATTTTCATGTGTAAACAAGCATGACATATATCAAGTGCTTTTATCTCAGAAGAGTCTAAATAACCATTTTGATAGAGATTTGTCAGGTGCTTATTGTTTACAAGACCAAGGAGGTGATTCCACAACTCGGTGTTATATGAGTCATGTGAACTTGATTTTTTATCAATTTACAACACTTGGTTTTTGTAATTTAATACATACATACTATTATTTAAATTTTACATACCATAAAATATGTTATCCTTATAAAAGAAAAAACTTTTATTTCTGAATTTGAAAATAAACCCATCTGTATCTAAACTTTATATAGATATTATGTTCTTGGTAACACTTGGTACATAATAGCAGTCATATAAAACTAAAATCATCTTGGTCAGCAATGAAAGGTAGTAGTCACCAATAGAAATGCCATCCAGCCTCAAACCATTAGTAGCTTGCAAATCCACCTCTCTAGAAATTTTTATAAATCTAATTGGTTCCTTCATTTGAATATAGATGTGAGCACAAAAAGTTTTATCAAATACCCAATGTGTATAAATGGAAATATTTCACTCAATAATGAATGCACCTTTGGCTTCCCTTGCCTATAGGTGCAGTTCCTCTTATAGTGGCCTAACTTTCCACATGTAAAACACATTGCCACCTTTTCCTTGCCCTACCTCTAGAACTTCTTCTTTTTGTTCAAACAGTGCTCAGGGGATTTAGACTATTTATAAATATTAGGCTCATTTTACTTGTCCTTACTCTTCCTATTCAATATAAGGAATATGGGTTTTTCATGCCCCATGTACTTATCCACTTGGAGAATCAGGGTCAAAAGTTCTAATAGGCTCTTCTCATTACTACTCATATTATAATTCATAATAAAATTAGATAATGCATTTGGTAGTGATGATAGTATGATATCTTTATGAAACTCATCTATGAATTTAATCCCTAAGATTTCCATATGCTCAATTTAGCTGATAATATTGACTACATGAGGCCCAATTGGCACAGACTCTTTAAGATTAGTGGTGAATAAAGCGTTGGAGATCTCATACCTCTCTTATCTGGCCTTCTCTATATAAAGATCATGAAGGTGAGACATCATGCTATAAGCATCCATTTCCTCATGTCTCTTCAAGATATAATTGGTCATGGATGATAAAATGAGGCACTAAACATTCATTCCATCATTCAGATGTTTCTCATACACAGAGATCTCCTCATCACTCACCTCATTTCCAGGTGCAACTCCTAAAGGTTCTTCCATCATATATAGTTCCCTTTCATGGTTAATGATGACCCGAAGGTGCCTTTTCCACTCCTAGAAAGTAGTGCTTGTGAGAAGGTTTTTCTTCTCAAGTATGGATCACAATGATATGTTTGATGTTATTTTTAATGTTTTTTCTAAAAAAAGATAAGTATAATTTTAGTACTTTATCTTGATAAAATTACACAAATAAATAAATATTTATTAGTCTCTCACTATTTTATAAAAAACCAATATCCCTCACCATTAGCTTTAGAATATCTTATTTCTTGGATATTCTAGAGGAAAAGATCCATATTTCCTTTCACATTACCCCAACTTTGTATGGTCAAGAAATATGAAAGTTTTTAGGTAGGAATTTCAAATTCCAACTCCATTAACTCACAGCTCATTGATCCGTTGAGTGGACTCCCCAATCCTGAAATCCTTAATTTTGTATTTCCTCAAACTTTTCCTCTCAGTTACACCAAGTTTGGATTTTCCAGTCAACCATTGATGTAAACTAATTCAAGTCAACCCAAAAACCTCAAATTAGAATTCCATGATAATTGAAAGCACCCAAACTTTGGATAGTCAAGAACTTTGAATTATGGTTAGATTCTAACCAAAGTAATGGAAGGATATACCGGCTTAATATGTTACTGAGGTATTTTTTCTTTATGAATATATTTCCATTTATTATCTTTTCATGTGAATGTTAATACTAAAAGAGATAATCTTAAGTGATTAACCATGTATTAGATAATATTTACACATCATCCGGTTTATTTTAGTTCCATCTTGCATGCTTGTTAATTCATTAATTATGTGATCATGAAAAAAAATTCATAATGAATAAACATACAACTAACATAAATAAAAATAAAGGGTATGATCATGATATTATTCTAATGGTTAGTTTATGTAGAGTTTAATAAACTAACCGCTAACCTAGGGGAGAAAAACCATGAACCAATTAGGTTCGTGTTTATAGCTTTCCACCTATCCACCTTTGTATCTCCTTGGATTGGTTTCACCTCGGCTCCTAACTTGAACTGACTCCACTAGTATGGGAGCTCCATCCATTAAATATGCTTTTACTCACACATAGGTGAGGGGTAAAGGGGGTTTTTCATAAAAGAAACCATGGGAATGTAGGCCCTACATATTAATTAGAAGAGAAGGCATGATAGACAGTGATTTAATTTAATAATAAATTAAAAGGGGAACTGATCACATATAAAGGTATGGTCTAGATCATGATCATCCATATGCATACAATGAATTACTCATTTAATAAAACTATAATTCAATTATTTAATTATTCTTATTTAAGATAAATCGTTCTCGGATCGATTAATTATTATCTTTAATTAATCAATACTTTTATCTTAAACCCTTTCTGAATTTCCTTGATATTATCATCCATTATAATTTTAAACAAGTAAATAAATTCATTTAAAATTAATTGTCTATATAACTTATACCTTGGAGTTAACCTGGTGAGTACCCATCCAAAACTACATACATTTATTATACTTATATATACTTTATTCTTTGTGACATGTAGCATGTATGAAGAATTATAATTGTAATAAAACTCATACATGATTTGAAGATCTCTAAACATTATTTAGATGTTAATTAAACATATGTATATATATATATATATCAAATGCTTATCACATTTTGTGTCTCGGTTTTATGCACACATGAAGGTACATGTCTCAAGGGTTACATAATATAATAATAAATTTCTTAAATCTATGTAATCTAGAAATAGTACATGGCGTATAGATATGACTAAATGGAGTGTACCCTCTTTACCATGTATCCAAAGTACATGCCTTGGGACTCGGCGTGTGAGGCGTACTTCAGAAATCTTGGAGTACATGGCATGTCCAGTGGTCCACACACCATGTTTACTCCACATTACATGGTCACTGATTGGCTAAGTCATGTATGGGATACACAGCCCGGCCTTGATCCAAAAGGGAATACACACCATGTCCAGTGGGCCACAGGCACGTAGTCTTCCTGACCGTGCTATAGTATATCCTATTCAACATATGGTATAAGAATTAACTACACCGCATGTCATTAATGCACACGGCTTGAGTAATTTCAGAATTACTCCTGATGCGTTGAACCCAACTACACAGTGTGTGATCCGGATTACATTTCATTTATGGAAGATTACACTGCATGTAACACTGAATACATGGTGTGTACTATTGTGTTACCTAGACAGAATCGTCAACACCTCCTAAGGAATACTTGATTTAATTTTAATCATAAAATTATTCATTTGTGTTAGATCTGTGAGAAATGATAAAGGAGGAACAGATCTTGAAATTAAGATTATAAGAATTATTAAACTTTAATTCAGAAAATAAATTATTAAAGCATAAAAAATTAACAAATTATTTAAATAATTATAAACAAAAATATTCTCCCTCTAATACCACTTTTAGGTTCCGAGTGTAGCGGAAGCATGGGAGGGACAGTGCCCAACTTTAATTTTTTCCACATTTAATGGAAAATATTGGATCAATACAATGATGAACTCCAGTATCCACAGAATCAAATCAAGGATTAATAAAAGGGAATAGAAAACTGGAACCAAGAGAGAGAGGATCAACATATTTTGTTTATAATTAATTAAATTAAATTAAATAATTACCTACAAGGTTATTCTCTCTTTGTTGATGTGTTCGACCATAGATCTGTAGTACGCCTTCATTTAATTATAGAGATCAAGGGTAGATATTCCTTAGGAGTGATCCACATGTCCTCTGTAAATATCTAGATGTTTCCAAATGATTCTTCGGGTGCTAGCATGAAAGATATTTATGCTTGCGTTTTCTTCCTTCGATCACCTTGAGAATCGCTTCTAAGGCATTCTCCTTGATCTGGTGGAGGAGGACCATTCTTGTTCTTGATAATATTCTTGGAGAATAAGGAACACTCTAGGATCAAGATAAATTCTACAAATTTTTGTATACAACCTAATTAGATAGCTCTGTGGGTTTCCCCCTTGGAAAATTAGAGAATAATAACATAATCGAGGATTTAATTTAGTAGGTAATAATAAATAATTAGCGCAAGTTCCATTACTTATTTTATTATTTCATGTGAAACCCACATGTCAAATAATAATAGCAATACCATTATTTCCATGACATGTTCTTAACTTGAATGTTATATTTAAATATTATTTTAATCAAATAATATTTAATATTATTTCTCATTGGACCCGAAACTTGGTCTGCCAATCCTCCTAAATATTTATCGGGCCTTGAAAAATAACTATTTATTTATTAAATAAATATAAATTCCTTATTCACCGATAAATAAATAAATATTATATTTACTAAAATTGAAAAAAAAAATATTAAATATTTTTTTGCAATATATTCTATTGAATAACTAGCAAAGAAATAAATGTGATCAGTCATACATGAATAATTATTAAACCGAAACCAAGAATAATATTTATTCAACTTGTTAAATAATAAATTATTTAATTGATATTCTGGATACAGATAGTGTGTGACCTTATAGGCCTCTTTCTCAGTGGCATTAGGCAAACCTACCTAAAGTCCAAGGTTAGCGTCTAACAACATGCCAAGTCACCCATAGATAAATAAGTTAATGACGCAATGACATGTCACCTCATACGAATGCTTACTATGTAATATAATCCCTTTTTCTCAATATCTTCAATCAAGTTGATTTCGTGCAAGTGACACCAACTCAGGTGCTCAATTTCTCATTCTTTAACTTCCTAGAAATTAAACTTACATATAGAAAACCATGGCCATAGATTTATTTAAGCTATATTGTTTCCATCAAAGGGCTTCAGATATCAACTTATGTTATGGAATATAAGGGAAAATTCCTTTTTTTCATTATTCATTAATACATTATTACTCATGATGCACCAAACATATCCTAACTCACAGCGAAAATATGTCATTATGGTTTTCTCTAATACATCTAATTGCATGAGTCATAATAATCGTTAATAATAATATTAAAGTTTAAGGACCAATACACACATATGTAGATAGGAACATCCAATGACACTTATAAATGTGGATTTTCTACTAACGAGTCTTGTTCTCATAATATTCTCCTAGACATTACCAAGGGTGTACACCATGAGAAGGTACATCCAAGTCCTATGAGTATCCACCCCTAATATCCTATATCATTTGTGTCCCTTAAAATTATATCATCTTTCTATATAACATATGTTCAAGAATAGTTTCAATGAACTTTCTAGTTCTCATCATAGCAGGGATCCACTATGACCTTTTAATGCGATAGTTACCCTTAGGACATTATCACATACAATGTCATGCAAAAGAAGAATCATGATGTGATGAGGAGTTTATTAATATCCATCCAATGAATATATGTTTATCATAAAGTAAAAAGGAAGAAGTTTTTTCTAGGGCAAAACTCCAACAGATATTGTTAGTTGTATTTATCTCCCTTGACTTCCCTTATCTCTCAACCCTCGCCCCTTGATTGTCTCCAGACTCCAACACATTTGGATCCCTACCTATCGAGTCTCTGTCGCCCTACCTCTTCACCTCATCCTCCACCTCACCACCCCCTCACCTTCCCAACTCTTAGCCTCTCCTTTCACCTACTTATCCCTACCCCATGACACTTTTTATGCTTCCTCAACTCAACCTCAATGAATTTTATATTCAAAACCTAAATCATTAATTCCCCCATCCTTTACCTCTACCACCATTCATTTCTTTTCATCCTTTTTTCAGTTATCCTCAAACATTTATTTTTCATCATTTTTTCCTTCTACCTCAAGCATTAGTTCATTTATTTTAATCTAGCCATTGAATTTTATCATAAAAAATAAACATTTTATTTTGAGGTAGTGGGTAATAATTTTCCAATGAATTTGTTATTTCTATCATCAAACATTTTATATATCCATGAATTTTTTCTATAGATTATTAGTTTTTAGAAACAATTTATCTATTTCTATCATGAGTAATTAGATGGGTTTTTTTATATTTTATTTGAAATTTTTATGTTATTAAATTATATACATGATGAAATTTTTAATAATAACTACTTTAAACAAAAAAAATGAGGTTACTTGAATATAAAATTGTGTGTAACTAATATTTATAGAGTTTATTTTTGGGTTTATAATCTCTTTTAAGAAGTAATGGAAAATAAAAAATATAGTTGGTAGTACGTATTCCCAAATTCTGGTAATTATTATCATTGTACACATTATCTTCCTCCAGTATATGTGTTGAAATCATAGAAAAATTCCCTATTAAATAAGAAGCCTGAAAACATACCCATTAAAAAAGAGATTAGAAATAAGGTAATAATTTACTTGCATTGAATTACATGAAATACTAATTAATTGAAAGTTATTTTTCTTAATTTATAATTTATAAATAGATATTTTCTATAACTTAATTAATTTATTTCTATCTTCTTCATAGTTTCATTTTTTTCATCAAAATTTTTCAGTTGGTCACTTAAGCATATTGGTTATTGCATTTTTACTATTTTATGAGTTTTTATATTTCCTCTTCACACTGAAAAACATACAATTATGGTTGTATTAATAAAATTATTTTATTTTATTCCAATCATTTTAAATTAAAATAATAATTACAATGTTTCCTTCTATAAGTGCCTTAAAAATTTAAGGATAAAATACATAATCAAATGTTTTATCAGCAATCATTTTATATAGATAAATAATTTTATAGGGATTTTTATTTTTTAAAAAAATATTTTCTATTTTTATTACTAGTAATTAGATTTGAATATTTTTTTGTCATGTATTAAATTGTTATATCATTTAATTATATACAAGATCAATTTTTCAATTATAGTGTTTTTAAAAAACTTTTATCCTTACATTCATTTAATAGTTTATGTAACTAATATTTTTTGGAATTATTAGTAGGTTTTGTCATGACCCTTCCTCTGGGGTCTATGTCGTGACTTCCCCAAGCTCGCCTCTCATAGGATAGGGGCTGGTGACTAGTATCGAGTAGGCATATCTAACATGTGGGAGGTATTTTTCAGGTACCTGTATGTATGCACCCAGCTCTAAGAAAAATATGAAACAGAAAACACTAAGTAAACATGGATGAAAACCACTAAGAAAACCCACTCTGAGTAAGGTACGAAACTAAAATAAAAAAGGGTAAAAAGTACAAGCCCAACTTAAAATGAAAGTACAATATCTTAGATCTCACATATAGAAAACCCTACCTAAAGGGTGGGTATAGTAAGCTATCTAAATGTCACTGAAGCATACCACGTCTGTCGGGTCACCCTCCAAAAACAACCTAGCCCCAGCCCACCAATGACTCTATCAAATTTGGTGGTCATCTGCACAAGACACGACATTTTCGGGTGAATCCTGTGCATGGATGATTAAAATAATACTTTGTAAGGACCCCAAACCACAAATAAATTATACAAATTAAACCACAATGAATCACACAAAGTATACCACAAATAAGATCACTAAGAAATACACCAAGTAGACAACCAAAGACGTACATGAAGTATAGCTTCTAAGAAGTATAATCAAGAGAGTCATTAGAGTCAGATCACACTAAATATAGGTCTGTGATACGTAAATAGGATTTTCATAAGAATCCACAGTACCCTCAAGTAGTAACATGTGGATCATTGGTAATACATGGAGTGTTGGTAATACACAGAGTGTCGGTAACACAAAAAGTTTAGGTAACACATGGAGTGTAGATAACACACACAGTGTTAGTAACACATGGAATGTAGGGACATGAAACTCACCGCATCTTAGTCAATGTGGTCAGCCGCCACATGAACCGCCCCACGGTAGTTTCCAAGAGGTCTCGTCGCAGTCCCACTAGATTGTGGCCCTTCATCGCATGACGCATCCTCGTGACACATCTGGTCAAATCCCACCGCCGGACATTGAGTCGGTGACCCTATCTGCCACCCACATTCGCCGAGATGTTGGATACTCCGCCGCCAGTCATAAATCCGACGGTCATCTACTGTCGGGTGGCTACCCCACCTCCAACATCGTCGTGTGCCGCTGGCCCTCCTTCTGTGGGTCACCGGTCGCACTCTGGTGCTCTATTTTTGGAAACAGAAGTGCGGCTACAACCATTAGGTTTCGTTCTTCACTATCATGGGCTCAAGATCATATTATCATTTCATTGGGAGTCCATTCACATTTGGAACCTCCTAACAATGCCCAACGTGACCACAGGGGTCCTTGGATGAAGAAATTAAGAACAGGTAAGGGAGATAAGCACAGAAACACCCTTAGAATGGACCTTGTCCTTGTTCATATCGGTCTTGGTACATTCATGTCAGTGGAAATATGAAATTGGAGCAACAAAATATTAAATAATATTCACCCCCTTAAATATCACATTTTTAACCATCCCGTAAGAATGATCAAACCGTGGATCAACGTGTTCATGGTTTGGTTCGCGTTCATCGTTGTAAATAAGAATAGGTAAAGAAATAATGAAAAACATAAACCCCCTACCTGCAAAGAGGATCATTTTGAGGAGTGAAACCGTTGTTGATGGTGATCAAACCATGAACATCATTGATCCATTGTTCATCGATGTTCATCATTCGTCATCGCTGGCGAGAGATCTTTCTTCTCCTTCCTCTGGAAGCTTTCGAGCTCTAGGGAATTTCTTCAAAATTATGAATTCTAATGACAGTCCCTGCCCCTGATTAATGGAGGAAATGTGTTAAAAAAATTTAGTGTTTTTAATGTATTTCAGTGTTTTAAACATATTTCATCATTTTAAATGTGTTTCATCATTTTTAACATGTTTCAGCATTGTCACAATGCTATATTTCAACATCACTGAGTTTCTACACTATAGCATTAATACGTCATCACAAAATGTTAAAAGAAAAAATAAAATAAACTTTCTAAGTTTATATTTATTCTTCCTTAAAATTTCCAAAAAATATTTTCCGCATTCGACTTGTGCCGATTAAAGTTAGGTCCTGCCTAAGAAAAACCCACTACTATGAACACAACGATGCCCTTGGATCTCAAATCTGAAAACTTTTTTAAAAGATACTAAAACTAAGCATGTGTTATATTTTTAATAAACTTAAAAATAGTTCAAACATTTATTTCAGGCACCCTAGGCCTTAGAATCACGTTATGTCTTAGTAACTGGTCTCAAAATAATCCCATATAATTTTCAAAAAAAATTCATAGAAAATCCAGGATATTATATTCTCCCCACCTTAGGGCTTTACATCCCTATAATCCAAAACAAGGTCTAAAGAAAAAATGGGGATAATGATCAAGGATCTGATCCTCCTACTCTCAGGTGTTCTCCTAGAGATTTATGTGTTTCTAATGAATGTGTACTAGAGGAATTGATCACCCATGAAGGGTCCTCTCCTGTCGATCCTTGATCTCCACTAAAAACTCCACAAAATTCAATCCATTATCAACATCCAACTAATCCCAGTCAATGATGTGGGAAGGGCCATGCACTTATCTTCTCAGTTGGGATATGTGGAAGATGTCGTGCACCTTCTCTAACTACAGAGGTAGATACAAGTGGTACGCCACCTCACCCACTCTACATAGTATGAGAAAAGGTTTGATGAACATCATAGATAACTTGTCACCTTGGTCAAATCTCCATATCCCACCTTGGTCAAATCTCCATATCCCACATCTTGGAGAGACCCGAAGGAACATATGGTCTCACTTATTAAACTTCAAGGGTCACTATCTCTTATTAGTATAGAACTTCTGACAGATCAATGCAGTCTTCATCTGCTCTTGGATGACCTTCACCTTCTCCATAGTGTCCTATGCCAACTCTGAGCCCATGATTACTCACTCTTCGAGGCCAGTCCAGTAAAGTGGAGACCTACAGGGATTCTCGTAAAAGGTATCAAATGGTTCCATACTAATAGTGGAGTGGTAGTGTTTTTTGTATTCAAACTCGACTAGGGGTAGGTGATCCACCCAAATATGGCAAAAATTGAGGATGCAAGCACGTAGAATGTCCTCTAGGACCTGAATGGTCCGCTCCATCTATCCATCTATCTACGGGTGGAAATATTCGCTCAAGCGTAACTGAGTCTCAAATTCCCCCTACATTCCCTTCAAAAATCGGGATGTGAAATGAGCATCATGATCTAAGCCCATGATATATGGGACTCCATGGAGTCAAACTATCTTCTGTACGTAGAGGTGTCCCAAGATATCTATTAAACCTTGTTCCTAAATCGATAAGAAGTAGGTTGACTTGGTGAGTCGGTCAACATCACTTAGATGGTATTGTTCCCCTTATACGTACATGGTAAACCCATTATGAAATCCATAGATATTCCATCACACTTCCACTCTGGAGCCTCAAGGGGTTGAGTCAACCCTATGGGAACCTGATGCTTAGCCTTCACTTACTGACAAGTGAGGCATCTAGAGACAAACTCGGCCACTACCTTCTTCATCCCCGACCACCAAAAATGATTTCAGAGGTTCTATTACATCTTTTACACACCTGGATGTACCTCAAAAGGGGATTTATGGAACTCCCTCAACACCTCCTCTCATAACATCACTGATACAATGGTGCTTTCTCTGAAAAGGATTAAGTGCTCCCTACCTTTCAAATATCCATCAAGGGCATGCCCTGTGGACATCTGAGCATGTGTAGTCTCACAGCTAATATCTCTAAGTTGTGCCTCCCACACATGCTTTAAGAGTGGATGGGTAACCACCATTGACTAAAGATAAGCTACTTCATCTCCATCCATGAAGGATATCTGATGTGATTCCAACTGCTTGGAGGCCTCATTTAGTAGCTATGAACTTGATTTCATGTTGAGCGCATCTACCACCACATTCCCTGTCATGGGAGTATATACTATTTCAAAGTCATAGTCCTGGAGGAAGTCTAGTCATCATCTTTATCTCATGTTAAAATAATTCTAATAGAAGATACACTTGAGACTCTTATGGTCAGAGGAGATGATAAACCATTTGCTAATAATGTAGTGTTGCTATAACTTAAATGAGAAGACTATCACTGCCAACTCAAGGTTGTGGGTCAGTAGTTCTGCTCATGTGGTATCAACTGTCGTGAACCGTAGGCAATCACCATTTACCCCAACATTAGGATGCAACCAAGTCTGGTTCCTAAGGCATCACAGAACACCACATACTTAGCAAACTCCTCTAGAAACCTCATGATAGGTGCACTTGTCAAGATATGATTTAGCTGTTGAAAACTCTGTTAGTTACCTTATATACATAAGAAAGGTTTCCATTTCTTATTCAAAGTGGTCATGGGTGCTGCTAATCTGTAGAAGTAAAGTACAAACCTTTAATAGTACCTAACCAATCCAAGGAAACTCCGCACCTCGATAACTCTCTTGGGTGACTCCCAAGAAAGAACCACCTCAATATTTTCTAAATCCACTGCAAGTTTAGACTCTGAGATGACATGTCCCAAAAATTGGACATCTTGAATCTAGAACTGACACTTTGAGAGCTTCCTATAAAGCTGGTGCTCTTAGAGTAAGTCTAGGATTGTCCTCAAGTTTATTGCATGCTCCTCCTCAGACACTGAAGACATTATAATTTCATCAATGAAGACCACTACAAATCGGTCTAAGTATAACTGGAAGATCTTGTTCATGGATCCCATGAACACCTTTGGGGAGTTCGTCACACTAAACGGAATCACTAAGTAATCGTAGTGACTATAACGACATCTGAAATTTGTCTTCGGGATGTCCTCATCCCATACACAAAGCTAGTGATATCCTGATATGAGGTCTATCTTCGAGAACCATCTCACTCCCTTCAGCTGATCAAATAGATCATCAATCCTCGGTAGATGATACTTTTTCTTCATGGTCACCTGGTTTAGGTACCAAAAGTCCACACATAACCTCAATCTCCCATCTAACTTCTTGTAAAACAAAACTGGGGTAGCCCAGGGTGAAACACTAGGCCTCACGAAACCCTTTTTATGCAATTCCTCCAACTATACACTCAGCTCCCAAAGCTCAGTGGGAACCATCCAATATGTATGTGTAGATATCGGTGTCATCTCGGGGTATAGATCAATTTAGAAATCTACCTCCCTATGAGGAGGTAATATTGGGACATCATCAGGGAATACATCCTCATACTTGTCCACCGCTATAGGAAACTGAGGACTCATCTCCTCCACTGCACTAAGGGTCATTCCATCAAACTGGTGTGTGAGCAGCTGCACCTTCCTACGTGTGAGTATGTCTTACACTGTATGTGTTTCCTTTTTACTAGTAATATAAAACCCAGTCCCATATCCACGGAAAAACCTCACTTTGTGCCTAAAATAGTCAATATGAGCATGGAATATGGATAACCAGTCCATACCCAGAATGTCATTGTAATGAATCAATACCTCTACTAGGTGATCTCAGCCGAATCTCTCACTCCCAAGAGTAATCTCAAACTATCGGCACCAGTTTGTGATCGTAAAATCCCATATTTTAGGAGTCTCTAAACGTAAGGATTGAGCCAACAGCTCCATAAGAATCTTTGAGCTCTGAACAAGGTCTGTGGCAAGGAAAGAGTGAATAGAACCTATGTTTATAATAACTATAGCTAGGGTGTAGAAGACATAGATTGTACCTATAATTATCTCTAGATCATTGGGAATATAAGACTTAATCACCTGAAGCTCGGCTCGCCCTTGTCCACCAACTCTCTAAGCTCCGGGTGGACCACCTGGGGGTGGTGGTGGTGGTACCTCAAACCTTCACCACTACCTACTACTCAACCTGCACCCCTACCACATCTTCCACCCTAGGTACCACCCTACTCAAACCTATTCCACTGCTATGGCAGTCCCTTGACCATCTCATGGTCGGTTGTATGACGGGTCAGGAAATCTCTAGCTATATGCCCCTGACCACCTCATGAGTAGCATAGTCTACCTTTCATCTAACTCACTCTGCCCTGGGAGGATCGTATTACTGATCCTGTATCCTAAGTTCATCCCCAAGAGTTATTGACCCGCTAAGGTCCCTACATTATATGTCGGCTACCTGCTGTTGAAGACTTTGCTACCTGTCTCCTAGTGGTAGCTCCCACTGTCGGTGCCTGCTCCACAAGAAAGATCTTTACTAGTAGAGCTTGATCCAGCACCCCATAATTTTTATGGATGCTAAGGGATATCATTGACACCCTAATATCCCAGAGTAATCCCTACTCAAAGGTACAAGCCTTGAAGAACGGGTCTTGCACCATGTAAGTAGAGTAGAGAGAAAGATCTGTGAATCTCACTGAGTACTCTACTACTAACTAGATGCCTTGTTGTAGGTGCAATAACTCCTGTATATTCAAAGAGTGTAATGTCACTGGAAATAAATCCTTCTTGAATATGCACTCAAAGCCTATCCATGGTAGTGTATCCTCCTCATGTGTCAGATTCATCAGGCTCTACCATCTCCCTATTGATCCCTGAAAAAGGCTCGCGGCTAAGACTACCATATGGTCAAGTGGCGTACTCACTAAGATGAAGACTTGTTTCACCACCTCCAACCAGTTCTTAGATACCTGATGATTTGTCTCACCTCAGAATTTGGGAGGTTTCAATCTCTATAACTCATGAAACTCACTAAACCGATGTGCATCCTCTGCTAATAACATTAGTAGGAACGGATGCTCTCTGGGTGGTGGTATTGCTAGTAAACCATTAGGAGGTTCTATATTGGTAAATGGTCCTTGTACCAATGAATCATTGCTCGGTGGACCATCCTCATGGTCATACCCCAAAATCCTAGTCAGCTTCTTGTGTGGAAGCATCCTGAAATAGAACAAGATGTACCACGGTCAATAGAGTATACCTAGTAAGATTACTCTAACTCAAGAATGACATGAGAACGCACTAAATTCCAATATGATTCATGAACCATTAATTTTCTATGAAACTATTGTTTTCATGTACCGATTCGGAAATCAGAATTCAAGGTCTTGGTATATGGATATGTCAGCTACCGCACTAACACTGGGTTTCATGTCCTGAAATCCAAACTCAAAACACTTAACATTGTTTCCTCAAAACAAGAGTAAAATAGACCACCCTATGATACCACTCTATCACAACCCATCCCCCGAGGCCTGTTCCATGACTACTCCAAGTCTTCCTCCCATAGGATAGGGGATGAATACTAGCACCAAGTAGGCATATTCCATAAGTGGGAAGCATTTTACCAAGTACCTATAGGCACACACCTATATACAAGAAAAATCTGAAACTGAAAAAACTGAGTAAACATGGATTAAACCTAATAAGAAAACCCACTCAAAGTAAGGTATGAAACTTAAAGAAAAAGGGGCCAAAATAAAAGATCAACTGAAAGGGAAAGTACAAGCTCTTGGATCTCATCTGTAGAAAAGCCTACCTGAAGGGTAGGAATAGTAGTCTGTCTGAATATTTTTGAAGTGTTCCATGCTCTTCGGGTCACCCTCTAAGAACCACCTAGCCCCAGCCCACCGAGGACTCAGTCAAAGATGTTGGTCATCTTTACAAGACACGACACGTGCAGGCGAAGCCCGTGTATGTGTGAGTAAAACAATACTCAGTAGGGACCCCAAACCACAAAGGAATTACATAAAGTAAACCAAAAGTAATTACGCAAAGTATACCACAGTGAATATCACTAAGAAATACACCAAGTAGACTACCAAATAGGTACATGAAGTGTATCCTATAAGAAGTATAATCAAGAGAGTCACAAGAGTCATCTCACACCAAGTATAGGTCTATGTTACGTAAATAGGATTGTTGTAAGAATCCATAGTACCCTCAAGTAGTAACATGAAGAGCATTGGTAACACATGGAGTATAGGTAACACATGGAGTGTTGGTAACACATGGAGTGTAGGTAAAACACGGAGTGTAGATAACACACAAAGTGTAGGTAACAGACTTTGTGTCTTGCCAAGACTGAGTTGGTACTCCCCTGTCCCACCAGGGTGTGGGTCCTCTAGTCTTTGATGAAAATTTTTGTGTTACCTACACTCCTTGTGTTACCAATACTTCATGTGTTATCTATAATCCATGTGTTTTCTACACTCTATGTGTTATTGACACTCCATGTGTTACAAACGTTCCACGTGTTACTACTTAAGGGTACTATGGATTCTTATGACAATCATGTTTACGTACCATAGACCTACACTTGGTGTGGGTTAACTCCAATGACTCTATTGATTATACTTCTTAGAGGCTACACTTAATATACCTATTTGGTAGTCTACTTGGTGTAATTATTAGTGATCTTCTTTTTGGTATACTTTTTGTGATTCCTTATGGTTTAATTTGTGTAATTTTTTTGTGGTTTGGGATCCTTAATAAGTATTTTTTTACTCACCCCTACATGGGATTCGCATGCATGTGTTGTGTCTTGTAAATAATACTGACATAATTTAAGGAGTCCTTAGTGGTTTGGGGATAGGTGATGCTTATAAGGTGACCCGACATACATGGTACGCTTCAGCAACTTTCAGACAGCTTATTGTACCTACCCTTCAGGTAGGGTTTTTTGCAGATGAGATCCAAGAGATTGTACTTTCCTTTTCAGCTGTTCTGGTATTCTGGCCCTTTTTATTTCAGTTTCATACCTTACTCTAAGTGGTTTTTCTTAGTGGGTTTCATCCATGTTTAGTTAGTGTTTTCAATTTAAGATTTTTCTTGTAGACGGGTGTGTGTGTGTATAGGTACTTGGTAAAATGCCTCCCACTTGTGGGTATTCTTACTCAGCACTAGTTGCCAGCCCCAGGCCTATGGGAGGAAGGCTTGGGGTAGTCACAGCATGGGCCCCATGGGATAGTTCATAATAGGTTTTCAAGAATCTATTAGAAGTATTCGAAAATAAATAAGTTCCAATATTGTATGTTAGAAATTAGAATAACATAAATAATTTATAACAACGGATGTCATAAAGTAGTTTTTCATTAAAACTACAACAAAAAAAATCATCTAAGTCCCTATGTGCAAGGTATGTTACACCATTATGGATTTATATTTTATTAACTTATTAAAAAAAATTCTTATATTCCCATTTTCATTTTAAAAAAAAGTTATCCAATCATATTTGAATTTTAGTATAACTAATTGTGAAACCATTGAATGGAAGTTTATATATTATACTCTTATAACATATCTAGAGTAATTAATCATTTCTTCCCTCATACATTCATATCATTATTGTTTTCAAAATAACTTTTTTGTTTAGTTTTAGTAGATACCACATCTTGTTAAATTGCACGTAATAAATACTAGTTGGTTAATTTTTTTTTTGGAACCACAGGACTTAGTACTACCTTGACTAATCAAATGTATGCTCTGTACAAATAAAATTATGTACAATGTAAATTTTGAAACAATGTTTTTTTTATTATTTTTCACATATAAAATGTATTTTTTTTAAATGTATAACATTTCATTTTTTTAATTAGGTATTATCATTTACAGTGGTTAAGATCTTTGAAAAAATTTCTATTTTATCTGAATTTAGATTACCAGTATTAATTTTTATTTAATTTTCTTTCAACTTCAACATTATTAATTTTGAACCTTTATAAATAATTTTTACCTTAATTACCATGATCTTTGGATAAAATTGGTTGTCTGTAAGTATTAATAGTTTTTTATAATATTCACCATATTTTCAATTGTGGTTTCTAAATTATTTTAGAATATTTTTATTTCATATCTATTTGAAAGAATGGTATAAATTCCTTTTAATTTCCTATATATTTTATTTACATAATAATTCAATCTATGTATGATGTATGTTATATACTAATTACAATATGTGTTGTGTAACTTCTGAAGCAATGATATTTGAATTTTTTTGTAAATGTATTGTTTATTATTTTGAACTGTATATCCTTTCAACACCTGCAATAATTGTAGAATATATGATCACTGGTTTCATTAATGAAAATAAAAAAATCATTTAATTTTGGATTGATTATATCATTCTTGAGTTTATGTGTAATCGTTTGATTCCTCCCGTTGTTGTTTATTCTTCTAAAATTCATTATATATGTTATTGAAATGTATGTCATTAATGTTTTTTGAAAATATTTCCTAATTGTTTAAATTGTTTCATATAATTTTTTTTATAGGTCTAAATGGGGTGAAGGAATCATAAATTAAAAGGGTATTACTCATATTTAATATAGTTTCTATTTGTATATATCATTTGGAAAACAAATATTGTGCTGACTATTATATCAATCTATTTATTAATCGTTGTGATCTAGGTGGTTTCTTTTATTTAATTAAAATTTGTTTCTTTATATGATTTATATACATGAATTTTCTCCTTTTTTATAATTAAAAAATATATTATAAACTCATTATAATTGGTTTTAGGTACGAGACTGAGATTAGAGATATCATAGTAGAGTGTGTTATTGAGGTAGAGTGCCATGACTAAATTCAGTAATTAGTGATTTTATTAGATTTTGTTGATGAATTTATTAAATGTGGTTGATGAATTTAGATTTGATTTTAATTCAACTATATGATAAATTTGTATTTTATTTATGACTTAGGTCATATATAGAAAACTGGGAAGAGGAAAGATGTAGAAGGTGTGGTTTCACATGACAACCCTACTTTTTATTACAACTTAAACATGATTTATTACATAAAACTTCACTTGATACAACAAAGAAGATAGAGAGGTTTAGTGTCTTTGGGGCTTAGTATCATTACATAAAAACTTAAAACATGAAATACAACATATTTATTGAAAAATTCCTTTACATGACCACTACATTCCCTCGTACTTAGCATTGCATGGGATAACCTGAGGACATGCATAAGAAAAGGGTGAGCTATAAAGCCCAGTAAGGGAATACACATGGAATAACATGAGGAGTACAATACATGTTAGACAATAGGCATATCAATAGAGCATAATAAAAACATTAACATAAAGGCATGATAAATCATGATAATCATAACATGGAAATGTGGAAACAACACTTAACATGGAATTAGCATGAGCCAAGGCCCATTACACATGGAGCATGAGTAAATACTCATTGCACATGAAGCACGAGTAAACCCTCGTTGCACTTGAATTAGCATGATTCATCACTCATTGCACATGAAGTATCATGATACTATACTTTACCCAATGCATTGGAGCACTATAAGGGCGCACCCTTCTTAAACATTTCATTTCATGCATAAGTGTGCCACATGGATCATAAAAAATGGATTCATACAACATTATTATTTATTCCAAGATAAAGGAATGTGGAATTCATACATGAAACTTTACAATAAATAAGTAAATGTGCATAAATATTAATACCCTTGATGTAGAAATGGGCATGGTATTCACTACACAATGACATTGGCTTAGAAAATCGGTGCGATTTCGGCAGCGTAACGGCGTGACATAAGAATTCATAAAAATGGTTGATGAGAGAGAAATGGGTTACATATCATATTTAAATGTAATGGACAGTAAGGAGTTCATATAGATACATGTCCCAACAATTGTAATGGAATTTAGATTCATGATACAAAAGTATTTCTTGAATGTAAAATAGGAGAGAGAAGTTTCTTTCGGAATTTCGGCATAGTAACGGGTGTACATGGGAAGTATTTAATGAGAGAGAAAGGGTATCCCATAATTCAAAAATAAATAGGGAAGTGTGAGGGAGGTGAGAAACCATACCCCAACATTCATAATTGAAATTAAAAGGGCAAAACAACTTAAAGAAAATTGGACAAAAATGAGAAAGGAAGAAAAAACCCTTACTTGGAAGTGTGCTTCCAAAGGCTAGAGAGAGGCTTGTGAGAGGCTTCTTGGGAGCTTGGGGCACCTTGGGAGGATTATAGAGATATTAGGGCAAAGGTTGGACGAACTCCAAAGGCTTTTAGTGATGAGGAAGTGGGAGCTTGGGTGGGTTTATATAGGAAAGGTGAGGGAATTCTTTATTATTTAGGTTTGGGACCCCTTATATTAAATTAATCTAAACCACAAACCATACCATGGTTTTTTCCCATGGTTTTTGGAAAAGGGAAGAGGAAAACATTATTTTATAAGGACAAAGTCCGAACATCTTAAAATATTAGGGTTGTTTATGTGGAGGTGAGTCACACTCCCATGGAAATTAATTTAAAAAGACAAGTTGTTTAATAAGTCTTGAAGGGTCCATTAATGCTTTGAAAAGTAAACCAAACAAACCCAAAATCACATTATTTTAATGTTAAAACATATATTTTCCGAACATAAATATTATAGTATTTTATTACATCATTATTAGGTCATTATGATGTCATAAAATACATTATATATTTAAAGGGTATTTAATTTTTACTCAAAAATTTGACTGTCTCAGAAAATTATAAAAAATTCACTGTTGGATAATTTCGACATCCTAATTCCAAAAATAATATTTATTTTATCTAAATAATCTTCTAAATATGTTAATTTTCACTTTTAAAATAAAAACCGACATTTATCGAAAATTCACAGGTTTTGACAAAAATGGCTTTCAAACCTTAATAAAAATTATAATTGCATTCATACAATTATATGATCATTTATATATAATAAAATTAATCTAATAATATTATTATTATTATTATTTTATTAAAATATTATTTAATTCAAAAAACCCTTAATTTAATAAAATAGATTTCTTAATTAAATAATAACTAAAAACACCATTTGTAATTTAAAAACTATTTACAATGTATCAATAATGACAAGAAATTATATTAATTATTATATACAAAAATAATGTACATGAACATAGTACTATCGATTAGTTACATAACCCCTTAAAACAGTCACATAAGACCTAAGGGTAAGGTGTGCGATGGTGACAGACTCTTGGGGTGGCTCGGATAACATCACTTGAGTGGTAATTTCTATCAACTTCCACTTCTCCTATAGACGGTCTCGTTCGAGCTTGACATGGTGAAGCTCAGCTTGGGCTTGGTCAAGAGTGAAGCCCAAGGACGCCACCTCTTTTCCGAGCTCCAATAAATGGGCTTCGTATGGGGCAATTCTACTGGATAAGGCCATCGCTTCCTTTGTCTAAGTAAAATTGGATGTGTTAAAGCCCTATATTTATACTAATCGTGTGATAACTGTTCAACGGCTATAAAAGTAACGGTCACAATTCTTATCATAAAACTAATGAAGTTGACATTTTATAAAAACATTTTATAAAAACATTTTATATAAAGAGACATTTAATAAGATCAAGAGGGATTTTCCATTAATGAAACTTTGGGTCGTTACAATATTCCCCCCTTAAGAAATTTCACCCTATAAATTTTCCTTTTCCCACACTAAAACAGATGTGGGTAACTCAACTTCATCATTTCCTCCAATTCCCAAGTCGCTTCTTCAAACTTGTGGTTTCTCTACAACACCTTGACGAGGGGAATTGTCTTATTTCGTAGAACTTTTTCACTATGATCTAAGATCTTCACTGGTTTCTCCTCATAAGAAAGATCGTCTTCCAATTGTACCACCTTAGAAGAGAGTAAATGTGAAGGGTCCGGTATGTACTTCCTTAAGAGGGATACATGAAAGACATCATGTACTTTGGATATAGTAGGAGGAAGTGCTAGTCGATAGGCCACAGCCCCGACACAATCAAGAATCTCGAAGGGGCCGATGTACCTTAGACTTAACTTCCCTTTCTTTCCAAACCTCATGACCTCCTTCCACGGAGATATGCATAGAAAAACCATGTCTCCAACTTTAAACTCAAGGTCTCATTGACAATTATATGCATAACTCTTTTGTCGACTCTGGGCTGCCTTGATATGTTTCTGAATGGTTTTCACCTTCTCCACCATTTCCTCGACCATTTATGGTCCAAGAAGCTTACGTTCACCGACCTCATCCCAACATGCTAGTGTTCTGCACCTTTTCCCATACAGGGCTTCATATGGTGCCATTTGGATGCTTGAGTGGAAACTGTTATTATAAGAGAACTCAACCAGAGAAAGATGTTGATCCCATCCTCCTTTAAAGTCCATTGAGCATGCTCTCAACATGTCCTCAAGTGTTTGGATAGTCCGCTCAGATTGGCCATCAGTTTGAGGATGATAGGTCGTACTAAAGTTCAGTTCAGTATTCAGAGCATGTTGAAGACTCTTCCAAAACTTAGAGGTGAATCTTGGATCTAGGTCTGACACAATAGATAGTGGTACTCCATGCAACCTTACCACTTCTCCGATATATATCTGTGTCAGTTGATCCAATTAGAAATCCTCCCGAATAGCAATGAAGTGTGCAGTCTTTGTAAGACGATCCACAACAACCCAGATTGCATTGTTGCCTTTAGATGTCCTTGGAATTTCGGTGACAAAGTCCATGGTGATGTTCTCCCATTTCCATTATGGTATGGTCAATAGTTATATCATCCCCTTAGACTTTTGCCTCTCTTCCTTCACTTACTGGCACACCAGGCACTTTGATGTATATTCAGCGATCTCCTTCTTCATATTATCCCACCAAAAGTTTTCTCAGAGATCTCGATACATCTTTTTGCTCCCTGGGTGAATAGAAAAATTTGAACTATGTGCATTATCCAAAAGTTCCTTATTCAGCTCCAGACTTGATGGAACACATATTCTTTTCCCAAACCGCACAATTCCTTCTTCATTAACATTAAACTCCAAGGATTTCCCTTTTTCGATAGCTTCCACTTTTTCTTGAATTCCTACATCATCCTTTTGATCATCCTTTAACCTTTCCAAAAGAGACAGTTGAGCAATAATTTGTGAAAGGATTGATGATGTTCCCTTCTCTATGATTCCCATGTCCATTTTCATCAAGTCTAAGAAGATTGGATCCTTCTCAATTCTCATCATTGATAGAATCGCTGGATCCTTTCTACTTAGGTCATCTGACACCTTGTTCGCTTTCCCAGGGTGGTAATGGATTGAACAGTCATAATACTTGATGAGCTCTATCCATCTTTTCTGGCGCATATTAAGCTCTTTCTGTGTGAATATATATTTAAGACTCTTATGGTTAGTATATATCTCACATTTCTCCCCATAGAGATAATGCCGCTAGATTTTCAAGGCAAAGATCACCGCTGCCAACTCCAGATCATGTGTTGGATACTTTCTCACATGGATTTTCAACTGCCTTGAGGCATAGGATATCACTTTATCATTCTGCATCATCACACAGCCTAAGACCTTCTTTGAAGCATCACTGAATACCACAAAAAGTTCACCACTTGTGGGTAAAGTGAGCACGGGCGCAGTGATAATCCTCCTTTTCAACTCCTTGAAGCTTTATTCACATTCATCACTCCAAGAAAACTTTACTCCCTTTCGAGTTATCTTGGTAAGAGGGTTAGACAATTGTGAGAAATTTCTCACAAATCGTCGATAATATCCAGCTAACCCCGAGAAGCTACGGATATTTGTTACCGATGTTGGCCTCGGCCATCCCTCAATTGCATCTATTTTGGAGGGATCCATAGATATCCCATTTCTTGTGATCATATGGCCCAAGAATGAGACCTCCTTCAACCATAACTCACACTTTCTATACTTTTCATAGAGCTTCTCCTTGCGTAAAGTCTCTAGTACAGTTCTTAAATCATCCTCGTGATCCTCCTTGGTTTTGGAGTATATTAGAATATCATCTATAAAGACTACCACAAATTTTTCTAGGTAATCTCTAAAGACTCTATTCATCAATTCCATGAATATTGCTGGAGAATTGGTGAGTCCCAAAGGCATTACTATGAATTCATAGTGCCCATATCTTGTACGAAAATCAATCTTGCTGACATCTTCCTTCTTCACCCTTACTTGATAATATCCTGACCGTAAATCTACCTTGGAGAAGTATCGTGCTCCACATAGCTGATCGAACAAGTAATCAATTCTTGGGAGAGGATACTTGTTCTTTATCGTGATTTTGTTAAGTTCACAATAATCGATGCAAAGCCGCATTGACCCATCCTTCTTCTTGACGAAGAGGACTGGTGCACCCCATGGTGAAGCACTTGGGTGTATAAACCCTTTATCCAGATTCTCCTGTAGTTGTTTCTTCAGATCTTTAAGATCTACAACAGCCATTCTATATGGAGTCTTGGATATTGGTAAAGCCCCGAGTATAAGTTCAATTGAGAATTCAACATCTCTTCTAGGAGGAAAACCAGGCAGTTCCTCGGGAAACACTTCAGCGAATTCCCTCACAATAGGTATTTTTTCAAGGATGGTTTCTTCCTTGGACTCAATCATCTGAGCCAGATACGCGTGCTCATAGGGAAGTAATATCCATGCTTGATATGATGTAGCTAAAGGAGATTCATCTTCCTCCTTACACTTGTAAAGAATTGGGGGTCGATTCTCTATATGAAGTGTGATTTCCCTCTCCCGAAAATTTATGTTGGCTCTATATAATGAAAGCCAATCCATGCCAAGAATTGCATCAAATTCCACCAGAGGAAGTATGACGAGGTTCGCTGGGAAATTCAATCCACAGATAATAACAGGGGAGGAATTATATTCATGGGATGCAATGATTTCCCCATTTTCCATACTCACCAACATCTTCACTTCCATGATATGTGGTGGTGCTGGGATTGTTCTAATAAACTTTCGAGATATAAAATAATGTGTAGAACCTGAATCAAAAAGTACATTCACTATTCTTGAATGAATAACTAGTGTACCTATCACCACTTCGTTGTCGGGGTTCACTTCGGCAGAAGTGATGCCAAAATCTCTTCCTTGCTTCCTTGGAGGTTGTTGGTTGTCTCCAAAAACCCTTGGATTAGGGCACTGATTTGAAAAATGACTTGGTTCTTTGCATTTGTAGCATTGAACAACGCGTTGAGGTTCTAATGGAGCGTTCCTCTCCTCTGTCGCAGCCACGGGTCTTTCTTGCCGATAGTTAACAGCTAGGCTCCCTTCTCTTCCATACCTGAAGCATTTCCTCATCCCCTTAAGGAAATTTCCAGGGTGCTTCTTTCCACACTTTTGGCAAGTGGGGTGCTGGATCTTTTTAGCACCATTGGATTTATCCATCGGCCCACTAGCATTGAAGTCCACCTTACGCTTCTTATCCCCATGATACCCCTGTGATTATCCGATCTCCATTTCGACCTTGAGGGCACATCGGACAATTTCCTCATAGCTATCGAAGTCACGGATTGCTAATGCTTTCTGCAGGCTAGGCTTCAGCCCACCAAAGAAGCGTTCAACCTTGAATTCGGGGGTAACGACAAAGCCAGAAGCATATCGTGCAAGCCTTGTGAAGTTTTCCTCATACGCTTCAACATATTCTTCGTCTTTTTGCTTGAGGGAAAGGAAGTCCCTTTCCATCTTAAGCCGGAGGGTGCGCGGAAAATATTTATCAAAAAACATCTTATGGAAATCCTTCCATTCCAATGCCTCGATCTCCTCCTCAGGCTTCGTATTTTTTATCAACGTCCACCATTGATCAGCTTCACCCTTCATACGATAAGCCACCAGGAGAACCTTCTCTTGTTCAGAACATTGAAGGATAGAGAAGATCTTTTCAATAGAGTTGATCCATTGTTCATCGATTGTGGGATCGGATGATCCACTAAAAGTAGAAGGTCTTTGTCTCATGAAGCTCTCGATAGCGACTTGTTATTTCTTAGGGGGGTTTGGACGTTCCTCTTGACCCGTGTTTCTATTCAATTCTTAAGTTAGCTGAGAGAGAAGCGTGACAAATTTCATGATTCCCGCTCTCATTGGATCGGGCATCTCATTAGTATAGTCATCACACTGATCTTCACAACGGTTGTTAACCCAAGTCCTCCTATTACCAGCCATTGGCTGGAATAAAAGGAAAGTTAGGGGTAACACATAAAGGGTAATACAAAGACAAAAGTTGATGACTTATAAATAAAGTTTCATTTCCTTAACTCATGAGTCTATAGGCTTCAATATAGGCTTTTCATGATCTACTTTCTAACATATATTCTTAGGGGAATTTTTTTAATTCCCTTAATAAGGGTTCATACTAAGCTTGTGAATTTACCAAAGCATATCCCCCGGGAGTTTCGTAACCAAGAGTATAGCAAGGACCGTTGTCGTGCACCAGTTCCCGTTTGAGTCTAGCTCAAAGCGGTGTTTTCGGGTTTTACCCCTAGGATACATCTGTGCCAGAGCCGCCTCTACCTGCTCGTATCCAGACAGGGATGTATTTGCTTGATAACCCACTAACTCAATACTCACCAAAACTTAGGGACGTTTTTATTATACTTAGTCTTGTATCTAAGGCTTTACTAGGGTTTTCTAATTCTAATCCCAAAAATAACCATACCTATCCTCTGATACCAACTATGAAAACCCTGCTTTTTATTACAACTTAAAGATGATTTATTACATAAAACTTCACTTGATACAAAAAAAGAAGATTGAGAGGATTAGTGTATTTGGGGCTTAGGATCATTACATAAAAACTTAAAACATTAAATACAACATCTTTATTGAAAACTTCCTTTACATGACCACTACATTCCCTCGTACTTAGCATTGCATGGGATAACCTGAGGACATGCATAAGAAAAGGGTGAGCTATAAATCCCAGTAAGGGACTAGACATGGAATAACATGAGGAGTAAAATACATGTTAGACAATAGTCATATCAATAGATCATAATAAAAACATGAACATAAATGCATGATAAAGCATGATAATCATAACATGTAAATGTGGCAACAAAACTTAACATGGAATTAGCATGATCCAAGGCCCATTGCACATGCAGCATGAGTAAATCCTCATTGCACATGAAGCACGAGTAAATCCTCATTGCACTTGAATTAGAATGATTCAACACTCATTGCAAATGACGTATCATGATACTATACTTTACTCAATGCATTGGAGCGCTATAAGGGCGCACCCTTCTTAAACATCTCATTTCATGCACAAGTGTGCCACATGGATCATAAAACATGGATTCATAAAACATAATAATTTATTCCATGATAAAGGAATGTGGAATTAATACATGAAACTTTACAATCAATAAGTAAATGTGCATAAAGTTTAATACCCTTAATGGAGAAATGGGCATGGTATTCACTACACAATGACATTGGCTTAGAAAATCAGTGTGATTTCGGCAGCGTAACGGCGTAACATAAGAATTCATAAAAATGGTTGATGAGAGATAAATGGGTTCCTCATAATATTTACATATAATGGAAAGTAAGGAGGTCATATAGATACATTTCCCAACAATTGTAATGGAATTTAGATTCATGATATAAAAGTATTGCTTGAATGTAAAAGATGAGAGATAAGTTCCTTTCGGAATTTTGGTATAGTAACGGGTGTACATGGGAGGAATTTAATGAGAGATAAAGGGTATCCCATCATTAAAACATAAAGAGGGAAGTATAAGGGAGGTACAAAACCATACCCCAACATTCATAATTTAAATTAAAATGGCAAAACAACTTAAATAAAATTGGACAAAAATGAGAAAGGAAGAAAAAACCCTTACTTGGAAGTGTGCTTACAAAGGCTAGAGAGAGGCTTGTGAGTGGATTCTTGGGAGCTTGGGAAACCTTGGGAGGATTCTAGAGCGAGTAGGGCAGAGGTTGGACGAACTCGAAAGGCTTTGAGTGAGGAGGAAGTGGGATCTTGGGTGGGTTTATATAGGGAAGGTGAGGGAATTCTTTATTATTTAGGTTTGGGACCCCTTATATTAAATTAATCCAAACCACAAACCATCCCATGGTTTTTGCCCATGGTTTTTGGAAAATTGAAGAGGAAAACATTATTTTATAAGTCCAAAGTATGAACTTCTTAAAATATTAGGGTTTCTTATGTGGAGGTGAGTCACACTTCCATGGAAATTAATTTAAAAACACAAGGTGTTTAATAAGTCTTGAGGGGTCCATTAATGCTTTGAAAAGTAAACCAAAAAAACCAAAAATCACATTATCTAAATGGTAAAACAGATATTGTCCTAAAATAAATATTATAGTATTTTATTACATCACTATTGGGTCATTATGATGTCATAAAACACATTATATATTTAAACAGTATTTAATTTTTACTCAAAAAATTTGACTGTCTCGGAAAATTATGAAAAATTCATTGTTGGATAATTTCAACATCTTGATTACAAAAATAATATTTAATTTATCTAAATAATTTTCTAAATATGTTAATTTTCACTTTTGAAATAAAAACTGACATTTATCGAAAATTCATGGGTTTTGACAAAAATGGCTTTCAAACCTTAATAAAAATTATAATAGCATTCATACAATTATATGATCATTTATATATAATAAAATTAATCTAATAATAATAATATTTTATTAAAATATTATTTAATTCAAAAATCCTTTAATTTAATAAAATATATTTCTTAATTAAATAATAACTAAAAACACCATTTGTACTTTAAAAACTATTTACAATGTATCAATAATTACAAGAAATTATATTCATTATTATATACAAAAATAATGTACATGAACATAGTACTATTGATTAGTTACATAAACCCTTAAAACAACCACATAAGACCTAAGGGTAAGGTGTGCGATGGTGACAGACTCTTGGGGTGGCTCGGATAACATCGCTCGAGTGGTAATTTCTATCAACTTCCACTTCTCCCGTAGACGGTCCCGTTCGAGCTTGCATGGTGAAGATCAGCTTGGGCTTGGTCAAGATCGAAGCCCAAGGATGCCACCTCTTTTCCGATCTCCGATAAATGGTCTTCGTATGGGGAAATTCTACTGGATGAGGCCATCGCTTCCTTTGTCTAAGTAAAATTGGATGTGTTAAAGCCCTATATTTATACTAATCATGTGATCATTGTTCAACGGCTATAAAAGTAATGGTCATAATTCTTATCATAAAACCAATGAAGTTGACATTTTATAAAAACATTTTATATAAAGAGACATTTAATAAGATCAAGAGGTATTTTCCATTAATGAAACTCTGGGTCGTTACATTTCATACATCCATCACCGAGATTGAAATATTTTTATACACCATATAGTAATTTATTTTTTTCAACCTTATTCACTTTCAGTATACTGTATACTAATTTATCTTCAATTTTTCTCTATTTTTATTTAAAAAATTTAATCATTCACCTGGTTTATATTTGTCCAATTTTTTCATATTTTTATTCCTATAGGTACATTTTTTTCCAATTCGTTCATATATTTTTTTGTTCATTCGTATTAATTTTCATAATTTCTAATTTACCCACATATATTTTTTATAGATGCTTTAAATGTTTTTCATTTCCTTTATCATTTAATTTGTTTTTTATATATATTTTTTTCTCAGGCCTTTTTTTTCTTTGATTAATGGAGAATCTTAACATTTCCAGAAATCTAAAAAAGATGATTATCCTCCCAAAGGTCAGTGGATTTTTTAATTTGATTTTTTCTATGATCACTTTTAGAAAATATATCAATATAACTTTTTAATCTATTAGATTAGATTTAGAAAAATTGTTTATATTTTCATCTATGTATGATGTTTTAATGTAGCCACTGAATTTTATTAGAAAAATACACATGTTTTTTTGAGGTTATAGGTAATAATTTTCCAATAAATTGGTTATTTTTATCTGAAAAAAAAAATTATATAACTAGGAATTTTTTTGGGGATTATTATTTTTTAACAAAATTTTATCTATTTCTATCTTGAGTAATTATATGGGTTTTTTTATATCTTATTTTAAATTGTTAAGTTATTACATTATATACATGAATAAATTTTTAATTATAGATTATTTATACAAAACATGTGAGATCACTTTCTTGTAACATTTTTTTGTAACTGAAATTTATGGGGCCTATTTTTATATTTATAATCTCTTTTTTGAATAAGTTGAAAATAAGTAATATAGTTATTATTGGGTTTTCCCAAATTGTGGTAATGATTATCATTACAGACATTATCTTCCTCTAAAGTTTGTGTTAAAACCTCAAACTAAGGCCCTATTAAAGTAAGATTCTGAAAACATACCCATTGAGGAAGAGATTGTAAATAAGGTATTAATTTACTTGAATAAAAGTACATGAAATATTAATTAATTGAAAGTTATTTTTCCAAATTTCTAATTTACCCATAGATTTTTTTTCTATGGTTTCTTTAATTGTTTTCCATTTCCTTTATAGTTTCTTTTTTTGTATCAAAAATTTATGGTTGGTCACTTAAGAATATTGGTGCTTGACTTTTGACTATCTTATGAGTTTTTATATTTCCTATACACACTATAAAACATAAAAATATGGTTGTATTAATATTTTATTTCTTTTTTCAATCCTTTTGAATTAAAATAATAATTCTAATGTTTCCTTTTGTAAAATCATTAAAAAAATTAAGGATAAAATAAAGAATCAAATGTATCAACAATCATTTTATTTATCCAATACTTTTTAAAAATATTTTTATATTTTAGAAAAATGTTATCTATTTATATCACAAGTAATTAGATTTGATTTTTTAATCATATATGAAATTGTTATATTATTTCACTATATAAAAATATAACTTTTGTAATTATAGATTTTTTTAAACATTTAACCACACTTGAATTTAACAGTTTATGTATCTAATATTTTTTGGACATACTAGTAGGTTTTAAAAAACTTTTTAGAAGTAGTGGGAAAGAAAAAAGGTCTAGTCTGATATGTTGGAAATGAAATGAATAGAAATAATTAAAGACAACAGATTCCATTAAGGATTATTTCATTAAAGCGGCCAAAAATTATATCTAAGTCCCTATGTAAAAGTTATTTTACTTCATCATGGAATTATATTTCATTAAATTATTGAAAAAATTTCTTTCATTCCCATTTTAATTTTATTAAATTTTAGAAAATCATATTTGAATTCTAGTCTCACTAATTTTGAAACCATTGAATGAAGGTTTGATATTTTATAATCTTATAGCATATCTACAAGTATTAAAAAAAATTCCCTCAAACATTTGTATCATTATTATTTTATAAATTTTATTTTTATTTTAGTAGCTACTTCATACTGTGAAATCTCAAGGGGGAAATACTAGCTATTTTTTTAGAACTGTGAGACTTGGTACTACCTTTCCTAATTGAATTTATTCTTGGTACTAATTACATCATGCATAATGTACCTTTTTAAATAATTTTCTTTGTATTATTTTTCACAATTAAACTGTATTCTTTTTGGAAATGTATAATTTTGCATATTTTAACTAGGTATTATCATTTTTAGTGGTGAAGATATTTGAAAAAATTCTGATTTTATCTAACTTTGGGTTTCCTGTATTAATTTTTATATAATTTTCTTTCAACTTCAACAGTATATTTTGTAAACTTGTATAGACAATGTTTAATTTAGTTACCACAATCTATGGATAAATTTGGTTGGTTTAAGTTACTAAGAGTTTTTTATAATATTATCTATATTTTTAATTATAGTTTCTAAATTATTTGAGAATATTTTTATTTCATATATATTTGAGGGATTGGTATGAAATATTTTTCATTTTGTATATATTTTATTTACATCATAATTCAATTTTGGTATGATGTATGCTTTATACTAATTACATTATGTGCAACGTAATTTCTGAATCAATGATCATTATATTGTTTTTTGTAAATTTATTGTTTATTATTTTGATTTTTATATTCTTTCATCACCTAAAACGGTCATAGAATATACAATCGTAGAATTATTTACTGAAAATAAAAAAAAATTATTGGGGCTTGATTATTTAATTCTCCAGTTCATGTGGCATTGTTTTATTCCTCTATATGTTGTGTATTCTTATGACATAAATTAACTACTATAGATATGCTCTTTAACAGCATGAAAAAAATCCTTTAACAATGATATAAAATAACTATTATCCTTATTTCCATTAAAGGGGAGTCCCCTTTATCTGTGCTTTCATTAGTATTAATAAAGACCCTAACTTCTTCAATATGTTGTTTGTATAACAGCACATTGTAGCAAATAAATATTATGTTAGTAATATTATAAATAAATAAATTAAAAATTAATATAAAATAATACATTCATAAAATATTTATTTTAAATAAAAAGGAACACTTTGAGTTATATCAATCACATCATGCATTGTATTGAGGTGTGGTTGATTCCTATAAGTCACAAATGAGTAATGGAATATTTTTATAAAGTATCAAAACCATACAAATTTGTTTTTTTAGTTTTGAGTATGTCACTTGTTCTTCTTACTAAAATTAATTTCAATTATAAATAAATGCACAGTTGGGGTTATACTGGTTACACCGTGTATCGGATTGAGGTGTGAATGATTTCTAAACGTCACAAATTACATATGTATTGTTTTCATAAATTATCAAAATGATACAAATGTGTTTCCTTAGTTTTCAGTATGTCACTTTTGTTTTTTACTAAAATTTCATTTCAAACTAGAAACACAAACTTTGAGTTATACTGGTCACATTATGTGTCATTTTTATGTGAGGAAACTTCTTACACATCATAAATGACTTATGAAGCACTATCCTAAATTACCAAGATAATTGAAGCATGTTTTATTGGTTTTCAATGAGTGACACACATTTTGAACTAAAATATCAATTTTAAACTAATAATGGATACTTTGAGTCAAACTGGACACATTGTGCATCAAATTTATGTGTGTTTGATTCCTACATGTCACAAATTATCATGGATAATTTTCCTAAAGTATCAAAATAATATGAATGGATTTTCTCAATTTTTAGTATGTAAATTATTAGTTTTAATAAAATTAATGTCAATTTTAAATAGAAAAAGGCACACTTGGAGTCATATTGGTCACACTGTGCATTATATTGATGTCTGGTTGATTCCTACATATCAAAAATGAGTTATGGGTTATTTTTCTAAATTATCAAAATAATCCAAATACGTTTACTCGGTATGACGCTTTTAATTTTTACTAAAATTAATGTCAATTTTAAATAAAAAGACACTCTTTGAGTTATAATGGTCATATCGTGCATTATATTGAGGTGTAGTTGTTTGATACACATCACAAATGAATTATAGATCATTTTTCTAAAGTATAAAAACAATTCTTTTTACTAAAATTAATTTAAATTTTAAATAAGTAGAAACACTTGGAATTATACCATTCACACCATGAATTATTGAAGTGCGGATGATTAATACACATCAAAAATGACTTATGGATCATTTTCCTAAAGTATCAAAATAATCCGAGTACGTTTTCTTGGTTTTGAGTAAGTCACTTTTGTTTTTTATTAAAATGTCATTTGAAATTACAACACTCACTTTGAGTCAAATCTATCGCATTATATGTCTGTTTGATGTGATACTGCTTCCTGCACATCAAAAACTTAATTATGAATCATTTTACTATATTATCAAGACAATCGAAGTGTTTTTTATAGGTTTCATAGTGAGTGACACATTTTGAACTATAATGTCAAATTTAAACTGATAAAGATCATGTTAAGACATACCAATCACATTGTGCATCAGATTAAAGTGTGGTTGATTCATACATGTCACAAATGACTTTTGTATCATTTTCCTAAAGTATTATAAAAATCAAAATGTGTTTTCTTGGTTTTTAGTGTGTCATTTTTTATTTTTACTAAAATTAATGTCAATTTTAAATAAAGACACACTTATTATACCAGTCACACCATGCATCAGATTGTGGTAGGATTGATTATTACACATTATAAATGACTTTTGAATAATTTTTATAAAGTATAAAAACAATATGAATGCATTTTCTCAGTTTTCAGTATGTCTTTTGTTCTTTTTACTAAAATTAATGTCAATTTTAAATAAATAAACACACGTGGAATTATATCGATCACACCGTGTGTCAGATTGAAGTGGGTTGATAACTACATGTCATAAATGACTTATGAATCTATTTACTAAAGTATCAAAACAAACATATTTTTTTTAGTTTTTAGTATGTCACTTTTTCTTTTTACTAAAATGTCATTTGAAACTAGAAACACACACTTTGATTCATATTGGTCACATTGTGTGTCGTTTTGACATAATATTGCTTCTTACACATAAAAACTGACTAATGAATTGTTTTCTTGGATTGTAAATAAAATTAGAGAATTTTTGGTTGGTTTTTAGTGAGTAACATGCATTTTAAACTAAATGAAAATTTTAAAATGATAACAAACACTTTGAGTCTTATCGATCACATTGTGCTTCAGATTGAGGTGTGGTTGATTCATAAACATCAAAAATGACTTTTAGATCATTTCCCTAAAGTCTGAAGATAATTACAATGTTTTTATTGGTTTTTAGTATGTCACTTATTCTTTTTACTAAAATTAATATCAATTTTAAATAAAAAGACACACTAAGAGTCATATCAGTCACATCATGCATCGAATTGAGGTGTTGTTGGTTCCTACACATCAGAACTGACTTATAGATTATTTTCCTAAAGTATCAAAATAATTATAATGATTTTTTTCAATTTTGAGAATATCACTTGTTATTTTTACTAAAATTAGAGTCAAATTTAAATAAAAAGAGACACTTTGAGTCATATCAGTCGCATCATGCATCATATTGATGTGTTATTGATTCCAACACATCAAAAATTACTTTTTTATCATTTTCATAAAGTATAAACACAATTTTAATGTGTTTTCTTTGTTTTGAGTATGTTAGTTGTATTTTTTACTAAAATTAATATTGATTTTAAATAAAAAAACACACCTGGAGTTATACCAGTCACACCATCCCATCACCTTTATTTTTTAAAATTTAAACACTACATATTGATTTGATGTTATTATCTAAAAAACCTTCTTATACTCTTCTAGTTTTCAACAATGAGAAATATTTTTCTACTAAGAACATTGACTCAATATGTAGTGTTGGCAGTTAGACAAAGAAATGAAATGTAAAACATGGTAACATTGGAAAATAGAAATATGTTATCTCTTTTTTGGATTGTTGTATATAGTTGAAAGAAAAATATTTCTTCCCAAATGAACCTTGAAAAAAACTAAATAAGTACTATATAAAAATGATAAGGAAATTAACTTAAAAATAATAGATAAAACAATGAAAAAATAATTAAATTAAGTAATAGAAATTTACCTTTACATGATCGTTGTATATATAATAAACCCATTTCTTTTTTTTCATTATCTCAAATGTAGCCTTAAAGTCCAATCTCTCAATAACATAAGAAGATTCAAAAAAATCACCCCAAATCAAACAAAAGAATCCACCTATATAAGAAAATAATTATTATGTGAGTAATAATATAAATAAATAAATTAAACATAAATATTAAATAATCTATTACTTCTATAGACAATGATTTTACTATGAAAACTTCAAGATTGCCTTTGTGATTAAGAAAAGGTAGCTTCATTGCTCTTCCTGCAAAGTCATTGGAGGGAACTTGAAGTAAAGTGATAAATGATAACACCATAGGGGTGAAAAGGTTTTGATGAAGAAGAAGTTTGTAGAATTTTTTATGTATAAAGGCATAAAATATGGATAGAAATCCTCTAAGATAAAAAAACTATGAAAATGTGAATTCCCAAAAGATCTGTGAAAAAAACTAAATAAGTATTAGATAAAAATTATATGGAAATTATCTTGAAAATATTAAGTAAAATGATGAAAAAATTAATTAAGTAATAGGAATTAACCTTTTCAGGGTGGTTTTATACATTCATGACCCATTTCCTTATTGTCATTATCTCAGTTGCAGCTTAAAAGTCCAATCTCTCATGAGCATGAGTAGCTTCTAACAAACCACCCCAACTCAAACAAAATAATCCACCTATAAAAAAAATTATTATGTGAGTAATACTAAAAAGAAATAAATTAAACCTAAATATAAAACAATCCATTACTTATATGGAAGTCAAATATTCATGATATATGTGTACATTCTTCTATCAGATATGCTTCTCATTCATTTATAAATAAATCTAGGTCATTTTGTGAATATGAGAAATTTTTTCAGTCAAATTAGTACTAGAAAAATATAAATACACAAAGGATTAATAAATATTTTAAATTAAATAGTAATTATCTTCAAAAATACCTCTTAGGGGATGCCATTTTGTTGATGTAATATGATCTCACTCATAAATTTACAAACATAATAACCACAATATTTTCTATTTGTTTATTTCAAACACTACAGAAACATTGATAATAATAAGTGATTTGTTTTGATATGTGTTTGGATAGTGAAATTTTATTACATATAAAGTGATACTTGTCCAATCACTGCTAGAAAATAATCCATTAGTGACCGCCAAAAGTGGTTTCTAATAGGCTTTAGTGACTGTCACCTAGATTACAAAGGCAGTCGCAGTTGCCCCGTTGGTATCGGGCATCAATGACCACCAAAGGCGGCCGCTATATCCTTTCCTACCTCGACCGCAAAAATGGTCACTAGGAAGGAAAATAATGACCACTCATGCGGTATTTAAATGGTCTTAAAAATAATAGATTCAATGACCCCCACTAGAGGTCGCTAATGGTCACGAAAAATGGACCCTATAGAGACCACCATAGGTGGTCTCTATACTAGAGAATATTTTAAAAAAACTATATTCTTACATTCAAAATGTAGTATTATAACCCAGAATAAAAAACCAAAAATAAAATAAAATATAGATATCCTAACCAAAAGAGTGATCCAAATAGATACAAATCCATTCCAATCTTCTTCCTCAATCAACCTACCGATAAGATACAAAAAAACAATTAAACACAAAAAATGAAATTATTATGCATTCTAGGATGACATATACCATGTAAACACATTTCATTTTATTTATTAAAATACCATACAATAATATTATTATTCTACCAGTGGATTTTAATGTAAACAATATATAAATTAAGAGTAACAAAACAACAAATAATATATTTTAACAAATATATAATATTCCCTTTAATTGTTAACAAAAATAAGTAGATAATAATATTTTTGGGTGATTCAATGATTCAAAGATAACATTAAAAAAATATACAAACTTGATAGGTAATATAAGGAACCAAAGTCAGGGTATGAGAATAAAAGGAAACAAATCAAAACTAGAATTTACATCTAGATATTATAAAAGACATGTGATGCATGTGTAATCTTGTCATTTGGTTGTGCATTAAGTTTCAAAATACCTGGGTGCTTTATGAAGTGTTAAAAAATATGCATTATTTAGAATATATAGATATATATACTTTTACATGGGCATTGTCACTATCAATCTTATAAATAGTATGGACTGAAGCAACTACACCAGCATACTTGATCAAACCAAAATGTCATGTTTACTATAAAGGTGAGACTATACTTATGACTCTATATAATAGTAATGTGAATTATATTGATATTTTTACATTAGAAAAATAAAATTCAAATACACTTAAATAGTTCACATTGATTGATTTAGAGATTATGAAATTAAGTTTTCATATTCAGTAAGGAGAAAATTATCCATGCATAAACACAACTTTGATAAAGATGATATATTTTTTATGGAATTGTGAATGTGAAAAATATGGTTGAAACTTATTTTAATAACAAAAAACTATTATTAAATAGAATGATACAAAAGAGTGAGTGGGATGACATAACTTCAATGGATCTAGAATACTAAAAGATCCAATTTTACAGACCAAGTCTTCTTAAAAACCTCAGTATATGTAGGTCCACTTAAAAGGTTGATATGACATGTATATTATATCTCAAAAAAATTATTGTTTAAGGAGTTAAGTTAATTTAATGAAATAAAATTTTACATAAATTATGAATTAGTCAATTAAAACAAATAAATTTTATTCCCACCAACTCAACACTCAAATAAAGTAATGGAGTATTTGTATACAGATTTGAATTTGAAAGTTGGAACAATCCAACATAATGTTTAATATATACATGAGAATTATCACAATTAGATATAGTCAAATTAACTTTGTAAAACATAGTGAAAATGGTTTCACTTAAAAATAATAAAATCAAACCATAACCTAATGCACTATAAGAGATGATTTTTAGTATCTAACCATACAATAATAAAAATTCATCCATTATTATGGGTCTAGGCATTAACAACCATGGTAAGGTAGTATGGGATTCTATAGATCTATATAAAGGTATCTTTGTAAATGGACCCCTCAACTCATCTCCATATCAACAGAGGTAGTAGTTGAAGAAAACTATAAGGATTTTAGTAATTGTCCTATATCTGTTGACATGTATAACAATGGGATATAAAATAAAGTATTTCACAATTTAAACCAGGACACAAAAACTAATAATTTATGTCATAATAAATTTTAGCAGTTCTTAGGTGAATGAACAACTGAGAGTAATGACATTGTGCCATCATAACCTTTCTCATGAGTGAAGGAAAACACATCAGTTCCCACTTTGGATCATTGTATGACCCCCCCCCCCCACTCAAACCTATAACTCCTACTACATAATACCCTATAGTTATCAGTGGAAATGAGGTAGTGAAGGGACGAGAAATGTTATTACTGGTGCTAACTGAAAAGGTAAGCTTAGATGAGGGATAGAGGGTTTAGAGAAAAGTTAAGCATGTATGATTGATGGTGTTCCTAATATAAACTATGTAGGTGGGAGAAGAAACTGCTATGTCGATTCTAGGGAAAGGGGGTAAATGATCAGTCATTGATAAGGGGTGTTCGTGCATTGGGGTGGGAGGGTAAGATACTCATGATGAAGAGGAATCGATGTGCTTCGGGTCTCAAGGTAGGGAGGTGGATAATGACTAGGCAATTGAATAATGTGAGGTGGTGGTGGTTCACCAGAGATGGAGTTTTTTGGGAAATTGATGAGAAGGATGGTGAGGGGTTGTAATGCAGGGGCAGCCTTAAGAAATATGGTGTAGTAATGAAATTAAATATAATATAGGGGATGGAGGGATAGAGACAAAAAAAAATATAGTAATTAGAAATTTGAGAGTAGGATTTCTGGACAAGAGTGTCATGCATGTGGGGTGCAGTAGGGTATCATAACTCAGAAAAACTGTGAGGGATACCATGCATGTTTTTTAGAAAAAATCAAAAACCTATAGGTTGACCCTTATTCGTATGCGTTTACCCACACAGGTTTTCTACCTTTTTGGTCTTCCCATATTGGCCCATATTTAATATTTTTTTATTTTATAAACCCCACCCTTCCCCAATCCTTCTTTTCCTTTGGGACAACATCATATTTCTCATTGCTATCATGAGAGGGAAACTTCCTACTTAGTTAATCAACAACAAAATTTACCTTTATTGGGGTATAGACTATGTCAAAGTGAAACAACTAAAGGTCTAACATTTTTTGTATCAGGGTCAGTGGTGAGTTGAATTGGATGTATAAAGGTAACCCTAGACTAATATTAGTTACATAAAGGTCATCTAGATGTTGTATTATCTGTGTAAAGGTAGACAAGGAGCTATGTTAAGGAAACACTGAATAACTAAAGGTGACCTAAAGGTAACTATGAAAAAATTGGGACCTAATCAATGGTAATGAGAAATTTATGAAAGATACATAAGGGTTATTTGGAAGTTTGGTAAAATAATCTTGAGTTGTTTAAATTTTACTCCAATCTACATAAAGGTATGATTGAGTTTTAAGAATTCATTTCAAATGAAGGAAATATTCAAAAGATGCTTTGTGGTCTATTCATTATTGAATAAATAATAAAAATCATAAAAAATACTGTGATCCTAGATTCTTAGTGTGAAGAACTATTAAACATGAAGCAGTTGAAACTAGTACTAAGATGAGTACCTTATTATAAGAAGAAGATAAATGAGGATGTTACCACACCGTAGTGTATTACCAGTGGGAGTTTTAGTGACTGTGTTGAGTTTGTAATTTACCAATGTGAAATAAAAGGTATAAAATAGAAACAGAATTTTTTTGATTTTTGACTTTACTAGAAATGTATTTGAACCCCTAAAGTAAAAAAAATAAAATGAGATGGTCAATTTGAATGAGAAACAGAAATATAAAAGAAAACACACCTCCTGAATATGATGTGTCATGTGGGACCATGGCTGATACATTCATCTGATGTGGCAGGGGCCTACAAAAAATAAAAAATATGAATATAATAATAATGAATGTAAGAAAAAATAAATAAATAAATTTAGTATAAAACTATGTCGTAGGATCCCCTGCACCATCACCCATATGCACATATTCCTACAGTGCTCTAACCTCAGCTACCAGCTGTGCATTTACCTCATAAAAAGCATGCATACGTGCCTCCAAATTTTTCACCTATTATTTCATCCTATAAATAACAAGAGATACAAACTCAGTGCATGAAACTACAGAATGAGGAATCCATGTTCCATAGGTGAAGCTATAGCCATGTTCATCAAGACCAATAATGCGATGGAATATCTCATCCCTTCACATGGAAATTTGTCATTGGTCCTTTGGAAGCTATGATAACTCAGCCTTAAATTGAGCCTATGTAATATATAAATATAAATATATATGTATATACATATGTATGTAATTATTTATAATTAATGCAAGAACTTATTATAAAATATGTAACCTCCGGATTATTTCGGTCATAAGACATCATCCACACTGACATTTTATCAGTTGGTGCACCTTGCTCCCATAACTATATACCAATAAGATATAAATATAGAACACAAAACCATATTAAATAATAAATTTAAAATTTGAATAATAAATACATCATGTCAAATATAGGACATGTGACAAGATCAAAGCATGTGGGGTGGTCCCTACAACACATGATTCTCAGAATGTCATGCTACCACCTCCTATATTCAATTAATTCAAATATTAAACATGTAAAATGATATACATTCTTTGAAATATATAAACCAAAATAAATAGACCCATTGTTTTAGCCTCAATAGACCAATATGAAACTAACTCGTGCCACTGAGATGGGATAACCCCTCTCAAGACTTTATCCAGAATGTCTAGGGAACCCACATTTGTACCCAATGATCCCTCTTGACTCTCCCTTTATGATATTTCCACATTTTACAAAATTTTTCCATACACACTGGCCGAAACTCATTAGGTTACACTCTAATATTATTTTATTTAAGAAGAAAAATTATCACACATGTTGGTATTTTTTAAACATAACTAATAAACTAAAATGATCCTCTTACCTGAACTTCCCTCCATAGTAGTTCTAATGTATCCTGGGGGAATGACACCCAGTCATGTGTATTCAATAGGGGTGTCTATGGGTCGGGTTGGGTTGGGGTGTTTTAGGGCCCGACCTGAACAAAAAAGCTCGTGTTGGGTCGGGTCAAGTCTCGTGCTTCATGATGAGCTGACCCGACCCAACCCAGCCCGTTGGGGTTGGGTTACCTGACACATGCCTGAAGGACCTGACCCAACCCAACCCATTGTGGGTCGGGTCTTTTCAGGTTGGGTTATATGTGTAAAACCAACCCGACCTGACCTAACCCAACGGACCCAAACCAACCCCTCAGACCCAACCCCCCCCCCCCAGACCCACCCCCCCTGCACACCAAACCCACCTTCCTCCCTCCCCATGCACCCCTGCACTACTCCCTCCCCCCTGCATGCACACCAGCCAGCCTGGCCAGACTCACCTCACCTCCCTCCCCCTGCAGCTACCTCCCTCCCCCCTGCACCCCTGCACTGCTCACTCCCCCTACATGCACACCAGCCATCCCTCCCAGACCCAACACCCTCCCCCCTACAGCCACCTCCCCCTCCTACACCCCTGCAATGCTTCCCTCTCCCTGCATGCACACCATCCAGGCTGCCCAGGCCCACCTCTATCCCCCCCTAAAACCACCTCCCTCCCCCCCCCCCACACCCCTGCACTACTCCCTCCCCCCCCCCTACGTGCACACCAGCCAGGCTACACCCTATACCCACCTCCCTACCCCCTTGCATCCACCTCTACCCCTGCACCCCTACACTGCTCCCCCCCCCCCCCGGCACCCTTGCACCCCAGACCCACCTCCCTCCCCCCTGCACCCCTACATTGGTCCCTCTCCCCCCCCCCCAAACACCAGTCATCCAGCACCCCTACCCTACCCCCATGCACACCACCTTGAACCCCTACCCTACCCCACTACACACCAGCCTGCACACAGAGTGGGCAGCAGATTTTAAGAGAAAGGATGATCCTTTTTTATCTTCTAGATCACTCATCTTTGAGGATGCATTTGACATCACTTATTAAAAACTAACAATCTAAAAATATAAGTGAAGTGAGTGTGTATTTCATTTCTAAAAAAATTACATTTAAATTTATGAAGAAAACCATTTAAATAAATAATAAACAGACATTTGTCCATTAAACAACCATAATAACACCTGTACAAAAATACATATCATCAATGATTAGTATTTGAAGCACTTTACCAAATGAACCCCTACACTGGACCCCTGCACACCACCCATCCTCCCCCCTTTCACACCTACACCAGACCACAGCACTAGCCCCCCTGCACACCAGCCTTCCCCCTCCCCCTACACACCAGACCCAACTTCCCTCCCCTATGAACCCTTGCAAACCAGCATGCCCCCCAACCTCAGCATGCCCCCTCCCCCCTGCACACTAGACCCAACCTCCCCCCCCCCACACACTGCTCCCCCATGCACACCAGCCTGCAACCATACCCTACCCCCTGCACACCAACCTACACCCCCCCCCCCCCACACACACACACACCAGCCTGCACCCCTACACACCAGCCTGCCCCTGTCCCCCTACACACCACCCGAACTCCCCCCTGCACCCCTACACTGCACCCCTGCACTAGCCTACCCCCTCCCCCCCTGCACACCCAGCCTGCACCCCCCCCCCCCCCCTACACACCACCATCCCCCTCCCCCCTCCTCCTAACTTCACACCAGACCCATCCTCCCTCCCCCCTTGCGCTGCACTACACCCCTGCACTAGCCTCCCCCCTACACCCCTGCAAGAGCCCGCACACCTTCCCCAGACCAGACCCACCCAACACTGAACAGACAAATCATTATTTAATTTTACTTCAAAATTATTACATGTAGCCACACACACATATATCCAATGAAAAATAGAATCTAATTGGGCCAAAATGCCAATAAGGAATGGTTCAAATAAGGATTCAGTGTAATATTTTGAGCAGAAGGAGTAGATGTTGAGTCTAACTAGGTAAGAAGTGGTTGTGTGACTAAACCATAATATTATAGGAGTAGAAAAACAAAATTGAGAACTCATAATTGAAAGGCAAACAAATTTTAAAAGAACATGATAAAAAACCAACTACTTACCACTAGTTACTACCACGCCAAACCGATGCGCAATAGTAGGCAGTCAGGAGGAGGAGGCGACCTGAGCTAAGGGATTTCTTCTGAATCCCAAACCCAATTTCTAGGAAGGTGTCTTTCATGGGAGGAGGAAAGCGAGGAGATCTTTAATGCATGAGTTTGTAGGTGAGAAAGGAGTCAAGAAGAGATGAGGATGGAAGTAGGGTTTTTTTCAAGGGAAGGATAATAGAAAATAGAAGGCAGTGAGGGGTTGGGGAAGCTCGACAAAGAAGGAATGAAGGAAGAGAGGGGGGTTTCGTTGCCTGTCGATCGTGCGAGGGAAGGAGAGGGAGTAGAGTTTCCTTCATCACGCGAGGGAAGATAGGCGAGCATGAGGAGAGTGAGGGAGGGCGATGCGATTAGACTCACTCTGAGGCCAAGCCGATAGAGATTAGGGATTTTTTTTAGTCTGGAACACATCTGGTCATGGGTTGGGTTGGGTCTAAATGACTCCAACCCGAGACCCGACCCAACCCATGTATGGGTCAACCCGTGATGAACCCGACCTGAGATTTTTTTCTATGTAACCCGGCACAACCCGACCTAACCCGGTCGGGTCGGGTCTGGACGCCCCTAGTATTCAATGAAAATATATGTGAGTCGCATATTATATGACCCAACTGGTGAATAAATTCAGGGACACGCACTTCTATAGGATGGTATCTTTCATCAAATGATACGTTGAGGGTCGTATCATAATTCCAAGATAAAATACCATAACCAAGGCCTCTCCTATGAGAGGAAGAAGTGTTCTAGCCTGATCCTATTGAAAATAATTTCTTACATAATTAGAAAGATGTGAAAATACATGTTTAATTCCTAATTAAAAAATAAACACATTTACATTCATACATACCTCAACCCTTATACATAGATGGATCTGCGGAATGATGTGATCTGGTGCTTGTTCCCCTGACATGTCTATAGTCATATAAATAATTAGTAAGAAAAGGATTCAATGCCTATTATAGTTTTATATAATGTGAACTACAAAGGACTTGTGTACTTTTTATTTATTGCACACATATTTCATCAAATATAAAGGAGTGTTGAATTTTAATGATGTAATTTCTAGTTTTAAAAAATTACTATAGATGCATAAAAATGAAGATTTTGTGCATTCACAAGTTCCGATCATCAATAAAATAAACCACCTAGTGGTCTAGGACTCCACAACAATTGAAGATGGAAAGATTCAAATAGATATTCACCCACTGGAGATATTGTTGGAATCTGAATTTCCATATTAAAGAAAATATAGATTTCATATGGGTATATTGAATATTTATTTTTTTGTATACATGAATTACATTTTTGTAGACATAAAGTCTGTAAGAATGAGACAAGTCGGTGACTGATCGAGACATGCCTATATAAAAATTAAAAATTTCACTGTAAAAATCATTATAGGCTCTGTATAAACATTATACCAGTCAGTATAACAATTCCATTCATTTGGATCAAAGATATATCAAAAATAAATCATGCATCCATGGAAAACCATAACAAATAATACCAATTAGTCTGGTATCATAGATAAGAAATTAAACATTTACACTACATTGAGGATACGGTTAACATATTGTTGCTATTATTTTCTTATCATGGTTTACATATATTTTATGGTTTTATGTGTTTAATTATATAAATATTATAAAAAATTTGTTTTTATATTTTTTTGAAAAATAATTCCTTTAAATATGTTTACTCTAATTCGTGTCATTTTTCATGCATGTATATATCAAAGATAGAAACATTAAATATACAAAAAAATAGTTAAACAGTACATAAAAAGTTAAACTAAAAAATTTTAAACGAAGAGCAGGAAAATAATCATACCATTAATTAAACATGAAAATCAACCATTTCTCCTTCAATGGTATCTCTAACCTAATGAATATCTTATTCAGGTTGAACTATGGTGTGTTGATCAAGATGTTATGCAATAAAGGCAATGGTCTTGGGTTCATCTTGTTCAATTAAAAATACACCTCACCTTGACACTTTCACAGCAAATTTCCCATTCTAATTAGATAGAAGGTAACAAAGAAAACTTGTTCTACTTTTGATGTCAAAATGAAAGGTTTATTACTAACTCATTCATCTCTGTATAAAATATTGTTAAAATTCACCAATGTAAACTAATATTGATCAAATTTATATCCATGTATTGGATCAATGCAATTACACTTTAACAATATGTATTTCAACCTGTGTGTGTATACTAATTCAATGATGTCTTTCAATTGACCATAGTAATAACTAGAATTGATAGGTGGACCACCAATTCCATTATTTTTTGTTGCTCATTTTTCATCATCATCTTTAGTGTGAAACATAAATCCATTGGCATCTAAATATTTTTAACGATGAGCCTTTATATATGGACCCTCGTCTAGTTGGTTAAATTCTTTAGTTAGTGTAGGTTCACCTAACTCCCACAGATTATGGACCTATATATTTCATATATTTCAATAAAAAGTAATTGATAAAGAAATTATTATTATACTTCAATCATAATGAAAATCCATTTATACATAAAAAATCCTTGAACCAATCATGAAATGATGCATAATGGGACGGTTGAATTTGATAATCACTCACACGAGACATCTCTTATTTTATATCATTAATGTGTTTCTTGAAAATTATAATGCCAACTTTAAATGATCAACTTTATATATGCAAACAAAACATATAAAATATAAAAAATAAAAGTTATAAGACACTTACTACATAAATGGGGCAATTGATGGAGTATTGAACAAGATATATCGATGAGCTTGTATCCACTTGATGTTGCCCATATCAAATATACTTCTTTCACTAACCAAACCATCATGAATCTGTGAGGTATTATCTAATTTTGTTACAATATCCATAAGATATTCTGCACAAAAATTAATACACTCATCCATCAAATAACCATTGGCTATTGATGTCTATGGTTGAGCTCTATTACGTATGAACTATTTCAATGTATTCAGATACCACTCAATAGGATACATCCATAAGAATTGCACTGGACTATTAGTCATTAATTAATTGGTTAGGTGCACTGTCAAGTGAACCATAACATCGAAAAATGAGGGTGGAAATCATTTCTCCACATGAAAAAGTGTAAGTAAAAAGTTATCCTATAAAATTTTTAAATCACCCATTCATTGATTTCTTAAACAAATTTGTCTAAAAAAATTACTCATCTCAATCAATGGTTGAACAAAATTGGGTGATATAAAATCACGAATTGTGATTGGAATCAACTACTGAAGTAGTATGTGACTGTCATGACTTTTCAACCCTTGAAATGTCTTGAGCATCACATTCACATGCTTGGAAATATTATAAGAGAAGCCATCAAGAACCTTGAGCATCTTAAAAATAGAAATAAATGTCTCTTTATCTTTTTTTTCTCATCATATACTATGCAGTAGGAATGTATTTCTTATTTCCCTCACCCAGCTATAAATTCAATTGTTTCTTTAAACCCATTTCTTCTAAATCATTTTGTGTATTGACATGGTCCTTTTATTTTACACTAACATCAAAAAAGGTCCACAATATATTATCACATACATTTTTTCAATGTGGATGACGTCCATATTATTCCTTAGCATGTTAGTTTTCCAGTAAGAAATATTAAAAAAATACTTGTCTTCTTCCAATTTTGATTATGCTTCCTACCTTTATTGTGAATATTGGGTAATGGATGAGCCACCAAATCCTGAAATTCATATACTATGTGGATTTTTTCTTCCTTAATATGTGATAATATTTCTACTCCTGTCATGAACTTTGGTGCTGGGTTGAATTATTTGGAACCATTAAATGCCACTATATTATTTCTAAACCTATGTTGAGGGGGAAGAAAATGTATATAAACCATGTATTTACACTTTTTATAATGCTTAAGCCATGTAGAATTTTTTATTTTATTTCAGCAAGGGAAATAAAATTTTCCTTTTGTACTCCAACCTAAAAAAATTGAATAAGATTGGAAGTTATTGATTTTCCACAATAAAGCATCCTACAGTTTGAAAATTTATTATGTTTCATAGCTGTAATTCATCACACCATCAAAACAAAATTTATTCCACTCATCAATCAATGGTGGAAGTTAAACATCAATCATATCCCCCAAACTTCTAGTTACATCAATAAGATTGTAAAGTGATAGAAATTGTTGTTTCATACAAAGCCACAAAGTAAGATTATATAGAATCAACACCACAGGACATGTACTATGAGTTACACAAACCATATACCTGAATGGATTGAAACTGTATGCTTCTAATCCCAATCAGACATTACGATTATCTTTAGAAACGTTAGGGTGTCTCTAATCAAAAACTTTCCATGCAAGAGAGCTTATTGGGTGGGTTAGCATATCAATTCCCTTATTTATTTCCACATTCCATCTAATTAATTGAAAAAAATTAGATGACATAAATAATATTTTAAACCATGGATTCAACAGAAAGTAGAACATTTTCTTTACAGAAATTGGTTTCCCCTGTTTTGTAATCCGACTTGGATTAGTCTAATTTCCCCTGTTATCTTTCCACCTAGAATAGTAACAGGTCATAAAATTATCCAAATGTGTAGTTTCTTTTCTAAATAGCATACAGTTATTGTACATGCATCTATAGTCTCATATGTGAAACCTAAGTTCTCTATCAACTTACAATCATGATAATACGACTCAGGAATCTTAGCGTCAGTAGGAAGTACTTTTTTCAATAACACCAACAGCATGTCGAATGATGTATCTAACCACTGATTCAAAGTATTCAAGTAAAAACTCCATTATAAATGAAAATTTACTATATACAGTACACCTAGAATATAATTCATTTTTTTCATCATTAAGTATTTCATAAAACTTCAACAAATCACGATCTGCACCAAAGCACAGATTGATCTCACCAATCTCAACATTCTAGATGTTAATGCCTTCAATAGCTAGCCAACATACCATTTCAGTAATAATTTCATGCATAGGATCATCCAGCCTCACGTCAACATCCCTCATGGTATCTTGTATGAATTGATATCTATTTGAACATTTTCTAAATTTAAAACTAATATATTTACTTTGAAATCCTCTAGTAAAATCAATAAACTACATAATTCCTTCAAAATATTCTCTATATGTTCTATTTGGAAGATCAATCCAACTCTTATCCATATTCGTATCTATACAATAAGTAGTAACATTTACATAAGACTTCATATTGAATGCATTTTTATAATTTCATATCACAAAAATATATTTAAAATAAATACTAACCAATTTCATGTGTACTTCAATTCATACTCATCCAAAACAAAAAAACAATTCACAAATGACACGATCATTTCACTGTATTTAATTAATTGTACATTTTATTTTTGAAATTCATCTTTTGTATATGACTAAATATTTTTTCAAGAGGAACTTATAAAACATGTTCAGATAAAACAAATATTTTAAACAAAAATAAAATGTTGATCAAACAAATATATAAAATAAAACTCAACTAAGATATAAAAATTAAATAACATTAATTAAACATATGTGTTTTTTAAAATAAATTGGGATTCATGGGATGTATACATTGGTTATCATCAAAACATTACTAAAAATTTATAAAATTATAATTCATTAAAATTTAATTTGGTTTGTTCATTTCTTTGGTTGAGGTTTTACTGAAATATTAGATATCCTCTAGTAGTGATTTACCACACATTTGATTAATTAGTGATTTTTTAGAGTAAAATGTTAAGTGACCTTAATATAAGAACACATTAGATTTATTATATTGAATAATATATATATATATATATATATTAATTTTATGTTTTTATATTTTTTAGGTGAAGTGAAGTCAAGGTTGTCCTAAGAATATTGGAAATTAAATGAGTTGTTTGAATTTGAGGCATAATCTATTTGAGAACATTATGATATCACCACCAATTAATATCATGTTTATCTAAAGATATGGATATTGAAACTAGTAACCAGATGATATTTCAAGTTATAACACACAAAAAATCAAAGAAAATAGACATCACAAACAACAATGATCCCATGTCATTGATTGACATCCAACCATCGAATACAATAGATACATCTTATTATCTAATATGGATAGTGATAGATTTAATTCACATATATTGATGGGTTGCAGTAACAAAAACAACATGGGGATATCAATCATAATTTTTGAATTCCCCATGTACTGGAATAAAATTTTATCATCAATTTCAATATCCATATCACCACCAATCCAAAATGGTTTTTTGGGGGAGATATTACTTCATATCATCCGTGCAGTGAATTATATTTTATGAAAACTATATATATATTTCAATGATTGAGGTGGTAGGAATATCACCTTTGATTGCATCCTATCATTAAAATGACATGATGGACTTAAGGTTTTCAACTAAAGAAAACTATCTATTTCCAACTATGAAATGTGAATATCGCCAATTATAATTTAATCATTGGAGGTGAAATACACATATTGTATCCCATGATGCTTAAAAAATCCCTACCATTACTTATTATATCTACAAATTAATGAATAAAATAGGATAATTACATTGAACATAATATATATCTCTATTATGAATCCATATATCATAAACTATATATAATTCCTCTAAAATATATCATATATATCATAAATCTTATAACCAAAGACTCCAATGCATCCCTGATGATTGTATAAGAGGAAGGATTCTTAAATATGGCTTATCCATTCTAGATAATAAAGCATCTGAGGCCATTAATAAGGAAAGTTCAAAATGTTTCTTACATGTACGCACCCATGAGAAAAAAATATTATTCATGCAAGTTTCATAACTAAATTAGGTAAATCCTTAATAGAAAAGTCACATGAAGGTTTTTCAAGGAAAGAGGAAGAGGTGATAAACAGAACTAAATCCCATATTAATATAGGTAGATGATGAATCATATAAATGGAAGAGATCACTTAAAAAATAAATATTTTATAAATTCTAACTAACTATATTTATTTTATTGTAATTTTCTTTTCTTTTCTTCCTATGTTTTCCTCCATTGAAATATCTTTACTCTATTTAATGGATAAAAAACCTCAATTCTAATTTAAAGTGGTGATTTTTTGTGATATTTCCCTTCAAATTTGAATATATATTTCTTATTATTAATCTATTTTCACTCTAAGTTGCTTAATTGTGAAGTTAAACTGGTTGGGTGTGTTGATGGATCCTCTAACCTTACACACTTATCATATTATCCTCCCATGAACATGATCATTGGTTCTCATCACTATATTGTTCTTCATAGTATGGATTTGGATAGATCATGGTCCATATATAATGGGATTACTTCACTCATTTTATCAGATGGGTAGAGTAGTCAATCAGTTAAGAAACGGAATATATTTTATTGGGTATACTAAACATAGTGATCCAACATCGACAATAAGGAATCTTTCATCCACTAATATCATAAAAAAAATTCAATGCATAAATTTTTATACACTATAATCAAAACATATAAGTAAACTATAACTATATAAAGACAAATGTGAAATCACAAAAATGAAACAAAATGTAATAACCTACATGCCTATGTGGTACATGGAAAAAATAATCAAATGCCAATATTTGACTATAAACCTCAGCGACTAAGATAATGCCTCCCAATAAATCAACAAATATAATTCTATAAACCTTTAGGTAAAGGTGGGTGTGTGAAAAACACTATACATAGTTGGTCATCCCCAAAAGGTGAACAACCATGTCAACACCATACATGCTTAATAAATAAGAAGAAAATTTGCAGTACATAGTTACGTCATCACTAACAAAAAATAACTCACAAGGTAAACAGGGTCGAAGTTTAAGTAGTAAATTATCATATCCCTAGGTATCATCTAGTATTGTATAAAAGAATACTAAATTCTAAAAGTCTATGTGTCATTATCAATAAACCTAGTTTATTTTTTACAAAAATATACACACCTTTATTTATACTCATGCTCATTGTGAATTATGTTTCCAAGATCACTATTGAATCACCCACCAAATAACATGGTATATAGAGTAAAAAATGCACCATCATAATATTGAAGGGTCGTCACAAACCAACTCTCACCAACCTAGTTGCCAATTTGAGTGATGGAAGTTCCCAAAATCAAAACCCTAAAAATTAAATTAGGGATTAGCTAATACAGTCACAAATCTGAAACCAAGTGAATGTAGAGGTGGGTTTGAGGACTGCGAGACATGAGGGAGAGGTGGTGGTGAGGGCAGATGGGTAGTGTGTATCTTTGGGTATGTTGTGGAAATGGGAGATACACGAGCAGAGGGACATAGGGAGAGGGAGGTGGAGGAGGAGGTGGGGAGGGGAGTCAGGGATAGAGAGGGATCCTGATCTATATAGGGATCTGAAGCTGGAGGTGGAGGCATAGGAGAGTGTGGCATAGGTGCGGCCAGGGAGAGGACGGGTAGTGGAGGTGAGCTAAAAGAGGAGGAGGATTTGGCGAGGGAAAGGGTGGGAAGTGTAGGATTTGATGAGGGAGGTAGTGCACAAGGCAATAGGGCATGGAATTTTTGCCAAAAAAATTTGTCTTACAACCGCTAAAGATGGTCACCCATTCTAAGGGGATCTAAATCCTACATTTCTAATAGTGAATTTTTAGAACTTTTTAGAATCCTTGTGCACATGGACTATCCTCATTCCATGATTTTTATGATATTTATACACTGCCATTTCATAAAATAAATCTAATTAAAACATAATATAAAATATATAACTTGAAGTTTAGTTCTAAAATTTTGGATGTAGTGAATTAAAAATTTACAAACGTCATCATGTGTGGTTAGTTTTTTGGGTATCCATCCAGTTAATCCAAGAAATAAATCTTTAGAGTATCCAAATTGACCGTAATGAGAATCCAATGTTTCTTAAAAACAAAAAAAGGAATAAGTAATGAAATAAATTAAAATATATTTGATATGATTAAATTATAGAGGTATACCTCTTCATCTTTGGTATTAAGAAGAGTTTATCATCCATAAATTTTCTTTCAAATGATTTGGCCAGTTTTTTCACTATTTAATTCATTTTTTATTCTATTTTTGTTTTTTTTTTTTTTGTAGAAGTTATGTGAGGAATAATGAGTCCAAATTTATATTCATGTGGTAATTTTAGGTTCCGAGCATAGCGGAAGCATGGGAGGGATGGTGCCCAACATTAATTTTTTCTATATTCAGTGAAAAATCTGGGATCAATACAAGGATGAATGCCAGTATCCTCATAATTGAATCAAAGAAATAGGAAAAAGGAATAGAAACCTGAAACCAAGAGATAGGATCAGAATATTTTTGTTTATAATTAATTTAATTAAATTAAATAATGCCTCCAAGGTGATTCTTTCTTTGTTAATGCGTTCGGCCACACATCTATAGGTGTACCATCATTGCATTGTAGAGATCAAGGGTAGATCTCCTCTATTATTGATCCACACATGTTCCACATCTCTCTTGACATTACCGAATGAGTCTCCAGGTGATAGCATGGAAGATCCATATGCTTGAGATGTCCACCTTCGATTGCCTTGAGAACCACTTCCAAAGTGTTCTCCTTGATGTAGTGGAGGAGGATCTCTCTCATTATTGAGAGTGTTCTTAGAGAGGAGTGAACTCTCCATGATTGAGATCTTTTCTCAAATTTATTGTGCATAAAACCATTGGAATCTCTTTGATAGAGATTATCTAATAATAGAATAGTATAATCGGGAATTTAATTTACTAGGGTGACAATAAATAATTTTCACAAGTGCCTTAATTATTTTATTAATCCTAGTGAAATCCCTATGTCAAATAATAACAGCAACGTTATTATTTCCTGACATGAGATTAACTTGTAAGTTATAATTAAATATTATTTAATTAAATAATATTCAATATTATTATTTCTCATAGGACCATTTAACTCAGTCCTCCAATCCTCCTCAATATTTATTAATTATTCTGCTCACAATATATTCTCTCAAATGACTAGCGACGAAATAAATGTGATAATGCATACATGAATAATTATTAAACCACGACCAAGAATAATATTTATTCAACTTGTTAAATAATAAATTATTTAACTGAGAAACTTGATACACTTAGTATGTGACCCTCTAGGTCTCTTTCTCAGTGGAATTAGGCAAACCTGCCTAAAGTTCAAGGTTAGAATATAGAAACACGCCAAGGTAACCATAGAGAAATAATTTAATGTTGCAATTAAATATCACCTAATACGAATTCTTAACATGTAATATAATCTATTTATCATAATATATCTAATCGATAAAGTTACAGGCCGATGCCATCAACATATATTCTCAATATCTCTTTCTCTGACTTTTCAGAAATAGAACTTTCCAATTGATCACCATGTCTATGGATTTATTTAGGCTATATCATTTCCATCAAAGGCCCTGAAATATTATCTTCCATTAAATAACAGAAGGGGTAAATCCTTTCTCGCATTATTCATTAATGCAATATTACTCATGATGCACCCAACATATCCTACTTCGTCGTGGACATCTATCATCATGGTTTTTGTCAATACATCTAAGTGTGTGACATATAATATCCATTAATAATAATCTTAATGTCTAAGGACCAATACACATATCCGCAGATAGGAACATCCAATGACTCTTATAAATATGTATTTTCTACTATCAGGTTTTATTCTCATAATATTCTATTGGATATCACCAAGGGTGTACACTATGAGAAGGTACATCAAAGTCTCATAGGTCTCCACCCCTGATAGCTTGTATCATTTGTGTCCCTAAAATGGTATCATCCAGCTATAGAACATATATCTATGAATAGTGTCATAGAACTTTCGGGTTCCCATCATAGCGGGGAACTACTATGACTTTTTAGTGCAACAACTACTCTTAGGATATTATCACAAGCAATGCTACACAGAATAGGAATCATGATGTGATAAGGAGTTTATTAATATTTAAAAAACATGAATATAAGTTATCATAAAGTAAAAAATAATTTGGTTCTAGGGCACCAACTCCAACAGACTCCCACTTTCACTAGAGATAACTATTAACAACCTTAATTATTATAGATTTCACATGATACTCATGCTTCTACTAAGATAGGACTTTAGTCAAGGGGTCCACCGCGTTCTCTTTCATATATACTCTTATCACTACAACTTCACCACTTTGATAAAAATCCCTGAATAGGTGATACTTCCGGAGTATGTTCTGTGTTCGCTGATGTGAACTTAGCTCTTTTGTAAGATCCACCATTATAGTATTATCACAATATAACGTGATTTGGTCTTTACTGATAGGTAACACATAAATCTCCTAGAAAAACTTATGAATCTAGATGGGTTCCTTGGCTGTATCATAAACCTCTATATACTCAAACTCCACTGTATAATTGGCTATAACTGGCTACTTTGAACTCTTCTAGCTCACATCTCCTCTATTGAGACAAAAAATATATCTCGATTGTGAATTTAGATCATTTTTATCTATCTAAAAACTAGAATCAACATACCCTATGATGACAAGGTCCTCATCTCCTCTATACACCAATAACATATTCTTAGTTATTCTCAGATACTTAAGGATAGGCTTAACAGTAGTCCAATGTTGTTCTCATTGATCTACTTGATATCTTCCTACCATGATCAATGTATAGGAAACATAAAATCTATTACATAACATGGCATACATGATTGATCCTATCTCTAAAGTGTATGGGATATTACACATTCTATCTTTCTCATGTTGTGTCTGGGGACACATTTTCTTAGAAAGATATAAACCATGTGACAGTTGAGCCAATCCCCTCTTGGATTATTCCATACTAAATCTCTTTATTATCTTGTCAATATATGTACTTTGATATAGTCTAAGTAAGCTCTTGGATCTATCATTAATGATCTTGATACCTAGAATGTATGCTTCTTTGTTTAATTCCTTCATGGAGAATCACTTGTTCAACCCTTCATTATTAGATTGTAAGACTGGTATGTCATTTTCAATAAGTAATATGTTTCCAACATGTAATACTAGTATAATGGCCACATTCCCACTAAACCTTTTGTAAACACACATCTCACATTCTTTTTTAATGAAACCAAATTCTTGTATGGATTCATCAAATCAAATGTTCCATGACCTAGATTCTTGATTCAATCCATAAATGGATATCTGTCACTTTGAAATCCTTTTGGCATCACCTGGTGTCACAAACCCTTCTGTTTGTGTCATATATACAACTTCCTAAAGTTTCTCATTAAGGAATGCAATTTTGACATCCATCTACCAATTCTCATATTCATGGAAAGCTACTATAGAAAATATGATTCTTATGGATTTAAACATGGAAGATGGTGAAAAGGTTTCATCGTAATCAATTCCTTGACATTGTTTAAACCCTTTATCCACTATCCTTTCTTTATAGGTACTTTACCTTCCATGTCTAGTTTCCTCTTGAATACCCATTTACACCCAATAGGCTTTACATCAACTTGTGCATTGACCAAAACCCAAACATGGTTTTGATACATGGAATCCATCTCAGAATTCATAGCTTCTATCCATCTTGTAGCCTCTGAGCCCTCTAATGCCTCCTTTTAAGAGATAGGTTCATCATTTTCCAATAATAATGAGCCACTATCCTCAGTGACAAGAAAACCATATCTCTCTAGTTACCTTACCTCTCTTACACTCCTATGTAGTACTTGTGTTTCAAGAACCACTTTTTCCACAGAGACCTTTAGAACTTGTTCCTTTACCAACTCATGTATATCTTGAGCATCAACTTTATAGAATTCAATCTTTCTCCCACTATCCTTTTTTATGATGTGCTCTCTCGCAATAAAGATGAATTTTCTGGAAACAGACACTTTCTTTTATAAGGGGTTTTATAGGTGGTATCCTTTTATTTCCTTAGGATACCCTATAAATATACACTCCATGCCCTGAGGTGCTAGTTTGTTGCTTGATAAATCCTTAACAAACACCTCGCATCCCCGTACATGTGTATGCAATAAAATAGGTTTCTTTCTAATCCATTACTCAAAGGGAATTCCATTTACAAATTTAGTTAGTACTTGTTTTAATGTGTATGTTGTAGCTTTTAATGTATATCCCCAAAAAGATAACGGAAGATTTGCATGACTCATCATCGACCTTACTATTTCCAACAAGATACAGTTCCTCATTTCACTAAAACCATTCCACTGTGGTGTATAAGATGGAGTGAGTTGAGTAATAATCTCAAACTCCTATAAAAAGTCGATAAACTCTTGGTTAAGATATTCTCCACCTCGATCTAATCGAAGATTCTTTATCTTCTTACCAAGTTGATTCTCTATTTAATTATTGAATTACTTTAATTTCTCAAAGTAATCAAACTTATACCTCATCAAGTAAATATATCCATATATAATCAAGTCACTAGTAAAAGTTGTGAAGTAAGAATATCCAACTCTAGCTTCTACTGGAAATGGTCCACATTCATCAGTGTGTACCAATCCTAGAAGATCTATGGCCCTTTCACCCTATCCACCAAATGGTGGTTTGGTCATTTTACCTTGTAAAAAAGCATGACATCTATCATGTGGTTTTATCTCAGAAGAGTCCAAATAACCATCTTGATAGAGCTTTGTCAAGTGCTTCTCATTTACATAACCTAGACGGAGATTCCACAACTGGGTGTTATATGATTCATGTGGACTTGATTCATTATTGATTACCAACACTTGGTTTTTGTAATTTAATACATACAGATCATTATTTAAATGTGTCATACCATAACATATGTTGTCCTTATAAAATAAACTTTTATTTTTTAATTTTAAAATAAACTCATCTGTATATAAACTTGATACATAAATTATGTTCTTGGTAACACTTGGTACATAATAACAGTCATGTAAAACCAAAATCATCCTAATAAGCAAAAAAAGGTGGCAGTCACCAATGTCAAGAGCATCCATCCTTGAACCATTGGAAGCTCATAGATCCACCTCTCCTCTATAAATTTTCTGAAAGATACTTAGTTCCTTCATTTGAATATATATTTGAGTGCCAAAAGATGTATCTAATACCCAATGTGTAGAAATAGAAATATTGCACTTGATAATGAATGCACCTTTGGCTTCCCCTTGCCTCTGGGTGCAGTTCCTCTTCTTGTGGCTTGACTTTCCACATGCAAAACACTGTCTCCATTTCCTTACCCTACCTTTGGATCTTCTTCTTCTTGGTCATACAGTGCTCGGGGGGGGTTAGACTATTTATAGGTCTTATTCCCCTTTTCCTTGTCCTTCCTCTTCTTATTCACCATAAGTAATATGAGTTTGTCATGCCCCATATCCTTATCCACTTGAATAATTAGGGTCATAATTTCCAATATACTCTTCTCATTATTTCTCATATTATAATTCACAATAAAACTATAGAAGGTCTTGGGCAGTGATGATAGTATGAGATATATACACAACTCATTCGAGAATTAAATCCCTAAGATGTCCAAATGCTCAATGTAGCCAATAATCTTGACTACATGTGGCATAGCTGGTGCAAACTCTCCAAGCTTAGTGGTGAACAAAGCATTGCAAATCTCATACATCTCTTATTTCACCTTCTCTTGATATAGATACCGAAGCTGAAACATCATTCTATAATCATCCATTTCTCATGTTGCTTCAACATCTCATTGGTCATAGATGATAGTATGAGGCACTGAACATCTGTATAATCATTCAGATGTTTCTCATACACAGAGAGATCCTCATCACTTGCCTCATTTCCAGGCGTAATTGGTAATGGTTCTTCCATCACATGTATTTTTCATTTCATGGTGAAGGATGACCCGACGACATATTTTCCACTCTTGGAAATTAGTTTCGGTGATAAGGTTTTCCTTCTTGAGTATGGATCACAATGATATGTTTGATATCATTTTTAATGACATTTCTAAAAATAAGATGAACCGGTTTTTAGTAGTTTATTTGATAAAATTAAGAAAAATAAATAAATAAATATTCATTAGTCTCTCATTATTTTATCAAAACCCAATATCCCTCACTATTGGCTTTGTAATATCCTATTTCTTGGACATTCTAGTAGCAAGGAACCATATTTCCCTTCACATTACCCCAACTTTGGCTATTAAAGAAATTTGAAAGGTTTTAGGTAGGCATTCCAAATGCCAATTATATTAACTTGTATTTCCTTAATCCATTCAGTGGACTCCCCAATCCTAAAATCCTTAATTTTGGATTTCCTCAACCTTTTCCTCTCAGTTACACCAAGTCCTTCTTTGGCAGTCAACCCTTGATGTAAACTAAGTCAAGTCAACCCAAAACCTAAAATTAGAATTCATCGATAATTGAAAGCACCCCAACTTTGGATGGTCAAACACTTTTAACTATAGTTAAATTCTAACTGGAGTAATGGAAGTTTATACAGACTTAATATTTTATTGATGGATTTTATCATTTATGCGTAAATTTAAATTTATTGTCTTTTCACATGCTTGTTAATATTAAGTGTGATAATATTAAGTGATTAACCATGTATTAGATAATATTTACGCATAAACCAGTTTATTTTAGTTCTATCTTGCATGCTTGTTAATTCATTAATTATGTAATCATGAAAAAAACATCTATAATGAATAACCATGAAACTGACAGAAATAAAATAAAGGTTATGATCGTGATCTTGTTCTAATGGTTAGTTTATCTAGCGGTTGATATACTAACCACTGACCTGTGGAAGAAACACCTTGAACCATTTAAGGTTTGTGTTTACAACTTTCCACTTGTACACCTTTGTATCTCCTTGGATTGGTTTTTCCTCGGATCATAACTTTAACTACCTCTACTAACTTGGGTAATTCATCCATTGCATATATTCTTTTACTCACACACAGGTGAGGGTTAAAAGGGGTTTACATAAAAGAAACCATGGGCATGTAGGCCTTACATATTAATGAGGAGAGAAGGCATGCCAGCCAACAATTTAATTTAATAATAAATTAAAAGGGAAACCAATCACATAGAAAGGTCTTGTTTAGATCACAACCATCCACATGCATGCAATGAATTACACATTTAATAAAACTAGAATTAAATTATTTAATCATTATTATTTAAGATAAATTTCACTCAAATCGATTAATTACTATCTTTAATCAATCAATCCTTTTATCTTAAACCTTTTCTGAATTTCCTTGAGATTATCATCCATTATAATTTTAAAAAAATTAATAAATTCATTTAAAATTAATTGTGTACATAACTTGTACCTTGGTGGTAACTCGGTGAATACCCATCCAAAACTACCCAACATGTATTATACTTGTATACGCTTTATTCTTTATGACATATAGCATGAACATAGAATAATAACTATAATACAACTCATAAATGATGTGAAGATCTTGAATATTATGCAGATGTTAATGAAACATTTATATATATATATATATATATTAAAGCCTATCACATGGAATATACCAGCTTTATTCCCACACGCAAGTACATGTCTCAAGGGTTACATAATATAAAAAAAATTGTGTAAATGGTAACAGTACATGGAATGTAGATCTGATCTACATGGTGTGCACATTCTTCACCATGTATCCAAAGTACACGCCTAGGGACTCGGCATGTGAGTCATACTTCGGAAATCTTAGAGTACACGGTGTGTCCAGTGGGCCGCATGCCTTGTTGACTTTGTGTTACATGGTCACTGATCGGGTAGGCCATGTATGAAATAAATGGTCTGGCCCTAACCCAAAAAGGACTACACGTCATGTCTAGTGGGCCACATGGCGTATAGTCTAGCTAACCATTCGTCAATCTATCCTAGTCAACATGCAGTGTAAGAATTAACTACACCACAGGTCATTAATGCACACGAGTTGAGTAATTGTTAAACTACTCCTAATGCATTGAACACAACTACACGGAATGTAGATCTGACTACATGATGTGTAATTTTTTTTACCTAGATAAAACCATTAGAACCTTCAGATGAGTTCCTCGATTTAATTTTAATCCAAAAATTAATTGTTTCTGTTAGATCTGTGAGAAATGATAGAGGAATAATGTACCTTGTAATCTAGATTAAAAAGAATGATGAAACATGAATTGAAAAACTAAATTATTAACGTGTAAATCGTCAACAAATTATTTAAATAATTATAAACAATAATATGTCCTCCCTTTGATACCACTTGTAGGTTCTAGGCGTAGTAGAAACGCGGGAGGGACGGTGCCCAACTTTAATTTTTTCCATATTAAGTGAACAATATAGGGTCAATATGATGATGAATGTCAGTATCCTTGTAATTGATTCAAAGAAATAGGTTAAAGGAATAGAAACCAATAACCAAGAGATAAGATCAACATATTTTGTTTATAATTAATTTAATTAAATTAAATAATTACCTCTAAGTTGATTCTTTCTTCGTTGATGCATTCGGACACATATTTTTTGGTGTACTGTCATTTCATTGTATAGATCAAGTGTAGATCTCCTCTAGAGGTGATCCACATGTGTTCCACGTATATCTAGATGTCACCGAAAGAGTCTCAGAATTCTAGCATAGAAGATCCTTGCACTTTCGATACCCACCTTCGATCGCCTTGAGAACCGCTTCCAAAGCATTCTCCTTGATACGGTGGAGGAGGATCTCTCTCATACTTAAGAGTGTTCTTAGAGAGGAATGAACTCTCAAGGTTTGAGATCTTTTCTCCAATTTTTTGTGCACAACACCATTGGCATCTCTTGGCTAGAGCTTGGATAATAAGAGAATAATATAACCAGGTATTTAATTCATTAGGGTAATAAAAAATAATTTACACAAGTACCTTAATTATTTTATTAATCCTAGTGAAACCCCCATGAAAAATAACAATAACAGCATTATTATTTCCTAACATGTCACAACCTATCCCCTGGGGCCTGTGTCGTGACTACCCCAAGCCCGCCTTCCATAGGCTAGGGGCTGGCGACTAGCACCAAAGGCGTATTCCCTAAAACTGGGAAGGCATTGCCTTTATGACCTGTAAAGTCATGCAACCAAGCACATAGCAAGATACGAACACAAGTAAAATGAACAGTAAAAAGAGTGTGTACATTAAGTAAATGGGGACAGAATACAAGCTCAACGGGAAAGTACAAGAAAACGGGAAAGTACATGTAAACTAAACAGCTTCTGTGAACACCTGCTAAGGATCCTACCTAAAGGGTGGGTACATCTCTCGAGCAGTCATCACTATGGTACGCCTCATCTAAGGTCCACCTCCGAGCTACCTTCAGTCCTGGTACCCTCATCCTCAGTCAGCGTTGTTCGTCATCTGCACCAAACACAACAAGGTGTGGGCATAGCCCGTTTAGGGGTGAGTATAACGATACCCAGTAGGGACACCGAGACCCTTAAAGGTCTCACAAAATCCACAAAGGATAAACCACAAATCATGTAAACAACTGACAACCCTACTTAGGTATATGCGCATACATATACCTAAGTTATCAAGTAAACCCATCTCAACACAAGGCCCAAATCCTTAGCCAAAGTACAAATGTTCCATGAATTAAAGAATACCACAAAGGTAACCACCACTAAGGTAAGTACCATAAAGGTATTCCACATATAAGAATACCACAAAGGTATCACCATGAAGGTAAGTACCACAAAGGTACACCACACAAAAGATTACCAAAAAGGTAAGACTCAACTCACACCAGGTATAACTTATATACAGAATTATAGATGATTAGTAATAGGCTAGATCATCTTATTTTGTTAAGAAGCACTGTTGCTGACCCACATAGGATCGATAGGTAAATAACCCCCGCTAAACCACACGGGATATGACCCACACGGGATTGATAGGTAACTAACCCCCGCTAACCCACATAGGATCTGACCCACACAACATCGATATGCATTGACCCACATAGGATCGCTGAGCACTGACCCACGCAGGATCTAACTCTCACAGGATCACTAGATGCTGACCAATACAGGATTGATGTTCTTTCTTCACGTTACAGCCAGCTATAGGGTTCTCGCACTAATCTCTCTTGATTCTGGGAGGGTCTGGTCCTTAAGCCATAGGTCGATACTCCAACTGCCACGAAGTCCCACGAAGAAGTATCACAACATTCTGTCATGTCAAAAGGGACCTAACACAATTGACTTTGCTCCAATCATACGCCCGGTCTTTAAGTTATTAGCATTTCCGCTCCGAGGGCCCAGTTAGATTCGGGGTTCAATCCAACCCGGAAATACTCTAACTTAATCCAAAACTCAAGTAGAGTATTCCAAAAAGATAGTATCTATCCAAGGTTTTAGACGCCATATACGGTTAGTCAAATGGATGTATGTAGCTCAAGATATGGACGAAAGATCAAAAAGGGGTCGAAGTTGGTCCGGGTTCGGTCCGACCCAGTCAGACCTACCCGACCCGACTCGGCCCGTTGGGCTCACGGTGCGGAAGCCCGCGGTGCAGTCCATGCTAGGCGGTCCACTGGGAAACCCCGACTAGACGGATGGCCAACCGCTCCTCCACGCGGCACGGTCGCGCGCCACGCCATCGCCAGCAGCCAGCAGCAAGTCAGTCGCCCTTCCCTCGTCGTCGCGGCACAAGTTCGTGGTTCTCCTCTGCTAGGTGGTGCGGAAACATGCCACTTCCCCTTCACGTGGTCGGCCTCTACCCTTTCTCTTCCACGGCTTACAGGCTACGGTTCTTCTTTGGCGGCGCAGTTGCGCCGCCACCTTCATTGCGGCCGGCCGGAGTGTCGGCCGCTATTCCCGAGCCCCACCAATGTCGGTCACTAGCACCGATCTCCATTCTCCTCCATCACGTAGAACACACCGAAAATCACAAGGATTGTGGAGTGGCCAGGCCATGTTCGTTTGGCCCGCACCCTCCGCGTTAGAGCGGTAGCAAGAGACTCATGGAAAGAGATTCAACATAAAAGAAAAATCAATGAAGATTAATCAAAATCACACCCCTACCTTGAAGGTTACAAAGGAGGAGGCGCGAGGAAGAAGACAAATTCATTAAAGAGCATCGGAATTTGTCATCACCACAAGATACTTCCGATCCAGTCTTGGGGTTGGTTCCTCGTTCTTCGATTCGTGGTTCGGGGCTGCTCGTCACCGCCCGTCGGAACTGGCTCTATCCTCCAAGTGTCGGGCATCACGGCACTTTACCATAGCTTCGTCTCTTGGTTAAGTCATGTCAATTCCTCCCCCCCCCCCAAGCTCCATATAAATAGGAGAGGGGAAGGGTAAGTAACGATCGTGGAATTTATGAAGGTTCATTTAATAGGAACCTTCCTAAATTCCAACGACACTGTTACTTTATATTTGAAAGTCAAGCCATTTAATTTACATTGGCACAATTAAATGGGAGGTTTCCCTAAGGGACTTACCTATATTAAATAGGGGTTCGGGTGGTCCCCACCACTATGAATCAAAAGGAGGTTACTAGAAAAATAAAAATAAAAGTTAAGTATTTTTATTTTTTCTATTCTTCCATAAAAAAGTAAAAAACTAACTTTCATGATCGAACTACTGTGGTCAAGGTGAAGGTCTCCTTAAGAGAATATTGGCGTTGCGAGTTCAACGGTGTCCTTGGATTTCAATTCTGAGCATCGGTTAAAAAGTTACAAAAACCCGCTTGCACATTTACTGAACATACCCAAAAAAAAAAGTTCAGAAATTCATTCTGCGTACATCGGGCCTCAGAATCACACGTCGTCAATTTTCGCGAACTCGTAAAATTACCATATATTTAAAAAATCACATGGAATTTCTAGGTCTTTACATTCTCCCCACCTTAGGGCTTTGCGTCCCCAAAATCCACATCACAAAAATCTAGGAAAACAAGTGGGGGTACTAAGCATGAATCTGAGCCTCCCGCTCCCATGTTCTCTCCTGGAGGTTCCTGTGTTGACAACGCACGCGCACCAAAGGTATCGACACCCACGAAGGAATTTCTTCTATCGATCCTCAATATCCACTAGAACCTCTGTAAACATCGCCCCATCGTCGATGTCCTGCTCACCGTGGTCGATGACGTGTGATGGGTCGTGTATGTATCTCCTTAGCTAGGATATGTGGAAAACGTCGTGCACCCGGTGCAACTGAGGTGGAAGTGTTAAGCGGTAAGCTACCTCGCCAACTCTACTGAGGACCTGAAATGGTTCGATGAACCTCATAGATAACTTTCCACCCTATCCAAATCTCCACAATCCACATCGAGGTGAGACCTGTAGAAAGACGTGGTCGCCATACTTGAACTCCAGAGGTCTCCATCTCCTATCGGCATAAGAATTCTGCCTACTCTGTGTAGTTGTCATCTGCTCCTGGATGGTCTGCACCTTCTTTGTGGTAGCCTATACCATCTCTGGTTCCATGAGTGCTGACTCCCCAGGGTCAGTCTAGCACAAAGGCGATCTGCAAGGTCGGTCGTGCAGAGCCTCGAAAGGTGACATCCCAATGGTGGAGTGATAGATTTTGTTGTATGAAAAATTCACTAAGGGCAAGTGATCCTCCCAAATACAACTGAAGTCGAGGTCGAAAGCATGCAGCATGTCCTCAAAGGTCTGAATGGTCCGCTCAGTTTGGCCATCCGTCTGAGGATGGAAGGCGGTGCTCAAATGAAGTTGTGTCCCGAAAGCCTCCTATAACCCCTTCCATAGCCAAGAAGTGATACATGAATCATGATCGGAGACAATCGTAATCCATGTATCCGCACAATCTCCTGCACATAGAGGTGTCCCAAGCTCTCTACTAATCCCTTCTCTCTGGTCGGTAGGAAGTGGGCTGACTTGGTGAGTCGGTCAAAGATCACCCAGATAGAATCATGACCCCTAGATGTACGTGGAAGTCCTATAATGAAGTCCATGGATACCCCATCCCACTTCCACTATGGGACCTCTAAAGGATGAACCAAGCCTACTGGTATCTGATGCTCTGCCTTCACTTGCTGACAAGTGAGGCACCAAGAGACAAACTTTGCTACTACTTTATTCATTCCTGGACACCAGTGCTGTTGTCAGAGGTCCTGGTACATCTTTTCCACTCCTTGATGTACCACCAGAGGGGATGTGTGGAACTCCCTCAACACTTCCTCCTGAATCACCACTGGTACCATGGTACGTCCTCTAAAGAAGATGACATGCTCCCCACCTTTAGAAAATCCATCAGGTGCCTGCCCTGAGGATATCTGAACACGTCAAGACTCGCAGTCAGTGTCCCCACGCTGCACCTCCCTGACTCGCTGAAGAAGTGAGGGAGTGACTATAAGAGACTGAAGAAAAGATGCTCCATCTCATTCCAAAAAGGATATCTGTAAAGCGGACAGTTGCTCCATCACCTCACCAAGCAGTTGTATACCAGATCTCTTACTAAGTGCATCTACTACAACGTTCCCTTTTCTAGGAGTATAGACTATCTCGAAGTCATAGTCCATGAGGAACTCAAGCCAACGTCACTGTCTCATATTCAGGTCCTTATGAGGGAATATATACCTAAGACTCTTGTGATTAGAGTAAACCGTAAAATGCTCACTCATCAAGTAATGTCGCCACATCTTCAAGGCAAATACCACTACTGCTAACTCTAGGTCATGGGTATCATAGTTCTGCTCATGTTGTCTCAGCTGTCGAGAACTGTATACGATCATTTCTCGCTCCTACATCATGACACATCCGAGCCTAGTCCCTGATGCATCACAGTAGACTACGTACCCAACGCCCTCCTCTGGAAGCCTCAAGATGGGGGCACCAGTCAGATTCTGCCTCTTCCTCTGAAAACTCCGCTGGCATCTCTCCGACCACATGAAGTGTTGCCCCTTCTTTGTCAACGCTGATAAAGGTGCTGCAACTCTAGAGAAATCTATCACAAACCTTCGGTAGTATCCGGACAAACCCAGAAAACTCCATACCTCTGTCACACTCCTGGGTGGCTCCCAAGAAAGTAGTGCCTCAATATTCACTGGATCCACCACAACTCCAGCCTCTAAGATGACATGTCCCAGAAATTGAACCTCTTGGATCCAGAACTAGTACTTTGAGAGATTACCATAAAGTTGGTTCTCTCGGAGTGTGTTTAGAACAATATGCAAATGATAGGCATGCTCCTCCTCATTAGTCGAGTATATCAGAATGTCATCAAAGAATACCACCACAAAACAATGAAGATATGACTGGAAGATCCTGTTCATGAGTCTCATGAACACTGCTGGATCATTGGTCACGCTGAACGGCATGACCAAAAACTCATAATGGATGTACCGACATCTGAAATTCGTCTTCTATATATCCCCATCTCGTACTATGAGCTGTTGATAGCCTGACATGAGGTCTATCTTTGAGAACCATCATGCTCTCTTAATCTAATAAAAGAGGTCATCAATCCTCAGGAGTGGGTACTTGTTCTTCACGGTCACCTGGTTCAAGCGCTGATAGTCAACACAAAGTCTCAAGTTCCCATCCGCCTTCTTGGTGAATAAAATCAGGGTTGCCCAAGGAGAAACACTGGGCCGAATGAACCCCTTTCCCTGTAAGTCCTCCAGTTGTACCCGCAGCTCACAAAGCTTCGTAGGATCCATCCGATACGATGGTGTAGATATCAGTGTCGTCCTAGGGTATAGGTCAATGTAAAAGTCCACCTCTCTGTGAGGAGGTAGACCCAGAACATCATCAGGGAATACATCTGCATATTGGTCCACCACTACAGGATAGCTCGGACTCTCCACATCAACCACTCTAAGGGTAAGGCTAGCCAAATGATGAGTGATTGGCCGCACTCTCCTCCGAGTAAGTCCATCTTGTGCTGCAAAGGTTCCCTTCTCGCTGGTGAAGGTAAACCTAGTCCCATCCGTGTAGACACACCACACTTTGTACCGAATATAGTCAATTTGAGCATGGATTGTAGATAACCAGTCCATACCCAAGATGATGTCGTAAGGCCTCGATGCCGCTACTAGGAGATCTCAGCCAGAGCTCTCACCTCATAGAGTAAGCTCACACTGCCGGCACCAGTGTGTAATTGTCGAATCCTTTCCCATAGGAGTCTCTAGCTGTAAGGATCAATCCAACAGCTCCGTCGGAATCTCTGAGCTCTGAATGAGGGTTGTGGAAATAAAAGAATGACTGGAACCTGTGTCTATAAGTACTACAGCTAAGGTGGAGTAGACACAGATCGTACCTCGTATCATCTCTAGAGCGCCATGGTCGTAGGCCTCAGCTGCCTGGAACTGAGCTTGCCCCTATCCACCAGCTCCCTGTGGTCAGGGTGGACCATCTGGTGGTGGTGGCGGTAACATCTCGAATCGTCGATCACCACCAGCTACACGGCCAGCTCCTCTTCCATGTCCGCCTGCTCCCTGTGAACCTCCTCGGTTGAACCTTTGTCTCTACCTGGGTGGTTCTTCGATCATCTATTGATCATCCATACGGCGGGTCAGAGAGTCACGAGCCATGTGACCCTGCCCACCGCATGTAAAACACTGCATGCTCCTCACAAGACTGGATCTGTCTCTGGTTCCCCGCACAACCGACCCTGAATCCTGTGGTCATCCACCTGTAGGTCTGGTCCTCTTAGACCTCTATGACATCTATCTACTTCCAGCTGTAGAAGACTTCACTATGTGACGCCCGTGTAGGTTCTGGGCACAACAGAAGCATGTTGGTGGGTTTTCCCAACTTTAATTTTAACGTTAAACAACATTCAATCTGAGATCCATCACGATATAAAATGCCGAATCTTCGGAATAGAACGAAGAACGAAAATAAAAGAAGAGTCCCAAAACCCTTGAGGAGGATCATCATATGTTGATTATAATTAATTTAATTAATGCATAAGAATTACCTCGTTGGAATTCTTTCTTCGTTGATGTGTTCGGTCATGATTCGGTGATCTGTCGTTGTGTCATAGAATCCAAGTGTGGGATTCCTCTAGCGGTGATCCACATGTGTGTCACATATCTCCAGACATCACCGAAGGGATCTCCGGGTGCTAGCGTGGAAGAACCTTCGCTTGCGATATCCGCCTTCGACCGCCTTGATCTGGTGGAGGATCTTGCTCTCATAACTTGAGGGCATTCTTGGTGGAAAGGGAATTCTCTCTTGGCTTGAGAGTATTTCCAAATCCATTGTGCACAACAATGGCTCTTCAAAATGTTGGGGTTGCGAGGATATTTATAATCGGGTTTGAGGTTAATAGAGTTATGACAATAAATAAACGTGTTACGCATTTTATTTATTTCATTAACTCTTATTGAAAACCCCCATGTCGAATTATTAATTCCTTGACATGCGCCCACGCTGATTATAATAAATATCATTTAATAAAACAATATTAAATCCTCAAAATCCCAACTGGAAAAACTACACGGTGTGTAATAATTAATACACGGTGTGTACTTGTTTTCCATAAAACTACACGGCGTGTATATTTAATATACACAGCGTGTACTTTTATTTTCCATTTTTCTCCACCACATTTATTAGACCTTGAGTAATGACTATTTATTTCTTAAATAAATGTAACTGCATTACTCGCTAATAAATATATTATTTCATCCACAATATATTCTCTCGAATAACTAGTGTCAAAATAAATTCAATCAGACATCCTTAAATAATTATTAAACCACAGTCGGGAATAATATTTATTTAACTTGTTAAATTAATATTTAACTGAGATACATGGACACACTTAGTGTGTGACCCTCTAGGACTCTTTCTCAGTGGCATTAGGATGAGCCTGCCTAAAGTCCAAGGTTAGCGTCTACCAACACGCCAAGGCGCCCATAGAGAAAAAATTTAACCCCTCAATGACGTGTCACCTCCTACGAATTCTTACCATGTAATATAATCCCTTTTTCTCGATATCTCCAATCAAGCGGGTTGCATGCTGGTTTCATTAGCCCATGTGCTTGATTATTCTTTCTTTGACTTCCCAGAATTGAACTTGCCCATACCTTACCATGTCCATGGATTTATTTAGGCTATATCAATTCCATCAAAGGGCCTGAGATATCTACTTCCATTATGGAATGGAAGGGACAAATCCTTTCTCGCATTATCTATTAATGCGGTATTACTCGTGACGCACCCAACGTATCCTACCTTGCTGCGAACAGTGTGTCGTCACAGTTTTTGTCAATACATCAAAGTGCGCGAGTTGTAATACCCATTAATAATAATCTTAAAGTCTAAGGACCAATACACACGTCCGCAGATAGGAACATCCAATGACACTATGAAATGTGTATTTCCTACTGGTGGGTCTCGTTCTCATAATATCCTCCTGGATATTACCAAGGGCGCACACCATGAGAAGGTGCCTCAAAGTTTTATGAGTCCTCACCCCTAATGACCTGTATTATTTGTGTCCCTCAAATAATATCATCCGGCCATAGAACATACATTCAAGAACAGTGTTATGGCACTTCCGGGTTCTCATCATAGCAGGGATCCTCTACGACCCTTTAATGAAACAGCTGTCCTTAGGACATTATCACATGACATGTCATGTAGAAGAACAATCAAGATTTGATAAGGCTTTTATTTAATGAATAAAGTAAAAAGTATTTGGTTCTAGACCACCAACTCCAACAGAATCCCACTTGGACTAGAGCCAACTGCTAACAACCTTTAACCCGCTAGCTCTCATATGATATTCATGCTTCTGCTGAGATAGGCCTTTAGTCATGGGGTTCGCCATCTTCTCTTCTGTGGATACTATGCTCACTGCAACTTCACCCCTTTGATAGAAATCCCTCAAGAGGTGATACTTTCGGAGTATGTACTTTGTCCATTGATGTGACCTTGGTTATTTTGCAAGAGTCACCGCTGCAGTATTATCACAATACAATGTAATGGGATATTTACTGCTAGGAACCACATCAAGCTCCTGGACAAAGTTACGAATCCAGACGGCTTCCTTGGCTGCATCAGAAGCCGCTATATACTCGGACTCCGCTGTAGAATCGGCAACAACTGGCTACTTTGAACTCTTCCAGCTCACAGCTCCTCTATTGAGACAGAAAACATATCTAGATTGCGACTTCAGATCATTCTGATCTGTTTGAAAACCAGCATCAGCATACCCTCTTATGACAAGCTCCTCGTCTCCTCCATACACTAGGAACATATCCTTAGTTCTTCTCAGATACTTAAGGATAGTCTTAACAGCAGTCCAATGTTGTTCTCCTGGATATGCTTGATATCTTCCTACCATGCTCAGTGCATAGGCAACATCAAGCCTGGTACATAACATGGAATACATGATGGATCCTATAGCTGAAGCGTATGGGATATTTCTCATCCTATCTTTCTCCTGTTGTGTCTGCGGACACATTTTCTTAGAAAGATGTAAACCATGTGACACTAGAACCAATCCCCTCTTGGATTTTTCCATACTAAATCTCTTTAGTATTTGGTCAATGTATATACCCTGACTTAGTCGAAGCAGCCTCTTGGATTTGTCACGAATGATCTTGATCCCTAGAATGTAGGATACTTCTTCTAAGTCCTTCATGGAGAAACACTTGTTCAACCAGTCCTTAACTGACTATAAGGTTGGTACGTCGTTTCCAATAAGTAATATGTCATCAACATATACCACTAGGATGACGACCGCATTCCCATTAAACCGCTTATAAACATATGGCTCACATTCATTCTTAATGAAACCAAATTCCTTTATGGCTTCATCAAATCGAATGTTCCATGACCTGGATGCTTGCTTCAATCCATAAATGGATTTCTGCAACTTGCAAACCCGTTTGGCTTCACCTGGTGTCACAAACCCTTTTGGTTGTGTCATATAGACATCTTCCTGAAGGTTCCCGTTAAGGAATGCTATTTTGACATCCATCTGTCAAATCTCATAGTCATGGTAAGCTACTATGGAAAGTATGATTCTTATGGATTTAAATATGGAAACTGGCGAGAAGGTATCATCATAGTCAATTCCTTGACATTGTCTGAATCCTTTAGCCACTAGCCTTGATTTATAGGTGATAACTTGACCTTCCATGTCCAGCTTTCTTTTGAATACCCATTTTCATCCAACAGGCTTTACATTAACTGGCTCATCGACCAGAACCCAAACTTGGTTCTGATACATGGAATCCATCTCAGAATTCATAGCTTCTAGCCATCTTGCAGCTTCTGAGCTTTTTACTGCTTCATTGTAGGAGAGAGGTTCATCATTGTCCAACAATAATGATTCACCATCCTCGGTGACTAGGAAACCAAATCTCTCTAGTTCCCTTACCTCTCTTGAGCTCCTACGCAGCACTTGTGTTTCTGGAACCTCTTCCATGGGGACCTGTGGAACTTGTTCCTGTACCAACTCTTTTGTATCTTGAGCATCAACTTCGTCGAAGTCAATCTTTCTCCCACTATCCTTCTTGAGGATGTTCTCCCTCTCAAGAAAGACGGCTTGTTTGGTGACAGTCACTTTCTTGTCTTGAGTGTTATATAGGTAATATCCTTTCGTTTACTTGGGATATCCTATAAAGATACACTTCATGCCCCGGGGTGCTAGTTTGTTGCCTGAGAAGGCCTTAACAAACTCCTCGCATCCCCATACACGTGTGTACGACAAAGTGGGTTTCCTTCCATTCTATAACTCAGATGGAATTCTATTTGCCGCCTTAGTTGGTACTCGGTTTAATGTGTATGCTGTAGTCTGTAATGCATATCCCCAAAAGGATAATGGAAGATCTGCATGACTCATCATCGACCTCACCATGTCCAACAAGGTGTGGTTCCTCCTTTCACTAACACCATTCCATTGTGGTGTATAAGGAGGATTGATCTGAGATAGAATCCCAGACTCCCGTAGAATATCAATGAACTCTTGGTTCAGATATTCTCCACCTCGATCCGATCGAAGCTTCTTTATCTTCTTACCAAGATGATTCTCTACTTCATTCTTGAATTCCTTAAATTTCTCTAAGGACTCTAACTTATACCTCATTAAGTAGACATAGCCATATCTACTCAAATCATCAATAAAAGTAATGAAGTAAGAATATCCACCTCTAGCTTCTACTGTAAATGGTCCACACACATCCGTGTGTACCAATCCTAGAAGCTCTGTGGCCCTTTCACCTTGTCCACCAAAAGGCGGCTTGGTCATTTTTTCTTATAAACAAGCGTGGAATCTATCAAGTGGTTTTAGCTCAGTAGAGTCTAAATAGCCATCTTGGAAGAGCTTTCTCAAATGCTTCTCATTCACATGACCAAGGCGGTGATGCCATAACTGGGTGATGTATGAGTCATGTGAGTTTGTTTCGCTATCGATTCATAAAACTTGGTTTTCATAATTCAATACATACAAACCATTATTTAAATGTTCCATACCATAACATACGTTTTTCTTATAAAAGAGACAACCCTTATTTCCAAATTTGAAAACAAATCCATCCATATCCAAACAAGATATAGAAATTATGTTCTTGGTAACACTAGGAACATAATAACAGTTATGTAAAACCAAAATCATCCCAGTCAGCAATGAGAGGTGGTAGTCGCCAATAGCCAACGCAGCCAGCCTTGCGCCATTGGCAGCTCGAAGATCCACCTATCCTTTGGCGATCTTTCTAAATCTACTTGGTTTCTGAATTTGAATACAGATGTGAGCCCCACAAGATGTATCTAATACCCAATGTGTATAAATGGAAAGATTTCACTCGATAACAAATGCACCTTTAGTGTCCCCATGCTTCTGGGTGCAGTTCCTCTTCCAGTGGCCCTGCTTGCCACATGAAAAACACATTGTCTATCATTCCTTGCCCTGCCTCTAGATCTTCCCCTTCTTGGAGGGACGGTGCTCAGGGACTTCAGACCATTTATAAGTCTTTGGCCCCTTTTCCATATCCTTCCTTTTCTTTTTCACCATAAGGACCGCAGGTTTGTCATGCCCCGTGTCCTTATCTACCTGGAGAATCAAGGTCAAAAGATCTGATAGACTCTTCTCATTACCACTCATGTTATAATTGACAATGAAGCTAGAGAAGGTCTTGGGAAGTGATGATAGGATGAGATCTGTACGCAACTCATCCGGAAATTTAATCCCTAAGATTTCCAGGCGTTCAATGTAGCCAATAAGCTTGACTACATGAGGCCCAGCTGGCGCAGACTCTCCAAGATTCATGGTAAACAAAGAATTGGAGATCTCATACCTCTCCTATCTCTCCTTCTCTTGGTAGAGATATTTAAGGTGAGACATCATGCTATATGCATCCATGTTTTCATGTTGCTTCAAGAGCTCATTAGACATGGCTGATAGCATGAAAAACTATACATATGTGGCATCATCCATGTGTTTCATGTAGAGAGATAATTCCTCATCACTAGCCTCTTTCCCAGGCGCAACTGGAATAGGTTCTTCCAGCACATATAATTTCCTTTCGTGGCAAAGGACGATGCGTAAATGCCTCTTCCACTCTTGGAAATTGGTGCCGGTGAGAAGGTTTTATTTTTCGAGTATGGTGCGCAATGATATGTTTGAATTCATTTTCTTTCCATTTCTAAAAATTAAGATGAGCAAAGGTTTATTACTTTATTACAAAAATTGAGACAAATAAATAAATTAATACTTATTAGTCTCCCACTATTTTATCGAAATCCAATATCCCTCACCATTGACTTTGGAATATTCTATTGCATGAATATTCTAGTGGAAAGGATCCATATTTCCCTTTGAATTACCCCAACTAGGGTTGGTCAAGCAACTTGAAGGGTTTTAGGTAGGCATTCCAAATTCCAACTGCATTAACTCGTAGCTCCTTGATCCACTGAGTGGACTCCCCAATCCTGAAATCCTTTTTGGATTTCCTCAACCTTTGCCTCTTGGTCACACCAAGTCCTGCTGTGGAAGTCAACCCTTGATGCGAACCAAGTCAAGTCAACCCAAAACCTTGAATTAGAATTCTCCGATAATTGAAAGCACCCCAACTAGGGTTGGTCAAGCACTTTGAACTATGGTTCGATTCTAACCAAGATTATAGAAGGTTATGCCAACTTAATATTTATTTTGATGGATTTTATCCTTATACGTAAATTACCATTTTATTATCTTTGATTACATGCTTGTTAATATTAAGTGGGATATACTTAAGTTATTAACCATGTCTAAGATAATATTTATGTATAAGCCGGTTTTATTTTAGTTCCATCTTGCATGCTCGTTTAATTCATTAATTGTGTGATCATTACAACACACCTATAATAAATAAACTATGAAACTGACAGAAATAAAATAAATGGTATAATCATAAGCTTTTCTATTGGTTAGTTTATCTAGCGGTTGATAAATAACCAAAGACCTAGGGGAGAAACACCTTTAAAATTTCGGGTTCGTGTTTACAGATTTCCACCTGTACACCTTTGTATCTCCTTGGATTGGTTTCACCTTGGCTTCTGACTTGAGCCACCTCCACTAGCTTGGGAGCTCCATCCATTACATATGCATTTATCTCACACGCAGGTGAGGGGTAAAAGGAGTTTTTTACATAAAAGAATCCTTGGGCGCGCAGGACCTACATATTAATGAGGAGATGGCTCGTAGGCCAACAAATTTAATTTAAATAAATTAATTAAAAGAAACCATTCACATACAAAGGTCTCAGTCTAGCTCATGATCATCCATACATGCAACGATATTTACACATAAATAAAACTAGAATTCAATTATTTAATCGTTCTTGTTTAAGATAAATCACGCTCGAATCAATTAATTATCTTTAATTAATCAATCCTTTTATCTTAAATCCCTTTTTTGAATTTCCTTGATATTCTCATCCATCATAATTTTAAACAAATAAATTCATTTAAAATTATCCTTGTACGTAACTTGTACCTTGGAGGCAACCCAATGAATTCCCATTTATTACGCAGATCTTAAATTAATCACATATATATATAACACCTATCACGTGTTGTGCCTTAGTTTTACGCCTGCACCATGGTACACATCTCAAGGGTTTGTATAATATAATAATAAATTTTAATAAATCTGCATGATTTGGGTGAGTACACGGTGTGTAGTTCTGACTACACGGCATGTACTTTTCTTCACCATCCATCCGAAGTACACGCCCAGGGACAGGGCATGTTAATGTACTTCAGAAATTTTCAGAGTACACAGTGTGTACAGTGGGACACATGCCGTGTAGTTTCTGTGTTACACGGTTTCCAGCCGGGCAGGCCGTGTACGGAGTACACGACCCAACCCTAACCCGAAGGGACTACACACCGTTTTCATTGGACCACACGGTGTGTATTCTGGAAACCATGTGCCACCTGTTTCTGGTCAACAAATGGTGTCTTAAATTCTTAGAAAGAATCTAATACACAGCCTGATTTGGTGGATCAGTCAATGCATTGAACCTAGACTACACGACGTGTACTTCCGAATACACGCCGTGTATTCTGGTGTTATACGGCCAGAAACGTTTGACTCCTCTGGATGAGTTCCTCTATTTTATTTTAATCAAAATTAAAAGAAAAATTCATTTCTGTGAGGTGAACGAGAAATGAGGGAGGAGGAACAGATCTCAAGATTCAGATTTCCAGAACGATTAAACATGAATTGAAATAACTAAATTATTAAATGCGTAAATCACCAACGAAAAACTAAATAATTATAACCAACAATATGACCCCCTCTGATACCACTTGTAGGTTTCGGGCGCAGCGGAAGCGCGTTGGTGGGTTTTCCCAACTTTAATTTTAACGTTAAACAACGTTCAATCTGAGATATGTCACGATATAAAATGTCGAATCTTCGGAATAGAATGATGAATAAAAAGAAAATAAGAGTCTCGGAACCCTTGAGGAGGATCATCATATGTTGATTATAATTAATTTAATTAATGCATAAGAATTACCTCGTTGGAATTCTTTCTTCATTGATGTGTCCAGTCACGATTTGGTGATCCGTCGTTGCGTCGTAGAATCCAAGTGTAGGATTCCTCTAGCGGTGATCCACACGTGTGTCACATATCTCCGGACATCGCCGAAGGGATCTCTGGGTGCTAGCATGGAAGAACCTTCGCTTGAAATATCCGCCTTCGACTGCCTTGATCCGGTGGAGGATCTTTATCTCATAAATTGAGGGCATTCTTGGTGGAAAGGGAATTCTCTCTTGGCTTGAGAGTATTTCCAAATCCGTTGTGCACAACAATGGCTCTTCAAAATGTTGGGGTTGCGAGTATATTTATAATCGGGTTTGAGGTTAATAGAGTTATGATGATAAATAAATGCATTACGCGTTTTATTTATTTCATTAACTCTTATTGAAAACCCCCATGTCGAATTATTAATTCCTTGACATGCGCCCACGCTGATTATAATAAATATCATTTAATAAAACAATACTAAATCCTTAAAATCTCAACTGGAAAAACTACACGGCGTGTAATAATTAATACATGGCGTGTACTTGTTTTCCATAAAACTACACGACGTGTATATTTAATACACACAGCGTGTACTTTTATTTTCCATTTGTCTCCACCACATTTATTAGACCTTGAGTAATGACTATTTATTTCTTAAATAAATGTAACTGCATTACTCACTAATAAATATATTATTTCGTCCACAATATATTCTCTTGAATAACTAGTGTCAAAATAAATGAGATCAGACATCCTTAAATAATTATTAAACCACATTCGAGAATAATATTTATTTAACTTGTTAAATTAATATTTAACTAAGATACATGGACACACTTAGTGTGTGACCCTCTAGGACTCTTTCTCAGTGGCATTAGGCTGAGCCTGCCTAAAGTCCAAGGTTAGCATCTAAAAACACGCCAAGGCACCCATAGAGAAAGAAGTTAACCCCGCAATGACGTGTCACCTCCTACGAATGCTTACCGTGTAATATAATCCCTTTGTCTCGATATCTCCAATCAAGCGGGTTGCATGCTAGTGCCATCAACCCATGTGTTTGATTATTCTTTCTTTGACTTCCCGGAATTGAACTTGCCCATACCTTACCATGGCCATGGATTTATTTAGGCTATATCAATTCCATGAAAGGGCCTGAGATATCTACTTCCGTTATGGAACGGAAGGGAAAAATCCTTTCTCGCATTATCTATTAATGCGGTATTACTCATGACGCACCCAACGTATCCTACCTCGCTGAGAACAGTGTGTCATCACAGTTTTTGTCAATACATCTAAGTGCGCGAGTTATAATACCCATTAATAATAATCTTAAAGTCTAAGGACCAATACACACGTCCGCAGATAGGAACATCCAATGACACTATGAAATGTGGATTTCCTACCGGCAGGTCTCATTCTCATAATATCCTCTTGGATATTACCAAGGGCGCACACCATGAGAAGGTGCCTCAAAGTTTTATGATTCCTCACCCCTAATGACCTGTATTATTTGTGTCCCTCAAATAATATCATCCGGTCATATAACATACATTCAAGAACAGTGTTATGGCACTTCCGGGTTCTCATCATAGCAGGGATCTGCTACGACCCTTTAATACAACAGTTGTCCTTTGGACATTATCACATGACATGTCACGCAGAAGAACAATCAATATGTGATAAGGCTTTTATTTAATGAATAAAGTACAAAGTAGTTGGTTCTAGACCACCAACTGCAACATCCCGGTGGTGGGTCTCACTACTAGTGACTGCTCAACAAGAAAACTCTCCACTAAGAGGGCTTGCTCTAACACCCCCTCCTATGTTGGGATGCTGAGAGAAATCATTGAAGCCCTAATCTCCCTCCTGAGTCCCTTCTCGAATGTCCGGGCCCTAAATAATGGGTCCAGAACCATATCAGTGGAGTGGCGTGAGAGGTCGGCGAACCTCGCTGAGTACTGAGTCATAGTCATGCTGCCCTACTGCAGATGAAGAAGCTCCTATATGTGCACTGCGTGAAGGGTCGCTGGAACAAACTCTACCCGAAATAGACTCTCAAAGTCTTCCCAAAGAAGTGTCACCTCATTGTGAACCTAGAGCATCAAGCTCCACCATCCGCCTACTACATCCTGTAGAAGAATGACAGCAAGGATCACCATGAGATTAGCTAGTGGCCCTACCAGTCGAAAGACTCTCACCACGGACTCCAGCCAATCCTCAGTTTCCTGTGGGTATATCTCTCCCCTGAACTTGGGTGGCCTCTGGTGCTAGAACTCGTGAAATGCGCTCAAGCGGCGTGCACCCTCTACTGCTGGGGCTGGTGGCATCGGTGGCCCAACGGGTAACGGTAATGCTGGTGCCTCCACTGGTACCTCTACTGGAAGAGGGCCCTGCACTGAGGCCTTATCGCTCGGGTGGGCTATCGGAGTGTACTATACCCAAAACCCTAGCTAGTTGTCTATGTGGAGGAATCCTAAAAATAAATAGGTGTCCCACAGTCAATAAGTTATACCTAGTGAGCTGACTCAAAGAGATCACAAAGAAAACTTTTCTAAGCACACATGCAATCAGTGTTTTCATGCACTGAGTCAGAAATCAGAAATCAGGGTCTTGGTGTATGGATGCATCAGTCATCGCACCAACACTGGATTCCCTAAACTGATAACCATACTCATAATACTTAACACTATTTTCATTAAAAAAAATCAGAGTCCAATATTCTACGGTAGAACCGACTCCTCTGATACCAATTTGTCACGACCCGTCCCCCGGGGCCCGTGTCGTGACTACCCCAAGCCCATATTCCATAGGCCAGGGGATGGAGACTAGCACCGAAGGCATATTCCCTAAAACTGGGAATGCATTGCCTTTATAACCTGTAAACTCACGCAACCAATCACACAGCAAGATACGAACACGAGTAAACTGAACATTAAAAAAGTTTGTACAGTAAGTAAAAGGGGCTAGAATACAATCCCAACTGAAAAGTACAAGAAAAATGGAAAGTACAAGTAAACTGAACAGCTCTTATGAACACTCTCCAAGGATCATACCTGAAGGGTAGGTATAACTCTCGAACGGTTGTCTCTGTGGTACGCCTCGTCTAAGTTCTACCTCTAAGCTACCTCCAGTCCTGGTACTCTCGTCCTCAGTTAGCGTTGTCCATCATCTACACCAAACACAATAAGGTGTGTGCGTAGCCCGTGCAGGGGTGAGTATAATGATACTCAGTAGGGACCCCGAGATCCTCAAAGGTCTCACAAAATCCACAAAGGATAAACCACAAAGCATGTAAACAACTGACAACCCTACTTAGGTATATGCCCATACATATACCTAAGTTATCAAGAAAACACATCTCAACACAAGGCCCAAATCCTTAGCTGAAGTAAAAATGTTACACGAAGGAAATAATACCAAAAACATAACCACCACAAAGGTAAGTACCAAAAAGGTATGTCACATAGAATAATACCACAAAGGTATCACCACGAAGGTAAGTACCACAAAGGTACGTCACACAGAAGATTTCCACAAAGGTAAGACTCAACTCACACTAGGTATAACTTATGTACAGAATTAAAGATGATTATTCATAGGCTAGATCATCTTATTCTGTTAAGAAGTACTACTGCTAACCCACATAGGATTAATAGGTAACTAACCCCCACTGACCCACATAGGATCTAACCCACAAAAGATTGATAGGTAACTAACCCCTGATGACCTATACAGGATCTGACCTACACAGGATCGGTATGCGCTGACCCACACAGAATCTCTAAGTGCTAACCCACATAGGATCTGACCCACACAGGATCACTAGATTCTGACCCACACGGGATCGATGTTCTTTCTCCACATTACAGCCAACTACAGGGTTTCCGCACTAAGCTCGCTTGATTCCAGGAGGGTCCGCTCATCAAGCCACAGGTCGATACTCCAACTACCATTAAGTCTAACGAATAAGTATCCCAAAGGTTTTTCATGTCAAAAGGGACCCAACACAACCGACAGTGCATCAATCGGATGCTCGGTCTGTAAGTTATTAGTGTTTCTGCTCCGAGGACCTGGTTGGATTCGGGGTTCAATCCAACCCGGTCATAATCCAACTTTATCCAAAACTCAAGTGCAGTATTCCAAAAGGACCGTCTTGATCCAAGGTTTCTGGCTCTGTAGACAATTCTTCAAATGGACACTCGTAGCTCAAGATATGGTTAAAAGAGAAAAAAGGGGTTGAAGTTAGTCTGGGTCCGGTCCGACCTAGCCGAACCGACCCGACCCGACCCAGCCCGTTGGGTCCCGCCCCGCCCGCAAGGTCTGGCCTCACCTGCAGTGCGGCAGCCTACTGGGTTCGTAGTGCGGTGGCCCGCAGTGCGGCGGCCCGTGGTGTAGTCCGCACTAGGCGGTCCGTTGGGCACCCCCGGTTGGCCAGATGGTCAGCCGCTCCTCCGCACGGCGCGGTCACGCGCCACGCCATCACCGAAGGCCGACAGTGAGCCAACCAACCTTCCCTCACTATCATGGTACAAGGCCATGGTTCTTCTCCGTAGAGTGGTGTGGACGCACGTCGCCTCCCCTTCACGCGGTCGGCCGCCTTCGTCATGGCCGGCCGGAGTGCCGACCGCCGTTCCTGAGCCCCACCGGTGTCGGTCGCTGGCATCGGTCGTTGTCCTCCTCCATCACATAGAACGCACTGAAAATCACAAGGATTGTGGAGTGGTCGGGCTATATTTGTTTGGCTCACACCCTCAGCGTTAGAGAGGTAGCAAGCAGCTCATGGGAAGAGATTCAACGTAAAATAAAAATCAACGAATATTAATTAAAATCACACCCCTACCTTGAAGGTTCCGAAGGAGGAGGCATGAGGAAGAAGAAGAATTTGTTGAAGAACGTCAGTGTTCGTCTTCTCCACAAGGAGCTTTCGATCTAGGCTCAGGGTTGGTTCCTCGTTCTTCGATTCAGGGTTCGGGGTCGCTCGTCACTGCCCACCGGAACCGAATCCATCCTCCAAGTGTCGAGCGCCGCGGTACTTTACCAGAGCTTCGTCACTTGGTGAAGTCATTCCAATTCCTCCCCCCAAGCTTCATATAAATAGTAGAGGTGGAGGGTAAGTAACGATCGTAGAATTTATGAAGGTTCATTTAATAGGAACCTTCCTAAATTCCAACAATTTTGTTACTTACTATTTGAAAGTCAAGACATTTAATTTACATTGGCACAATTAAATAGGTGGTTTCCCAAGGGACTTACCCATATTAAAGAGGGGTTCGGGTGGTCTCCACCACCATGAATCAAAAGGAGGTTACAAGAAAAATAAAAAAAAGTTAAGTATTTTTATTTTTTCTATTCTTCCACAAAAAAGTGAAAAACTAACTTCCACCATCGACCTACTATGGTTGAGGTAAAGGTCTCATTAAGCGAATACTGGTGTTGTGAGTTCAATGGTGTCCTCAGATTTCAATTCCAAGCATCGGTTCAAAAGTTACAAAAACTCACTCGCACGTTTACTGAATGTACCCGAAAAATAGTTCAGAAATTCATTTCGAGTACATCGAGCCTTGAAATCACGCGCCGTCAATTTTCACAAACTCGTAAAATTCCCATATATTTAAAAAAAATCACTTGGAATTTCTAGTTATTTACATAACATGCGCTTAACTTACGAGTTATAATTAAATATTATTTAATAAAATAATATTTAATATTATTATTTCTCACTAGACCATTAAACTCAGTCCACCAATCCTCCTCAATATTTATTAATTATTCAGCTCGCAATATGTATTCTCTCGAATAACTAGTGATGAAATAAATGTGATCAAGAATACATGAATAATTATTAAACCACGACTGGGAATAATATTTATTCAACTTGTTAAACAACAAACTATTTAACTAAGATATTGGATACACTTAGTGTGTGACCCTCTAGGACTTTTTCTCAAAGGCGTTAGGCGAACCTACCTAAAGTCCAAGGTTAGAATCTAGAAACACACTAAGGAACCCATAGAGAAATAATTTAATGTCGTAATGACATGTTATCTTATATGAATGCTTACATGTAATATAATTAATTTATCACAATATCTCTAATCGAGAAAGTTTTATTCTATTGTCATCAACCTATATGCTTGATATCTCTTTCTTTGACTATTTAGAAATAGAACTTACATATTGATCACCATGTTCATAAATTTATTTAGGCTATATAATTTCTATCAAAGGGCCTAAGATATTATCTTTCGTTAAATAACATAAGGGATAAATCCTTTCTCACATTATTCATTAATGCAATATTACTCATGACGCACCCAACATATCCAACTTCACCACGAACATCTATCATTATAGTTTTCATCAATACATCTAAGTGAATGACTCATAATATCCATTAATAATAATCTTAAAGTATAAGGACCAATACACACGTCTTCAGATAGGAACATACAATGACACTTATAAATGTGTATTTCCTACTATCGGGTCTCATTCTCATAATATCCTACTGGATATCACCAAGGGTGTACACCATGAGAATGTGCCTCAAAGTACTATTAGTATCCATCCTTGATAACATGTATCATTTGTGTCCCTCAAATGATATCATCCCGCTATAAAATATATATATATATATATATAAGAATAGTTTCATAGAAAATCTGAGTTCTCGTCATAGCGAGGAACTCTTATGACCTTTAGTGAGACAACTACTCTTGAGAAATTATCACATGAAATGTTATGCAAAAGAAAAATCATGATATGATAAGGAGTTTATTGATATTCAAAAATCATGAATATAAGTTATCATAAAGTATAAAAGAAGTTGGTTCTAGGGAACTAACTCCAACAGTAATCCCTTCAATTGGTATTGATATATACGCCTGCAAAAAATATAAAATGTATTTAGTCATAATTAACATAGTATATCAATTATTGGAAAAAAAATATGAAAACACACATCATGTATACATTTACAACTGAGACTCCTAGACATTCATAGTTGAGTATTTAATTTACATTCTCAAGAGAAATGTAGACTGTAATTTCTTCTATGTACATTTGTTCTTCAAAATCAACTATGTGATTAATACCACTTTGTAACTTTGTGTTTGCATGAACCTTCAATGTTAGTAAATGCGGATATTGAATGGGCGGGGTAAAGGTGCTTTATGAAGATCTTTTTGATCGGTTGGTTGATCCTTTAGGTGGTTCTAATTTAACCTTTTGTTTCTCCCTCTTCACTTTGTCCATATGTAATAATATTCATCAGTTCAAACCATTTTTCATTAATTATTAAAGTTTTGGCATGAAAAATAAATTGTAAATGAATATCTCCTTGTCGACGTGTTTTTTTACAAGATCTGATATCCATGCTATGAATGTTCCAATATCTTGGTTGACCATATAAATATTTGTGTCATCAAGTGGAATAGGTGGCTTGGCACTCAACACATGATCTACACTAATCGCCACTCTCACATGACCTGTTGGAAGTGGTATGTTGTGTAGATTGTCTTCTTGGATATTGAACATGGTAGCCCTCGCAACAAGGTGATGGGTGGGTGTTGATAGATATAAATCATAGTCATTTTAACCCTATATAATATCAATACATGAAAGGTATCAATGTCTATTTGATTCACATTTCATGGAAATAGTTATGAGAATATCATTTACCTCATCTAAGATAGCTCTTTGAGTGGAATGGATCACCTTAAAGCTGGTGGGGGTGGGGGTATCTTTATGCAGTGGTTGTTCTTGATTTGTTTCTTCTATTCCCCCCCCCCATAAAATTTTATGGAAACTCATACTGCCAATGAAATTTTTCTTCAAGGGTAGCTAATCTTTCTTTTATATCTTCCATTTCTCTATCATTATCCTCATATTGTTTTCTTTTATTAAAATATGTTTGGGGTGTCACCCCAAAACCCACACCTCTGACGCGGTCATACTAATCTAACCGCTTCAAGGTCACCGATAGTAGGTGTTCATCCAGTACATGTGTTGGTGATTCATGTGTCTAAGTCAGATATAAAATATAAGAAAATAAGTAATAATTTTTATGTAATGGTGATTTAAAACAAAAAAAAATTATTATGCCATACTTACACATGTTTCCCACACTTTTTTGTATGTTTTCATCTATTAGTATCCCATCATTATTTACATGTGCCTCCTTCTATAACACATGACGTGGGATGGAAGTGGATTTGGATTTGGATTCATCAATCTTCATAAAAACATAGGAACATGATTTTTTTGTTGTTTCACATCACATAAAAGTATTACGGTAGATTTAAAATATGTACCAACTTTTTTCAAGTGAAGTGAACCCCATCTTTGCTTTACAATAGGGGTATGTTTGTTTTGTTGCCCATTCTTTATTTTCAGAACTTAGTTGTTGTTTCATAAATAAAAATTCTCAATCATAGTGATGAATAAACGTATTGTCAAACAATTTATTATTAGCCACAATGTACCTAAAAATATATCTTCACATGAAAACTAGTAAACGCATCTCATGCAGCTTGGCTTATTAGGTGTGCTTACATAAGCAGTCAGTGCGAGTTTATTTTCTCTTCAGTGTCTTCAAGATAAAATATCATTAGAATTGTGCAAAAGACTCTATTAATCCTTCCATAAAGCATTGATACATATTTATTGTGAGATTTATCTACTATAAATACACTCTATAAGGGATGATGAATAGTAATTCAATGATTCATTATTTTATTTTTTTAGTAAAATAAAGAAAGGATTTCATAATGTTATCATAATATCTTCCCAAACTTGTGCCTTAAGCATGGGCACAACATGGTTCCATGAATCTATATCAATCGGCACATGTCGTCGAGTGATTAAACCAATGTAACTACTAAACATGACCTTGTTAGGGTTAATAGGATGGTCAAGCACATTCCATCGGACCTTGAATTTGATGCCTTCATGTTTCGCCTTAATAATTTTTGCTAAAAATGTCACGCTATGGAACTCTTGTTTTTTCTACAGCATCAGTTCTTCACCGTCTGCCATTTCATTGAATTCAACATCATCAATATGTTATTCCTCTATATTGGTAGCATTGACATGTGCATAAGGTCGTTGTTCCTCTGCAGTGGGAGAAACAGTTGGTTGAGAAACCTATTGTTCATCATGATTGGGAGCATCAACACGTGAAAAAGTTATTATCTACATAAGTGGTTTAATATTTAATTTAGATTACATAAATACAACATCAAACAGATAATAACATGAGGTAACGTATGTATGTTACAAAAAATATATAACCTAATTATTGAACTCCTTTTTTAAAAGGTTGAAAGGATTTGACCCATCTATCGAGTATTCAAATATCTTAATTATGGTATCATGTGACATAAAAAACCCCATCTACATTGGGACGACTATGAAATGAATGTGAAATCCCAATGAAAGGGTCATCCTCAGTTTTTTTTTCATCTGACCCTTTAGTGGTTTTTGTCGATAATAAAACAATTGACCACTTTTCATTTCCAGGATATGGAATACAAAATACTTGTACTACCTATGATGTCATTTTAAATGGTTATTATTTGTACTATTCCTTACTGAAATCCAATTTTACGAATCTCAATTCATCTATTTTAACACCCCTTCTATTATCAAGCCACTTGCATTGAAAAAACGACATTTGGAATGTTGTATAATCCAACTCCTATATTTTTTTGATGATGCCAAAGTATGAAATATTGACGCACGACAATCGTGGGGCATGGAAAAAAAATATTTTAATTACCCTAGTATAGTATAGTAGTTGATCCTAGGAATTCTCTTAAAGAGGAGTGCACACAAAACAAGGTTGTCACTTTTAAATGGTTTTATGAAAACAATTGGTTTTAATTAATTTGAATGATGTGTGAGAAATAAGATGATTGGTTTGATTGGTTTTAAATAAATGATAAAGATGGTGATTAGAGTGGGTTTGGATAGACCCAGTGCTTTGCTATCATGGTTTCCAAATTTTTTCCCCTTTTCTTTCTTTATCAAGTTAGAGAGAGATTTTTCTACCGAGTCCTCTCTCCCCCTTGACCAAATGGTTGTGATGAGAATATTCCTTATCCAAAACATTGGATTATCCTATCCTTCTTCCAATGTGTGTAGGATTGTATATGGTTTTCTCAATTAATTATAGAAATACCTAACCAGGAATTGTTCCCTAATAAACCAATATTCTACATGAAATCATACACACATGCTCACAACCATCGAGCACTCACCACCCGGCCCTAATCTGTTCCACCGTATACAGATTAGAATTGGGTGGAGGGAGATGTGTTCATCGACCAAAGAAATATAAATTTACAGAATTAAAACCTAACACAACCGCATTCAGAGTTTAAAACTGATTTTATAATTGAAACAAGATTATGAAAGAAGAATATATTTTATTAAATTAAAGCACAAGAACTCAAGCAAGCACATTGGTCCAGCCTTCCCCTTCCCGGTCACTCAATGGCATTACCCCTCCATGGATGGGAAAGTCGAGATGATGTGGGGGAGAGGAGACATTACAATAAAAGAACAAAAAGAAATAGATATAAATAAGGTCGTCATCTAATGCTTCCCTCACCAGTTGATTGGAGGAATTGAGGATGGATGGAATGAATTAAGAGGTGGGAGATCCTCTCCTTTTATAGGCAGATTTTGTCCTTCATAATTTGGCGCATTGTATACCCAATTAATGATTTAATAACACCTTGATACCTTCATGAAATATCTTAAATATTTCCTTGGACGTCCACCCTCAAAATTTTAGTGCATTTGGACACTTTTTGATGGAGTTATGGCCTTTTTACTCCAATCATTTATTTTGTCCAGGAAGACTCTCCACATTTAACATATCACATATTAATTACCATGAAGACGGACTCTTCACACATTGTCTCCTTCATGAAATATTTTTATAATCTTCTTGGGCGGCCACCATCCAATTTTCAGTTTAATTGGCCACCTCATGCACGAGTTATGATTTTTCTATTGGAGGTTTCTTTTGCTGGATGAAATTTCCAGGAAGCTTCCTTCAATTGGGTTCATTCAAAATCCACCATAATGAATTCCAAACACCATGAAATTTAATGTGAGAATGATCCATAGAGTCCTCTTTTATCTAAAATTATAATCACTTCAATTGGATGAGTCTAGACCGATATGTGTTTCCGTTATTGTGGCGGGGTCCACGCTGTCTGCCCGGAAAAATCATTAACTTCATTGATTTTTTTAAGCCCCTAGATGCTTGAATCATCCCCTAGTACAAAATACCCTTGATGTGATAATCTGGAATTGTATTTTTAATGAAATGACCAAAATACCCTTGATGTGATAATCTGTCAAAAATCCAGATTTAAGCAACATTCCATTTTTAGCCCAACACACACCAAAAATGATAAAATCTTGCAAATCAGATCAAATTGAAAAAGTTTATGAGATTAAATCATTGAAAATCATATCATAAAATGATGAAAATATTATCTCTATCAATTCCCCCACACTTAAACCATGCTTGTCCTTAGGCATGAAATCTCAACATTGAAAATCTGAGGCACCAATGTTACCAATATTTAAATTCCAAAGAAATAAAATCAAACAATTTTCAATGTGAAATCAAATTTTAAAATTCCACATAAAATATAAATTTAATTTCCCAATTTTTAAAGAAACAATCAACTCATGCATTTTACTTTTCCCTTTTGAAAAATGATGGGACTTCTCCTTTCATTCATTAATGCTTGTCAATTAATTATTATTAAACTTTCCATATCATGATTTACCTGACGTGAATCTTTTTTCTCATATCTCATGATACAACTCAAGTGGATTTATTCTCATATCATGAGAACATGATCCTTATCCATAGGCTTGTAAATTAATTACTTTCTCCACTTTGTAAAGACAAAAAGTTCATAAAATCATGAGGACTTTTAATAAAGGTTCAAATGACTCTGTGGCTTAAGGTTGGTGGGAAAATGATTAAAAAAAGTTTCAGGTCCAAAAGAGGAGGTTGGACTCTTAATTATAATGAATTATTAATGTAGTCATGTTCAATCATGCTAGAATATGACTGAGGTTAAGGGTGGACTAAGGAAAAAAACATGGGTTGCCTCCTGGAAGTGCTTTTATTTAATGTCGTTGGCTCGACTCAAAAAATTGATTTTTTTTTGAAAAATATTTAGAAATACTAGACTACAAGACTCCCTCCCCCATACTTAATTGATGTAGTGTCCTCAATGAATGTAATTTAGTTTAACATGTATGAAGATTTTAAAATGAATCACAACAAGAAATCAAATGTAAAGGAGAGGAACGACCTGACAGATTTTATTGACAAACAGGTTGGAGGAGTCTGATCTCCTACACTGGCTCTTTCCTATTTCTTGGTAAAGACATGTTGTACCAACAAGAGTATGATTTGTGTCCATGGATACCACAACACCAGCAAAACCCTTGAAATCTTGTTCTTCTAGAATGGTTTTCAATCTTTCCTGATATTTTTTGCTTCCTTGTTGCAATGTGAACAAAACTCATTTTAAGGGGTTGTGGTGTCCTTTGAAAATTCATCTCTTCTCTTGATGCGGGAGATTGACCCTCAATTTTCTTTACCCACATGAACATAGTTTTGGTTTTTTCCTCTACACATTTAAATAAAATAGGTTTCTTTTGAAATTGATTGAGTACAGATTTACATTTTTCTTGTGATCTGCTCTTTCCATTTATTTGAGAATATCCTTTGTATACCTCTTCAGTGTTAATGGGGTTTTCCCTAACCTTATTCATCTCATGTTCCATTATAAGGCATATGTAATTCTTCTCATCTAGTTCTTCTTCCTTCACAGTAAGTTCCTTCTGGAGATCTATGATAATCTTTTCATGTTTAGCCTCCTTGAGTTTATACTTCTTGATCTCAACATTTTATCCTGATTTTGATTCTCCAGCGTCTTCTAATAAACTATCCAAGAATTATATGGTTGTCTCTTATAAAATTTTAGTGGGTTCTTTTCCTACTTTCACTACTATAAATAAGGCCATTAGCGACCGCCATTGGCGGTCGCTGTTGCCTCGTCCCTAGAGGCCTTTAGCGACCGCCAATGGCGGTCGCTATAGAAGGCCGGCAGATCGGCCTTCAGCGACCGCCAGGTGGTCGCTGAAGGCCCTCTGCCGGGCACCCTAGAGCGACCGCCTATGGCGGTCACTATTCTAAAAAAAAAATTTAAAATTTTTTTTATTGAATTGAATATAAATATATATATATATATATAAATATATATATATGTGTAAAAATATTCATATATATACTATTAAATACAATATTTTAAATATATATATATATATATAATATATTTTAAATGTTTTAATATATATTTAATATATATATAATATCAAATCATTGTGCTATAATAATTTAAAAACTTCGATTCAAGAAATAATCTCATTTCAGGTCGTTCGGAGCACGTTTGCTCCGAATGGGACCGCCGCACGCCGTTTTGGTGTTTTATGGCGCCGGAAACGCGTTTCTGGCCGCTGCGGTCACACGGCACCTCCGAATGAGGTGCCGTCTGGCCGACCATTTCACAATTCACACCCCGGATGTTGTCGTACGGTTTCGTGGCATTCGGAGGTCGTTCGGGTGGTTTTGACCCCCCAACGCGATATTTCAGCGCGCGCCGTGCTGCTGAAAACGACACAATCGGACGTGCCGCGCGCACCGCACGTCCGACGGACGTGCGGCCTCCTCCTGCATCTCTGGAATAATATTTCTATCGTTCCCGTGCGGTTTCAGGTGGTTCGGAGCACGTTTGCTCCGAATTGGACCGCCGCACGCCGTTTTGGTGTTTAATGGCGCCGGAAACGCGTTTCCGGCCGCCGCGGTCACACGGCACCTCCGAATGAGTTGTCGTCTGGCTGACCATTTCACAATTCACGCCCCGGATGTTGTCGTACGGTTTCGTGGCATTCGAAGGTTGTTCGGGTGGTTTTGACCCCCCAACGCGCCATTTCAGCGCGTGCCGCGCTGCTGAAAACGACACAATCGGACGTGCCGCGCGCACCGCACGTCCGATGGACGTGCGGCCTCCTCCTGCATCTCAGGAATAATATTTCTATCGTTCCCGTGCGGTTTCAGGTCGTTCGGAGCACGTTTGCTCCGAATTGAACCGCCGCACGCCGTTTTGGTGTTTTAAGGCGCCGGAAACGCGTTTCCGGCCGCCGCGGCCACACGGCACCTCCGAATGAGGTGTCGTCTGGCCGACCATTTCACAATTCACGCCCCGGATGTTTTCGTACGGTTTCGTGGCATTCGGAGGTCGTTCGGGTGGTTTTGACCCCCCAACGCGATATTTCAGCGCGCGCCGTGCTGCTGAAAACGACACAATCGGACGTGCCGCGCGCACCGCACGTCCGATGGACGTGCGGCCTCCTCCTGCATCTCTGGAATAATATTTCTATCGTTCCCGGGCGGTTTCAGGTCGTTCGGAGCACGTTTGCTTCGAATGGGACCGCCGCACGCCGTTTTGGTGTTTTATGGCGCCGGAAATGCGTTTCTGGCCGCCGCGGTCACACGGCACCTCTGAATGAGGTGCCGTCTGGCCGACCATTTCAAAATTCACTCCCCGGATGTTGTCGTACGGTTTCGTGGCATTCGGATGTCGTTCGGGTGGTTTTGACCCCCCAACGCGATATTTCAGCGCGCGTCGTGCTGCTGAAAACGACACAATCGGACGTGTCGCGCGCACCGCACGTCCGATGGACGTACGGCCTCCTCCTGCATCTCTGGAATAATATTTCTATCGTTCCCGTGCGGTTTCAGGTGGTTCGGAGCACGTTTGCTCCGAATTGGACCGTCGCACGCCGTTTTGGTGTTTAATGGCGCCGGAAACGCGTTTCCGGCCGCCGCGGTCACACGGCACCTCCGAATGAGTTGTCGTCTGGCCAACCATTTTACAATTCACGCCCCGGATGTTGTCGTACGGTTTCGTGGCATTCGGAGGTCGTTCGGGTGGTTTTGACCCCCCAACGCGCCATTTCAGCGCGCGCCGCGCTGCTGAAAACGACACAATCGGACGTGTCGCGCGCACCGCACGTCCGATGGACGTGAGGCCTCCTCTTACATCTCAGGAATAATATTTCTATCGTTCCCGTGCGGTTTCAGGTCGTTTGGAGCATGTTTGCTCCGAATTGGACCGCCGCACGCCGTTTTGGTGTTTTATGGCGCCGGAAACGCGTTTCCGGCCTCCGCGGTCACACGGCACCTCCGAATGAGGTTTCGTCTGGCCGAACATTTCACAATTCACGCCCCGGATGTTGTCGTACGGTTTCGTGGCATTCGGAGGTCGTTCGGGTGGTTTTGACCCACCAACTCGCCATTTCTGCGCGCGTCGCGCTGCTGAAAACGACACAATCGGACGTGCCGCGCGCACCGCACGTCCGATGGACGTGCGGCCTCCTCCTGCATCTCAGGAATAATATTTCTATTGTTCCCGTGCAGTTTCAGGTCGTTCGGAGCACGTTTGCTCCGAATTGGACCGCCGCACGCCGTTTTGGTGTTTTAGGGCGCCGGAAACACGTTTCCGGCCGCCGCGGTCACACGGCACCTCCGAATGAGGTGCCGTCTGGCCGACCATTTTACAATTCACGCCCCGGATGTTGTCGTACGGTTTCGTGGCATTCGGAGGTCGTTCGGGTGGTTTTGACCCCCCAACGCGTCATTTCAGCGCGCGCCGCGCTGCTGAAAAGGACACAATCGTACGTGCCGCGCGCACCGCACGTCCTATGGACGTGCGGCCTCCTCCTCCATCTCAGGAATAATATTTATATCGTTCCCATGCGGTTTCAGGTGGTTCGGAGCACGTTTGCTCCGAATGGGACCGCCACACCCCGTTTTGGTGTTTTATGGCGCCGGAAACGCGTTTCCGGCCGCCGCGGTCACACGGCACCTCCGAATGAGGTGCTGTCTGGCCGACCATTTCACAATTCATGCCCCGGATGTTGTCGTACGGTTTCGTGGCATTCGGAGGTCGTTCGGGTGGTTTTGACCCCCCAACGCGCCATTTCAGCGCGCGCCGCGCTGCTGAAAACGACACAATCGGACGTGCCGCGCGCACCGCACGTCCGATGGACGTGCGGCCTCCTCCTGCATCTCAGGAATAATATTTCTATCGTTCCTGTGCGGTTTCAGGTGGTTCGGAGCACGTTTGCTCCGAATTGGACCGTTGCATGCCGTTTTGGTGTTTTAGGGCGCCGGAAACGCGCTTCCGGCCGCCGCGGTCACACGGCACCTCCGAATGAGGTGCCGTCTGGCCGACCATTTCACAATTCACGCCCCGGATGTTGTCGTACGGTTTCGTGGCATTCGGAGGTCGTTCGGGTGGTTTTGACCCCCCAACGCGCCATTTCAGCGCGCGCCGCGCTGCTGAAAACGACACAATCGGACGTGCCGCGCGCACCGCACGTCCGATGGACGTGAGGCCTCCTCCTGCATCTCAGGAATAATATTTCTATCGTTCTCGTGCGGTTTCAGGTCGTTCGGAGCACGTTTGCTCCGAATTGGACCGCCGCACGCCGTTTTGGTGTTTTAGGGCGCCGGAAACGCGTTTCCGGCCGCCGCGGTCACACGGCACCTCCGAATGAGTTTCCGTCTGGTCGACCATTTCACAATTCACGCCCCGGATGTTGTCGTACGGTTTCGTGGCATTCGGAGGTCGTTCGGGCGGTTTTGACCCCCCAACGCGCCATTTCAGCACGCGCCGCGCTGCTGAAAAGGACACAATCGTACGTGCCGCGCGCACCGCACGTCCGATGGACGTGCGGCCTCCTCCTCCATCTCAGGAATAATATTTCTATCGTTCCCGTGCGGTTTCAGGTCATTCGGAGCACGTTTGCTCCGAATGGGACCGCCGCACGCCGTTTTGGTGTTTTATGGCGCCGGAAACGCGTTTCCGGCCGCCGCGGTCACAGGGCACCTCTAAATGAGGTGCCGTCTGTCCGACTATTTCACAATTCACGCCCCGGATGTTTTCGTACGGTTTCGTGGCATTCGGAGGTCGTTCGGGTGGTTTTGACCCCCCAATGCGCCATTTCAGCGCGCGCCGCGCTGCTTAAAACGACACAATCGGACGTGCCGCGCGCACCGCACGTCCGATGGATGTGCGTCCTCCTCCTGCATCTCAGGAATAATATTTCTATTGTTCCCGTGCGGTTTCAGGTGGTTCGGAGCACGTTTGCTCTGAATTGGACCGCCGCACGCCGTTTTGGTGTTTTTTGGCGCCGGAAACGCGTTTCCGGCCGCCGCGGTCACACGGCACCTCCGAATGAGGTGCCGTCTGGCCGACCATTTCACAATTCACGCCCCGGATGTTGTCGTACGGTTTTGTGGCATTCGGAGGTCGTTCGTGTGGTTTTGACCCCCCAACGCGCCATTTCAGCGCGCGCCGCGCTGCTGAAAAGGACACAATCGTACGTGCCGCACGCACCGCACGTCCGATGGACGTGCGGCCTCCTCCTGCATCTCAGGAATAATATTTCTATCGTTCTCGTGCGGTTTCAGGTGGTTCGGAGCACGTTTTCTCCGAATTGGACCGCCGCACGCCGTTTTGGTGTTTTAGGGCGCCAGAAACGCGTTTCCGGCCGCCGCGGTCACACGGCACCTCCGAATGAGGTGCCGTCTGGCCAACCATTTCACAATTCATGCCCCGGATGTTGTCGTATGGTTTCGTGGCATTCGGAGGTCGTTCGGGTGGTTTTGACCCCCCAACGCGCCATTTCAGCGCGCGTCGCGCTGCTGAAAACGACACAATCGGACGTGCCGCGCGCACCGCACGTCCGATGGACGTGCGGCCTACTCCTGCATCTCAGGAATAATATTTCTATCGTTCCCGTGCGGTTTCAGGTCGTTCAGAGCATGTTTTCTCCGAATGGGACCACCGCACGCCGTTTTGGTGTTTTAGGGCGCCGGAAACGCGTTTCGGCCGCCGCGGTCACACGGCACCTCCGAATGGGGTGCCGTCTAGCCGACCATTTCACAATTCACGCCCCGGATGTTGTCGTACGGTTTCGTGGCATTCGGAGGTCGTTCGGGTGGTTTTGACTCCCCAACGCGCCATTTCAGCGCGCGCCGCGCTGCTGAAAACGACACAATCGTACGTGCCGCGCGCACCGCACTTCTGATGGACGTGCGGCCTCCTCCTGCATCTCAGGAATAATATTTCTATCGTTCCCGTGCGGTTTCAGGTGGTTCGGAGCACGTTTACTCCGAATTGGACCGCCGCACGCCGTTTTGGTGTTTTAGGGCGCCGGAAACGCGTTTCCGGCCGCCGCGGTCACACGGCACCTCCGAATGAGGTGCCGTCTGTACGGGGGTGGCAGGGGGCTGTACGGGGGTGGCGGGGGGCTGTACGGGGGTGGCGGGGGGCAGTACGGGGGTGCGGGGGGCTGTACGGGGGTGCGGGGGGGCATGTACGGGGGTGCGGGGGGCTGTACGGGGGTGCGGGGGGGCTGTACGGGGGTGCGGGGGGCTGTACGGGGGTGGCAGGGGCCTGTACGGGGGGTGGCGGGGGGCAGTACGGGGGTGCGGGGGGATGTACGGGGGTGCGGGGGCTGTACGGGGGGTGCGGGGGGGCTGTACGGGGGTGCGGAGGGGCTTGTACGGGTGTGCGGGGGGCTGTACGGGGGTGGCAGGGCCTGTACGGGGGTGGGGGGGGCAGTACGGAGGTGCGGGGGGATGTACGGGGGTGCGGGGGGGCTGTACGGGGGTGCGGGGGGCTGTACGGGGGTGCGGGGGGGGGGGGGGGGGGGGGCTGTAACGGGGGTGCGGGGGGCTGTACGGGGGGTGGCGGGGGCTGTACGGGGGTGCGGGGGATGTACGGGGGTGTCGGGGGGCTGTACGGGGGTGTCAGGGGGCGGGGGGCTGTACGGGGGTGGCGGGGGCTGTACGGGGGGTGGCGGGGGGCTGTACGGGGGTGGCGGGGGGCTGTAACGGGGGTTGCGGGGGCTGTACGGGGGTGCGGGGGGTTGTAACGGGGGTGCGGGGGGTTGTACGGGGGGTGCGGGGGGCTGTATGGGGGTGCGGGGGGGCTGTACGGGGGTGCGGGGTGCTGTACGGGGGTGGCGGGGGCCTGTACGGGGGTGGCGGGGGGCAGTACGGGGGTGGGGGGGGTTGTACGGGGGTGCGGGGGGGGCTGTACGGGGTGTGCGGGGGGCTGTACCGGGGGGTGCGGGGGGGGGGGGGGGCTGTACGGGGGTGGCGGGGGGGCAGTACGGGGGGTGCGGGGGGATGTACGGGGGTGCGGGGGGCTGTACGGGGGTGCGGGGGGCTGTACGGGGGTGCGGGGGGGCTGTACGGGGGTGGGGGGGGGGGGGGGGCTGTACGGGGGTGCGGGGGGCTGTACGGGGGTGGCGGGGTGCTGTACGGGGGTGGCGGGGGGCAGTACGGGGGTGCGGGGGGCTGTACGGGGGTGCGGGGGGGGCTGTACGGGGGTGCGGGGGGCTATACGGGGGTGCGGGGGGGGGGCTGTACGGGGGTGGCGTGGGGCTGTACGGGGGTGGCGGGGGCCTGTACGGTGGTGGCGGGGGGCAGTTCGGGGGTGCGGGGGGTTGTACGGGGGTGCGGGGGGGCTGTACGGGGGTGCGGGGGGCTGTACGGGGGTGCGGGGGGCTGTACGGGGGTGCGGGGTCTCTCCGGGGGTGCGGGGGGCTCTCCGGGGGTGCAAAGGCCATCCCATTGATTACAAAAGTGAAAAATAAAAGTGATAACATCTAATTAATACATATTTCTTTTATCGATACCATACAGAAATTTATAAAAAATATATTGGATAATACATAATCTATAATATCAGATTTATTGATCTGTTGGAATTAGTTCGACTTTTTCAAATGTAGAATCATTCAAGATTATCTGATCAAAAACTCAATATGTGTATAAAATATTTAAAAGACCACCATGGATGGTAATAATGCATTACTTAAATGAATAAATACAGTACATCAATGTCAACCCTACCAGTAAAAACAAAAAACATATCTCGTGAATATATGGTGCGTCACGCGTTGCCATCACTGCTACCTCCTTCTGGTGGGCCAGGTGCCTACAACAAATAAACATTATAAATATTTTAATAACAAAAATAATTTAAATTAAATAAATAAATACAGTATATACCTGCGTCGTATGATCCCCTGTACCATCAGCTCGACGCACATATTCCCGCAGTGCTCTAACCTCAGCTGTCAATTGCGCATTTGTCTCCTCGGAAGCGCGCAGCCGTGCCTCAAAATCTGACATCTGCTGTGTCATATGAGCAACAGCAGGACCGACAACCGCAGCGCGTGACACTACAGAACGAGGAATCCCTGCTCCATAGGTCAAACTATAGCCATGCCCGTCCCGACCAATAATGCGATGAAAGATCTCATCACGTCGCATGGGAAGCTGTCGCTGGTCCTCTGGCAGATGTTCTAACTCAGCTTCAAATTGATCCTGTGAAATATTTAAATATATATAAATATATATATATGTTAATATATAGATTTATGTAATTATTGGTAAGTACAGACACTTACTATCAATGCTGCAACCTCTGGATCATTGCGATCACGAGTCCTTATCCACACCGACATTTTATCAGTTGCTGCACCTTGCCCTCGCAACTGTATATTAAAAGAATATAAACAAAAAACCATATTAATTAATAAATTAAAAAATGAATAATATATACCTCATGTCGGATCTGAGACACGTGACGAGTCCCGAGCCTGTGAGCTGGTCCCTGCAACGCTCGATTCTCCGAATGGCGTGTTGACACCTCCTACATTCAATTCATTCAAATTTCAAACAAATCACATATTCTTGAAAATATATATACAGAAAAATAATTAATATACAAACCGCAACACCCTCAGTAGACCAATATGCAACCAAGTCACGCCACTGAGCCGGGAGGACACCTCTCGGGACTTTTTCCAAAATGTCAAGGGCACCCACATTTGGTACCCAGTGGTCCCTCTTCACTTTGCCTTTATAATCTTTCCACAGCTTACGGCATTTGCTCATACACACGGGCCGAAACTCTTCAGGGCATACTTTCAAATTTTGCTATAATGAAAATAATCAAACATATTAGTATTATTTATAAATAGAAAATAAAGTAAAATTATTTTCTTACCTGAACCTCCCTCCATAGACGATCTAATGTGTCCTGAGGGATAGAAGCCCAATCACGCGTGGTCAATGGAAATCGATGTGGGTCACGTATGATATGACCCAGCTGATGAATAAATGTCGGGGCATTCGGTCCCACGGGATGAAATACCTCATCAAATGAAACATCTATCGTCGTGTCGGAATTCCATGATAATATGCCACGACCAGGGCCTCTCCTGCGAGAGGAAGAAGCAGCCGAGTCTGATCCTGTTGAAAACAATTTTATATATAAATTGACAAATGTTATATATATATATATATATATATATATATATATATGTCAATTACATAAAAAATATAGACAATGACATTCAAACATACCTCGACCCTGAGACGTAGATGCCTCAGATGGATGATGTGGATTTTCTGCCTCTTCCCCTGACATGTCTGCAGTCATACAAAATATCAGTAATGAGTCCAAAGTGTTTAAAAGATAAATTGGATTGTTCTTAATAAATCAAACTTGTACAACTGTTAATCAAACAAAAAATGGATTGAATAATTAGTTGTGAATGAATTTTAAAAAATCAGAAAGTTAATCAACCTAAATATTTATGACTGAATTAACTTACAAAAGTGAGGATTAAAACTTATAAGGATTTATAAAATGATTAGATAATTTATGATATCCTAGGACATTCTACTGAATAGCGGGAAAACAATTATACCTTTCATTAAGCATGCAAATCGACCGTTTCTCCTTCAACAGCCGCTCTGACCCAATAAATATCTTCTTCACGTTGAACTACGGTATGTTGATCAAGTTGTTGGTAAACAAACGGAACAGTCTCGGGTTCATCTTCTTCAAATAAAAACACTCCTCGCCGAGACATTTTGACAACAACTTGCCAACTTGGATCTGAAGGCAAAGTAACGAAGAATACTTGTTCCGCTTGTGATGTCAAAATGAAAGGTTCATTCTCAACTCGTTCATTATTTCTGTATAACATATAGTTAAAATTCACCAATGAAAACTGATATCGATCGACTTTACATCCACGCACTGGATCAACCCAATTACACTTTAACAATATGTACTTCAAACCGTGTGTGTATACAACTTCAATGATTTCTATCAATTGACCATAGTAATAACCAGAATCGACAAAGGGACAACTGATGCCACTGTTTTGTGTTGCTCGTTTGTCGTCAACATCTTTAATGCGAAATCGAAAACCATTAGCATCAATAGCTTTATAACGACGAGCCGTTATAGATGGACCCTCAGCCAGTTGGATAAATACTTCAGGTAGCGTGGGGTCCCCTAACTCCCTCAGCTTACGAACCTACATAATTTATAAAAATCAATACTGATATATACAGAAAGAATTATTTTAATACTTCACTCATAATGAAAATCAATTTATACATACATAATCCTTGAACCAATCATGAAATGCCGCATAATGAGATTGTTGAATTTGCAACTCAGTCGCACGATGCATCTCTTCTTTTATCTCATTAATGTGTTTCCTGCAAATGATAACGCGATGTTTAAAAGATCAACTTATGCAAAGAAAACATGTAAAAGTTATACAAGCACATTGATAAGATACTTACTGCATTAATGGTGCAACTGATGGAGTATTGAACAAGATATATCGATGTGCTTGTATCCACTCGATGTTGTCCATATCAAATGTGGTTCCTTCTCCAACTGGACCATCATGAATCCGAGAGGGCTTATCTAATTTTGTTTCAACATTCGTAAGATATTCTGCACAAAAGGTAGTACACTCATCCATCAAATAACCATTGGCTATTGATTCCTCTGGACGAGCTCTGTTGCGTACAAATCTTTTCAATGTACTCAAATACCGTTCAATAGGATACATCCACCTGAATTGCACTGGACCAGCAGCCATTACTTCATCAGTTAGGTGCACTGTCAAGTGGACCATAACATCGAAAAATGAGGGGGGGAAAGTTTCTCAAAGTGACAAAGCGTAAGTACAATTCGGTCCTGCAAACTTTTTAAATCACTCATTCGTTGATTTCTTAAACAAAGCTGTCTAAAAAAATTACTCATCTCAATCAAGGGCTGAACAACATTGGGGGATAAACAATCACAAATTGCGATTGGAATCAACTGCTGAAGTAATATGTGATTGTCATGACTTTTCAACCCTTGCAATGTCTTGCTCGTCAGATTCACACACTTTGAAATATTAGAAGAGTAACCATCAGGCACCTTGACCATCTTCAAAATGGAAAGAAATGTCTCTTTCTCCTCTGTAGTCATCGAATACTGTGCAGCAGGCATATATGCCTTGTTTCCCTCAGCTAACTGTAAATGCAACTGTTTCCTTAAACTCATTTCTTCCAAATCACGGCGTGCATTAACATGGTCCTTTGACTTTCCACTAACACCTAAAATGGTCCACAATATGTTATCACAAACATTTTTTTCAATGTGCATGACATCCAAATTATGCCTCAACATGTTAGTTTTCCAATACGGAAGACTATAAAAAATACTTTTCTTTTTCCAATTGTGACTGCGCTGCCTACCCGCAGCACGAATATTACGTACTGGAGGAGCCACCAAATCCTGAATTTCATATACCGTGCGGATGTTTTCTTCCTCAATCTGCGATAACATTTCGACTCCTGTCATGATCTTTGGTGCTGGGCTGAACTCTCTAGAACCATCAAATGCCACTCTGTCCTTTCTGAACCTGTGCTGGGGAGGGAGAAAACGCTTGTGACCCATGTATGCCCATTTTTTGGAATGTTTAAGCCATACAGATTTTTTACTTTTATTGCAACAAGGGCAAGAAAATTCCCCTTTCGTACTCCAGCCTGATAAATTTGCATAAGCTGGGAAGTCATTGATTGTCCACAATAAAGCAGCATGCAGTTTGAACATTTCATTCGTTTCGCAGTCATAAGTCATCACACCATCGCCCCAAAATTCATTCAACTCATCAATCAATGGCTGAAGGTAAACATCAATCTTATCCCCCGGACTTTTAGGTCCATCAATAAGAGTGGAAATTAATATAAATTGTTGCTTCATACAAAGCCACGGAGGAAGATTATATGGAACCAACACCACGGGCCATGTGCTATGAGTTGCACCAACCATAGACTTGAATGGATTGAAACCATCTGCTGCCAATCCCAATCGGACATTACGAACATCTTTAGCAAAGTCGGGATGTCTCTTATCAAAATCCTTCCATGCATGAGAGTCTGCAGGCTGGGTTAACATGTCACTTTCATGAACTCTTTCTGCATGCCATCTCATTAAATTAGAAACTTTAGATGACATAAAAAATCTTTTCAACCTCGGTTTAAGGGGAAAGTAACGCATTTGTTTTACGGCAATCGGTTTCCCCTGTATCGCAATCTGACTTTGATGAGTCTTATTTCCCCTGTTCTCTTTCCACCTGGAAGCACCACAAACCGTAAAAATATCCAAATGAGCAGTTTCATTTCTAAACAACATACAGTTGTTTGCACATGCATCTATAGTCTCATATGTAAAACCTAAGTTCTCTGTCAACTTACAAGCATAGTAATACGACTCAGGAATCTTAGCGTCGACAGGAAGAACTTTTTTCAATAAAACCAAAAGCATGTCGAATGATGTGTCTGACCAATTATTCAAAGTCTTCAAATGCAACAACTCCACGATAAACGACAGTTTTTTGTAAGAAGTACATCCAGGATATAATTCTGTTTTCGCATCATCAAGTACTTCATAAAACCTCCTCGAATCACGATCTGCACCAGAGCGAAGATTTATCTCACCGGTCTCAATATTCTGGATGTCAATGCCTTCAGGATCAAACCCACGTACCATTTCAGTAAGCATTTCATGCATTGGATTAGTCATCCTTGCATCAACATCCATCTGAGCTGCATCTGTATTTTGACAACGAACGTAATTCTTCTCCATGACGAGTCCAACTCTTATAATTTTTCAGAAATCCATTAAAGAAAAGGTGCTCCCTCACAGTATCTCGTGTGAATTGATATCTGTTAGCACATTTTCTACATGGACAACTAATATAGTCACTTTCAAATCCTCTCGTGAATTCAATAAACTGTATAATGCCATTGAAATATTCTCTAGACGTTCGATTTGGAAGATCAATCCAACTCTTATCCATAATAATATCTGTATAAAAAACATTTACACAATACTTATTACATTTACATTTTTCAAATCAACTATATTCAAAATAAATATTAACCATTTGTTTATGAACCATTGATAAAATAATAATGTAACTGAAAGCTCATGTTACCTGATTGAGCTACAAACCTGAAAGGGAGGGGAGCCGAAGGCGGTGCTGCGAGGGAGAGGAGGCAGCGAAGGGGAGCCGGAGCCAAAGGCGGTGCGGCAAGGGAGGGGACGGGTGGCGGCGGCGGCGGGGAGCTGGAGGAGAGGAGGCGGTGAGGGGACGGGGGACGGGCAGCGAGGGGGGGGTGTCCGGGGTCGGGGGGGGGGGCTGTCCGAGGTGCGGAGAGGGGTGTCCGGGGTGTCGGGGGCCTGTCAGGGGTGCGGACAGGGGTGTTCGGGGTGCGGGGGTGTCCGGGGTGCGGGGGAGGGGGGGCTGTCTGGGGTGCAGGGGGGATGTCGGGGGTGCAGGGTGGGGTGTCCGGGGTGCGGGGGGCCTGTCCGGGGTGCGTGGGGGCTGTCCGGGTTCGGAGGGGGGTGTCCGAGTGCGGGGGGGGGGGGCTGTCTGGGTTCGGAGGGGGGTGTCCGAGTGCAGGGGGGGCTGTCCGGGGTGCGGGGAGGCGTCCGGGGTGCGGGGGGCGGTCCGGAGTGCGCGGGGGGGGGGGGTGATGTCTGGGGTGCGGGGAGGCGTCCGGGGTGCGGGGGGTGGTCCGGAGTGCGCGTCGGGGGCTGTCCAGGGTGCGGGTGCCGTCCGGGGTGGGGGGGAGGGCCGAGAGGACGGAGGGCGGCGGCCGGAGGCCGGATGGCAGGCGGCGGGGGAGGGCAGGCGGCGGGGGAGGTCGGGCGGCGGGGGAGGGCGGGCGGCGGGGGAGGGCGGGCGGCGGGGGAGGCCGGGCGGCGGGGGAGGGCGGGCGGCGGGGGAGGCCGGGCGGCGGGGGGAGGGGAGCGCGGTGCGAGGGAGGGCGGCGAGGGAGGGAGGGGGTTAGGGCGGAGGGAGATCGAGGGCGCGGGGGGGGGGGGGCGCAGAAACCCCCCGAATTTTTTTATGCAGGTTAGCGACCGCCATTGGCGGTCGCTAATGGTTATCTATAGCGACCGCCAATGGCGGTCGCCCGAGTCTGGGGGGCTCCAATGCCCTCTTTTCTAGTAGTGTTTGTGGTAGATTTCATTTAGTGAATGAACATCTGACAGATTCTTCATGGATTCGAGTATATTGAAATCCCCTCAACTATCTCCGAGCTCCATTGAGAGTGTTCCCTCGTGCACATTGATGATGGTATTCGCAGTCTTTAAGAATGGTCTCCCCAAGATGATGGGTGAGTGTGATGAACTCCTATCTTCTTCCATTGTTAGCACATAAAAGTCAGCTGGGAATAGTAGATCTTTAACCTTTACAATAACATCTTCCAGAACACCTAATGGGAAAATTGTGGATCTATTTGCGAGATGGACCACCACTCTAGTAGGCTTCAATTTTCCAATATGCAAAGATGTAAATACTGAGTGAGGTATAACATTTATTGAAGCTCCTAGATCACAAAGTGCATTAGAAAAATTTAATGAACCAATGGTGTAGGGAATAGAGAATTTCCCTAGATATTGACATTTTTGTGGTATCGGTGGTGTGATTAGGGATAATAAACTTCTTCCCAAGTTGATCCTTTCATTCCCATCTAGCCTCCTTCTTTTAGTGCACAACTCTTTTAGAAATTTTGCATACTTAGGAATTTTTTGAATTGCCTCAAGTAGTGAGATGTTAATCTCCACTTTCTAGAATGTTTCTTGAATTTCCCGTTGAAGTCGGTCCTCTTCAACCTTCTTTGACTCAACCAGTGCATATGGGAATGGTGTTGGGATATCCTTTTTCTCCCTTTTTTTGCAAAGGTGTTTATGTATTTTCCTTCCTGAACCTTGTTCTTTATCCTTTTTTGTTGTTGACTTCATCTTTTGTTTGGATAGGAATAACTTCTGGAGGTTTCTTGGAATCATCATCTTCACATGGTTCAGGGGGTGTGAACTCCTTCCCACTTCTGGTGGTGATTTCACTAACATTCTCCTTTGGATTGGGAATTGTTTGTGCAGGAAGCTTACCTTGGTTCTTGGTGAGAGCATCCATAATGCTTGCGAGTTGATTAGCTAGCTTGTCCATTTTATCTTCTATTCCTGCAAATCTTATCTTCAGTTATTGATCTTTAGTTGACGATGCACTTGTGGATGGTTGCTCATTATTCTTCTGTTGGAAAGTTGGTTGTTGGAAGGTTTGTTGTTGTTGGAAGGGATGATTATAAGGTTGCTGGAATGGTATCAGGTTCTGATATTGCTGATTAAAAGGAAGTCTGGCTTGGTTCTATTGAAACTCATTCCCTGGTTGGGTGTGTGGTTGGTATTGGATTTGTTGATAGGCTGCAGCACAACTTTCTATCCCCTGCACTTATGTACATTGATTAGTGTAATGAGAATTAGAACAGCATAAACCGCATACCTGATTCGATCCTTGTTGTTCCTTCACATGTTTCACAGCTATTTTTCGCACTAACCTGGTGAGTTTTCCCATTTCGTTTCTAATTAAATCTACTGAATCAGATGTTCTTACCTCGTGGATTCCTCTGGTGCTCGTACCTTGAGTTCCAAACTGCTGTGAATTTTGTGCAATCTTTTCAATCAGAACTCAGATATCTGCAGGTGATTTTTCAATGAGGGCTCCTCCTAATGAGGCATCTAGTATATTCCTATCATTTTCAAGTATTCCTTGGTAGAAGCACACAAGGAATTGGTCCTCTTCAATTTCTTGGTGTGGGAAACTTGCACAGAGCTTCTTGAAACATTCCCAGTATTCGTAGAGGGTTTCTCTAGTTGATTGATGTATGACATAAATCTCCTTTTTTATTGCAGTGCTCCTGGATGTTGGGAAGAATCTTTTTAGAAATCATTTTTTCAGGTCTTCCCAGTCACTGATCTCCCCCGGTTGCAGATTGTACAACCATTCCTCTGTTTCTCCCTCTAGTGAGAAGGGGAATTCCCTCCACTTCACATGCTCTTCCGCGACTCCTCGAGGTTTGAAGCTAGAGAAAACATAGGTGAATTATTGAATATGTCGATTTGGGTCTTCACCTGCAAGACCATGAAATTTAGAAAACACTTTGATCATGTTAATTCACAGTTAAAAATCATTTTCTAAGGCAGGAACTGCAAGTTGATTATTTTGATTGACAAATTGAGGTGCGCAGATATCGTGCAAGGTTCGGTTGGGATTTACATCTATTATTACAGGTTCAAAGTCTTCACTCAAGGTATCACTTGAATTGGTGAGATTGATTTCTTCGAAATCTTTTGGAAGATTTTGATTTCTCAATTTGGTTTTTATGCATTCAATTTCTGGATCTAATTCAAATAAATTGCTATTTGAACTAAGGGTCATTCAAAAGAGATCTTTTTTTTAAAAAAAAGTTTTGAGGCGCTGCCTCCCTGACAACGGTGCCAAGTTTAACGCATGCTAGTCATGGGGTGTGGAAAACAATATTTTAATTACCCTAGTATAGTATAGTAGTTGATCCTAGATAGTCTCCTGAAGAGGAGTGCACACAAAACAAGGTTGTCACTTTTTAATAGTTTTATTAAAACAATTGGTATTAATTAATTTGAATGGAGTGTGTGTAAAGACCCGTAAAATTCAAGGGAAATTTTTTCTTAATTTTCTTTGGGATTTTACAAGAACGCAGTTTCTAACGGCACCTGATTCCGAGGCCCGGTGAGCCCGGAATAATTTTCCGAAGTTTAGCTCGGGTACGTTCAGTGAACGAACGAGCGGGTTTTTCCTAACTTTTGAACCGGTGCTCGGAATCGAAATCCGAGGACACCAATGGAATCGCAGCGCCGATAATTTCTTAGGAACACCTTTTCCAGAGTTGTGTTTGCTCGGGTGTGGTAATTAAAATTTTGGGTTAAGTAAAAGAATAAAATAAAATGGTGCAACCAGTTTTATTTTATTTAAAGTAGTTTAACCTAAGCTAAGTGGTTGGAGTGGGACCCACTATATCCTACTCCACTAGGTAGGATATTTCTGGGGTGGGGCCCACATGAGCCCCACCTATTCAACTTTCTCAAACCCCCTCTTTTAATTAGGTAACGCACCCGCACCCCCATTAATTGAAAAGTCAACTCTTTAATTGATTAACTTATTCAAAGTATTTAATTCTTGAATTCAATTCAAATTTCAAATTTTAAGTTGGCTTGTGTGTTAATTAAATAAGACAAGGTCTTATTTCATTAAGTTGTTGTTGGGTTGCGCGAGAGGATTTTGGGAAAGGATTTGCTCTAACTCTTGAAGAACATCTTCTTCCTCGTCGAAGAACGCGAAGAACACTGAGCCTTCGACGAAGAACTCTGTCACCGCAAAGGGAAGTTCGTCGTACCATCTTCTTCCCTCTCCGCAGCCGGTGTGAGACGCCATCCTCGGAGATCGACGACGCGACGCCGACGATTCTCTTTTCCGCGACGCTTACGGAGTCTCCTTCCGCGACGTCCATTTCCGCGACAAACCTCGCTCGACGACAACGCTTGAGGTAGGGGATTATTTTTGTTTCTGTTCGTGAATACTTTCATCGCTGATCATCGTCTCTAATCGAGTCGCCTGTTATCGCAATAACGGGAGGAGGTCGGACCGCACGAACACGGTCGACCCTCCTCCCCACTTGATTGTTTGAATTGTTTGCGGCACGAGCAAGGCAGCGCGGTGCCGTTGCACTGCGCGGAAATAATAAGTAATGGGCGGAGAAGCGCGGCGCCGTCGCACCGCGCCGGAGAACCTCGAAGAGGCCGCGGCCGGAGCGGGGGTCGCGGCGGAGCAGGGAACGGCGGCCGGCTTCCGGCCGCCAACGCCGGAGCAGGAGGGCGGGACCCCGGCGGTCCCGCGACAGCAGCAACCGGCCGGCCGGACCGGGCCGGCCGGCTTCCAAGAAGCCGGGGGTCGTAACCCCCGACTGGCTGAAGGAGTGGCCCCCCACATGGGGGCCGCGGTTTCACAAACAGGGGGGGCAGCGATCCCCCCCTTCCGCTCGGCCGTTTCGGCCGAGCCGCCTGGCCACGCTGGCCAGGCCGAGCGCGCCAGGCCGGGCCGCGTCCAGGTCGGGCCGGGCCGCGCCCAGGCCGAGCCGCGCCACGCCCTAATGGGCCAAACCCGGACCCGGGTCGGGTCGACCCGGTTCGGGCCGACCCATGGGGTATCGGGTCGGGTCGGACCGGGCCCGAACCCCCTATTTCCGGACCTCTTTTAGTCTTTTGCCCATAACTTGGGATGCAGACCTTTGATCGACGCACCGTCAGCTGTGATGCGATCCTTGGATCGAGACGGTCGTTTCGGTATACTACACTCAAGGTTTCGGAGAACTTTGGGTTCGGCCGGGTTGGTTCGAACACGAAACCAACCGGGCCCTCGGAGCGGAAACGCTTATAACTTGAGCTCCGGACGTCCGATTGACGTGCCGTCAACTTTGATGGATTCCTCATAGTGAGACAGACCTTTTGGCTTAATCTTCTCGAGGTTTGGATGCAGTTGGAGTATGGTCGGGTTGGTTTTGACTTAAAAACCAACCGAGCCCCTGTGATGAAAAAGCCAATAACTCTCAGACCGGATGTCTGATTGACGCGCCGTCTGTGACGTTGAGTTCCTGTTGACGATACGAAACTTTTGGATACATCAACTCCGGACTTCGTGTCAGTTGATATATCAGCCCTCGGCTCGTGGAGCGGACCCTCCCCGAATGAGCTTGCTATGTGCGGGAACCCTAGAGCTGGCTGCAACTACGACGACGATGACGACTGTACAGAAACCCTCCGTGGGTTCGCCAGCGATGACTACAACACTCAGCGATCCTGTGTGGATCAGTGCCTACCGATCCTATGTGGGTCAGCGCTCAGCGGTCCTGTGTGGGTCAGCGCATACCGATCCTATGTGGGTCTGATCCTGTGTGGGTCATTTCGGGGGTTAGTACCTATCGATCTTGTGTGGGTCATTGCGGGATTTAGTACCTATCGATCATGTCTGGGTCATTGCGGGGGTTAGTACCTATCGATCATGTGTGGGTCTGACGGCTTAGATGAATCAGTGGCTACATTTGATCATCTCTATCGTCTTACGAAGAAGTATACATGTGTGAGCTGAGCCTTGACTTACAATCATTATCTTCATTATGATTGACTTGCTTTCCTATGTGGATTGTGTTGTGCTATCCTGTGTGGACGTGATCAAACTTGGGCTCGGATGCTGGAGCCGAACTGGAATTGATGACTTAGGTATATGTATGGGCATATACCTAAGTAGTGTTGGTTGTTACTTCGTGATTATATCCTTCTTTTGTGGATTATCCTTTGTGGATTCTGGGAGACCTTTGGGGGTCTTGGGGTCCCTACTGAGTAGCTTATACTCACCCATGCACGGGCTATGCTCGCACTACGTTGTGTTGGATGCAGACGACGGACAGCGCTGATCGTGGTAGAGGCTAGTGGAGCAGTCGGTACCTGGAGGTGGACCACTGGGCGGAACGTACACGGAGCGGACGGCTGGACCCGAGGAGCTGAGGTGGCTATCTGTACCCACCCTTCAGGTGGGAGTACCAGTGGATGGCTCGACGTTGCTGCTTTACTTACAGTTGTTGTACTTTCTTTCCAGTTGTACTTTACTTTCAGTTTGAGTTTGTATTCTGGCTCATTTACTTTCCGCTCTTACTTGTACTCAGTTTACTTAGTGTTTACTTTTGTTGGCTTACTCTGTGGTGTTTGTTTACTTATAAAGGCAATGTCTTCCCCTTTTGACGGGTTTTATGCATTGGTGCTAGTCGTCAGCCCCTGGCCTATGGGAGGCGGGCTTGGGGTAGTCACGGCATGGGTCCGAGAACGGTTCGTGACAGTGTGAGAAATTAGAAGATTGATTTGATCGGTTTTAAACAAATGATAAAGATGGTGATAGGAGTGGATTTGGCTAGACCCAGTGCTTTGATACCATGGTTTCCAAATTTGTCCCCCTTTTCTTTCTTTATCAAGTTAGAGAGAGATTTTTTTACCGAGTCCTCTCTCCCCCTTGGCCAAATGGCTATGATGAGGATATTCTTTATCCAAAACCTTGGATTGGTCTATCCTTCTTCCAATGTGTGTAGGATTGTAGATGGTTTTCTTGATTAATTAGAACAATCCCTAACCAGGAATTGTTGTTCCCTAATAAACCAATATTCCACATGTAATCATACACACATGGTGACAACCGTCGAGCACTCACCACTCGACCCTAATCTGTTCCACCGTATACATATTAGAATTGGGTGGAGGGAGATGTGTTCATCGAACAAAGCAATATAAATTTACAGAATTAAAACCTAACACAACCGCATTCGGAGTTTAAAACGGATTTTATAATTGAAACAAGATTATGAAAGAAGAAGGGATCTTATTAAATTAAAGCACAAGAACTCAAGCAAGCATGTCGGCCCAGCCTTCCCCTTCCCGGTCACTCAATGGTATTACCCCTCCATGGATGGGGAAGTTGAGATGATGAGGGAGAGGAGAGACATTACAATAAACAAACAAAAAGAAATAAATCTAAATAAGGTCGTCGTCCAATGCTTCCCTCGCCAGTCGATTGGAGGAATTGAGGATGGAATGGAATGAATTGAGAGGTGGGAGCTCCTCTCCTTTTATAGGCAGATTCTGTCCTTCATAAGTTGGTGCATTGTATACCCAATTAATGATCAAATAACGCCTTGATCCCTTCATGAAATATCTTCAATATTTCCTTGGACGTCCACCCTCAAAATTTTAGTGCATTTGGAGACTTGTTGATGGAGTTATGGCCTTTTTACTCCAATCATTTATTTTGTCTAGGCAGACTCTCCACATTTAACATATCACGTATTAATTATCGTGAGAACGGCCTCTTCACGCATTGTCTCTTTCATGAAAGATGTTTATAATCTTCTTGGGCGGCCACCCTCCAATGTTTAGTTTAATTGGCTACCTTATACACGAGTTATGATTTTTTTATTGGAGGTTTTTTTTTCTGGATGAAATTTCCAGGAAGCTTCCTTCAATTGAGTTCGTTCAAAAGTCGCCATAATAAATTCCAAACACCATGAAATTTAATGCTTGAACGCTCCATTGAGTCTTCTTTCATCTCCAAGTGGAATCACTTCAATTGGATGAGTGTAGACCGAGATGTGTTTTTGTTATTGTGGCAGGGTCCACGCTGTCCACCCGGAAAAATCATTAACTTTGTTGATTTTTTAAACCTTTAGATGCTCGAATCAGCCTGATCCAGAAGAGTAAAACGAAAATAAATCAAGGATTCTAAAAAAATCATTCAATTTGGAATTATATTTTTAATGAAATGGCCAAAATACCCTTGATGTGATAATATGTCAAAAATCCAGATTTAAGCAACATTCCATTTTTAGCCCAACACGCACCAAAAATGATAAAATATTGCAAATCAGCTCAAATTGACAAAGTTTATGAGATTAAATCATTGAAAATCATATCATAAAATGATGAAAATATTAGCTCTATCAAATATTGAAGGAAATTTATAAATATAATGGGGGATATTTCACTTTTAAAAACTATTTTTTCACTTCATTTGAATGGTGTAGGAAGCACTAAAAGTGTAGTGAATAATTTTGGATCAAATGATGTTCTCTTTATTGATGGATTGAGCCACAATCCCTTTAGCATTTCTCAACTATTTTTCAATGGGAATGAAAATATTTTAAGCTATAATAAATGAGTCATTAGAAGATTAAATGATAGAACTATCATCATGAAGAATTAGCGATCATTTGATAATTTATTTCATATTTTAATGATCAAAACCCTTTTTGTGTGAGTATAAATGAAGTATAAAATTGCATTTATATTATAAAAAACCGATGAAATGGGGCTATTGAATATAATAATGGAAATATAAAAAAAACTATATTATTTGAAAACCGTTTTCATAATAGAAAATACGGCTAATGAATATAATAATGGTTTCACAAATAAAAAAAAGAAATTATTATATTTTTAAAAATATTTTCAACACTTACATTGAATTTATGAAAGTATAAAAGTATTAAACTATTAATAAATAGAAAAAAGTATACAGGTATAAAAGTATAAATTAAAAATGCGTATATATTTATATTAGTATATAAAATTATAGATGTATATAGAAGTATAAAATTATATATGATTTATAAAAGAATATATGTTTTAAAGAAATATACATAATTTATAAATGTATATACATTTATAAAACTATATAAAAGTACATATATATTATAAAAGTATACACAATTTATAGAAGTATATAGTTTTACAAATTTATAAAGTATAAAATTATAATATATAAAAGTAAAATCTATGAAAGTATAAAAGTGCAATAATTTATAACGAATAAAACTATAATTGTATATTAATTTATAAATTTAGAAAACTATTAAAGTATAGATAATTAATAAAATTTTATATTTAAACTATATATGTATAATATGATCTGTTATAAAATTTATAAAAGTATATAACTTTATAAATGAATATAACCATAAAGATATAAATACTTAATAAAAAATATTATTAAATTATATTAGTATAATATGATATACTATAAAATTTATAATTGTTTTTCTTTTTGATTTAGTTGACGTTTTTCAATTTAGTAATCAAAAAATATATTCATACCTAATTGCAACTGGGTTCACATACAGAGACAAACAGAATGATTGGAGCAAAGAAAAGACGAAGACTCGCCGGCGACGCCGCCGGCCGCGGCGGTGGGAGTTCAGCAGCTGTAGAAATCCACAAGCTCCTCACACACGGCGGCGTTCTCAATCATCCAAAGCAGGTGCTCGAAAAGCACCACCTCACACGCCACCTCGCCCCACCCTTCTCCGCCGCCGTCCGACCGCTGGAGCAGCTCCCGGAACACGGGGTGCTCCGACACCTCCGGCCCTACCCAGTACAGCCGCCGAGAACTGCCGACGTACACGGGGCGGAGGAGGGCGGCGAGAGGAGCGCCCCTCGCGCAGTCGCGATCCCCGGCGTCGTCGCCGCCGTGGGCGCAGGCGAGCCTGGTGACGGAGGGAAGCCGCTTGAGCGCCGAGCGGATCCTGGTGAGCTTTCCGGCGGCGGCTGATTTGGCCATGGGTTGTGCGGGTGCGGGTGCGGGTGCGGGTGCGGGTGCGGCGGGTGGGTGGAGGAAGATCCGTATATAAGAGTGGTGAAGGGATGGGCCGTTTGGCAGCGCTTAGCTGTGCGTGTGAGCGGTGAGCGGTGAGCGGTGGAATCCCCAGCTAACCCATAATTTTTTTATAATAAAAAAAGGGTCCAAGTAACCACCGGTCGGTCACGAATTTCAGTAACATAAAAATTAAATATTCAATTTCAATAATTTCAAACAACAAATATACATTTTTAAACGAGTTCCCCTGTCAAAAAAGTAATGCACACTCTGAAAAGTAATTCATGTTCAGTTCGCATTTTAAAAACTTAAAATAATGTATATATATTCATCATATACTTAAAATATATATATGTTTTTGTCCATGACCCTCTGCTGAAGGTTTTGCATATTATATTTGTAGTTTGTTTAATGTTAGTTTTATGGTAAATCTGAAATTAGTTTATGTTCAAAACCGTATGCTAAATTTTTCAATGGATATTTTATTGAAATAAATATACAGTTTTGTTGCCTTGCAGAAAATAAATTCAATATAACTTATAAATTTTATTTTATTTGTAATTTCAGAAATATAATTATATTTATTATATTTGTATATAATTTTTTTCCCAATTATGCAATTTTTATTTACATTTTTTTTTCAAATTATGTATACAATTTCAAATGCTAAATTAAATCATTTTTATAAAAATTATGTAAAAATTACAATTCATATATTTTTATAATTGTATTTAATAAAAATATATGTATACAAAGTTCCACTTGTATTATTTTCCAAATTATGCAATTTTTATTTACATTTTTTTTCAAATAGTTTATTCATTTTCAAATGTAAAATTAAGTCATTTTTATAAAAATTGTGTAACAAATGCAATTCATATTATATAATTGTATTTAAAAAAATATATATTTATTAAACTTTAATTTTTATTAATATATTCTTTAGTTTTAGAAATATACAGTGTTGTAGTATGAAACTTTTAGTGGAACTTTCCAGTTAAAAATATATTTAATATATCTTATAATTTTTTTATTTATAATTTCATAAATATAATTATGTTTTATATATTTGTAAATAATTATTTTCCTAATTATATAATTTTTAGTTACATTTTTATTCATATAGCTTATACATTTTCAAATGGATTGAATCCTTTTATAAAATTTATGTACTTTGCTTGAACTTAATTTTTTTTTGTTGCAGGTTGTTCCAATGCTTATGATGTCGATGTTGCACCAGCATCTATTGAACTAGTTGTAGGGATGATGTTCAAATTAATTAATGATGCACAATGTTTTTATGTCACGTATGAGGGAGTAAATGAGTTTAGTGTACACCAACAACACTTGAATAAAAGGAGAAAAGATAAATTAACTGTCACATCAAACCTTTATGCATGTAGCAAAGATGGTTATAGGAAGGTTGACAAATGTAAAGACATGGTGAAATTCCCTCGAGCTAAGACACATACAGGTTGTCATGCTAGAATGAGGGTTAGTTTGTTGCCTTCTGGACAATATGCATGTACTGTATTTGTTGAAGGGCATAATCATCGTTTTCAAAGTCCTAAATCAATTCATATGATGAGCTCCAAAGAAAAATAAGAGAAACACAAGCAATTGAGTTAGATGTGAATGCTTCAACAGATATTAAACCAAATGATTCCTTCTCCTTGACAATAACTATTGCAAGGAATCAATGTCGGAGTTGGTATTGTTTGTACTTTGATTAAATGAATATTTAATGCATTTAAATATTAAACATCTTATTACATATTGTTCATTGTTCTGCATGACGATAATGTAATAATGTCATAGAGTATTTGTCGCATTAATAAGTACATAGTACTTCCTCGTTGTGATAAGAACCTAAAAGTGCCAGGACAATATTCTTAAATACAATTATGCGATAAGTTGACATATTACGATAGGACACACAGTATACAGACTATCAGGTGTGAGTACTCGTAAGAAGATAAGACTTATTCTTATAAAGTTCGCACTTGGTAATCTCCAAAATAGGAGATAATGAGAACAGACCTGCCAATAGGAATTCTGCATGTTTTGGTATCATCAGATATTTCTATCTACAAGCATGTGTAATGGTCCTTACACAGTGAACATTTGTATGTGGATGTCGTCGTTGTGACTTTAAATTCTTTCTCTTGAGTGCTTTGACCCGTTGCTAGATAGTAATTTTGAACTTTAGGCAAACCCGCATAATACCAATGAGAAAAAAATCCTAAAAGGTCACACGCTAAATGTTTCTGGTTGTCTTGATTAAATTCTATTTGAATTTAATAAATGGAATAAATAATATTTTCAAGACCGATGAATAATTTTATTCAAGTTAAAATTATCACAAAAATTAAATAAAATATTTATTCATCGGATTGTGAATAAAATATATTTATTTATATTATTGAACATTTAATAAATATTTATTTACTAGTTTTTAAATAAAAATATTTATTTAAGAGAATAAAATATTTTATTTGGGTGTTTAATAAATGGAAGAAGAGTTCGAATGGACCAAAATCGTGTCTGTTGATAAATTAATTATTTACAAGTCGGTGAATAATGTTTATCCAGTGGACGCAAGAAATAATAATAACACTGTTATCATTATGTGGCACAAGATTTCATTTATGGTTTCGTTTTGCGCAAGTTGGCGCACCACAAATAATGACATTGTTATTGTTATTATGTGACATGAGTTTTCTCTAATAGTTATCATTGCATTTAATTGATGATTCACAATTAAATATTGTAACTGAAACCCCATGTCGATTAATAGACAAGTACATCTATTGTGCCAAACCCCCCCAAAAAATTGAGATTTTTTGAACCAAACATTTTCTCTCTCAACTCCTCTCATCTCTGTAAGGGTTGGTGTCCTGAGAACCAACTGTTTTGTACTTTGATTATATGAATGTATTCTTATTATATATTGTTCATTGTTCTGCAAGACTATAATATAATAATGTCCTGTAATATTTGTTGCATTAATAAGGTCACGACAGATCTCCGCTATGATGAGAACCTTGAAATGCTATAACAATATTCTTAAATAAAGTTCTACGGTTGAATGACATACTATGATAGGACACATAGTATACAGACCGTCATGTGCGAGTACTTGTAAGAAGATGAGACTCTCTCTCATGGAGTTCACACTTGGTAATCTCCAAGATGAGAAATTATGATAACAGACCCACTAGTAGCAATTCCGCATGTCTTGGTGTCATCGGATATTGCTATCTGTGAGCGTGTGTAATGGTCCTTATACTAGAAGATTATCATTAACTCATGTCATGACTTGCGCACATAGATTTTCCGACGAAAACCGTCACGTAGACAGTTGGTGGGAAGTAGGGTACGTTGGGTGCGTTACAAATGACATGATTATGGATAAGTCGAGGAAGGATTTGCCCCTTCCATATTTATGGAAGTAGATATCTCGGGCCCTTTGATTGAAGTAGAACTGTCGAACAAATTCTATGACTATGGTGACATGACGAGTTTATTTCTAGAAGTCAAAGAATGACAGATCAAGCATATAGGTTTATGACACTGCCATGAAACCTGCTTGATGAGATTTTGAGACAAAGGGATTAAATTACACAGTAAGCGTTCGTATGAGGTGACACGTCAATGCGGCGTCAACTTCTTTCTCTTGGGTGCCTTGACCCGTTGCTAGACAGTAATCTTGGACTTTAGGCAAGCCCGCCTAATGCCAACGAGAAAGAGGCATAGAGGGTCACACACTAAGTGTATCCAAGTATCTCAAGTAGAATAAATATTATTCCCATACGTGGTTTAATAATTATTAAAGGAAGCCTAAATCATTTTAATGATGGAGGAAGAAGGAAATGAAAAGCATGATATACACGCCGTGTATTAATGATTACATGCCGTGTAGTTTTTCATGGAAAACAAGTACACGTCGTGTATTAATAATTACACGCCGTGTAGTTTTATGGAAAACAAGTACACACCGTGTATTAATGGTTACACGCTGTGTAGTTTTTCAGTCGGGATTTTGAGGATATAATATTGTTTTATTAAATGATATTTATTATAATCAGCGTGAGCGCATGTCAAGGAATTAATTATTCGACATGGGGGTTTTCAATATGAGTCAATGAAATAAATAAAACACGTAACGTGTTTATTTATTGTCATAACTCTACAACCTCAAACCCGATTATAAATATCCTCACAACCCCAACTCTTTTCTTACACGCAAGAGAATCGTTGTGCACAACAATTCTGGAGAATTCTTTCAAGGCCGAAAGAACCTCTTCCTCCAAGAACGCTCTCAAGACCGAGATAGATCATATTCCATCGGATCAAGACGATCTAAGGCAGACAACGCAAACAAAAGTTTCTCCACGCTCGCACCCGGAGACTCCTTTGGCGACGTCTAGAGATACGAGGTGCACGTGTGGATCACCGCTAGAGGAAGTCTACACTTCGCTTCTGCGACACAACGACGAATCACATCGGAAACGTGATCAAGAACATCAACGAAGAAAGAATACCCAAAAGGTATTTCTTGTCAATTAATTAAATTAACTATAATCAACCTGTGACGATCCACTTTTGTGGTTCAAGGACCTTTCTTCTTCTTTGTCTATTTCTGTGAATCGATCCGTGGAGACTGACATTTATCGTCATATTGATCCCAGATTGATCATTGCTAATGACAAAATGCCAAGTGGGCACATCCACCCACGAGCTTCCGCTGCGCCTGAAACCTTCAATTGGTATCAGAGCGAGGTTACAACGTTGATTATAGTTATTTAATTTTCATTGATAATTTACGCATTTATATTTGATTCAATTCAAGATAAATCATTCTATAAAACTAAATGAATGAGATCTGTTCTTCCTCCTTCGTTTCTCGATTCACATCACAGAAATGACCTTTTAATTTTAATTTTGATTTAAATAAAAAATGAGAAACTCATCTGGAGGAGCCGCTCTTTCTGTCTGTACAATACGGGAATACACATCGTGTAATGAAAACTACACGCCGTGTACTTAGGTTCAATGAACTGGTACTGGTCCGCCAAACCATGCCATGTGAATTGAGTATACCTGAATTTTATTACACCGTGTTGACCATAAATGAATGGCATGTGGAACTGGAATACACGGCGTGTATGTTGAATCAACACGCCGTGTAGTCCGATCTGGCCCAAGTGAAATCGTGTACAAGGAGAAGCCGTGTTCCGCGTACATAGGATTGCCAGGCCAATAACCACATAACAAGGAAGTACACGCCGTGTTAGATTAATCTACATGCAGTGTATTCCAAAATTTCCAAAGTAGAGAAAACACGCCAAAGCCCCCGGCGTGTACTTTGGATAAAGAGTGAAAAGAAATACACACCATGTAAATATAAACTACACGCTGTGTACTTTCCAGAAATGGAATTTCACCAGGTTTCCTTCAAAAGCACAAAGACCTATACAAGGGATATGGATGAGAAGAATCTCAAGGAAATTCAAAAAGGAATGTAAGATAAAGAATTGATTAATTATAAGATCACAATTAATTAATTTCAAGCGCGACTTATCTTAAATAATAGAACGATTAAAAGAATTTGAATTCTAAATATGCGTAAATGTCATTGCATGCTATGGATGATCATGATCTAGACCAAAGACCCTTTGTATGTGTGTATGGTTTCATTTAAATTTGTTTAAATTAAATTCGTTGGCCTGCGAGCCTTCTTCCAATAAAATGTAGGGCCTGTGTACCCATGGTTTCTTTAATGTAAACCCCATGTAATGGAGGATCTCCCAAGCCAGTGGAGACGGTTCAAAAACCCGAAGTTGAGGCGAAACCAACCCAAGAAGATACAAAGGTGGACTGGTGGGAGCTGCAAAACACGAACGACCGGTTCATGGTGTTTTTTCCCTAGGTCAGAGTTAGCTTATCAAACCGCTAGATAAGCTAACCAATAGAAGCTCATGATCATGCCATCTTATTTTATTTCTGTCTGATTTCATGGTTTATTTATTATGTATGTGTTGTCGCGATCACATAATTAATAAAATGAACAAGCATGCAAAGATGGAATAAAATAAAAACCGGACTATGCGTAAACATTATCGGAACATGGTTAATCACTTAAGCAAGCATCACTTAATATTAACAAGCTTGTAATAATGCAAAACTACACATAAAGAATTAAAATCCCTCAGTACCATATTAAGTCAGACCAAGCCTTCCGTTACTTGATTAAGGGCAAGACTCAATAAAACTATGTGTTTAACCAACCCTTATTGGGACACTTACTTTTATAAAGGAAGACCTTATGAAAGGTTTCAGGTTGACTTAACCATATTACATCAAGAGGAGTATCCCTTGCTAAACTTGATGTAATATTGGAGGCAAGAGTTGAGGAAATCCAAGTCAGGATTTCGGGATTGAGAGTCCACTCAACAGATCAAGGAACTGTAAGCTCACAGTTGGCAAAGACCTGCCTACCTAAATACCTTCAAATAGCTTGACCAACCCTTGTTGGAGTTATGCGAAGGGGGATATGGATCATTTCCACTAGAATGTCAAAGAAAATGGACATTCCGAGTTCAATGATGAGGGCCATTGGGACTTGATAAAATAGTGGGAGAATTAATAAATTCATTTATTATTTTTCATAAAATGTAATCAAAAGGTACTGATAAATCTGCTCTTTCAATTTGTAGAATCAATATGAAAAACTCGTCAACCACATTTTCTCTGTGATCAATTCTGGACAAAGACAATATCCTCACCGGTAATAACTTTTATGAATGGTTTAGGCACCTTTGGGTTATCCTACGCCCTGAACGAAAGTTTTACGTGCTGGAGTCCTCACTTCCTGATTTTCCTGCCCAAGGGGCGAGTGATGAAGATTTCCTAGTCTATGATCAACATTTGAACGACGCACTCGACGTTCAATGTTTGATGTTATCATCAATGTCTAGTGAGCTCATGAAGTCTCATGAAGACATGGATGCCTATAGCATGCTCGAGCACCTCCGTGGTCTATACCAGGAGAGAGCAAGACAAGAAAGGTTTGAGATCTCCAAGGCTCTATTTCAGAGCAAGATTGGAGAGGGTGCTCCAGTCGGGCCTCATGTAGTCAAGCTCATTGGCTACATTGAGTGCTTGGAGGTTTTAGGGTTTAAACTCCCTGAAGAATTGGGTACCGATCTCATTATTGCATCCCTCCCCTAGAGGTTCTCAAACTTTGTTGTGAACTTCAATATGAACAACATTGAAAAGTCTCTATCTGATCTTCTTATCACTACGGGAAAAATGGGTATTTGCGACGGGGATAAATCCCGTCGTAAATAGTCCCGTTAGAAATTTATTTGCGACGGGGGAATTTGCCCGTCGCAAAAGGTCTGGCGCGAAATGCGCGCCAAATCGCGGGAAAGTTATTTGCGACGGGGGGTTACTACCCGTCGCAAATAACCGGCGGCGGTAAAAGATATTTGCGACGAGGAAAGCTCTCCGTCGCAAAAGGTTATTTGCGGGAAAGTTATTTGCGACGGGGGTTACTGCCCGTCGCAAATAACCGGCGGCGGTAAAAAACATTTGCGACGAGAATATACCCCTGTCGCAAATAGATTGTCGACAGGTTATTATTTGCAACGGGTCCCGTCGCAAATAACTATTTAAACGTTGACCTTGATAAATGCGGGCTAAGGTATTTGCGACGGGACACCCGTCGCAAATGGTCCCGTCGCAAATAAGCTAACCTATAAATACCCTCATCCGTTTTTTTCCATTCATTCTCAAACTCTATCTTCTACTTCTCTCAAAAATCTATTTTTAGAGTTTAGAGTTTCTTAAGTTTAATTTTTATTTCCGGAGTTGATATTGAAGTCTGCAACAACGATCAGAGATCAACCTCAGATCAATTTTAAAGGTATTTATGTTCATTTTAATTTAATATTTATTTTAAATTTTTTATTAGTTTGAATTATTCTTAATTAGTTGTAATTTAATTATGTTTAGATTGTTTTGTTACTTAATAAATTTAAATTATTAGTATTCATTGTTCATAGTTAATGATAATTAGGAATAATTAGTAATAATTACCAATAATTAAGAATAAATACTAATAATTAAGAATAATTAGTAATAATTACCAATAATTACAAATAATTAATAATAATTCGTAATAATTACCAATAATTAGTAATAATTACCAATAATTGTAATAATTACCAATAATTAGTAATAAATAGTAATAATTAGTAATAAATAGTAATAATTAGTAATAATTACCAATAATTAGGAATAATTAGTAATAATTCGTAATAATTACCAATAATTAGCAATAATTAGTAATAATTACCAATAATTCATAATAATTACCAATAATTACCAATAATTAGTAATAATTACCAATAATTATCCATAATTACAAATAATTACCAATAATTACCAATAATTACCAATAATTAGTAATAATTTACTAATTACCAATAATTATCCATAATTAGTAATAATTACCCATAATTACCAATAATTACCAATAATTAGTAATAATTGGTAATAATTAGTAATAATTACCAATAATTCGTAATAATTAGAAATAATTACCAATAATTACCAATAACTAGTAATAATTAATAATAATTACCAATAATTAGTAATAATTAGTAATAATTACCAATATTTAATAATAATTAGTAATAATTACCAATAATTACCAATAATTAGTAATAATTACCAATAATTATCTATAATTAGTAATAATTACCAATAATTACCAATAATTAGTAATAATTGGTAATAATTATCACTAATTACCAATAATTAGTAATAATTAGTAATAATTACCAATAATTAGTAATAATTACCAATAATTAGTAATAATTACCAATAATTATCCATAATTAGTAATAATTACCAATAATTACCAATAATTAGTAATAATTGGTAATAATTATCACTAATTACCAATAATTAGTAATAATTAGTAATAATTACCTATAATTAGTAATAATTAGAAATAATTACCAATAATTACCAATAATTAGTAATAATTAATAATAATTACCAATAATTAGTAATAATTAGTAATAATTACCAATAATTAGTAATAATTAGTAATAATTACCAATAATTACCAATAATTACCAATAATTAGTAATAATTCGTAATAATTAGGAATAATTACCAATAATTAGGAATAATTAGTAATAATTAGTAATAATTAGTAATAATTACCAATAATTACCATTAGTTAGAAATAATTACCAATAATTACCAATAATTACCAGTAATTAGTAATAATTACCAATATTTAGTAATAATTATCAATAATTACTAATAATTATTAATAATTACCAGTAATTACCAATAATTACCATTAATTAGTAATAATTACCAATAATTACCAATAATTACTAATAATTGGTAATAATTACCAATAATTACCAATAATTACCAGTAATTAGTAATAATTACCAATATTTAATAATAATTATCAATAATTACTAATAATTACTAATAATTACCAGTAATTACCAATAATTATTAATAATTAGTAATAATTAGTAATAATTAGTAATAATTAGTAATAATTAGTAATAATTAGTAATAATTAGTAATAATTAGTAATAATTAGTAATAATTAGTAATAATTACCAATAATTAGTAATAATTACCAATAATTACCAATAATTACCCATAATTACCAATAATTAGTAATAATTAGTAATAATTAGTAATAATTAGTAATAATTATTAATAATTAGTAATAATTAGTAATAATTTGTAATAATTTGTAATAATTTGTAATAATTAGTAATAATTACCAAAAATTAGTAATAATTAACAATAATTACCAATAACTAGTAATAATTACTAATAATTACCAATAATTACCAATAATTACCAATAATTACCAATAATTAGTAATAATTAGTAATAATTAGTAATAATTAGTAATAATTAGTAATAATTAGTAATAATTACCAATAATTAGTAATAATTTCCAATAATTACCAATAATTAGTAATATTTCCAATAATTACCGATAATTAGTAATAATTACCAATAATTACCAATAATTATCAATAATTACCAATAATTACCAATAATTAGTAATAATTAGTAATACTTACCAATAATTAGTAATAATTACCAATAATTAGTAATAATTCGTAATAATTAGGAATAATTACCAATAATTAGGAATAATTAGTAACAATTAGTAATAATTAGTAATAATTACCAATAATTGCCAATAGTGTCAATATTTACCAATAATTCCCAATACTTGTCAATATTTACCAATAATTAGGAATATTTACCAATAATTAGGAATAATTACTAATAATTAGGAATAATTAGAAATAATAACCAATAATTAAGAATAATTACCAATAATTAGGAATAATTACCAATAATTAGGAATAATTACCAATAAATAGAAATAATTAAGAATAATTAGGAATAATTAAGAATAATTGGGAATAATTAAAAATAATTAGGAATAATTACCAATAATTAGGAATAAATACCAATAATTAACAAAAATTACCAATAATTAGGAATAATTACCAATAATTAGGAATAATTACCAATAATTAGGAATAATTACCAATAATTAGGAATAACTACCAATAATTAGGAATAATTACCAATAATTAGGAATAATAACATTATTAAATTATTTTTATATTTTATTATTAATATTAAAATAATATAATTTTCTATATTATATACAATTCTCCTTTCATCTGTGTGTTTTCTGTCTCCACATGTAATATTTGCATTCTTTTTCAAAATTATCAACCTACTCACCAATGGAGAGGTGAAAGTGAATGCAAATATTACATGTGGAGATAGAATGTTAAACACACAGATGAAAGGATAATTGTATATAATATAGAAAATTATATTATTTTAATATTAATAATAAAATATACTAATAATGTAATAATGTTATTATTATATAATTAATATTTATGAAAAAAATAATATTAGTATTATTAAAATAATAAAAAATTTATATAATATTAAAATTATCAATATTTGTAACAGGTTTTGCTTTATTCTCAACATATTCAATTCTTAAAGGGTCAATTTTTAGGTCTATCTCAATAAAAAGTTTGCATCAGTCGTGTCTGATGTAGACTATAATTATCCTTGCTTGAGTGTTTTTTCTAACAAATTATTGAAAACCAGTAATGCTTTTATATTTTATAGAAAAATATGGAACAACGAGGTCGTCAACAGTCATTATTAGATGACCGCATATGGATAAATCAACGTAGAAATCCAAATGGTTCTGGTTTAAATCCAGTATATATAGAGGGTGTGGAGACTTTTTTATCATTTGTGGCATCAAATCCAAAATTTGTTTCAGAAGGCAAAATAAAATTCCCTTGTAGAAAATGTGCATTGAGAACGTTTGAAACGTTTGACAAAGTGGGGGGACATCTCTTGCGTTTTGGTTTTCAACCAGATTATGTTTTTTGGTATCAACACGGTGAATGCAGTTCTAGAGTAGGTGATACCAACTTGATTCCGAATCCATCCCGGTTTCAAGATTTAGTACATGATGTTGCAGGTTCATCTGTTCAACATACAGAAACTCCGGCTAATGTAGCTTCAGATCCTGAGTTGGCACCGTCTGAATTTTATGAGTTGTTGAGGTCTGTTGAGGATGCATTATATCCTGGCTGCAAGATGAGCAAATTAGAAGCAGTTGCAAAATTTATGTCTATCAAATCAGATAACGGAATGTCAAACACCTGTTTTGACCATATATTTTCTTTTCTTAAAACACTGTTACCCGAAGGAAATGTTTTTCCTGCAAATTACTATGAGAGTAAGAGGCTGGTTCGAAATTTGGGACTTACTTGTCAGAAGATTCATGCATGTTCAAATGACTGCATTTTATATTCTGGGGAAAATGAGTCGTTGGATAGTTGTCCCACATGTGGGCAACTGAGATATAAAGAAGGGAAACATGGGAAGTCTGGTTTGATTCCTGTAAAACAGTTGATATATTTTCCGCTTACATCTAGACTTCAGCATTTATTCATATCTAAGAATATAGCGACAATGCTGTCATGACATAAAGCGAATATTTCAACCGATAAAAGCTTGAATCATCCAGTCGATGGTGTTTCATGGAAACATTTTGATAGAGTGCATCCATCCTTTGATTTAGAAGCTAGAAATGTTTGACTGGGCCTTTCCACTGATGGTTTCTGTCCGTTCGGATCTTATGGTAGTCAATATTCATGTTGGCCTGTTTTTTTTAACTCCTTACAATTTACCTCCATGGATGTTGATGAAGGAGCCATATATCTTTTTGACTTTACTAATTCCAGGACATCCGAAGAAGAATATTAATGTTTATTTGAAACCATTGATTGATGAATTAAGTTTATTTTGGAGTACTGGTGTCAGTACATATGATGTTACTACGAAGCAGAATTTCTTACTAAGAGCAGCATTGATGTGGACAATTAGTGACTTCCCGGCTTATGGGATGTTATCTGGATGGAGTACACATGGTCATAAATCATGTCCTTACTGTATGGGAGAGAACAAATTATTTATGCTCATTCATGGAAAGAAACCTTGTTATTTTGACTGTCATCGCAGATTTCTTCCAGCTGATCATCCTTTTCGTAGAAACAGATCTCATTTCAGAAAAGGAACAATTGAAAGGGATGGACCTCCAAAAATGCTATCAGGTTCGGAGTTAAAATCAGTTGTATTTTCATTACCTCCCATCACTTTTGGTCCCACAATAAACCAATAGAAAATTTCTGGTTTTGGGAAAGAACACAATTGGATTAAACGTAGCATATTTTGGGATTTGCCATATTGGTCTGATTTGTTGGTCCGCCACATGTTGGATGTCATGCATATTGAGAAGAACTATTTTGATAATTTGTTTCATACAGTTTTGGATACGTCAGGAAAGAGAAAAGACAATGTAAATGCACGTTTAGATCTTGCCCAAATTTGCAGGTGTCCAGAACTGGAACTGTTTGAGAATGTCAGAACAGAAAGGTTACTGAAACCAAAAGTAGCTTATACACTGTCTAAAGAAAACCGTTTATTATTTTGTCAGTGGATTGCAGATTTGAGACTTCCAGATGGCCGTGCTTCCAATTTGGGTAGATGTGTAAAGAATGGTCATATTACTGGATTAAAAATTCATGATTGTCATGTTATAATGGAAAGACTTCTACCCATTGTATTAAGAGGTCTGTTGAATTCCGTGATTTGGGATTCCATAACAGACATGTCTCATTTTTTTTGGGAAATTTGTGCGGCTACAGCAGATTATGATGCTCTATGCAAACTTGAAGAAGATTCTGTTGTAATTATATGTAAACTGGAAAAAATATTTTCGCCGTCTTTCTTCGACTCAATGGAACATTTGATGTTACATTTTCCATATGAAGCCAAATGTGGAGGTCCAGTACAATTTCGATGGATGTACCCATTTGAAAGATGCATGCAAAAATTGAAAAGAAAAGTATGTAACAAGGCATCCGTTGAAGGATCTATTGCAGAAGCTTATTTTCAAGAGGAAATATCTTTTTTCTGCTCCCATTATTTTGAATCTGAGTATCCTTCAAAACACAACTGAATGGGATGGAACAAGAGGAATATTGATGAAACCGACAATCAATTATCTATTTTCAACCAGCCAGAGCTTGGTTTTGGTGGAGTTTATGAACGCTGGCTTTCGGATGATGAACATCACAGAGCTCATACGTATGTTCTGCTCAACTGTGAAGAGATGACATCAGTTGTACTGTAAGTGTTTATATCACTTATTCTATTATTTATGTTACATTAAATAACTTTGTTTTTTATAGGTTGTATGATAATCATATCAAAAAAAAAATTCCATAAATTACAGCAGCTGCTCTCAAAGAACGCCGACAGAAAAATTTCTCTCAGTGGTTTCAAAAACTGGTAACATAAATTCTTTATCTTTTAGTAACTCATTCAATGTATAGTTTACTATATTGATAATTATTTCACAAATTTTTAGGTGTCTCGACATGCTGATAAAATTGAAAAACGGCTGTGTATATTGAGTAACCCACCTTCCAAACTTGTTATAACTTATAATGCATATGTGGTGAATAGATTTCGATTTCACACACATACATATGGGGAATCAAAAAAAAAACAATGAACAGTGGAGTTAGCTTGAGAGGATCTCGTCATCGAGAAAATGAAGTTGACTTTTATGGCATACTTGATGAAATCATTGAACTCTGTTATCTTGGAAAACATTACATAACCATGTTCAAATGTCGGTGGTTGGATACAGAGAGAGACATGCGTGTTCATCCGACTCATGGAATCATCGATATTAAATGTAAAAGTGTTCTCGCAGTAAATGAACCATTCTTATTGGCTCAACAGGCACATCAAGTTTATTACGCAAAGTACTGTGCTACATCAAGAGACTTGAATGATTGGTGGAGTATAATAAAAATCAAAATTCGAGACAATCAGTTTAGTCAAAGTGAATGTGCTTTCACTGATGTGCAAAGAATTGAAGTTTTTCAAGAGAGTAATCAAAATCAATCTTTTTTAAAAAGAGACATGAGTATCGATGACGACACCCCACATTTAAGAGTCGGTGATGACGATGATGTTAATGATGTCACATATGAATTTGAAATGGTAAGAGATGAAGCAAATGGAACTCAAATGGATATCGATGATGTTGAGGAGGAATATGAAGATGACATTGACATATATGAAGATGATGATGAAGATGAACACTGATAGAATTCCATGGTAGTTATATACAATCATAACTAATATATATGTATATATAATAGTAATTATCAATTATTTTTTAACAACATTAACATTTTCTGTTTCAGATGGACGACGTGACATTTCGTGAGTTGGCGGATGCTGACCTGCCTTTCGATGCAGATGAGTTGCTGGTAGATGACCCTCAGCCTGCAGGCGCTCCAGGGAGTACGCGAAGGGGGCGCGGTCTTGCACGATTGATGATTCCTGACCCCGTCCCCGAGCGACGTCCACGTCTTGGGTTTGATCCATGCACACAGAGGTGTGATAACCTGTGTGATAACCTGTGGATTTGACTAAGATTTCATTAATCTATTCACATAATAAATGTTTATTATTTTTACAGTTTTCCGCATATAACCGTCGGACAGGGCAACGATATTTTGCGCAACTATTTCTCTCAGCCTTGGACCACATGGGGGAAGATTCCCATTGATGTGCAGTAGGCCATGTTCGGCCATTGGTTGGTACGTACATAAATAAATAATTTTTATTTTGAAAATTATTTCATTTCTAACTTGATATTTTGATTTATTTGTAGGGTTTATGGTATCCGATTGAGGATACCATGCATGACACCATCCACGAGGCATGGGAGGTGGCCATGCGTGATCGCTTTCGTCAGTTTTTGCACAATTTAAGAAAAGCTGCCACGAAGAAAGCAGAAGTGTCAAATTTTGACGAGTCATGTAAAGCACACCGACCAGAGTACATTTCATTCCATGTATGGGATGAATTATGTGAGCACTAGTTGAGTGAGGCCTTTTAGAGGAGATCATCGGTGGGGAGGCAGAATCGGGGGAGACAGGAGGTGACTCATTGAGCTGGGAGTCGTACTTTCAGTACTCATAGATAGCATCTGGTACATACATTATTTATAAATATTTTATATAACTATAAATATTAACGGTTTATTTTTTATTCTTATAGGCTGTCGAGCACCCCGATATTACGGAGTACAACGTATATCGGCAGATGTATAGTGATCCTGCTACTAGGGAGCTCAGAGGTGATCGTCAGCGTCACATCATGGTCAGTATTATTTGTTTTCAAGTTTAAAAATTAACTGCATATAATATATTCACAATTTTAATTTTAAATTGCAACTGCAGGAGTCATATGAGGCCGTAGCGTCACAGACCCGACCTGAGAGTCAGGCCGAGTCATCAGATTAGACCACTGGCTGTCAGTTTGATGAGGCGGCATGGATGCAGGCCACCCAGTATGCCTTCGAGAAGGGCCGGGTAGTTGGTATCAGCTCTCGACTAACTCCCAGATATTATTATGGCAGTGCTGCGATGTCGGCGTCCAGCTCGAGAGGAGCTCGTGCATCTTCTTCTGCTACACAGTATGAGGATCAGTTGCGATCTCATACTGCACTGATAGAGAGTCTCCAACAGGAGTAGGAGCAGATGCGTCAGCAGTAGCAGCAGCATGAGGAGGAGCGTCGACGCCAGCAGCAGCTGTATGAGGAGTAGACGAGTCGGTGGCAGCAGCAGCTGCAGGAGCAGATGGAGTACATGCGCCGACTCACTCATGCTTTGGGGATGTATTTTCTTCCACCAGCATCTGCAAACCCCCCCTCCCCCCTCCTTCAGATTAGAGTTTGTTTTTATGTTATAAAGTTTGTTAAATCAAAATATGATTTTTTTTTTCTATTCGTAGTTTCTGTCTCATTATAAAATATTAATAATATTATATTTTGAAATAACAATATTAATATGAATAATAATATTATTTATATTTTATAATATTAAATTTATATATATATTAAAATTTTATAATATTAAAATTTTATTATTATTATATTAATTAAAATAATTTATTTTTTTTATTTGTGAATTATAATTATATTATTATATTAATTAAAATCATTTATTAATATTTTTTTTTTATTTTTGAATTATTATTATATTAATTAAAATAATTTATTAATAATTTATTTTTTTATAGTATTTGCGACGAGATACTATGCCCGTCGCAAATAGTATTATTATTATATTCATGAAAATAATTTATTAATATTTTTATTTTTTTTTAAAAATATTTGCGATGGGCCCGTCGCTCGCAAATAGTTTTTTAAAAAAGTTTTTACAAATATACGGACTAATATTTGCGACGAGAAGGATCTCCGTCGAAATTATACCTTTAGCGACGGGCCCGTCGCAAATAACTGTTGTTGCGACGACGTTTTCCGCAACGGGCTATTTGTGACGGGGGCCCGTCGCAAAAGCCTATTAGCGACGGGATCCCGACGCAAATGCCCCATCGCAAATGCCATTATTTCCAGTTGTGTATCCTCATTCGCCAAGTGGACAATGACATGAAGTGTGAAAATACTTCTATCCTCATGGTTAATAAAAGGAAAGGGAAGACTAAGAGCTTTAATCCCAAAGCTTCTTCAAGGCCTTCCAAGAAAAGGAAGATCAAAGGGGAGACAAGAGAACAAGAGGCTGTTTGTTTCGCATGTGGCAAGAAGGGCCACTGGAAGAAAAACTACACCCAGCCAAGGAAGCAAGGGGAAGCTTCAGGTGCATTTGTTATTGAATGCAATCTATCTATTTCTACTAGTTGGGTATTAGATACTACTTGTGGTGATCACATCTGTATCCAAATATAGGAACCAAGTAGATTCAGAAAGATTGACCAAGGTGAGGTGGATCTACGAGCAGCCAACAGATCCAGACTCGCTGCTGTAGCTGTCGGAGACTACCACCTCACATTGCCTACTGGGATGGTCTTAGTTTTGAAAGGATGTTATTATGTACCCTTTGTAACCAAAAACATTATTTCAGTATCCATATTAGATACTGATGGATTCATTTTCAAGTTTGGAAGTGGATGTTGCTACTTTTATAAAGATAGCATTTGTTTTGGTAGGGAATATTTATATAACGACCATTATGCGTTAGACTACACAAACCAAGTAATGGAAATCGATGACAAAGTTAATTCACATGACTCATACCACACCCAACTTTGGCATCACCGGCTAGGTTATGTCAATGAGAAATGTTTGACAAAATTACATCAAGATGGGTATTTATATTCTTTTGAACTAAAACCACTTGGTGTATGTCATGCATGTCTACAAGGAAAAATGACCAAATCCCCATTTAGTGGGAAAGGTGAAAGGGATAAAGAGATTCTAGAATTAGTTCACACAGATGTGTGTGGACCATTTCCAGTTAAAGCAAGGGGTGGGTTCTCGTACTTCATAACTTTTACTGATGATTTTAGTAGATATGGATATATTTACTTAATGTGGTATAAGTCAGATTCTTTTGATCGGTTCAAAGAATACAAGAATGAAGTTGAGAAATAGATTGGTAAGAAGATTAAGAAACTCCGCTCAGACAGAGGAGGAGAATATCTTAATCAGGACTTCATTGATTTCTTACGGGAGTTTGGGATTCTATCTCAACTCACTCCTCCTTACACACCTCAGTGGAATGGTGTAAGTGAAAGGAGGAACCACACCCTATTGGACACAGTGAGATCAATGATTAGTCATGCGAGTCTTCCATTATCATATTGGGGATATGCATTACAAATAGCAGCACACATACCAAACCAAGTACCAACTAAATAGATAAATGGTATTCCATACGAGTTATGGAGTGGAAGAAAAGCCATTTATCGAATTTACATGTGTGGGGTAGCGAAGCATTTGTTAAGGCCTCTTCAGGTAACAAACTTGCACCCCGAGGCACAAAGTGTATCTTTATAGGATATCCCAAGGAAACAAGGGGATATTACCTATAAAACCCCTCATACAAAAAGGTTACAGTGGCAAGACACACCATATTCCTTGAGAGGGAGCACATCTCTAAAAGAGATAGTGGGAGTGAGATAGACTTCGATGAAGTCGAGGCTCAAGATACACAGGATTTGGTATAAGAACAGATTCCACAAATCCCCATGGAAGAAAAATCTGTTCCAAAGACATAAGAACTGTGTAGGAGCACGAGAGAGGTGAGAGAACCAGAACGATATGGTTTTCTTGTCACAGAGGATGGTGACTCATTATTGGTTGACAATGTTGATCCTCTTACCTACAAGGAAGTAGTTGAAGGCACAGACGTTTCCAAGTGGCAAGAAACCATGAATTCTGAAATGGATTCCATGTACCAAAACCAAGTCTAGATTTTGGTAGATCCTCTAGTTGATGTAAAGACTATTGGTAATAAATGGGTATTCAAGAAGAAACTGGACATGGAGGGGCAAGTCAACACCTATAAGGCATGAATAGTTGCAAAAGGTTTTAGAAAACATCAAGGAATTGACTATGATGAAACATCTTCACTGGTTGCGATGCTGAAATCCATTAGAATCCTATTGGCCATTTCCACTTACCATGACTATGAAATTTGGAAAATGGATGTCAAAACAACATTCCTTAATGGGAACCTCTAGGAAGATGTCTATATGACACAACCTGAAGGGTTTGTGAATCCAAAGGATTCCAACAAGGTATGCAAGTTGCAGAAATCCATTTATGGATTAAAGCAAGCATCAAGGTCATGGAACATTCGTTTTGATGAAGTTGTAATGGAATTTGGCTTTGTTAAGAATGAATGTGAGCCTTGTGTATACAAGTAGTTTAGTGGAAGTGCAGTCATTTTCCTAATAGTATATGTTGATAACATACTACTAATTGGAAACGAAGTACCTGTCTTATAGTCAGTTAAGGCATGGTTAGATAAATACTTCTCCATAAAAGACTTGGGCAAGGAAGCATATATTCTTGGGATCAAGATCCATCGTGATAGATCCAAGAGAATGCTGGGCCCGAGTCAAAGTACATACATTGACAAGATAATGAAGAGATTCAGTATGGAACAATCTAAGAGGGGATTGTTGCCAGTGTCACATGGCATTCATCTTTCTAAGAAAACGTGTCCTTAGACACACGAGGAAAGAAATAAAATGGCTAGGATACCTTACGAATCCACGATTGGGTCAGTCATGTATGTTATGATATGTACAAGGCTAGATGTTTCTTACGCATTAAGTGAGGTAGGCAGATATCAAGCTGATCTAGGAGACTGCCATTGGATGGCAATCAAGACTATCCTTAAGTATGTGAGGCGTACTAAGGATATGTTCCTAGTTTATGGAGGAGATGAGGAACTAGTCATCAGAGGACATGTAGATGCTAGTTTCCAGACTGATCAAGATGACATGAAGTCGCAGACTGGATAAATCTTCAGTTTGAATGGAGGTACAGTGAGCTGGAAGAGCTCAAAGAAAAGTGTGGTGGCAGATTCTACAGTAGAGTCCGAGTATATCATAGCTTCTGAGGCAGCTAAAGAAGTAGTATGGATACAAAGTTTCATCTAAGAGCTGGATGTAGTACCTAGCAGTAAAGATCCTATAACACTCTATTGTGATAATACTACAGCGGCGACACTTGCAAAAGAGCCAATGTCACATCAGCGGACAAAGCACATACTTCGAAAGTATCATCTCTTGAGGGATTTTTCTTAGATAGGTGAAGTTGCAGTGACCAATATTTCCATGGAATACAATGTGGTAGATCCCTTGACTAAAGACTTGTGTAACGCCCCGACCCCAGTTGCCCAGAGTCGGTGAATTATTTCAATACATTGGCATGATTACAAGGAATCACGTCCCGAATGACCGATCAGTTTAGCAATCTTGGAAACACTAGATACATTCATAAAGTTTACATTACATCATAAAAATGAAAACTACAACAACATAGTCTCCATAGTCCACACTCATATCCCCACATACTTTCCCTGCAGGTCATTCATAAATTACTTCTTCACATCCTGGGAAAAATAAAACATTGAAAGGGGTGAGCTCAGATGCTCAGTAAGGATAACAATATAGCGGAGACTTTCATAAATAAACATAAACATTTAAGGCAATGTATAACTAAAACAAAAGCCTTTTAAACTTCAACTTTAGCATAATATGGCATAGATAAAATGGAATAATGCCATTTACTTATTCACATGGATATTCTACTAGTCGAATAATCACATGAAATATCAATAACCACTTTCATAATGACGGAATGCATAATGCCATACTATCATCACCACGTATCCAAGGCCTCGTGCCAAGACTACAAATAAGATTTTTGTTAAGGCCTCATTCCAAGACACTAGTTTGTCTCATGAGACCTAACGATGCATCGCGGAGCTATAGCGGGATCCACCCATCACTTATTAAGTCCAATGCATTCCTCATATGAACAGGTTTAAACATAACATAAACATTCGTATTAAAACTAGCATATGAATACTTTCACCATGAACCATGAATGGTATAAAAATAACACATCCACAGTCAAACATATCACAAAACCTTCAATACAATATGGAAATTTTGTTTCATAATAAATCAACTTCAAAACAAGTTTAAAATCCATTAAAGGATTTTGACGTTGATGAAAATGATTTGTAAAAATCTTTGAGAGAAATACTCCTTTTTCATGAAAACATTTAAAAGTAACACAATTTGGAAAAGAAGTCATTTAAAGACATTTTTGAATCAAAGTGTCCCATAACACTTTGAAACTTTTTAAAGGAATTAATATTTTAAAAACATTCATGTTCATATAAATAAATCCTTAAAAACCATTTTTGAAGACATAGACATTAATGAAAAAGATTTAGAAGAATAAATATTTAAAACATTTGAAATGATGTTTTAGTAAAAAGTCACTTAAAATAATACCTTTGAAAACTCTTTCATAAAACATGGACATGGATAATAAATATGTCCCAGTAGATACTTAAGTAAAAACAACCTCGGATAATAAAGAGATTGTGAAATTAACCCTTACCAATTTGGTAACTTACGAAACATACACCCCATGAAAGAGGTATCATACAATGAATATGTAAATACACATAAATTAAAGTGTATTACACAAAGAATAAAATTATGGGCAGTACATACACCACACAAACGGTAATAGTGTCAATATGGCATGAATCTCACGGGAATAAGGAGTGAGATGAAAACCCCTTACCTTGTACTTTTCCTTGGTCGAGGGTAGGTTAACATCATGTATAATAGTTAAATCATTGTAATTAAATTATACAAGAATAATATACATAAATATTATAACATATATGATCTTTTAATATTTATTTGTTAATAATATTTTAGTACTATCGTCATTTCGGGTGTTAACTGATTCATTTTCCTTTATATGCTTCGTTACGTAAGCCGTGTTTTTTATGGATAGTTTGTATCTTATTCATATCCAGAATGATATAAAGTCCTTAAAAATTACTTTTAATCATAAAACGATAATTATTCTTGAATGGATATGATGGGGAAATGAATCTCATCGCGTTCGTGGAGATGGTAATCCGTACGTAAGCACGAACGCTACTTCCATTTCATTTTTCATTTTAAAATAAATCAAAACCAAATGATAAATAGGTATATAATTATTCCAGTATAATATGATATCTTATATGTGTTACTTAAGTTCATTAACACAATCCTTTATACGTTCCATGTATGGTATGAACGAGTCATATCACTTTGAGGGGGCGGTAGTCCGCACTTCCTCAAATGAAATTTTCGTATATATATACAACATGAAACGAATAATGGTATGATATAAAATGGAATTACAGAAGATTATATATAAAATAAACTTCATTAATATCATTTTTAATTATAGTTCCATCATAATGTCTACCATGAGAGGTGGTAGGAGATAATTGAACAATCATCGCTTCGTGAGGCGTTTGGTTGCCATCCACAGAAACATTATGTTCTTCACACATTAGATGGATGTGTGTGTAAGTGTAGTTCTAATAATTCTAATAACAATATACTATTATATTTAGGATACTATTTTTTTTACAAAGGAAAATAATAAGAAGAGTTTAGGGGTTGGAGAAGTAAAATAAAAGAAAAGAAGCTAAGAGAAATCGTTACCTTTAATTTTGGTAACTCCCTTTGGTTTGAACCAAAAAGGACTATTGAAGTGCCTTCTTCCTAAGGTAATGCTTATAATAGGATTATAGGGATTTAGGGAGCTTAACTGGGTAGATTTTGGACGATCCAAAAGTCTTTATAGGTGTGTGGAATTGGTTAGAAGTGGTTTCCTTTTATAAGGGGGAGGAGGGGCTCTTTAGGAAAATCTAGAAATATTATTTTATAATAAATTCATATTCGGTTTCTAATGGATCCAAAGTGGATTATTTAAAGGTTAAGGTGGGGATGGGTTGAAAACCACTCAACCAATAGAATTTAGATAGGTTTGGGTCATTATATTAACCTTATCTTTTAGTTTTAACTCTTAGTTAATTAGTTTGACACTTACCATGTCACTTTGTATTTTTATATTATATAGTTAATAAACTTACTATAAACATCCAAGAGACCCCCAAGTGGTCCATTAATGATAAAAATATAATGATATAAGTCTATTTGCTGAACATTAGATTTTTAGGAATAGAATATAAATTAATAATATTATATTTGTTTTCAAAACTCATTTATGTCAATTTTAACACTACTCAATAATTGATTTTTTTAAAGTCTTAAAAACTTTATTAATTCAAACCAAATTCATTTAAGAAATAATAACATGTCATATTAACCAATAAAATTCATTTATGTCATCAAAATATTCAAATTATATTTATTTTAACATTTATAATATCAATTATTTGATTCTTTCATTAATAAGGAAAATACTGCATCATTATTGTGTCATATATATTTTTTCTTTTTCAATGTATAAAAATTATAAATAAAATACCATTATGTAGTAAATATTTTTATATTTATAATGAATATTTATAATCTAAAATATAACATATATAACCCCATTTAAATTTTTTTTTCTAAAAGATATAAGCATATGTCATTTTTGTATTCACTTTTACTTAATTAATATAAAGTGTCCCTATCACCTACAAGTGGCTCCATGGGGTCCCAAAATCGACCCAAAGATTCCCATGGTCGGAAATTTATCCACCAATATGGTTAGGACATGTTTTAGGGTAATTTATTATTAATATAATATTATTTTTTAACCCTTATTTATCGGATTTACCCTTTAACCATGGTAAATAAAATATTTACCGAAGTAATTATTCAAAATGTCTAAAAATAAAAGTTACCTATTTACAAAATTTGGACATCCTGATTCCAAATATGGAATCCATTTTTCTAAATTCAAAACACAGAAGTAGAAGAAATAAATTTAAGATTAATTCCCACTATAAAAAAAAGCGTGTTTTTAAGATATAATAACTATCAAAAGATTGAAACTTGTTTATGTCCGGTTTAATTGTGAAATTATGTCCAATGACAAAAATTGTATTAAATGGTAAAAATATATTCTAAATATACTTTAAAACCACTCAAATTAATAATTTATCACTATTAATTATTTCGATTAAAAAAGTTGTTTTTAATTAAAATTTAGTAATTTTCACTATTCATCAAAATATGAAAGTTATCCAAAAAGCACCAAAATTTCACCCTAAGCTAATTTAGATATTCCGAATCCAAAAATGAAGTCCATTTTGAAAGATAAAATTTATAAAATTTCAAAAAGTGGGTATTACTATTCATAACGGCTAGTTTGATTGGTTGTGGTGTGTGTTAGGACTCGAAGTTGCATACAACACACACTACTGTATTTTTCAAAGTGAAGCGTACCGTAGAAGCTTGGGGTGTTACATTCTCCCCTCCTTCAATAAATTGCATCCTCGCAATTTGAAATTATTCTTCGAAAATAAAAGGTTGAAAATAGAAAGTATCTTTGTGGGAAAACCCACATCAGAAATTGGGTTAATAAAATTCAGTCTTAATAAGAGGAAAAGAGAAATGAAAGGGTCACCACCAAATTATGATCTCGATTAGGAGAACATTGGTGGAAATTAGAGACACGTAATTGGAGTAAAAACATAAATATTTATAGGGAGTGATTTTAGTCATCAATCACAAACAATTGTAGAATTGTGGGCCTCAAAGCCACCAATTTATGATGATTTAAAATACCATTGGTTCAAAAAAACATAAGGTATTAGGATAAAACATTTTTGGTTTTAAGATCCCTTCCTTAAAGTTTAATAATTAATTTATCCATAAAATAAGAGGAAATATATATATATATATATATATATATATATATATGTATTTATATATACTTGACAAGTAGAGTTTCATCCTTCAACTAATTCCTACTACAAACTCATCTTTTACTCTAAAAGATTTAATATATATATATATATTATATTTATCCTAATCGTATAGGGTTCCAAAAATAATGAATTTATAATCACATATCATACCCTTTAAAACAAACTACATTATTCAATCCAGGACATCATGTGGGCTAGTGGTAGGTGATACACCCTTGTCGCCCTTCGGTTGTGGGTTCAAGTCTTGCGGCCTTGCCGGACGCGACGGGTTGCCGCCCAACCTCCGGGTTGTCCTTTTATAAAAATACAAAAATAACCTTTCAAACTAAATTCCTTCCAACCTTTATACTTATCCAAAATACTTCTGTAAACTCTCAGTCCAAAATTTATATGAAAGGTAAACATAATATAGATCATTTTTACCCCGTAATAGAATGTGAATACCTTCATTATGTATTCTTTTAAAACACTGAAACATCCTGAATTACCATAAAATCTTATTGATTACATTCATGCTCCCTTATTCCTTATAGAATACTGGATATACTTCATCCATCCAAAAATGTTTTAAACTCCAACAATGATGGAATATATAAACATTTAATCAGTTTCAAGGCAGTCAAGAATATCCAATATAATTTAACCAAATCAACCATATCTTATCCCAAAATCTATACCTCAATATTAGGACCATATTAAGGTTTATCTTTCCTTCAACCATGTAATTTCCAAAAAGTTTAACTCGCTGTAGAGTCACTCTTCTTAGTACCATAAAATCTCAAATCCTCAATGAAATAGTACTGCAGTATAATCCTTATTTATTTCCAGTACATCATTGATACAACACTTCAATGAAATAATCAAAAAATAAAAACATAATAACACTAGTCATTCCTCTTCATCTATGGTAGTATCATAACTTTATTATTATCCAATAGCATCATTTGCAGCATAGTCTGATGATTTGGACATCGATTTGCGTAGTGTCCAAAATCCTTGCAGATGAAGCATTGTACATTTGAAACCTTTTTCTTTCCCTTGCAGTCACGTACTTGGTGTCCTTTTTTCTCCACACTTATAACATACTCCCATTTCCTTAAAGCATTTTCCAAGGTGATTCTTTATACAGTTATCACATATGGAAAAATACTTCTTTACCATATTCCCTTTATCAGTCCTTCTCTCTACCATCCTTTCCTTCTCTGGCTTCCCTTCAAAGCCATAGGACTCCAAGAATTCTTTACTTATCATATCAACACATGATAATATTTATTCATATGATGATAATATGTGGGAGACTATTTCCCTTCTAAATTCTGGCTTAAGACCATGAAATATATGATCTTTCTTACTCTTTGGATCATGTGTATTGCTGGAGTTCTCATTCCTTCTACTGGGTGCCATTTCTAAACAATGGCATAAACTAGATCAGTTTATGAATCAAAATACATAATTCCATACTTGTAAAACACTTAATATAAATTGAATAGTTTATGGATATAATACATAATCATAAAAATGTTTTCTTTGAGGAAGTATATACTCATAAACCCTTCATAATGGTTCGTAAAGAAAATGAGAATTATCCTAAGCATATCCCCCGAGAGTGTCGTAACCAAGAGTGCAGCAATGCCCGTTTCCGTGCACCAGTTCCCGTTCGAGTATAGCTCAAAGAGGTGTTTTCAGGTTTTACACCTCGGTACATCTATGCCAGAGCTGCCTCTACCTGCTCATATCCAAACAGGGATGTATTGCTCGGAAATCTCACAAAATTTCTACAAAATCAAAATTCTAGGAATTTCTTGTCTACTAATCCTCAAAGTCTATCTTAGGGATATGTTCTCTAATCAAAGTTTATCTAAATCTAGCTTCTAAGGTTATTTCTAAACTACCTCTAATACCAACTGTAACACCTCGACCCCAGTTTCCCAGAGTCGGTGTATTATTTTAATACATTGGCATGATTACAAGGAATCACGTCCCGAATGACTGATCAATTTATCAGTCTTGGAAACACTAGATACAATCATAAAGTTTACAATACATCATAAAAATGAAAACTAAAACAACATAGTCTCCATAGTCCACACTCATATCCCCACATACTTTCCCTACAGGTCATTCATAAATTACTTCTTCACATCATGGGAAAAATAAAATATTTAAAGGGGTGAACTCAGATGCTCAGTAAGGATAACAATATAGCGATGACTTTCATAAATAAACATAAACATTTAAGGCAATGTATAACTAAAACAAAAGCCTTTTAAACTTAAACTTCAACATAATATGGCATAGATAAAATTAAATAATTCTATTTACTTATTCACATGGATATTCTACTAGTCGAATAATCACATGAAATATCAATAACCACTTTTATAATGACGGAATGCATAATACCTGACTATCATCACCACGTAGCCAAGGCCTCGTGCCAAGAATACAAATAATATTTTTGTTAAGGCCTCGTTCCAAGACACTAGTTTGTCTCATGAGACCTACCGATGCATCGAGGAGCTATAGCGGGCTCCACCCGTCATTTATTAAGTCCAATGCATTCCTCATATGAACAGGTTTAAACATAACATAAACATTCGTATTAAAACTAGCATAAGAAATGTCAATACTTTCACCATGAACCATGAATGGTATAAAAATAACAAATCCACAGTCAAACACATCACAAAACCTTCAATACAATATGGAAGTTTTTTTTCATAATAAATCAACTTTAAAATAAGTTTAAAATCCATTAAAGGATTTTGACGTTGATGAAAATGATTTTTAAAACTCTTTGAGAGAAATACTCCTTTTTCATGAAAACATTTAAAAGTTAAACAATTTGGAAAAGAAGTAATTTAAAGAAATTTTTGAATCAAATTGTCCCATACCACTTTGAAACTTTTTAAAGGAATTAATATTTTAAAAACATTCATGTTCATATAAATAAATCCTTAAAAACCATTTTTGAAGACATGGACATTAATGAGAAAGATTTAGAAGAATAAATATTTAAAACATTTGAAATGATGTTTTAGTAAAAAGTCACTTAAAATAATCCCTTTGAAAACTCTTTCATAAAACATGGACATGGATAATAAATATGTCCCAGTAGATACTTACGTAAAAACAACCTCGGATAATAAAGAGATTGTGAAATTAACCCTTACCTATTTGGTAACTTATGAAACATACACCCCATGAAAGAGGTATCATACAATGAATATGTAAATACATATAAATTAATGTGTATTACACAAAGAATACAATTATGGGTAGTACATACACCACACAAATGGTAACAATGGCAATATGGCATGAATCTCACGGGAATAAGGAGTGAGATGAAAACCCCTTACCTTGTACTTTTCCTTGGTAGAGGGTAGGTTAACATCCTGTATAATAGTTAAATCATTGTTATTAAATTATAAAATAATCATATACATAAATATGATATCATATATGATCTTTTAATATTTATTTGTTAATAATATTTTAGTACTATCGTCATTTCGGGTGTTAACTGATTCATTTTCCTTTATATGCTTCGTTACGTAAGCCATGTTTGTTATGGATAGGTTGTATCTTATTCATATACAAAATGATATAAAGTCATTAAAAATTATTTTTAATCATCAAATGATAATTATTCTTGAATTGATATGATGGGGAAATGAATCTCATCGCGTTCGTGGAGACGGTAATCCGTACGTACGCACGAATGCTAATTCCATTTCATTTTTCATTTTAAAAGGAATCAAAACCAAATGATAAATAGGTATATAATTATTCCATTATAATATAATATCTTATATGTGTTACTTAATTTCATTAAAAACATCCTTTATACATTCTATGTATGGTATGAACGAGTCATATCACTTTGAGGGGGCGGTAGTCCGCACTTCCTCAAATGAAATTTTCGTATATATATAAAACATGAAATGAATAATGGTATGATATAAAATGTAATTATATAAGATTATATATAAAATAAACTTCATTAATATCATATTTAATTATAGTTCCATCATAATGGCCACCATGAGAGGTGGTAGGAGATAATTGAACAATCATCGCTTCGTGAGGCGTTTGGTTTCCATCCACAGAAACATTTTGTTCTTCACCCATTAGATAGATGTGTGTGTAAGTGTAGTTCTAATAATTATAATAACAATATCCTAGTATATTTAGGATACTGTTTTTGTTACAAAAGAAAATAATAAGAAGAGTTTAGGGGTTGGATAAGTAAAATAAAATAAAAGAAGCTAAGAGAAATCGTTACCTTTAATTTGGGTAACTCCCTTTGGTTTGAACCAAAAAGGACTATTGAAGTGACTTCTGCCTAAGGTAAGGCTTATAAGAGGATTATTGGAATGTAGGGAGATTAATTGGTCAGATTTTGGACGAGCCAAAAGTCTTGAGAAGTGTGTGGAATTGGTTAGAAGTGGTGTCCTTTTATAAGGGGGAGGAGGGGCTCTTTAGGAAAATCTAGAAATATTATTTTATAATAAATTAATATTCGGTTTATAATGTCTCCAAAGTTGATTATTTAAAGTTTAAGGTGGGTATGGGTCGAAAACCACTCAACCAATATAATTTAGACAGGTTTGGGTCATTATATTAACCTTATCTTTTAGTTTTAACTCTTAGTTAATTAGTTTGACACTTACCATGTCACTTTTTATTTTTATATTATATAGTTAATAAACTTACTATATAACTACAAGAGACATCCAAGTGGTCCATTAATGATACACCTATCATGATATAAGTTTCTTTTCCAAACCTTAGATTTTTAGGAATAGAATATAAATTAATAATATAATATTTGTTTTCAAAACTCATTTATGTCAATTTTAACACTACTCAATAATTGATTTTTTTTAAAGTCTTAAAAACTTTATTAATTCAGAAAAAAATTAATTTAAGAAATCCTAACATGTCATATTAACCAATAAAATTCGTGTATGTCATCAAAACTTTCAAATTATATTTATTTTAACATTTATAATATCAATTATTTGATTCTTTCATTAATAAGGAAAATACTGCATCATTATTGTGTCATATATATTTTTTATTTTTCATTGTCTAACCATTATTTAGTAAATATTTTTATCTTTCTAATGAATATTTATAATAAAAAATATAACATATACAACCCCATGTAAAAATTGTTTTTCTAAAAGATATAAGCTTATGTCATTTTTGTATTCACTTTAACTTAATTAATATAAAGTGTCCCTATCACCTACAAGTGGATCCATGGGGTCCCAAAATCGACCCAAAGATGACCATGGTCAGACATTTATCCACCAATAAGGTTAGGACACGTTTTAGGGTAATTTATTATTATTATAATATTATTTTTTAACCCTTATTTACCGGATTTACCCTTTAACCATGGTAAATAAAATATTTACCGAAGTAATTATTCAAAATGTCTAAAAATAAAAGTTACCTATTTACACAATTTTGACATCCTGATTCCAAATATGAAATCCATTTTTCCAAATTCAATACACAGAATTGGTAGAAATTAATTTAAGATTAATTCCTACTGTCAAAACAAAAAGCGTGTTTTTAAGATATAATAACTATCAAAAGATTGAAACTTGTTTATGTCCGGTTTAATTGTGAAATTATGTACAATGAACAAAATTGTATTAAACGGTAAAAATATATTCTAAATATACTTTAAAACCACTCAAATTCATAATTTATCACTATTAATTATTTCGATTAAAAAAGTTGTTTTTAATTAAAATTTAGTAATTTTCACTATTCATCAAAATATGAAAGTTATCTGAAAAGAACCAAAATTTCACCCTAAGATAATTTCAATATTCCAAATCTAAAAATGAAGTCCATTTTGAAAGATAAAATTTATAAAATTTCAAAAAGTGGTTATTACTATTCATAACGGCTAGTTTGATTGGTTGTGGTGTGTGTTAGGACTCGAAGTTGCGTACAACACACGATACTGTATTTTTCAAAGTGAAGCGTACCGTGGAAGCTTGGGGTGTTACAACTTGACTCAGTAAAAAAATGATCATCATGTAATGTCTAGCGGACTAAAAGTTGGAGGCAGTTGGCTCTAGTCCAAGTGGGAATTTGTAAGGGTTGGTGTCCTGAGAACCAACTGTTTTGTACTTTGATTACATGAATGTACTCTTATTATATATTGTTCATTGTTCTGCATGACTATAATATAATAATGTCCTGGAATATTTGTTGCATTAATAAGGTCATGGAAGATCCCTACTATTATGAGAACTTTGAAATGCTATAACAATATTCTTAAATAAAGTTCTACGGTTGGATGACATACTATGATAGGACACATAGTATACAGACTGTCATGTGCAAGTACTCATAAGAAGATGAGACTCTCTCTCATGGAGTTCGCACTTGGTAATCTCCAAGATGGGAGATTATGAGAATAGACCCACCAGTAGCAATTCTGTATGTCTTGGTGTCATCAGATATTGCAATCTGTGAGCGCGCGTAATGATCCTTAGACTGGAAGATTATCATTAACTCATGTCATGACTCACGCACTTAGATTTGCTGACGAAAACCATCACGTAGACAGTTGGCGGGAAGTAGGGTACGTTGGGTGCATCACGAATGACATGTTGTTAATGGATAGGTCGAAGAAGGATTTATCCTTTCCATATTTATGGAAGTAGATATCTCAGGCCCTTTGATTGAAATAGAATTTTCAAACAAATTCCATGGCCATGGTGATACGACGAGTTTATTTCTGGAAGTCAAAGAATGACAGATCAAGCATATAGGTTTATGAAACTGTCATGAAACCTGCTTGATGAGATATTGAGACAAAGGGATTAAATTACACAGTAAGCATTCATATGAGGTGACACGTCAATGTGGAGTCAACTTCTTTCTCTTAGATGCCTTGACTCGTTGCTAGACAGTAATCTTGGACTTTAGGCAAGCCCGCCTAATGCCAATGAGAAAGAGGCCTAGAGGGTCACACACTAAGTGTATCCAAGTATCACAAGTAGAAAAAATATTATTCCCGTACATGGTTTAATAATTATTCAAGGAAGCCTAAATCATTTTAATGATGGAGGAAGAAGGAAATGAAAAAAAGATATACACTCCGTGTATTAATGATTACACGCCGTGTAGTTTTATGAAAAACAAGTACACGCCGTGTATTAATGATTACACGCCATGTAGTTTTCCAGTCGGGATTTTGAGGATATAATATTGTTTTATTAAATGATATTTATTATAATCAGCCTGGGTATATGTTAAGGAATTAATTATTTGACACGGGGGTTTTCAATAAGAGTTAATGAAATAAATAAAACGCGTAACGCGTTTATTTATTGTCATAAATCTACAACCACAAACCCAATTATAAATATCCTCACAACCTGAATTCTTTTCTTACACACAAGAGAATCGTTGTGCACAACAATTCTGAAGAATTCTTTCAAGGCCGAAAGAACCTCTTCTTCCAAGAACGCTCTCAAGACTGATAGAGATCATCTTCTATCAAATCAAGACGATCTAAGGTGGAAAACACAAGAAAAGGTTTCTCCATGATAGTACCCGGAGACTCATTTGGCGACGCCCAAAGATACGAGGTGTACGTGTGGATCACTGCTAGAGGAAGTCTACACTTGGCTTCTGCGACACAACGATGAATCACACCGGAACATGATCAAGAACATCAATGAAGAAAGAACACCCAAAAGGTAATTCTTGTCAATTAATTAAATTAACTACAATCAACCCGTGAAAATCCACTTTTGTGGTTCCGGGACCTTTATTCTTCTTTGTCTATTTCTGTGAATCGATCCGTGGAGACTAGCATTTATCGTCGTATTGATCCCGGATTGATCATTGCTAATGACAAAAAACCAAGTTGGCACATCCACCCACGAGCTTCCACTGAGCCCGAAACCTTCAATCTCTCCCTCTCAAGAACAAGAGAAGTTCTTCATGACTGAAGAACAAGCGATCAAGAAAGATCGACGCAAGACATTAGCTTCACCACGCGAGCACCCGGAGAACAAGTGACGTTGTTCGGAGACCATTGAAGCACATATGGATCACCTCTAGAGGGATTTTAGTTTGGATCCACGAGAGTGCAACAAAGGAAATCTGGAAGGGTTATTCTGTATGATCAATGATCATCAACGAAGAAAGTACACAAGACCCAGGTATTTAATTTCTTCAGAAATTAATAAATTAATTATAAACATGATGTGCAAGATCATCTTTCTCGGATTCAACATTTTTCTTCTCTTTGTCTAAATATTTAATTTTAATCCATGGGTATTGGTGTTCATCATCATATTGGTCCCATATTAATCATTGATTATGGTAAAATCAAAGTTGGGCCCCACCAACTACCATGCCTTGGCTGCATCCGGATCCTACAAGTGGTATCAGAGGGGACTCATCATCATTTTTAATTATTTAAATAATTTGTTGATGATTTACACTTTAATAATTTGTTTTTTAAATTCATGTTTAATCGTTCTTGTAATCTGAATTTCGAGATATGTTCTTCCTCTTTTTGTTTCTCACAGATCGAATATAAACAAATAATTTTTTAATTAAAATTAAATCGAAGATCTCATCAGGAGGCGCTGAAGATTCTGTCCAGGTAACATGACAATACACACTGTGTATTTGGATTTAAATGCCATGTAATCTTCCATACACACTGTGTAGTTGTGTTCAGTTCATCAGGAGTAATTAGATAATTACTCAAGCCATGTGCATTAATGACACGTGGTGCAGTTAATTCTTACACCGCGTGTTGGCCAAGATAGACTGTTGCACAGTCAGTCAGATTAAACGTTGTGTGGCTCACTAGACACGGCATGTAGTCCCTCTAGGTCAAGGGACAAACTGTGTATTCCATACACGACTAAGCTGACTGGTAACCGTGTAGCCCAGAGACAACATGGTGTGTGGCCCACTGTACACACTGTGTACTCTAATATTTACGAAGTACGCCCCACATGCCGAGTCCCTAGGCGTGTACTTCAGATAAGATGACGAAGGCAGTACACATCGTGTATTCGGAACTACACGTTGTCTACTTTACCAAATTACACAGAATTAAAACTTTAATGTTTGGGTAATGTTTAGAATTACATATCATGTATATTCAAATGAGTGTTCACCATGTTATCACCAAATTTATGGATAAGAATCTCAGGGAAATTTAGAAAAGGATTAAGATAAAAGGATTGATTAATTAAAGATAATAATTAATCGATTCAAGAGTGATTTATCTTAATAAGAACGATTAAATAATTGAATGCTAGTTTTATTAAATTCATAATTCATTGTATGTATGTGGATGATCATGATATAGACCAGACATTTGTACGTGATTGGTTCCCTTTTAATTTATTTTAAATTAAATTGTTGGTCTGCGTGCAATCTCTTCTCATTAATATATAGGGCATGCTTGTCCATGGATTCTTTTATGAAAACCCCATTTTACCCCTCATTTTCGTGTGAGTTAAAAAACATATTTAATGGATGGATCTCCCATTCTTGTGAAGGCGGTTCAAGTAAGGAGACGAGGTAAAACCAATCCAAGGAGATACAAAGGTGGAAAGGTGGAAAGCTGTAGACATGAACCATAAATGGTTTCAGGTATTTCTCTCCTAGGATAGTGGTTAGTTTATCAACTGATAGATAAACTAACCATTATAAGAGATCATGATCATGCCCTTTAATTTATTTTATTTCTATCATTTTCATGGTTTTCATTATGGATGTGTTGTCACGACTATATAATTAATGAATTAACAAGCATTCAAGATGGAACTAAAATAAACTAGGATTATGAGTAAATATCATCAATACATGGTTAATCACTTAAGTAAGTTCCACTTAATATTAACGAGCATGTGATAAAGATAATAAGACAATTTATGTATAAGAGATAAAAACCCCTCAATAAAATATTAAGTCAGACTAAGCCTTCTGTTACTTGATTAAAGGCAAGAATCAATAAAACTATGTGTTTGAACAACCATTTTTGAGGAACTTACTTTTATATTGGAAGCTCTTATTAAAGTTTCAGGTTGACTTAAGCATTTTAAATCAAGACGAGTAGCCCTTGCTAGACTTGGTGTAAATTTGGAGACAACTTTTGAGGAAATCCAAGTCAGGGTTTTAGGATTGGGGAGTCTACTCAATGGATTAAGGAGCTGCAAGCCCGTAGTTGGAAAAGACTTTCCTACATAAATACCTTCAAATAGATTGACCAACCCTTTTTGGAGTTATGAAAAGAGGAATATGGATCCTTGGCACTATAATATCTTAGAAACTAGACATTTTGAATTCAATGGTGTGGTCCATTGGGACTTGATAAAATAGTGAGAGACTTAATAAAATTAATTTATTATTTCTCATAATATGTAATCAAGAAAGTACTAATTATCTTCTCTTTTAATTGTAGAATAAAAATGATAAGCTTTTCAACCACACTATCCCTATGATTAATACTGTATAAATAAAACATCCTCACCGATAGTAGCTTTTAGGAATGGTTTAGACACCTTCGGGTCATTTTATGCCATGAATGAAAATCTTACGTGTTGGAGTCCTCATTACCTGATCCACCTGCCCAAGAGGTGAGTGATGAAGAGTTTTTGGTCTACGAGAAACATATGAATGGTGTGGCCGATATTTAATGTTTGATGTTATCATCAATTTATAGTGAACTTATGATGTCTCACAAAAACATGGATTCCTATAGCATGATCGAGCACCTCTATGGTCTTTACCAAGAGAGAGAAAGATAGGAACAATTTGAGATCTCCAAGGCACTTTTTCAAAGTAACCTTAGAGAGGGTGCCCCAGCTGAGCCTCATGTAGTCAAGATCATTGGGTACATTGAGTGTTCAGAGGTTCTAGGGTTTAAACTCCATGAAGAACCGGGTACCGATCTCATTCTCGCATAACTCCCTCAAAGATTCTCTAGTTTTTTTTGTGAATTTAAATATGAACAAAATTGAGAAGTATCTACCAGATCTTCTTATACTCCTTCACCAAGTGGATAGATACATGAAGCGTGAAAAACCTTCTATCCTTATGGAGAATAAGAGTAAAAGGAATGTGAAGATCTTTAAGCCTAATGCTTCTTCACACCCTTCCAAGAAAAGGAAGATCAAAGGGGACAGAAGGGAATGAGAAGTTGTTTGTTTTGCATGTGGAAAGAAGGGCCACTGGAAGAAAAACTGCACCCAGCTAAAGAAGCAAGGGAAAGCTTTAGGTGCATTTGTTATTGAGTGAAATTTATCTATTTCTATAAATTGGGTATTAGATACAACTTGTGGTGCTCACAAATGTATCCAAATATAAGAACCAAATAGATTCAAGAAAATTGACAGAGAGGAGGTAGATCTACGAGCAGCCAACGGAACTAGACTTGGTGTTGTAGCTGTCGAGGAATACCACCTCACATTTCTGAATGGGATGATCTTGGTATTAAAATATTTTTATTATGCACCTTCTGCAACCAAAAACATCATTTCTATATCCAGACTAGATACAGATGGATTTATTTTCATGTTTGGAAATGAATGTTGCTTCTTTTATAAGGATAGCATTTTTTTGGTAAGGCACATTTATATAACACTCTTTACATGTTATATTACATAAACCAAGTAATGACAATCGATAATGAAGCTACTTCACATGAATCATACCACACCCAACTTTGACATCACCGACTAGGTCATGTAAATGAGAAATTCTTGAAAAAGTTACATCAAGATGGATATTTAGATTCTTTCAAACTAAAACCACATGGTGTATGTCACGCATTTTTACAAGGAAAATGACCAAAACCCATTTAGTGAGAAAGGTTAAAGAGCCAAAGAAATTCTTGAATTGGTTCATATCGATGTGTATAGACCATTTTCAGTTGAATCAAGGGTTGGGTACTCATACATCATAACATTTACTGATGATTTTAGTAGATATAGATATATCTACCTAATGAGGTATAGGTAAACTTCTTTTGATAAGTTCAATGAATATAAGAATGAAGTTGAGAACCATCTTGGTAAGAAGATTAAGAAACTATGCTCAAACCTAGGTAGAGAATATCTTAATCAAGACTTCATTGATTATTTATAGGAGTTTGGGATCCTATCCCAACTCACTCCTCCTTACACACTCGAGTGGAATGGTGTAAGTGAAAGGAGGAACCACACCTTGTTGGACATGGTGAGATCAATGATGAGCCATGAAAGTCTTCTATTATCCTTTTTGAGATATGCGTTAGAAATAGTGGCACACATAATAAACCAAGTACCAACTAAATCGATAAATGGAATTCCATATGAGATTTGGAGTGGAAGAAAAGCCATGTTATAAAATTTACATGTGTAGGGAAGTGAATCATTTATTAAGGCTTCATCAAGTAAAAAACTCACACCCTAAGGCACAAAGTGTACCTTTATAGGATACCCCGAAGAAATAAGGGGATATTACATATACAACCCCTCAAACAAAAAGGTTATAGTGGCAAGACACACCATATTCCTTGAGAGGGAGAACACCTCCAAAAGAGACAGTGGGTCCAATATATACTTTGATGAAGTTGAGGCTCAAGGTACATGAGAGTTAGTATAAGAGAAGATTCCACAAAGCCCCGTGTAAGAAATATCTGTTTCCAAGACACAAGTACTAAATAGGAGTAAAAGAGAGGTTAGAGAATCAGAATAGTATGGTTTTCTAGTTACCGAGGATGGTGATTCATTATTAGTTGATAATAATGACCCTTTAACCTACAAGGAAGCAGTAAGTAGAACAGACATTTCCAAGTGGTAAGAAGTTATGAATTATAAAATGGATTCCATGCACTAAAACCAAGTTTGGATTTTGGTAGATCCTCTAGCAGATGTAAATCCAATTTGTTGCAAATGGGTATTCAAGAAGAAACTGGACATGGAAGGACAAGTAAATACCTATAAGGCATGAATGGTTGCAAAAGGGTTTAAAAAACATCAAGACATTGACTACAAAAAAACCTTTTCACCAATTGCAATGCTGAAATCTACCAGAATTATACTATCCATTTTCACTTACCATGACTATGAAATTTATAAAATGGATGTCAAAACAATCTTCCTCAATAGTAACCTTCAGGAATATGTCTATATGACACAACTTAAAGGGTTTGTGACTCTAAAGGATTCCAATAAGATACGCTATTTGTAAAAATCCATTTATGGATTAAAGAAATAATCCAGGCCATGGAACATTCGTTTTGATGAATCTATAATGGAATTTGGTTTTATAATGAATGAATGTGAGCCTTATGTCTACAAACGGTTTAGTGGGAGTGCAGTCATTTTCCTAATAGTATATGTTGATGACATATTACTTATTGGAAATGAGATACCCATTTTAAAATTTTTTAAGGCATGGTTGAATCAATGATTCTCCATAAAATAATTGGGTGAGGCAACATATATTCTTGGGATTAAGATCCATCATGATAGATCCAAGAGATTACTAGGCCTAAGTCAAAGTATATACATTAACAAGATACTGAAAAGATTCAGTATGAAAAAAATCCAAGAGGGGATTGTTGCCAGCGTCACATAACATTCATATTTCCAAGAAAATGTGTCCTCATATGCATGAGGAAATAAATAAAATGTAAATGATTACATATGAATCAAAGATTGGGTTAGTCATGTATGACATGCTATGTAGTAGGCCAGATATTGCCTATGAATTAAGTGTGGTAGGAAGATATCAAGCTAATCTAGGTGACCGATATTGGATGGTAGTCAAGACTATCCTTAAGTTTATAAGGCATAATAAGGATATATTTTTGGTTTATAGAGGATATAGGAAACTAGTCATCAGAGTATATGAAGATTCTAGTTTTCAGACTGATCAAAATGACATGAAGTCACAAACAAGATACATCTTTACTTTGAATAGAGGTGCTGTGAGCTGGAAGAGCTCAAAGAAAGGTGTGGTCATAGATTCTACAGTATATTCTGAGTATATCTTCGATTCTGAGGTAGCTAAAGAAGCAGTTTGGATGCATAACTCCATCTAAGAGATGGATGTGGTACCTAACAATAAAGATCCCATCACACTCTATTGTGATAATACTACGACGGTGGATCTCGCAAAAAAGACAAGGTCACATCAGTGGATGAAGCACATACTATTAAAGTATCATCTTTTGAGGGATTTTTATCAGATAGGTGAAGTTATAGTAAGTAGTATTTCCATGGAAGGCAACGTGGAAGACCCCATGACTAAATTCTTGACTCATAAAAAACATGATTATCATGTGAGGTCTAGCGGACTGAAAGTCGTAGGCGGTTGGATCTAGTCCAAGTGGGTGTTTGTTGGAGTTGGTGTCCTAGAACTAACTCTTTGCACTTTGATTACATGAATATTTAATTTATTTAAATATTAAACATCTTATTACATATTGTTCATTGTTTTTCATGACTGTAATGCAATAATGTCCTAGAGTATTTGTTGCATTAATAAGTTCATAACAGTTCCCTACTATAATGAGAAACTTGAAGTGACATGACAATATTCTTAAATATAGTTCTATGGTTGGATGACATACTATGATAGGACACATAGTATACATACCTCCAGGTACAAGTACTCATAAGAAGATGAGACTTCTTCTCATGAAGTTCTCACTTGGTAATCTCTAAGATGGGAGATTATAATAATAGATCTGCCAGTAGGAATTATGCATGTTTTGGTGTCATTGGATATTACTATCTACGAGCATGTGTAATGGTCCATATACTTTAAGATTATTATTAATATGTGTCATGACTCATGCACTTAGATTTTTTGATAAAAACCGTCATGCCATATGTTGGTGGGAAGTAGGGTACGTTGGATGTGTCAGGAATGGAATGTTATTAATGGATAAGTCAAGGAAGGATTTTCCCCTTTCATTTATGGAATTTGATATCTCACCCTTTTGATTGAAATAGAACCATCTACCTAAATTCCATGGCCATGGTGTAATGATGAGTTTATTTCAGGTAGTTAAATAATGATGTATCAAGCATATAAGTTAATGACACTATCATGAAACCTGCTTGATGAGATATTGTGAAAAAGGGATTATATTACATAGTGAGCATTCCTTTGTGGATGTCGTCATTGCGACTTTAAGTTCTTTCTCTTGGGTGCCTTGACTCGTTGCTAGAAAATAATCTTAGACTTTAGGAAAACCCACTGAATTCCAATGAGAAAGAATCCTATAGGGTCACACACTAAGTGTTTCTGGTGGTCTCAATTAAATTCTATTTTAATTCAATTAATGGAATAAATATTATTCTCAAGACTGAGTAATAATTTTATTCAATTTAAAATGATCGCATAAATTAAACAAATATTTATTCACCAAATTGTGAATAAAATATATTTATTTATATTATTGAACATTTAATAAATATTTATTTACTAGTTTGTATATACAAATATTTATTTAATAGTTTGTAAATAAAAATATTTTTTTAAGAGAATAAAATATTTTATTCAGGTGTTGAATAAACGGAAGAGGAGTTCAAACAGACCAAGACTGTGTCCGTTGATAAATTGATTATTTACAAGTTGGTGAATAATGTTTATCTAGTTGGTGCAAGAAATAATAATAATAATGTTATCATTATGTGGCATGAGATTTCATTTATTGTTCTATTTTGTGAAAGTTGGCGCACAACAAATAATGGTGCTATTATTGTTATTATGTGGCATGAGTTTTCTCTAATAGTTATAATTTCATTTAATTTTTATTTCACAATTAAATATTTTAACTAAAACCCCATATCGATTAATAGGAAAGTACGTCTATTGTGCAAAATCCCCCAAAAAAATTGAGATTTGTTGAGCCAAACATTTTCTCTCTCGACTCCTCTCATCTCTCTCTCTCTAGAATGAGATAATTTCTTCAAGACTAAAGAACGAGTGATCATGAACGATTGATGCAAGACATTCTATTCACTATGCTAGCACTCAGATAATGAGTGAAGTTGTTCTAAGACCATTGGAGCACATGTGAATCATCGCTAGAGGGATTCTACTTTGGATCCTTAAAAGCACAACGAAGGAAATCCACAAGGTTCATTCTGGACGATCAACAATCATCAACGAAGAAAGTACTTAAGACCCAGGTATTTAATTTCTTAAAAAATTAATAAATTAATTATAAACATGATGTGAAAGATCCTCTTTCTAGGATTTAGCTATTTTCTTCTCTTTGTATAAATATTTGATTTTAATCCATGGATACTGGCATTCATTGTCGTATTGATCCTAGATTAGTCATTGATTACAGTAAAAGCAAAGTTGGTCCCCACTAACTGCCACACTTCTGCTGCGTCCGGATCCTACAATCAATATGTTATTGGGTACATTTGTGTCAATCGGTTGAATTTTTAAGGTATAAATAGGAATGCGAATTGGTTTATGGTGATGCATGTTACATTTTAGAGTATCTAGAAAGGAAATGTCAGGACAATCCATCATTTGTGTATACTATGTAGTTTGACATGAATGGTCAATTTAGTAATATTTTCTAGGATGATCCAAAAATAAAGACATATTATGAGTTGTCTGAAGATGATGTTATCTTTGACACCACTTTCAATATTTTTAATGATTACATGCCCTTAAGTGTATTTGTGGGGTTCAGTCATCATTAAAAGATTTTATTTTTTGGGGAAACTTTGTTATATGATGAAACCAAGACTTTGTTTTCTTGGTTGTTTCAAAAAAAATTATAGATGCATCACACAAGGATACCTCTAACTATATTTACTGATTAGGATTCAACAATGAGAATATTCATTTCATAAGTTTTAGTGGGAACTTAACATTGCCTTTGTTCGTGGCATTTGATGCAAAATGACATTAAACATTTAGGTAATTTAATGAAATATGGATATAGTTTTCTAACTAGATTTAAGAGGTACATGTTCCAATACCATGATGCACATCAATTTGATCAGGAGTGAGCTTCCCTTAGAGTAAAATATGGGGATGAGAAATCACAATGGTGAGATGATGTATTCATGTTACGAAAAAGTGGGTGCATTGCTTGTTGAAAGATTCTTTAACATTGGGTATTTGAAACACTCAATTAAGTGAAAGTTTTAATAGATTACGTAAAGATTACGTTCATTTCAAGTTTAGTGTTTTTGATTTATTTAAGAAGTTGGAGCGATTGTTAGAAAAAAATAGATATCGTGAAATAAAGGACAAATTTGAGACATAGGAGAAGTTTCCTCATAATATTTACCCTTACTATACACTGATGTGCCAGATTTCTACTAGATATACACCTATGTTATTTGATTTATTTCAACATGAATATAAAATTATTGGTGCTTGTTTCCTAATATCATGTATTAAAATTGGAGTTCAATTCATTTATGTTATTGGAATGGTTGGATATGAAGATCAATTTCATGTATCATATGAAGCTTCCAATGAAGTTGTTTAATGATCTTGTCAAAAATTTGTATCAGTTAGGTATCCTTGTTGTCATGTTTTAAAAATTTATGATCATATTGATGTGAGATCAATACTTGAAAAATATATTTTGGGGAGGTGGACCCGATTAACTATAAATATTGTGATTTTTGAAGGAGATTATATTGAAGTAAATGCTGATAGAAAATTAGTTATATAAAAATTTTACAAAGATTTAGCATGAATGAAAATGAAGTTTATTTTCGTCGCTTGTGAGACAGATGCTAGTTATGACATTACCTTCTCTAATTTCAGTAATTTTGAAAAAGTGTTGAATACCATAAATACATCATCGGATAGAGTTACTAGTCACGAAAATTTAGACACAATTTTAAGAAAGGATTCTTTTGAAAGGAAACAAAAAAGGAAAGGGGGAGATAGAATCAAAATATTTTTATAAAATGCCTGTTGAAAGCGGAAACAATTGAATAAAAATAAGAACAAGTCCAATGCTATGATGATGGTATGATTTCATTTTATGATTAATTTAATTTCTAAGAGTAGTCATCTAATGGTAATGTGGTATATGATATCATTTTTCTTTTCACATAGGAAATTGTAGATCAAGAAAGATCAGATTTTACTATTGCATCTACAAAAATAGTTTTAAATGTAATTTTTTTAGTAGCATTATTTTCTATAAGTGTTGTAATTGTTTTTTTTCTATTGTAAGAATACTTTTAAACCAATTTGGAACATTATCTTTGGAGGTATACTTCCATAGAATTGGAAGAGGTTAAGCAGTGCAGATATTGGATGATAATTGTTTTTGTGGGTTGAATTTTGATGTCTCCGCACCATGTACAAGCTATTTTAAATTGTAATGACTCCATTGAAACATTTATAGGCTGAAATAATTCATAGTCCATTTTCAATTATAATGGATTGGGATACCATTTCAAGAAACTGAAATTTGTATGCAAATGTGTGGTATGATAATACAACAACCGCTCTAATTCCTTTATGGATTGGGATACCATTTCAATAAATTGAAAATGTGTTGTATGAAAATGAATTGTATGAAAATGTGAAAGTGACACTAGTTAAGATCACATTTTCTATACTGCAAATGTGATTTATGGATTGGAATACCATTTCAAGAAACTGCAATTGGGATACTAGTGATAACACAAAATAACTGCTCAAATTCCTTTAAATCTCGCACCTACTTCTGAAGATCACAAGGTCGGGTTGCTTTTGCTCTATGTGAAAGTGACAGATGAGAACAAAAATAAACAATTTAAACCTCTTAAATAATCTATAAAATAAACATAATGATCATCAGTGAACCATTCCACCATGATTGGAAGCAGACAATCCTAACCATTTATATAAACATTCCCTGTCAACTCTAGATTCTATGATAGAAACTTCAAAAATTGAACGACTATAACTATAACTAGAAAACAAAAAATATTCCATATTTAGATGAAATTACCTCATAATTTAAAAAATACCCCACTATACTTACTCTACCAATGATTTATATTCACTGAGGAACATTAGTTCAAAACAAATCATCACATCATCCAAGATGTGGTCATATAATACAACACTATTCAATCCTGACGTCAGATGGTGTACTCCCCAAAAATAATAGAATGCATATATTAGACTAATATATAATAAAAAACCCCCAAAATCCAAAAATATAATCCACAATACTAATTATATCCCATAAAAAGTGATTTGATGTTCATTAAAATTAGTGAATGAATGACCATCTCTTCCATGAAAACCAACAATATCGAGGAATGAAACTCATATTTCCCAAAGATATACTACTAATAAAAACTATTAACATGAGATTTATCTACCACCATATTCCCTACTACAAAAAATGGGTTTATCCAGCACTAGGGCCTTAACAGTTCTAGTTAAAAGCACTGTTAAAGAAATCCTTTGTCAGTGCTAAAAAAGCACTATTAAAGGGGACCCTTTATTAGTGCTTATAAAAAATTACTGATAAAGTCCCACTTTATCAGTGCTATTAAAAAATTACTAATAAAGGGAGTCCCTTTATCAATGCTAGCAAAAAAGTGATGATGGGGGGGTGTTTATTAGTGCTTTTTTAGAAGCACTGATAAAGACTCCCCCTTTATCATCACTTTTTACTAGCACCGATAAAGGGTATATTTAAAAAAAAAATTCATTAAAAATAATATATTAATATTTAAATATATTTATATTGATATAAATATATTATATATTTTTAAATATGTTTTAGATAAGGCTAAATAGACATTTACACTTAATATATATGATATTTAGTGAAAATGGATTATAAAATAATTTAAAAAATATTTTTAATTAATAATTTTATAATTATTATCATGTAATAGTCATTTTATAACAATTTAAAGATATAAAAAAAAATCAAGAAATCAATAAAATATCTAAAATAAGTTGAAAATGTAACTCAAACTTCAAACGGACATAACTTTTGATCAGGGTGTCTGTTTGAGCTCTACCATATATCAAATAAAAGCCTGTAATGAGATCTACGCCGTGTTGACCAGTGGGGACCATGTTCAATATTTTTTCAAAGTCAAAAGTGTTATAAAAATCCTCTAAAACTGAGTTTTTAGTCGGGGTGCCCCATTTTGTTAACATTCAATGGAATTTTATCCTCCTTTAAGATGGTATTATTGTATTTTTTATTGGGAGTTGAATTTATTTTCAGGAATTAAATTCATATTAATATTATTGTTTTTAATTTTTTTTCATTTTTCACAACGTAATATTATTTATAATCAAATATATAACAATATATACATATTTTTTATATATTCACACATACAAAAAAACATATTTTATATATGTATAAATAAATATATATAAATATATATATAAATATATGGATTACAAAATGTATATATATATATATATATCATAAAATAGAAGACAAAACAACATAGGGGAGTGGAAAAGGCACTGGGATAAGAGCAGGAGGTCTCAGGTTCATAACTTGCTGGAGGTGGGGTGCATGCGGGATGGTGGAATTATCTAAAGTGATGATAAAAGGGATGAGAAGCATTGAAAAAGGGGGTGAGAAGCACTAATAAAAGGTGGGGTAGTAAGAGGTTTGAATAAAAAAATTACTCCCCTTTATCAGCATGGCCTTTATTAGTGTTAAAAAAAGCACTGATAAACCCCCCCTTTATCAATGCTTTTTTTAACGTTATTAAAGGGGGCCTTTAACAACGCTTTTTTCAAGAACTATTAAAGCCAACCCTTTAAAATCGCTCACATTATCAACACTTCTAAAGTGATGATAAATCCATTTTACTAGCACTGTTAAAGGCCATATTTGTAGTAGTGATTATTGTTCCACTCTAATCAAATATGCTCATATGGCTCAAGTATAATGTAAATGAGCCACTACACTACTTTTTTGTATATCATTCATGAAAAAATGGATTTATCAAATCCAACACTCACTCTAAAAGGTTTTTCCACACCACTGGTGTTCTTAAAGAAGATTAAAGACAATTTACAAAAAGTTGAGACACTCACCCTCCATTTTAGTTCAAATTAGCATAAAATATAGAAATACTAAAATTAGGACACGACATGTGATCTTAAATTCTAGTTTCCCATCAAATCCATAACATTGGGCTATATAAATGTTTAATAACCTGAGAAAATTCAATTCCAGTTTCCTATAACAACCATAAAACTGGGCTGTATAAATGTTTAATAACCTGAGAACATTCAATTCTAGATTCCTATCATAGCCATAAAATTGGGTTGTATAAATGTTTAAGAACCTGAGAACATTCGATTCTAGTTTCCTGTCATAGCCATAAAATCAGGTTTTATAAATGTTTAAGAACCTGATAACCTTTTTAATTCTAGTTTGATGTCACAAACATAAAACCAGGATGTTTAAATGTCTACGTCGATGTCGAAAACACTACTTCCAAGAGGAAAATCTAGCTTCTAAATGATGTTTCTATCCAGCTATTATTAGGGTTAGTAAGGAATCAATGTGCCATATAAATCTGCAGGTCATCGATTTCTTCTTGTGCTAGCTTCTTCTTATATGCTTGATCAGTTTCCAACTTCTACATAAGATAACAAATTATTATTCCACAATCCAAGGTTGCATCCCCCTATTGAGGAGTATATTCCACCAAGAATGGGAGCATAGGAGCAGTCTTGTCCAAGTAATTGGGGCTCCATTTATTGATTATTTTTTTGATAAATCTTTTTTGCAAGTTGTTCAAATTTGATTAATTCAATTGGTTTATATTAAAATGGATTTAATATTGAAGAGGATAACATTTACCATTTATAAAGCATCCTTATGATAACTATCATGTACAAAACCACCCATATAAGGCTATATGGAGTTTTTGTGGATGAAATATTCTCTCTGCTTATAAAAAACAATCAATGTATAATGCATTTTTGCGGTGTTGATGGGGATGAAATGTTTTCCATTTAACTGCAGTTAATCCTTAACTAGTTTCTCTACCAAAATCTCTATAAAATTTTGATTTTCCCATAAATTATTCCCTATAAATATGAATAAAGTTAGAAAAATTATTAATTAATATATTTATAACTTAAAGAATATATAGAATAATACACTCACTATAGAATCACTTATAATAATTTTCGATTTATATAGGAATATTCCAGCTATCTTCCGCATTTCATACTTATTTTTTATTATATAACCATAAAAATATATAAGATAATATCATTGAAAATTATTAGAGGATTTCACACTAATTGAATATTAATTTATTGTAATCTTGGTTATCTTAAATACTCACCCTACTACTTGTCATTATTTTGTTAAAAAAAGAGAGAAAATATCATCCATTGATATTGAATATAAATTATTCTTAAATTCCTAGACATATTTACTACATAATAATTATAGTAATTTATAAGAAAACATATATAGTTCAGGGGAATTTAACATAAAATGTTAAATTTAGGGCAGTTATTCCCTTTAGTCCTAACAACAAACTAGGTCTGGTCCAACTAAAGAATATTATCAAGGCACTCATGAACTTTTTATTGGAGTCAATGACTCTTCCTAACCCATTTTGGTATAACATTAAACCCTATAACAACCCTTATATATTTTGGTTTCTTTGAAATACTGGCTACGTCGATGGTTTTTTTCCAGCTCAGTTGGATCTTCTACTACTTTTGATTGAGTTTATACTTCTCTTCTTATTTTAGTTAGAGTTTCATAAAAATATAACGAATCCAATTTATTTTATTTTCTTTCTCTTAATTTCATATTTCTAATCAATTATTTGGTTCAGTGAGTTTATATTTCAAACTATTCTTCTTGGGTGCTACTATGAGATGTGTGGTTTTTAAGAGTTTCTTCTAGGTGTTTTTCCTCATCTTGGATCCTAGCTTCATTGGTACCCACTGTCCAGTTTTCCTCCATTACATTAGGGGTAATTTCCTCTCTAGAAATGACAATTTCTCCTCTACATGTCTCTATTGGGGTTTTTAGTTATCAAAAACTTTATTTTTTTTAATTTTTTTCAGCTTATTTACTAACCATTGCTTCTATTTTCTCTAGTTTTCTTTTCAATGATGAATTTTCTTCTTCAAGACCTTTTGTTTTTTCATCCTTATCATCCACCTTTTCCTGGTGGGAAACACCATACTTCTTACTAGTCATTGTCTCCTCAATAACTTCTTCATGTTTCTGTATTTGTAATATTTTTTTGTTTATATACCCATGGGTTGATAAAATAATTAATTTTAGATTGTAATTGGTAGATTTACCCCACTAGCTCTAAGTTTTTGAATTGTTATTTTTTTGACAGTAGCATCAAAATTTGACAAGCTCTATTTCATGAAAGCTGGATTGCCAGCTTGTTCATTTTCTTTCACTAATTCGCTTTCTTCACAACACCAATACTACAACAATAAAAATGCTATGAAGAATAAATTATACATAGAAGTTAAAATAAATATTAATTCATACTATTAATGTGATAATATCCCCCATAATATTTGTGAAATTATTGTGAAATTACTTAATATATTTCATCAATTGTTGTTGGATTGCATGAGACCACTTTAGTGTTATCATGTCTCTCAAAATATCTAAAAAATTGATGAAACCCTAGCTCAAGTAATAACCTGTAGTAGGGAAAAACACAGTAGCATAGGTGTATAAACATAGAAGTGATGCTATGTAAACATGATACACTTCTTCATTTCCCATTAAAGCTTCCAAAATATCTATTTTAATTTCCTTTTGTGGAAATAATCTAACACCTATTTGAAATATCCATATATACAATGCTATCTTGGTTGGATTGAAAGAGTAGGAGTCTTCCATTTTTGTTTCATCTTTAGTTATCCCAAATATCCTTTGTACATAAAATTCACATAAATGTATTTCCACTCCACCAATTAGAAAATAATTTTTTGAGGAATTATAGTTATCCAGTACATAAAAAATAGAACCATCAGATTTCTTACAATATGATGATAATATAGTATTGGATAGAAAATCCTAAAACATATTCCAAAATTCCGCAAATAAATTGCACAAACTTTATTCAATTGTGGTTGGATTTCTTATATAACTCTTTTTAAATATGTAAAATTGGACCTAAAATTTACACCTAAAAAATAAAAGTAAGACCTTTCATTGAGAATCACAAAACTTACTATAGGAATAGAAAGAATAGAACAATTCCTGACGAATCCTATAAAAATTTCACTACAATGTAGAAAACACGTTTTTTACGAAAATCCACAAATTATAGTATAGGTTTAAAAGGTATAATAAGATTATAAATTCTAGTGGAAGATCCATTATAAGTCATGTGAAAAAGAACAACATTCCATACTGAATAGAACTTGAAGTTCCAGTGGAAGTTCCATTTGAAGTTCCATTGGAAGCTCCACTAGAAGATCTTATGGGAAAGTACATAATGAAATTACCTATTAAATCCTATAAAATTTTCACTAAAATATATAAAAAATGTTTATTTAAGGGATTACACAAATTATAGAACATGGTTGAAAGGTATAATATGACTGGAGGTTCCACTAGAACTTCCCATGAAATCTCCAGTGGAAGTTCCAATGGAACCTCCAATGGAACTTCATGGGAAGGTCCAATGGAACCTCCAGTTGAAGTTCTAGTGTGAAAGAATAACAAGAAATTAACTTATTAAGCCTATAAAAATTTCACTATAAATATCTTTTTGTGGATTCCAAATATTAGAGTACATGTTTGAAAGGTAGAATATTACTGAAATTTCTACTGGAACTTCTATCGGAAGCTCCACCAGAAGTTCCAATGGGAAAGAACAACAATTTTTTTTCCTTAGGTATATTTTGACTATAATTAAGTAGAATAGGTTCCAGTGGAACCTCCATTGGAATCTTTAGTGTACGTTCCATAGGAAATTCTAGTGGATCCTCTAGTGGAAATTTCAGTGGAATATTTGAATTTCCAATGGGAAACAATAAAAAAATTCCCCATCAATCCTTCAAAAAATATGTTATAATATAAAACATTTTTGTTTTAGGATTCCAAAAAATTTATAGTGTAACCTCTAGTGTAATTACCAATGGAATATTCAAGAGTAAATTTGTAAAATAGTTTTTCCCTCTATTCCCACAGGTTGTAGTGGATTTTAAATAGGGAAATTATAGATTTTAGAATTGGAAAATTATAGACATACAACATTTATAGAAAACTGCTAATAATAGAGATGTATCAAGAAAGGAATGGTAACAAGATAAAATTTAGTTTTTCTAAAATGGAATAGATATTTTCCATTGACAAGGACAATACATATTTTAGTAAAAATAGATAATCTATGCCACCTTCTTTAAACATTGGTTCCTGTTTTGTACAAAAAAGAGTGTCATGGATTGAAACTAAACACCACTAGATCCAGTACAGTTCTTGGAGAATAAGAATCACTCCATTTCATTAGAGGAGGCTTGGGGACAATGTGACATTGAATTTGGTGTAGTCATCATCGCTACTTAAGCTGATGTACTCGCCAAAGACATTGCCTAAGTTAGCTAGAGTCATCACTATCATAATTGTCATTGAATTCATGGCTATTGATGCAACCAATAGAGTCACTATAGCTAAAACTTGATCTGTATCAGGGATTTTCCTCCCAAAAGGGAAAACCTATCTACAAATTGAAATAAGGGGAATGACCTAAAAAAATAATTTGATGATTGAAAATATAATAGGACATGTGTAATCATCCCAGGGGTGTACTGTAATATCTAGTTAAAAGGTTAACTGGATACAACGTTGGTCCGTGTTATCGAGCACACCCTCTAGCAAAACATCCTCACTCCAACCATCCTTACCATCCACATATGTTATTTCTATCAGTCTCACATCGATCGACCATGTGACATCCCTTGCCAGGTCAGCCCAAACTGTTCCAAGTCAGTCAGTGTCACATGACCGCAAACACACTTCTCAATACACCAAAGGTTGATGACTAGTGGAAAAGGCATATAAATGATCCTGTATATCTTGTTATGTAAAATAAATATAATAATAATAGAATCAATATCAATAACACCTAGTATAACACCAAATAACTTACCACATGCCAAGCCATAATGAACATCTATAATTTCATGTGATTCAAACGAAAGTAATAAAGATCATATGTGAGGAAGCTATATGCAACATGAAAAAAATGACAAAAAGGAAATAATTAAAAAGTGGCACAAGGGATGTAACGTCTTTTCTTAACTCACTCTGAACAATAATCAAAACAAAATTCTACGTAACCTTGGGAGAACCTCCCTACACCAGAGGCTTCTGACTAACAACGAGGGTCTAAAGTGATACTATTAGAATAATATTTCCTATGTATTAAAATATTCAACCATAATGTAATAAATAAACATCATGGACATTAGACTATGTATAAGGAATAAAATAATTTAAAAAGATAAATAAAATGAAATGATATCATAAAATATACAACACACCATACACTGGGCTAATAATATGCACATACCAGAACAAGGAAAAATAAATGAAGGATACATGACTTCACTACAACTCTGAAAAACTCTATATCCTGATTTTTGAACCCAATCTGTGTCCTTTGCACAACCATAAAAACACGATCCTAGGCCTCGATGCTACCTATTCCTGCAATAACATGTGGAAGTTTCTCAGGTATTCAAGTGAAATAAAGACCCAATCAGGGTGTGAGTACAACTAAATAAGTATCCATTAATGATGTCCCTAAAATAAAAAAACTATAAGTAGTTCATGTAGAAGTGATCAAATGAACAGATAGTAAAACAAACATTTAAAACATTTAAAACTGAAAACATAAACAAATGCCAAACATGGGGGCCATGTTCACCCTAGTAATGGTATAAACCTAATTTGGTCAGTGTTGGGGTGTCTCTAAACACTTATCATCCTCAATAAGTCTTAGTGGTCCTCCTTCTGGACATCCGATTTCTATCGTCAAACTCCATTGAAATGGGTGTGTTCCAACTCAAAATCCAACCACACATAAAAACACAACCTCCAATTTATGGTGCTTAAGCCACTAAGATATAATCCTACCCTAGTAACCACCACTGGAAACAATGATATGATGCTTTCATGAGCCTGTTCATCCTAAGATATGTTCACATCATTGCTCGATTGATCACTTGGACTATAAAAATCCCCATTATAGGGCTTAACTCATCACGGCCAATTCCACAGCTTTGGCGCTTCCACCATTGGATTTGTCTATAGAACCCCATATCCACATTCTAATGATGCTCCATGCATGTCTTCTAACTACCCTGACCATTTATGAGTGAGTATAGTAATCCAATGTTGATACAATTCTCTTCTTATGATTTTTAATTTAGATAGATGCACACTTTCCATCCATTCAGGATAGTAATCCAATGTTGATACAATTCTATTCTTCTGATTTTTAAGTAAGATAGATGCACACTTTCCATCCATTTAGGATCCTAGACAGATTGACTTTTCCTTGAAAGCTCTGGTCAAGGCCTGAGATACTCCTATTTCATCCTGTATGATGTGACTGATATAGTTCCTAACCAAATGTATCTAGTTGCATGGGAAAACACAAGTTGAACCACATCTGGATGACTTTTCCTCAAAGACACTCGACTGAACTCACTGACACATTCCTAAAACACTCGACCACTATGCTTAAACATCCAAGTCACCCTAAGACTAATCAAATACAATCATTTAGGTCCATACCAAACCCATGATGAAACTCTAAGGTGAAATTCTCAACCATCCTTTCCCATCGATGTGCTCTACCATGAGCACCGAAGTTTCCCAACTTGATCGTGTTTAGGTCATCTCGATCCATCCTAAGACCGACGCTAATGCTCAAACTCCAATCATTACCACATTTCCAAAACACCTTACTTTGGTTCCCCTACTATAGTAGACACCTTTTTATCAATCATACTCAATCACTAAAGTATATACTCAACACATGGTGTAATTCTTGGGTTTGGGCCTCCACCAACCAAACAACCATCGATCCCTATCATCAACTCCGGAGTAACCCTGTTATAACACATCCAAAACATTACAACCTCCTAAACCCAACACCCGAAGTGATTCCCTTATTTGGAATATAAATCGACCAAACCCACATAATTCATTCCACAAGCACTAACATGTTTTAGATTCAAAGAAAACTCAGATCATCCCTGTTTCCACCTAATCCCGACACCCATGCTTAGACTTTGACCTTCAAGAAAAGGAATACTCAAATAAGGTACCCACATAGTCATTGAAACCCAATTACCATCAGAACTTCCCATTAACCAGTTTCCCTAAACCAAAAACCTACCCACATAGGGTCATGTTATCCATGACTGATGTCACAATCCCCATGATAAAAGGTCCCTTATCACTGCCTCACTTGATCAAACATGATAATCACAACCCATATCCTATACATCCATAAGAGTGATGACTAGAAGTTTCCTAAACCCATGCATTACCATGTGCTAACCGATATGCATCTCATTAACTGTTCCTGGTGCATTAGAGCACCATTATCAACACCTTATTATCTTTAAAACCAAAATTAAAGTCATCACCCTTACCGAACACTAGTGAACTTGACAACACATGGATTTACTTAAACCTTTCCTCAATGGCCACCTAAAAGGTCCACAAATAAACCCACATGACACTCCTCCTAAGAAATGCTTATATCACCCTAGGAAATACTTGTTCCTAACCAACACCTAGATCAACCTTACCCAATCCATCTCCAAGAATCCCATTTTTCTTAGGGAACTTCCTTTATTTCATCCAAATATGTGGGTCACCTCTCATATGAGAAGCCTTCCAAATATTTTCATCAGTCCTCAGCCTGCTCACAGTCATCATCGATTCAAAACTCTAAAAGACCCATACATGAATTGTGTGTGATACCTCGATTCCTTCCAAAGGAAATTAGGGTATGATTCTGTACCACCCAATAATTAGAACCCAACTAATGATCCCATGAGACATGCTTCAACCATACTAGGCTCACAAGACCAATTAATTAGTTGATAATTCCTATCCCATATAAATTCCATTTAACCCAAGGAATCACAAGTGTCATTCCTAACCCACCAGCGTCCACCATTACCTAAGGTGTTTCGATCTTACCCACATGATTATCCACCACTAGAGGCCATTACAAACCCACAATCATCTATCTATATTCTCAATGGTACTAAATTAACTTAAAATAATAGGGCTAGGCACTTGAATAGTCATTCCCTTCGAAGCCAGCTTTGATACCACATTGCTAACACTCAAGATACTTCTATACTCAAAGCTCACCAGGTCATAAATACATCCATGATGAAAACCTAAATGCACCTATAACATCATAGATATAAGGTATGTTATATTTCAAAGTTTAAGGGTTCATTATTTAGGTTTGGAGGGAATAAGAGATGTTTTTGGAGTTTCTATAGAACCTGGGCTAGGTGATGCTTATAGGACACGTTTACGATGTAAATGTATAATCTACAGTGTAAATCTGTTTCTAGTAACAAGCCATAAAAATTAGTTTATGGTGTAAATTAAATTATGGATATAAAACCCTTTTTGTTTATTAAATATGTAACTTATGAAAAATTAACTCAAGGTAATGTATTTTTTAGCATATGTGAATTATGGGGAGTTTACACCGTGAATATCTTATTTATGACATAAAACCCCATGTTCATTAGGTTTTATAAACTCTAAGATTGTAACCTAATTCATTTGATTTTATCCTCCTTGACTCATACCCTAGGTCTCTTTTGGTGTTTTCTGGATGGTATCCACTCCTTCTAGTTCCCGTGTTCAGTGCTCGATCTCTGGCTTGGATGCGTTGCTTCTCTTCAGGTAAGTGTGACCTTTCTGCTTCTTTATTTCTATAGTTTTGGTAGTGGAATTGGGTTGTGTTTATGGGATTTGATGATTATATAATGATAATTATTGATCATTTTTATATATGATGCATGATCATCTTCTAGGGGATATCCCTTGTATTGGTTGTGGTGCAATGTACGAGTTCCTTGAGGTAAGTTCAGGCCTATCCTCTCCACTGATCATTTAGATTATGTAATTAAATTCTAAGATGTGGGAATCGATGATAAGGCCTCCTTATGTTGTTTTGTATTCCTCCTGGTGTGCATGGATTCTATTGTGGGAAGTGTATGACCCAATTTTGAGGTAGGTGGTTCCATCTATATCCTATGTTAGATGAACCATAATAACTCTTAGTTTTATAAATTGTTTTATAAATAAATTGGCATGATTGATTTGTCTGCATAAATGGGTTTGTGATAAAAATGGATTTTCCCTTATCTTGGTAAAAGAAAAGGTGATTTCAAAGCATTGTGAAATGAATTTTGAAATGGGTTTTCAATTCATATTTTTTATAGAATACATGATTATTTGATTTTTTTTGAAATGTGAATCCCTTTGAAATTGATTTGGTAAATTCAGCACATTGGAAGCCTTGGGTACTTAGATGTAAGGTGTATTATTGGTTCATGTCCATTTTATTATCAGGGGGTTCACTCATGGGGTGTTCTTTTGCTTCCTAGTCCTATGTTATATGGACTTGACATTATCCATAGGTTCACTCATGGGATGTTCCACTACTTATTTGAACCATGTTCTAAGAACTTGATTGCACACTAGTCATTAATTATGGTATGATCAATATACTAGCCCATCTTATTGTGATCCTTGGCCTGTTTACCATTTTTTTGGCTCTGTACGATTTCAACTTTGATATACATGTTTTAAAAATGTGAATTTATTCCTTAAAACCATTTTACCTAGCTTGTTTCAGAACTGTGGAAAAAAGGAAAATATTTACCATGCATTTGATATAAAACTACTTTGCTGCTTAACATGCCATGTTTTCATTAAAATGATCATATTGGGATTATTTTTATAGATAATTAATATAGAACACATGGGTGGGATCCCACTGATCCTATTTATATTACACTCTACACACCCCTTTAGTAGTGAGTAAACCTGGTATTGTATTTTGATGTAGGAAAAGGAAATGAGCCACAGTGAGGAGGTGGGGTTTATGTTAGCTGGGTACACATAGCTTGTGGTGAGATAGTGGGATATTTTTCACATATCACATGGAGTAATGATTATTGGTTTCAGTTTTCCTTCTATTTTTGTTAGACTTTTACTTTGGTTTGCTTTGGTTTCTAAGTTGTATCACTACCACTATTTCTATTTGATCATGAAATATGTTTCTTATAAATTTATTCCACTATTTCTTTCTATTGTATATATATTCCATGAAATGTTTTTAGGTTTCATGGAATTGTTCACTCTATTTGTTCATTGATTCCTGGGTGCTAGTCGCCAACCTGTGGGGATCAGGAATTCCCTTTGTTCCAGTAGAGAATCTGTTCTTGTTTCAATTATTGTAAGGTATTCTAGGTCATTCCATTACAATTTAGTATTAAAGCTAGGTTATGCTCAGACTTATAAAGTTGATAGATAATAGATATGATTTTTGGGACTTTATAGGTAGGTTTTAGTAAGTTCTTGGACATATCTTATCGTGACAAGCCTTAATTTACCTTGGGATGTTGATATGTGTGTCTACTGTGTTTAATATTTATCTTAAATATCAATTTTTTTCTTATTATTTTATAGTTTAGACTGATATTTTCCTATTATATGATCATTTAATTCCATTATAGCGTGTAAAAATATTTATTCGAGATATATTCCATGGGTTCTATATGAGGTTTCAATGAGAGATACTCCTCAAGGGAATCCTCCTTTGGATAAAAATATTATAGATGATTTTGTATAGGCATTTTGAACTATGGATTAGAACATAACATGAGTTCAGAACCCATCTGTTGAGGTATATACAGAAGATATGCGAGACAGAGACCGATCTCTTGAGTTCCTACATGAGAAGCCATCATCCTGTAAGGGTATAAATAAACCCCAAGAAGTGGAGGACTTGTAGGAAAATATTGATTAGGTCTTCAGATTTCTGCATACACCTAAGGATATCACGGTAAAGTGCGTGATGTTTAAGCTCAAGGGCCCCAGAAAATGATGGTGGTATTATATGGTAAAAGTGGATAGGAATGTGGGATTGGATTAGAAGGGTTTTAAGGCCATCATATTTCATCAGTTCTTTTTAGTGTATCTAATGATAGAAAAATATTTGGAGTTCCTCTCTTTGAAATAGGGGGAGAATTCAGTGTCAAAGTACACCAATTGTTTTGTGTAGCTAGTTTTTTATGCTCCATAGGTGTTTAGGAATAATTAGATAAAAATATAGAATTATATATAGGGTTTTTGACCAGTTATTATATAATAGGTATTCATGATGAATCTATCCACCTATGTAGAGATAGTTGATAGGGTTATAATGGAAGAGATGAACACAATAGACAAGATTGACTATTCTTCCCCTTCCCCTTCCGCCCAGTGGAAACTTCAATGACATGAAGAGAAAGAAGAGGAAATGGAATAATCATTGTAGGGTTAGTGGATATGGTTATCAGAAGTGATCTTTGTCTACGCCATCATTAGTATATAGTAGTTTTCCCTTGATTTGCTACCAGTGTGGCAAGGTCAGAAACACCAAATATTTTTTTCCTTCCCCTATGAATATGTGCAATGATTTCATCCACTATAAATATTTAAAATGGTTATATCATTCTATGTATACACCTTATTATAGTTAGGGATCTTCAACTCCAAAGTACACTTTAGTGCAATCAGAATCTTTAATGTCTATAGGGATCTAGCTACATACATCATAAGTAAAGCACCTTCATGTAGTGGATGAGTTTCCAGTGGAGGTTGATTCAAGACCAGTGGTAGTGAGAGGTACTATTTTCATTGGATCCTCTATAGAAACTTATTTATTTGATAATAGTTCATCACACTCATTTATATCTACCCATTTTTTTTGATGTTTTAACTTTCCAATTGATCTCATGTCCTTTTTTTATGGAGTTGGTGACACCTCTTGGAAAGAGAAAAGAGTAGGGGTTTAGGTGTTTTATTATTCTCTATTAGAATATGAGGTGGAGTTATTCTGGGATTTCTTGGTTCTCGATTTGGATACATTCAACATCATCATCAGGATGAATTTATTTTCCCTCATTGTGCTGATATTGATTATTATCATTAGCATGTTTCATTCCATACTACTTATGGGAGCTCTTAAGTGTTTTAGGGAGAGTTTGATCTATGGTTTTTCCTTATAGGACCTCCCCACCCAGATCTCAGGAGTTTGTTGTCTACCATTTCAGTTGATCCTGATGATGTTTCTTCTCTTGTTGACCTTCCCTTAGTTGTTAGGGACTTCCCATATGTCTAACTAGAATAATTCTATGGTTATACTTTAAATAGGGAGGTAGATTTTATTAATGATCTGGTTCCAGTTATGCAACAACTCTCTATACCCTCTTATTGAATGGCACCAACTGAGCTAAAAGAGATCAAGATTAAATTTAATGATTTGGTGGTGAAATGTTTTTCTCACCCTACTGTGTCGATGTGGGAATCCCCTGTGCTATTTTCTAAGAAGGATGATGGTTTAATTTGATTGTGTGTGAACAATCAAAAGTTAAATTGAGTGAGGGTTAAGAAGAAGTACCCATTTCCCCGTGTGGATGACTTGTTTGATCAATTGAAGGGGGAAAAGTGGTTTTCAAAAATTGATCTTTGATCAGGTTATCATCAGTTCAAGGTTTGGGATTATGATATTTTAAAGGAAACTTATGGAGAAGGTATGAACATTATGAATATCTTGTGATTCCTTTTTGTATGAATAATTCTCCTTTAGTTTTTATATATTTGATGAATCATATATTCCATCAGTATCTCGACACCTTTTCCATTGTGTTTTTGGATTATATCTTGGTTTATTCAACATCTGAGCATGATTATGAACACCATATGAATCTTGTTTTAGAAATCTTGAGGATTCACTGACTTTATGAAAAGTTTTTGAAATTTAGTTTTTTTATATAAGAAGTGAAGTTCTCGGGGAATGTGATTTCTGAGCATGGACTTTTAGTTGATCTTGAGAAGGTGAAGGCTATCTTGTAATGAGAGGAAGCAAAAAATGACTTTGAGATACGGAGCTTCCTAGGACAGACTAGATATTATTGGTGGTTCATTAATGATTTATTGAAGTTTTTATAACCTTTGAATGATCTTACCAAGAAATGGGTGAAGTTCACATGGGATGAACAATTTCTGGCTTTTTTTGATGAGTTGAAATGGATTCTGACATCAGATCCTATTTTGATCTTAACTGATCCCAGTAAGGGGTATGCAGTATACTAAGATGATTCTAGTGATGGTATAGGTTGTGTTATTATGAATGTCAATCACATTTTGGCCTATGGTTCTTTTCTAATTCTTCCACATAAGAAACATTAATCCACTTAACATTTGAAGTTTTCTTTGGTTATGCATGCTATTAATTGCTAACGACACTATCTGTTTGGGGAGAGTTTGATGGTATTTTATAATCATAAGAGTTTGATATATATATTTTCTTAGAAGGACTTGAATCTCAGATAGATACTATGAGTGAAATATCTTTATATGTTTAATTTCAACATTTCCTACACCATAGGGAAGGGGAATTTCATCATAGATGATCTCTGTAGGAATGCTCCACCACAAGTTTTCTTGGAATCGAAGGAAGAGTGGAACATATTGGGACTCTTATGTTAGTTGTATCTAGATACTCAAGAAAATGATCTAGGTATGATTCTGACCAATTTTTAGTTATCTTCATATCTCCTTGAGTCTATTCTATTGACCCATCAGTAAAATGTTGAGTTTAGAAGAATCAAGGAAGCCTTAAATGGTGGGGAGATTGTTTTTGGTTGGTCTCTCACATATGATGGTATTCTCTACTTTAGGGATCCGTTTTTCATCCCACAATCCATGAGAAATTCATTCTTGAATGTTTTTTCTAGTTATTTGTGGTCTATTTACCTTGTATATTTGAAGATGTATTATGAAATAAGATGACATTTCTGGTGGATGGGTATAAAGCGTGACGTCACTGATTTTTTGTCCCACTATTATACCTTACAACAAATAAAGGCTGAGCACCAAAATAATTCTAATCTACTCCAACCTCTTTTGGTGATAGTTTTAAAATGGTATGATGTGTAGATGGACTTTTCCATTATATTTCCATAGACATCACGAGGTAAAGAATTATTTTTAGACGGTGATTGATCGATTAAGGAAATTAGTCCATTTTATTCGGATTATAGGCACCACCAAAGTTGAAGATCTGGGTAAGATATATGTACAAAAGATCATGAGATTATATAGTATGTCTTCTACCATTATATCATATAGGGATCCTAGGTTTACTTCTAGATTCTGTAAGAGTCTCCAGGAGTTAATGGGGACTTAGTTTTGGTTGATTATAACTTACCACCTATAAATAGATGGTCAAATGAAGCATGCTATTCTGATTATGGAGGATGTGATCCATGACTACATCTTGAGTTTTGGTGGATCATGGGATATCCATTTGGGACTGGTCAAGTGTTTATATAATAATAGTTATCATTAATTATTCACAATGGCACCATTATAGTATTTGTATGGTTGCCCATGTAGTTTACCTATTTGTTGGGTAGAGGTCGGAGAAGCCTCTCTTATTGGACTGAGTCTTGTTCAGGATACGTTAGTGAAGATTTAGGATATACAACGATTCTTGATTATAATGTATATTCGACATAAATCAAATGCAGATCTTCGACAACATCCTTTGGAATTTTTTAGGCGACCAAGTTTTCTTAAAATTATCTCCTTATTTAGGTCACCATCAGCTTAGGAAATAAGGAAAGATGACTCGGAGATATATTGAACTATTTAAGTCCACTAAGTGGCTTGAGAAGTTTTCTTATCAGTTGTAATTTCTGACCTAGTTGATTGGTATCCATGATGTTTTCAACACATCTAAGCTTAGTAAGAACCATCCCGATCCTTCCCATGTTTTGAGTTTGGAATAAATTAGGTTAGATCTAGATGTTTATGTTGGGGAGAAACCAGTGGAGATTTTTTATACCCAAGTGAAATAATTTCATGGGAATTATATTCTATTAGTCAGAGTGGTATGGAGACATAGATTATATTCTCATGAGACTTGAGAGCACAAATCATCGATGAGAGGTAAATGACCTCACCTCTTTCCAAATCATCCTTCATTCATGAAACTTCCTAAGGATGTAAAGTCCTATGGTGGGGAGATTATAACATCCTAGATAAAAGGTATGTTCTCTTTAAATGTTTGAGGGTTTGTTATTCGGGTTCAAAGGGAATATTAGAGGTTGTGGGAGTTTCTATAGAACCTGGGCTCAGTTCTACTTTTAGGGCACATTTATGATGTAAATCTATCACTAGAAAAAAGTTATAAAAATCAATTTATAGCATAAATTAAATTTTGGTCGTAAAACCCTTTTTACATCGTAAATATGTCAACTAGGATAAATTAACTCAAGTTGATGTATTTTTTAGCTTACATGAATTATGGAAAGTTTATGCCATGGATCTATTATTTACAATTTTGTAACACCCCAAGATTTCATAGTACATTATTTCTTCAAAGTAATTCAATAACTTGCACTACACACAACACCGAGTTCAAGAGCACAATGACTTACCAAACTAGCCGTTTAAAAGCGGTTATGAATAGTATTAACTGAATTTTTAATTTTATATAATACTTATAATTTTAGAATCTATATTATGATTTTCTTAGACATAATATAAGAACAAATTCATTTTTTTCAGATAAAAGAAGGATTTTTCAAAAAATATAATTTTACCGCCTTTTAATAGAGAACCCTTTTTAAATCAAATATTTGACACTTTTATATATTCAATTTGGCAAAATAAACTTCTTCTTTAGAATTGGTACATAAAAATTTAGTTTTGATAAATTTTTGGTGTCTTTCTGATAACTTTCATATTTGGGTGAATAGTGAAAATTACTTAATTTTAACTGAAAACAACTTTTTTAATCAAAATAATTTATAGTACTAAATTATACATTTGAGTGGTTTTAATATGTCATTATATTATATTTTTATAATTTAATATAATTTAGGTCATTGGATGTAATTTCAAATTTAAACTAGACATAAAAAAGTGTCAATCTTTTGATAGTTATTATTTCTTAAAAACACGTTTTTTGTTTTGATAGCGGGAATTAATTTTAAATTAATTTATGCCACTTATGTGTTTGGAATTTGGAAAAATGGATTCCATATTTTGGATAAGGAGGTCCAAATTTTGTAAATACGTAACTTTTATTTTTAGACATTATGAATAATTACTTCGGTAAATATTTTATTTACCATGGTTAAAGGGTAAATCCGGTAAATATGGGTAAATAAATAATATTAAAATAATATTAAATTACCCTAACATGTGTCCTAAACCTATTGGATGATAAATGTACGACCATGGTCATCTTTGGGTCGATTTTGGGACCAATTGGAGCCACTTGAGAGTGATAATGACCCTTTATATTAATTAATTTAAAGTAAAGGCAAAAATGACATAAACATATATTGTTTAGTAAAATTTTTTTTAAAAGGTGTTATTTAAGTCATATTTTGGACTATAAATATTCATTATAAAGATAAAAATATTTACTACATAATTTTATTTTATTTATAATTTTTATACATTGAATAATTAAATTTATTTATGACACAATGATGATGCAATGTTTTTCTTATTAATAAAAGAATCACATAAATGGTAATATAAATGTTAAAATAAATAAAATTTGAATATTTTGATGCCATAAACGAATTTTTTAGGTTACTATGGTATGTTAGGATTGATTAAATAAATTTATTATGAATTAATAAAGTTTTTACAACTTTAACAAAAATCAATTATTAAATAGTGTCAAAATTGACATAAAAGAGTTTTAAAACAAATATTATATTATTAATTGATATAATATTATTAAAAATATAAGGTTCAGACAAAAGACTTATATGATGATATTTATGTCATTAATGAACCACTTGGGGTTCTCTTGGAAGTTTATAGTAAGTTTATTAACCAAATAATATAAAAATACAAAGAGACATGGTAAATGTCAAACTAATTAACTAAGAGTTATATCTAAAAGATAAGGTTAATATAGTGACCCAAAACTGTATAAAACCTATTTTTTGAGTGTATTTATACCCATCCCCAAATTATCCTAGAAATAAATCAGTTTGGATCTATTATAAACCGAATATGAATTTATTATAAAATAATATTTTATGTTTTTTCTAAGGTGCCCCTCACCCCTCTTATAAAAGGGAACTCCCCCTTCTCTCTAATTTACACCTTCAAAGCCTTTTGGTTCGGCCAAAACCTACCAAAATATCCTCTAAACTTCCATCACTTCATCCTAGAGTCCTTTCTTTGGCCATAAAGCTAACCTAAGGAGCCCTTTTGATTAAATCAAAAGGAAGAACCCGAAGAAGAGGTAATGATTTCACCACCCTCTTTCAAGTTCTCTTATTCTTCCACTTACTCTTTCTTTATTGTTTCCAACATAAAATAATAACTACAATATATTAAATATATTGTGATGTTATTATAAATATGGAACAACTATATTCATTATTCTATCCATCTTATGAATGATAATGTCACCATGCGTGCGTACGTACGACTTACCGTCTCCATGCCGTGGTGTAATTTGTTATTCAACACTCTGTTATTTGTATGGATATAATGATGAGTAATATGTATATAAATAATGAAAATAAAATTATAATGTCTCTGTAAAATTAATATTCCATCCAATTCTACACCTTTAAGGAAATGATATTGTCGCTCGTGCGTACGTACGGATTACCGTCTCCACGACGTGATGAGATTCATTTCCACGTTCACTATTTATCGATGATTATAAAAATATATATTACTAATAAGTATGTAATATATGAAATAATAATTATAATGGATATATATATATATGTGTGTACTTACATATATCTTATTCACTTAGTTTCGTTCAATACGATATGAAAACAGAAACAACGTTTATGCGTACGTACGGACTACCGTCTCCATAAATGGTGTTTTTAATTTCATATATATGTCTATTATACATATTTATATTATAAATATATATGATATATAAATAATATTTTACATTATTAAAGTATTTAAATCTTTATCTAAGTGATACAATAGAGAGTAACAAGTTAAAACATGTACGATAAAGAAAGCGATTATTATCTGAAATGTTAATTTAACATGAAAATTATTATTAAATGGGTAGTATAAAGTCATAAATGAATCATGTATGATGTCATAAATATTAATATGGTTCTGTTATAATTTAATAACATACTAAAATCTTCATACAGGAGGTTAAACATACCCTCGACTAAAGGAATGTTCAAGGTAAGAGTTAATTCCTCAATCTCATTATTATCTGAGATTGTTTATGTGTAAGTATTTACTGGGACATTTTTATCATCCATGTCCATTTTAATTAAAATTATTTCAAAATGATTTTTTAAGGATTTGTGAAAAGTAATCTTTATCAAGATCAGAATTTTAAATGTTTTAAAGATTTATCTTTATAAACCCTTTTAATTAATGTCCATGTTTTCAAAATGATTTTAAGGATTTATTTATATGGACATGAATGTTTTGAAATGATAATTATTTTAAAAAGTTTCAAAGTGGTATGAGACACTTTGATTAAAAAATATCTTTTAAATTACTTCCTTTAGAAATGTGTGACTTTTAAATGATTTTACAAAAAGGATATTTCTCTCAAAAAGTTTTACTCATCATTTTCAACTATGTAAGCATCCTTTAATGGATATTATTTTTGATTTAGGTTGATTTATTATAATAAAATATTCCATGTTGTATTTAATGATTTATGATATGTTTTACTGTGGATGTTCTATTTTTATACAATTCGTGGTTTATGGTTAATGTATTGACATTTCGTATGCTAGTTTTAATATGAATGTTTATGTTATGTTTCAACTTTTTCATATGAGGAATGCAGTGGACTTAGTAAGTGATGGGTGAAGCCTGCTATAGCTCCTCAATGTATCGTTAGGTCTCATGAGACAAAATAGTGTCTTGGAACAAGGCCTTGATAAAAAGTTTATTTTTAGTCTTAGCACGAGGCCTTGACTATGTGGCAATGTTGTCTGACGTTAGACATTCTCTCATTATGAAATTAGTTATTACATGTGATTATTCGACTAGTAGAATATCCATGTGCATGTTTATATGGTAATGTTTGATTTATTTTTTCTATATTATGTTTAAGTTTATGTTTAAAAAGGATGTTGTTTTTATTACAAATCCTACCTTAAAAGTTTATAGCTTTAGCTAAATTATTTACCCTTACTGAGCATCTGAGCTCACCCCTTTATTATGTATTATTTTCCCAGGATTCCAAGAAGTGTATTATGATTGATAAGTAGGGTTATGATTAGGGATTAATGTCATTCTCAAAGGATCATTTATGTTGTGTTTTATTTTCTAATGTGTAATGTAACGTTTATGTATGTAATCTATTTTCCAAGACTGCTAAACTGATCGGTCCTTCGGGGCTAGATTCCTTGTAATCATGCCAATGTATTAAAATAATGCACTGACTCTGGGTAAATAGGGTCGGGGCGTTACAGTTGGTATCAGAGGAAGTTTAGCAATAAACTTGGAAGATAGGTTTAGATAAACTCTGATTAGAGCACATAGACCTAAGATAGACTTTGAGGATTAGTATAGAAGGACTTCCTAGAATTTTGGTAATGTAGAGATTTTGTGAGTTTTCCAAGCAAATACATCCCTGTCTGGATATGAGCAGGTAGAGGCGGCTCTGGCATAGATGTACTTAGGGGTAAAACCTAAAAACACTGCTTTGATCTAGACTCAAACAGGAACTGGTGCATGATAATGGGCCTTGCTGTACTCTTGGTTACAACACTCCCGGGGGATATTCTTAGGATAATTCTCGTTTTCTTTACAAACCACTATGAAGGGTTTATGAGTATATAACTCCTAAAAGAATTTTTTTTGTGATTATGGAGTATATCCATAAACTGTTCAATTTATGTTAGGTATTTTACATGTTTGGAATTATGAATTACGATCCATAAACTGACCTAGTGTATGCCATTGTTTAGAAATGGCGCCCAGTAGAAGGAATGAGAACTTCAACAATACGTATAATCCAAAGAGTAAGAAGGGTCATATCATTAATGGTATTAAGAAAACATTTAGAAAGGAAATAGTCTCTCACGTATTATCATCATATGAATAAATAATATCATGTGTTAATAAGATCATTAAAGAATTATCTGAATCCTATAGCTTTGAAGGGAAGCCAGAGAAGAAAAGGATGGTAGAAAGAAGGATGGATAAAGGGAATAAGGGAAAGAAGGATTTTCCAATATGTGATAAATTTGGAATGAATAACCTTGGTAAATTCTTGAATATAATGGTAGTTTGTTATAATTGTGGAGAAAAAGGACGCCAAGTACGTGATTGCAAGGGTAAGAAAAAGTTTTCAAATGTAAAATGCTTCATCTGCAAGGCATTGAGACACTACGTGAATCAATGTCCCATTCCTAAGAGTATACCACAAATGATGTTATTGGATAATTATTAATATGGTCCTAATAATGAGGTAATGATGATAGAATAAGATATGGTTGATCTTGGTAATTCAGGATGTTGCGGTGTTGTAAAAGAATACACGATAAAGGCGTTCACATGTTTTTACCTGGCAAAAAGGATACTCATTATGTTTAACTTCCTTATAAACTTTGGACTGAGAGTTTGGATATAAGTATTTTGGATAATTCTAAATGTTGGAATGGATTAAGTTTAAAATTGGATACTATTGTTAAGGTTATTTTTGGATTGCCATAAAAAGGACAACCCGGAGGTCGGGCGGCAACCCATCACGTCCGGCAAGGCTGCAAGACTTGAACCCACAACCAAAGGGAGGCAAGGGTGTATCACCTATCACTGACCCACGTGATGTCCTGGATTGAATAACATAGTTTTTAAAGGGTCTCATATGTGAATTATAAATTCATTATTTTTAAAACCCTATACGATTAGGATAAATAGAATATTTTTTTGAAAATCTTTTGGAATGAAAGATGAGTTTGTGGTAGGAATTAGTTGAAAGATGAAACTCTACTTGTAAAGTATATATATATATATATATTCCTCTTATTATATGGATAAATTAATTAATAAACTTTAGGGAAGGGATCTTAAAACCCAAAATGTGTTATCCTAATACCTTATGTTTTGTTGAACTGATGGTATTTTAAATAATCATAGATTGATGGGTTTGAGTTCCTCAATTTTACACTTGTTTGTGATTGATGACCTCAATCACCCCTATAAATATTTACGTTTTCCCTCTAATTATGTGTCTCTAATTTCCACCAATATTCTCCAAATTGATATCATAATTTGGTGGTTAATTTTTCATTTCCATTTCCCTCTTATTAAGACTAAATTTTATTAACCCAATTTCTGATGTGGGTTTTCCACAAAGGTATTTTTCTATTTTTAACCTTTTATTTTCTAAGAACAATTTCAAATTACGAGGATGAAATTTATTGAAGGAGGGGAAAATGTAACACCCCAATATTTTATATACGTTAGTTCTTCGAAGTAATTCAATAACTTTCACTACACACAACACCGAGTTCAAGCACACAACGACTTACCAAACTAGCCGTTCAAAAGTGGTTATGAATAGTATTAACAAAATTTTTAATTTTATATAATCCTTATAATTTTAGAATCCATATTATGAGTTTCTTAGACATAATATAAGAATAAATTCATTTTTTTCAGATAAAAGAAGTATTTTTCAAAAAAATGAAATTTTACCACCTTTTAATGGAGAACCCTTTTTAAATCCAATATTTGACACTTTTATATATTAAATTTGGAAAAATAAACTTCTTATTTATAATTGGTACATAAAAATTTAGTTTCAATAAATTTTTGGTGTCTTTCTTATAACTTTCATATTTGGGTGAATAATGAAAATTACTTAATTTTAACTGAAAAAAACTTTTTTAATCAAAATGATTTATAGTACTAAATTATAAATTTGAGTGGTTTTAATATTTCATTAGATTATATTTTTTTCATTTAATATAATTTAGGTCATTGGATGTAATTTCACATTTAAACTAGACATAAACAAGTGTCAATCTTTTGATAGTTATTATTTCTTAAAAACACGCTTTTTGTTTTGATAGCGGGAATTAATTTTAAATTAATTTCTACCACTTTTGTGTTTGGAATTTGGAAAAATTTATTCCATATTTGGTATCAGGAGGTCAAATTGTGTAAATCGGTAAATTTTATTTTTATACATTATGAATAATTACTTCGGTAAATATTTTATTTACCATGGTTAAAAGGTAAATCCGGTAAATATGAGTAAATAAATAATATTAAAATAATATTAAATTACCCTAAAATGTGTTCTAACACTATTTGATGATACATGTACAACCATCGGAATCTTTGGGTCTATTTTGGGACCACTTGGATCCACTTGAGTGTGATAATGACACTTCATATCAATTAATTTAAAGTAAAGGCAAAAATGACATAAACATATATCTTTTAGTAAAACAATTTTTACAAGGTGTTATATAAGTTATCTTTTAGACTATAAATATTCATTATAAATCTAAAAATATTTCATACATAATGGTATTTTATTTATAATTTTTATACATTGAATAATTAAATTTATTTATGACACAATGATGATACAATGTTTTCCTTATTAATGAAAGAATCAAATAAATGGTATTATAAATGTTAAAATAAATATAATTTGAATATTTGTATTCCATAAAAAAATTTTATAGGTTACTATGACATGTTAGGATTTATTAAATAAATTTATTTTGAATTAATAAAGTTTTTATGACTTTAAAAAAAATAAATTATTAAATAGAGTCAAAATTGATATAAAAGAGTTTTTTAAAAAAATATTATATTATTAATTGATATAATATTTATAAAAATATAATGTTTGGAAAAAGGACTTTTATGATGATAGTTATGTCATTAATGAACCTCTTTGGGTTTGTTTGACAGTTTATAGTAAGTTTATTAACCAAATAATATAAAAATACAAAGAGACATGGTAAATGTCAAACTAATTAACTAAGAGTTAAATCTAAAATATAAGGTTAATATAGTGACCCAAAACTCTCTAAAACCAATTGGTTGAGTGTATTTAGACCCATCCCCACCTTATCCTCAAAATAAATCAGTTTGGAGCCATTATAAACCTAATATAAATTTATTATAAATAAATATTTTAAGTTTTTCCTAAGGTGCCCCTCACCCCTCTTATAAAAGGGAGCTCCCCATTCTCTCTAATTCACACCTTCAAAGCTTTTTGGTTCAACCAAAACCTGCCCAAATATCATCTAAACTTCCATCAATTCATCTTACAGGCCTTCATTTGGTCAGAAATCCAACCTAATTATCCCTTTTGATCAAATCAAAAAGAAGAATCCGAAGAAGAGGTAATGATTTCACCACCCTCTTTCAAGTTCTCTTATTCTTCCACTTACTCTTTCTTTGTTGTTTCCATTATAAAATAATAACTCCAGTATCTTATATATAATGTGATGTTATTATAAATATGGAACAACTATATTCATTATTCTATCCATCTTATGAATGATAATGTCACAATGCGTGTGTATGTACAGCTTACCGTCTCCACGCCGTGGTGTAATTTGTTATTCAACACTATATTATTTGGATGAATATAATGATGAGTAATATGTATATAAATAATAAAAATAACATGATAATGTCTCTGTAAAATTAATATACCATCCAATTCCACACCTTTAAGGAAATGATATTGTCGCTCGTGCGTACGTACGGATTACTGTCACCACAGAGTGATGAGATTCATTTCCACGTTCACCATTCATCGACGATTATAAAAATATATATTACTAATAAGTATGTAATATATGACATAATAATTCTACTGGATATATATATATATATATGTACTTACATATATATTATTCACTTAGTTTCGTTCAATACGATATGAAAACAGAAACAACGTTTATGCGTACGTACGGACTACCATCTCCATAAATGGTGTTTTTAATTTCATATATATGTCTATTATACATATTTATATTCTAAATATATATGATATATAAATCATATTTTACATTCTTAAAGTATTTAAATCTTTATCTAAGTGATACAATCAAGAGTAACAAGTTAAAACACGTACGATAAAGAAAGCGATTATTATCTGAAATGTTAATTTAACATGGAAATTATTATTAAATGGGTAGTATAAAGTCATAAATGAATCATGTATGATGTCATAAATATTAATATGGTTCTGTTATAATTTAATAACATACTAAAATCTTCATACAGGAGGTTAAACATACCCTCGACTAAAGGAATGTTCAAGGTAAGAGTTAATTCCTCAATCTCATTATTATCCGAGATTGTTTATGTGTAAGTATTTACTGGGACATTTTTATCATCCATGTCCATTTTCATTAAAATTATTTCAAAATGATTTTTTTAAGGATTTGTGAAAATTAATCTTTATCAAGATCATAATTTTAAATGTTTTAAAGATTTATCTTTCTAAACCCTTTTAATTAATGTCCATGTTTTCAAAATGATTTTAAGGATTTATTTATATGGACATGAATGTTTTGAAATGATAATTCATTTCAAATGTTTCAAAGTGCTATGGGACAATTTGATTCAAAAATATCTTTTAAATTACTTCCTTTATAAATGTGTGACATTTAAATTATTTTACAAAAAAGATATTTATCTCAAAAAGTTTTACTCATCATTTTCAACTATGTCAGCATCCTTTACTGGATATTATTTTTGATTGAGGTTAATTAATTATAATACAATTTTACATGTGATATTGAATGAGTTATGATATGTTTGACTGTGGATTTTCTATTTTTATACCATTCATGGTTTATGGTTAATGTATTGACATTTCGTATAGTTTTAATACGAATGTTTATGTTATGTTTCAACTTTTTCATATGAGGAATGCATCAGACTTAGTATGTGACGAGTGGAGCCTGCTATAGCTCCTCGATGCATCGATAGGTCTCATGAGACAAACTAGTGTCTTGGAAAAAGGCTTTGAATTTTTTTTATTTGTAGTCTGGGCACGAGGCCTTGACTATGTGGTAATGATGTCTAGCGTTAGGAATTCCCTAATTATGAAATTAGTTATTACATTTGATTATTCGACTAGTAGAATATCCATGTGCATGTTTATATGGTAATTTTTGATTTATTTTTTCCATATTATGTTCAAGTTTATGTTTAAAAAGTTTGTTTTTTTATTAAAAATCCTGCCTTAAAAGTTTATAGCTTTCGCTAAATTATTTACCCTTACCGAGCATCTGAGCTCACCCCTTTCTCATGTTTTATTTTCCCAAGATTCCAAGAAGTGTATTATGATTGATAATCAGGGTTAATCTTGGGGATTAATGGTATTCTCAAAGGATCATTTATGTTGTGTTTTATTTTATAATGTGTAATGTAATTTTCCTGTATATAATATATTTTCCAAGACTGTTAAACCAATAAGTCCTTCAGGAATTGATTCCTTGTAATCATTCCAATGTATTAAAATAATGCCCCGAATCTGGGTAATTGGGGTCGGGGTGTTACAAACATAAACCCCTAATTCCCAATAAATTTTATGAATTGAAATATTGAAACCTAATTCATTCAGTTTCACCTCCCTGCCTCATAGCTTAGTTCTCTTCCATGATTTTTTGGGTTGCATCCACTCTTTTAAGTTCTTACGTTAGACACTTTATCTCCAACTTGGTTGCATTGATTCTCTTCAGGAAATTGAGAACTTTCAACTTCTTCATTGACCTAGTTGAAACAATGATGTTGGGTTGAATTTATGAGATCTATTGACTATATGATGATGCTTGTTTACCCCTTATAGATCTATTGTTTGATGTTATTTTGGGGTCTGACCCTTGTTTTGGTTTTGGAGCGGCATGTGAGTTCTTTGAGGTATGTTCTAACCTATCCTCTCTGCTAATAATTTTGCTTATGTAATTAAATTCTAAGGTTTGTGAATTAATGATATGGATCTTTATGTTGTTCTTCATTCCTCCCGGTGTGCATAGATTTCATTGTGAGTTGTGTACGACCCAATTTTGAGGTAGGTGATTACATCTACAGCCTATGTTGGATGAATTGTAATTTCTATCAGTTTTATAAATTATTTTATAAATAAATTTGCATGATTGATTTGTGTGTGAAAATTGTTTTTTGATAAAATATGGTTTAACATTATTTTGTTAAAATAAAAGGTTTTTTCAAATCATTGTGAAATTTATTTTTAAAACATGTTTTTGATGGAATAAAGGGTTGTTTGAAATTTTTTATGAAATGTAATTACCTTTAAAATTGATTTGGTAAATGCAGAACATTGGAAGCCTTGGGTACTTAGGTGGAAGGTGTAGTATTGGTCCTCATCCATTTTATTTTCAGTGGGTTTAATTAAGGGAATTCCTCTTATTATTAGGCATGTATTATAGGGACTTAATTTTGAAATTGTTGAGGGGTTCACTCATGTGGTGTTCCTATACTCCTTAGACTTTTGTTCTAAAGACTTGATTATGCACTAGTCATTGATTGTGGTATGAGTAGTCTACTAGACTAACCTATTGAAATCTCTGTCATGTTTACCATTTTGCTTTGTATTTTTACCATTTAAACTTTTATATACATGTTTGAGAAATGTGGATTTATGATTTCAAATTATTTTACCTAGATTATTTCAAAACTATAGAAAAAGGGCTATATTTAACATGATTTTGATATAAAATTGCTTTACTACATATCATTAAAGGTTTTCATTAAAATGATAATATTGGGATTAATTTTATATATAATTTATATGAAAAAAATCATGTGTGATCCTATTGATCTTGTTTAGATCAAACCCTACACACCCCTTCTGTGGTATGTAGACCTAGTATTGTATTTTGATGCAATAAAAGGCAAGGTTCCAAGTTATGTGGCAAGGTTTATGTCAGCTGGGTACAGGTAGGTGGTGGTGAGATAGTGGGAGATTTCCCATATATCATATGAAGTAGCATTTGTTGGTTTTATTTTTCATTATAGTTTTTATAGACTTGTACCTTTTGGTTTTATTTGGTTTCTGAGTTGTATCACTACCTCTGTTTTTCTTTGTTTATGGAATGTGTTTCTTATAACTTTATTCCATTGTTTATTTTAGTTGAATATATATTCTATAAAATTTGTTGCATGTTTGGAGAAATTATTCCATATAGTTTTTTTATGCTTGGGTTCTAGTCTCTAGCCAATGGGGACCATAAATTCCTTTCAAGTTAGTAGCGAATTGGTTTGGGTTCCAGTTTTCAAAGATACCCCAGATTGGTTCATTACAACACCTCACATGCATTACTCTCACATCGAAAGAATATTCTTTTCCTATTCACCTCAAAAGAACCACTACACCTTGGCTAACCCATCTCATGGGTTTCCCTCATAAGAAACTAATCACCAACCCACTTGGGTCCAAACTAAGTCTAAGGTCTGTAGGTCTCACACCAACTCTAATAGTTAGGTCGTAGGTCAAGGTCACTTGGTCCGACCACCTAGTCCCAAAAAAGTTTCACTATGGTCATAACTCACAGCAACACCACATGGTTATCAAATCAAAAACTACCTGATATCAATATTACAAAACACCCACTATAGTGTATAAAACAAAACACAAATAATCACTTTCCAAACCACTTGCTAAAGGGTCTCACAAAACAACCACCATGAATCTCATGCTAAACCATTTTCTTACAAGGTGCTAATTCCCCATTTAGAATCATGTCCTGAGATTTCTCCATTGAGAAATGAAGCACACCTAGGGTCACACAAGTATAAAGACATCGTCTTAGATACCCCATGGTAAGTGACTATAACCTAATGGTTTGGTTAAGTAGAGTACCATTCTAAGATATTAATGAAAACACCATAAAAGTTGTTACTCACACTTTAAAAAACTGAACCTCGGACAATCTCACCCTTAAGAAGTTCATTCTTAAGACACTAAAATTTCATTATTGACCTCTCAGGGTCTATAATCATCCCTTTTCAAAGAGATCATCCCACCACCATCACCATAGGATTCATAAGACCCTCCAACAAAAGAAAACACACAGGTACAATTTGATTCAACTGAGTAGAATTTAACTAACTAATTTTATGGGAAAATGGTGTATGAGTAGCTGTTGACACTCTAAACAGATGAGCCTTGGTTTTCTATGGAAACAATACACTAACATTTCTTTATAATGTGGATCCCACATGCCTAATATGATGCACGGGACACCAATTTCCTCTATAAGACAAGAGTCAAAATCTATACTTGACCTATTTCCAACGAGCCAAGATCTAAAAATCAATAAATCATAAAAAATAAATCTCAAACTGTGTATGCATCACCCATGGTGAAAATAACATCAACCGTAATAGTGAAATCCAAGAAAATAAATTCCATATCCACAGTAACATGTACTTCCACCAGAAAAGGTGTTTCACGAAGCACCAATACATGTTCCATCATAAGCTCCGATACATCCCTAATTCTCAAATCTATCAACTCCCAAAAACAATAAGATAAAATAAAAACCTTATCTAGCACCACTTTGTAACTTATTGGCCCAGATCACTTTAAACAATAACTAGACCAGAATGTTGTGTGACCACAAGCACACCTCCCCATATTCCAGAGGCTGCCGACTAGTAGCGTAGATCTAGAGTGGTACTACAGGAAGACTATTCCTCCTATATCAGAGTGTAAAAAAACAATGTAATAAATATATATCATGCAAATAAATGTATGTAAAAGGAATAAAAAACTAAATAAGATAAATAAAATGAAATGTTGACATAAATCATAAAACACACCACCCATTGGTTCAGTCAACTGAACATACTAGAACAAAGAAAAATAAATTAAGGATATAAGGCTCTACAACAACTCTAAACCATTCTATATACCAATATTTGAACCCAACATGATCCATCCACTCAACCATGAAAAAACCTAATCTTGAGCCTTGACCCTACCTATTCCCGCAATAACATGTCAATTCTAATTAGGTACCCAAGTGAAATGGTGGCCCAAGAAGGGCGTGAGTACAACTTAGTAGGCCACCACTAACAACATACCTAAAATAACCAGTCTATAATAAATGCATGTAGAAATGATCAAGCTAAAAAATACCCAAAAAAACATTTAAAATTAAAAACATAAAAAATTCCCAACCTAGGGTCTAGGTTCATCTCTAGAATGGTACACAATTTCTTTATCTAGTATTGGGGAGTCTCTTAGCACATCCCATAGATAGTGACAACCATATCACTCCTAAAAAAGGGAAATATACGCTTCCATAGTCCACAAAAGTGGAATATGAGGTAAATATACTCATCCTCGGAGCCCCAACATCCCCCAAGGGAAGATTTCAACCTGGTTTAACTATAACCAGTATCCCCTAGAGTCTATGTTTACCCCTAGTTAACCATAATTTCTACCACATCTCCTAGGGGTTCATGTTCACCCTCAGGTTAACCATAAATATCCATCATCTCCTGAGGTCCATGTTATCCCTAACATAATGATAAACACAAGCATAAGGGAAAATATAAATACATCACAACCATATCAAAAAATAAATAAAACAAGCCACAAGGGCTGTTAAACCTTTTCCCATTTATAAAAAATTTCCAAAACCCTTTTTCCAAACCATTTCAAAAACCATTTTCATTTCAGGGATAATGGCCATTTCCCACCCATTTTACAAAATTCAATCTCAAACAACATTTTTAATATAGAGACCCCATTTTTTACTTATAAGACTCTGAAATATTTATATATATATTTATAGAGCTAGGTACTAAGACAACATGCAATTATGAGGTCCGGTGCGTCCAAAATTAATTTTATAAAAATATTAAATATATTTTATATTATGCACATAGTTTCTTAATGATAATGGTAAAACTCTTAAAAAAAGATCATATTAGATATATATACCAAGATTGAGTTTGGAACACATTGTTTACCCTATATGTGACCTAAAATAGGTTTGTACGAGGCATTTAGACATCTCTCCCATTGGCGGTACGTTCAGTGGATAAATAAATAAATAAAATTAATTAATTAATTTAATTAACCTAAATGGAATTTTTATAAGAATGTATCTATGAAGAATCCTCCATGGTTAGATTCATAAACCCTATGAGGATTCCAGAGATTCTTCTCATCCTTATGTTGGCAAATCACCTCAGATGATGACAAAACTCTGGATCAGAGAAGATCAGGACACAAAGAACGCAACAAATTCCTTCAATTGTCAGTGAGTGCATTATTCAATGAAAAATGGTCCAATATCCAAGTAGTAATATTAAATTTGTGGTTTATTCACTTTTTTATTAAATTGATTGAGTAGATCAATCCCCTTTATTGATCTGTGCTGATTGTGGCCTGATGATGCACCTGTGTACCAATTTAAATTATTTATTCAATGTATTTCTAATACTGAATATCCCTATTCTTGATCATTGAAAAAGAATGCTCGATAATTATCGATTAAAAATATGTTTTTGTTTTTTTCTCCATAATTTCTTCACATTCATCATCGGTTGGACCCCGTGGTCCCGATTCGACATTACTGGGTGGTACCGAGCCCGATCGGACCCCCGAAATCATGAAAAATCAACATGTGAGGGATGGATAAATGAATCAAGGGAAGATACAGAATGTTTTTATGTTCTATATGATCATTTTCATGATATAAGATCAAAACTTTGATTATGGAAGGTGACGAGACATGTGGTGCATATGGAAGAACCACCATGGGTCGACAAAATCGATTTCTAGCCAACAAATGGCCAAAAATAAAGAATTGGGATTAGATTTTACTAATATTGGATGGGAACAGGGTAGGATCTGTGATGGAACAACCAGATTCAATGAATGGGATTCAGATATGGAAAACTATGAAAAACTATGAAAAACTCGACTACATGCCATGCACCACGATGAACACATGACATGTAGCTCCTTGGCTATGATAGCTAGAGTTTTGAGTTTTTATAATGACAACATGATGTGGAGACTACCTAATCACCCTGTACCCCTATACCCTTATGGATGATTCATGTGATGAAGCACATGGTCAGGCACATGACATGTGCCCGAGTACACAAGCATGACCAGAGTACACGAACAATACCCCATGTGAAGAGGCATGTTGTGTACTAAAGTACACAGACATGAGGTAAAGTACACAGATGTGGCTTGGATACATGGACATGACTAAGCACATGGGTGGGACCCCAAGTGGCATGGACACTCCGTGTATATCCCCAACACACCATGTACTCCTATATGGTTGGTGATCCGTGTACCCACAGGGACACGACCAGGTGAAGGAGTAGGACCACACGCCATGTGGGTCTCCACACACTCCATGTACCCCTTGGTTCTTTTGAGAAAACATCAATCTTACGTATATCCTTCACTTGAACTCATATTTTGGATCGTGAGTATCCTATCATGAGTATTTTTCCACATAGAATGTGATGATTTCATTAGTTTTGGATTTTGAGATATGATGTGAAATTTTCCAAGCATGTCACTTATTGAGGTGATGCCCAAATATGGTAGTGATCGGGTGAGATCACTAGTGGATTCCTATAGAGTGGACCCCCATCCGTTTGGGATCAGGTCCTCTATAGATACTTTCCGAGTGAAACCCTTATTGGATAGGGAACATTTCCTCAATGACCAGAGTGGAACCCCCCTTTCACACCAGGGCACAAGTCCTTAATCTATAGAGTGGAACCCCCCATCAGCTTGGGTGTGGGTCATCTACCTACATAGAGGAACCTCCCTATTGGAAAGGGTGGGGGTCCTCTATGACTAGAGTGAAACCCCCTATCACACCAAGGAATGAGTCCTCAAACTATAGAGTGTAACCCCCATCAGCTTGGGTGTGGGTCCTCTACTTCTAAGTGGAACAACTTATCAGATAGGGCATGATCTCTCAAGATAGTATATTAGAACCAATTATCAACATGGATACAGGTCCTCTATGGATAATTATAGAGTACAACCCCCTAATATACTAGGGTGATGGTACTATACTTTGAGTTTGTGGCCCCTAAGCTGTGAGACACAATGGAGAGGCATGGGCCTTTACACAGTTACTTCTAGGAAGACGCATGAGATGCTGGGCATCATTGATAGACTTTTTAAACTATTAGAAACTATTTTCCTAAGATGAGCTATGAGATAAAGACCCCATTTCTCTCTCATTTTGGATTCTTTTTACTGAGCATATATATACATCTATACCCATACCTCTAGATTTGGTTACTCTCCTGCCATGGGTTGAAAAGACACATAGGGTATGCCATATGCTTTCTGTTTTTATCTTTTCATGGTTATATGAGTTTAATCTCTTTCTATAGGTGGAAAATAATCAATATGTAGTCTATCTACACACTGTTTAGATCCCCTTATGTTTGAATTAAGTTAAACTTTATCTCGCTTCGGTTGAGATGCATTCTATTTTACTATCTACTATATTTATATTCCTTTTGTATCTCTTACTACCCCCCTTTATCTTTTGGGGCATCCTAATGGGTATGTATATACTCACCCCTTTATGGTATATACCCGCACATGTTTTGTCTTATACAGATGACAGATAGGTTGATGGTGACTTCAGAGGAGCTTAGGGATACTTGGTAGTTTTGACCACGTATGGTGGTCAAAGTTTAGAGATCAATAGATGGGATCTCTCAGTGTTTTACTTTCTAGTTTTGTCTAGTTGGGACATATTTCTGGTTTGGATTCTATTTTCCCCTCTACTTTTCTATTTGCACTACCGTACTCTTGTACTGTCTAGAGGTTTTACATTAATGGTTGTTCCCTTATCATTTCATTCTTTTAATTTTAATTTTACTTCCTCTTCACTTCTACATTTATATGGATGCATGTATGTATATAGGTACTTAGGAAGAGGCCTCCCCTTGTTAGTTATGCCTTCAATGCTAGTTGAGAGCCCCTGGCCTTTGAAGGAAAACCTGGGGCAGTTGCAGCTCAATCCCTGGTTAGGGTTGGGTTGTGACATTGAAAATATAATCACACACCACCAAACTGTTCCATTTTTATTTCAACCAAACAAATTTACCTTTACCTTACCTTTTTCAAAAAATCAATTCACATTTCCATCTCAAAATCCAAAAAAAATTATGATACAAAAACCCATTTACATATCAAACCGATTTTCTCTTCAAGAGCCAAAAACTAATTAAAAAATATTTTCTCAAAATTAAACCATTTTCCTACTTTTTTCCAATATGTCTATGGGAAATTTAAATAAAGAAAAAGACACTACATGCATTTTAATTAAAAATAAAACAAGTAAATGATTAAAAAATCTAGTAGGACCACATTACACATTCACTTGGAAACATAAAAGACCATGGGTCAAGTCTTGGGACCACCTACCTTATATAAATATTTCCAATTTAAAATTTGGGGTTAGTAGCTCTACCAAGGCCCACCAATCCCCTTCCAAACTTAATTAAACTTGTGCTAACCACCTAGGTTCCAATATCAATCCAAATTTCACTAATAAATTAATTATAACAAGTATAATTAATTAATTAAACCAAAACCAACCTGTACTAGAGGCAAATAACTCACTGAGCCTTAGCTGTCTTTCGAAACATTAATCCATGGGGTACTGACCAACTTCAACACACTCCCAAACCTATTCCAAGCCAAAATACCAACAAGAAACACCAATATAATAATTAATTTAATTGAAATTTGGGAAGAAACTTAAGAAAAACTAAAATGAGAACATAACTTATCCAATCACTGAGTGATTGGGTGAAGAAAGCATCTTAGGAAACCCTCATCCTAGGCTACTTGAAATCCCCATTCTAATCAGGAGATTCCACTATTCTATAGTGTAATTTCTAAGGAAAACATTTCCAAAGTAGAGTGAAATTAAAACAGAGGTAGGATATGACCAATATAGGATGACGAAAGGTGACCCGTACCTCAAATTGGAATTTAAAACCCCTTGAGTGCCCCACTTGAAGGGGGTTTAAGAGGAGAGGAAGGGTAGGGTTCCCCTAGACACATAAGGGAAAATAAATATAGTGTGGGGGGGTTTCCCCTCTAAAAACCTAAGGGGGGTAGAATGAAAATTATTCAAATTTAAAACCCCCACTAGCTAGACAGTGGAGGTCATTGACTAGAAAATGAATTTAGGTAGTGAATCTTACTACTAGAAGTCCCCACTGGATGGCCGATGCAGGTCTATCGACTAGTAGGTGGACACCTGTTGGCATACCAGCCCCTAGACTAGCCATAAAATAGTTGGTGGTTACAGGATGCAGCCCTAACCACTTGGTATATCCCCCGAGCTTTCTGACTTCCCTTGGACACCTCCTGAGTCTTAAAACTCATCCAAAAACACCCTTTAGAGGTGTCCAAAACTTTTAAAATATATTACAGACCTCAATTAAAAACTTTTACTATACGTTAATTAAAAACTCATATTATTGAAAAGTTACAAACCTTGTGTACAAATTTGAGGCATTAAAAATGATCCACTTGTTCCATCTACAAAATCTATCAACATCCCACCTATACTTCCATAAAAAATCCAACCCCAAATCACCATTCGTTGGTCCCTTTCCCTTTCCTGTGTCATAAGAAATAATATCTAAAAGCATACCAGGGTTACCATGAAATATGTGAGTATAAAATTAGTTGGAAACCACCAATAGAATCCATAGATAATATCCACAAGTATATGGGTGCATAAAAAGTGCAATTTATGACAATCAAAATGATTTACAACCCATGCTTCACTATATGCTTGATAAGACCCATGTGAGCAGCCAAGCTGATTCATACAATGTTGAAATGGAATGATGCACCCAAAATTTGAACACCTTGGAGACCATCACTATTACAACCCAAGATAAACATATCTTTATTTTACATCAGTTCCATGTACCAAGGCATAAGAGTGTGAGATAATAAACATGAACCATGGATCACAATCATAGGCATATGACATAGAAATGTGGTATAAGTATAGTAAACCATGAAGTTGTGAACAAATAAAAATGTGAACATGTCAGCACACAATATGGTGAAAAATGATATACATGGTATCTCCATGCACCATCATGTGAACAAATCCACATGCAATTATGTCTATGCATAATCATGTGGACAAAACTATACAGATAATGTCCACACACAATCATGTGAACAAATATATAGATAATAGAAAATTAAATCATTCAATTTGGGTTTGATGAAACTAATTTTAATCCTCTAATAAGATAATTAAATTTATAAATAAGAGAAAAATTAATTTTAAATTAAAACATTTAATATATAAAAAAATATTTTATAAATTTTTTTTTTCATCATCAAGTGATCTTAATGTTATTTAGTATTGATTATCAATTTAATGAGTGATAATATATTTATATATATGTTAAAAAATTATATTAAACTCATTTTTGAGAAGTGATTAATTTATTTTATTAGATAAAAGTTACACAATATTAATAAAACATTTCTTTGAAAATAATAATTTTACCATTATTGTGGTTATTAATTTTAAGCTTAGTAATCATACATTCATGAATAAAAATAAAATGAAATTTATTAAATATTATGAACATGTTTATATAATATATAAAATATATATTTTTATATTTAATTTTAATAATAAAATAAAACTAATTTTTAATATAAGAGAATAAAAACAGGTTTTAGAGTAAAACATTACTTAAGTTTCAAAAACATTAAACACAGGTTTTATAAATTCACTATAGTATTTTTAAATTATTTATTTTAATTTATAAATATATAATTTAATATAAAAATGTTTCAAAATATTTTAATTCATTATTTTTTTAAAAGTGATGATATTAGAAAAATCAGTATTTTTTTCACTATTCACATAAAAAATAAATTATTTTTAAAAAAATATCAAAAATTAACTATAGGATCATCTTTGATATGTGGGATTAAGAATTTAATTTAATTTTATAAAATTAAAATTCTAAAATTTATAAATTTTTCTTTTAAATTAAAATTCAACATATATAAAGAAAAACTACTTTTATTGAGGAATGCCTTTTTAAAACTTTAAGTGTTCTTAATCATATTTTGTATTCATTTTCTAATTGATTACAATATTTTTTATTTACTAAATGTTTTATTATTATTATTATATTTTCTTAACAATTAATATGTCATGAATAATTTTAGCCTGATTTTTCTTGTGGAGAGAACTGTCGAACATAATATTGATTTAGAAAAAAAGAAATATATTCCAAAATCTTCAGGGGTTAAATTCCCCCACCCCTAAAAAATAAAGAAATTAAATCCACAAAATTTTAGTTATCATTCAATAAAGGCAAAATCTATGTTATCCATAATAAACTCAAGATATATCTTCTACTGAGATATCCAACACACTATCCTTAGTAAGACTAGGAAACTATTTATCCCAAATATGCTTCTTTTGGAGTTCTTATGGACATACCTTCCATAATATAATTTTCATGATCCAGTTTCCAACAAAATACTATATCCAAATAGGTTATTATTATTTCTAATCAAATTAGAGTAAATTATCATATGAATATAAAAACTCAATCTGAAGATTTCTTTTCCAATGAAAGCTTCATTTCAAACTATGTTACTTTCAGTTTAAATATGATATAATTGGAAAAAGTTATCACTCATTAAATTTTACCTAGGTTTTATATGACTATTTTCCTATTAGGTTATTAACCTAACTCATCATTTAATTCTAGTATATTTAAATCCTTTATATTAGTTTGTATGGAGAATGTGTTTAACCAAATCATATCCCCCAGGAGTGTCTAGCCAAGTGTCCAGTCTTATGACCACTCATCATGCACCATAGTGAGTATTGAATTGACACTCAACCGTCCTTTTTCAAATTTATTACCCCTATTTTCATCTATTACAAAACCATATCCACTTTTTAGTATCCAAACAGGGATGTAATTGCTATGAAATCACACAATATCTATATTATCAAAACTTCATGATGTTATCTTACACTTATAATTATCCCTTAGACTTACCACTAGGGTTTTAATTAAAATTTTCTTATCCTAATCCCAAAAATAACTAAACTAATCCTAAAAAATTACTAAACCTTTCTCTGATACCAACTATAGTGACCCAAGGTAAATATATCTCTATTTTACAATATTTTAATAAGATAAACACTACAACTTATAAATCATCTCAAAATCCAAATAATGAAAGGTTTAGTGTATTTTAAGATTATCTATATAAACAACTTATTTTAATATACTTGTAAAATTTTCTCCATAATCAAACTACACTAGTTCTACTTAAATATATCTTCTAGGTTTTACTCATCATTATAACATGAGGAAAGAAAAGACAAGAAAGGGGTGAGCTCAAACACTCAAAAAGGGAAAAAATCATCAGTATTCCATAATGGGTTAGATCACAATCATATGAAAAAACATAAGTAGGAGAATATCTCATGAAAATAAAATGGAACAATAAGATTTATCCATAATTCACAAAAGAAGGAAATCTAATCTCAAAAGAACATACATGTTCCATTCTATAAAATTGTAAAATAATTAACATGATCCAATGATCATAATCATAGGTATATGAATTAGATATGTGACATAAGTATATTAAATCATGAAATTATGAAAAGAATAAAAATTTGATCAAGTACACAAAAAATATTATGAGAAAATCTATAAGTGATCATGTCCATGCACTATCATATGAACAAATCCACATGTGATCATGTCCAAAAAAAATCATGTGAAAAACTATATACACAATCATTTCCATGAACAACCATGTGAAAAAAGTTATACATGATTATGTATATGAATAATCATGTGAAAAAATCTTTATGACCATGCCCACACATAATCATGTAAACAAAGCAACACATGATCATATTTATGAAGAATCATGTGAAAAAATCCATATCAAATCATGTTCATGCACAATCATGTGAATAAATCTATAAATGATCATGTCCACATACAATCATGTGAAAAAATATACACATGATGATGTCCATACACAATCATAACCAATGCATTGGAGGGTTATATAGGACCCCAACCACCAATCATCCATATATATGTTCACCAATTGAAAACAATCATTAATCACATTTAAAAGAACCCATGGAAAGAAAATTGGGTTTCAAAATTTTTTTAAATGGTATCAAAAAATTTACCTTAATAATTTAAATGGTTGATAACCAAAACCCAATCACCCCAAAATATTATTTTATAAGGAAATTTATAGGGCGATTCATTAAAAATATTTTCCTAGAAAATAAATCTTTTAGGGATAAATAGGAAATGGTATCAAAATCGTAAAAGAGTTTTTTATAAAATGATTATATCTTTTATGGTCACATTAAAAGTAAATTTTAGAAATTTCACTTTTAAAAAATTAAAAATAAGGCATTATTAAAATCAATATTTGGAAATAAATCTCAACAATTAAGTCTTGGAAAATTCATGATGTTTTCAAAAAGGTAAATTGTAAACATTTTGAAAACTTTTACTTTTAAAAATAATATTCAATAATGGGGACTTGAAAAATATATAAAGGTTTAAAAAAGGTAAAGTAATTTTTTTTAAAATATTTACTTTTAACAACAATATTTAACATTTTAGTCTTTAAACATATATAAAGGTTTTAACAAGGCTAAGTGATAACATTTTGAATAATTTTACTTTTAAAAGGATATTAAATAATGAATCCTTGAAAAAGACATAAATGTTTAAAAAATATGATGTAAAAACGTTGGAAAACAATTTCAAAATAATCATCAATAATATATCCATAAATTTTATCAAAAATAAATGTGGAGTTGAAGATAAAAAATAATATTTTGAAAGGATGTAAAACCTTTTAAATATTTTAAAAAAACTTTTTTGAAAACCCACACTATAAAAATAATAAAAAAGAATTATTTTGAAAAGTGGGGAAGGAAAATATGTAGTTAAAATTAGATAATGAATAATCGGGTTTCCAAATATAAAGGATTACATTTATTATAAAAGAAAATATAAGAAAGGAGGGTAAACCATCATTAAAGAGTATGAGAATTATTCTAAACAATGATATAATTTTTATGGGAATGAAATTCATCGAGGAGGAATATTAGAATCAAAAGTTTCATTTTACCTAGATATAAATATAAATTACCATTAAATAAAATATTAGGGTGTATTAAATCAATCTTGGAAGAATTTTTTTAAGAAGAATCTTTATAAATCAATAAAGGGAGTTGTGTTAACAAAAACCCTTATAACTTTGGGATCTTTCGAAATTAATTCCATTTCAGGAAAGAACTTGATATGGATATTAAAACCACATAAATTAAATGAATGTGGTAAAATAAATAAATTATTTATTATTCACACAATATAAATGATATCATTTCCTAGGATAAGAAATATGACTAAATAAATTAAATTTCAGACAAAGAACCCCTTACCTTAATTACTGACATGCACTAAAGTGATTGAATATCCTATATAAAAAAATAACTATATTAATAACATATTTTATAACCTTATTCATATCTATAACCTTTTATATACTTCATTTATAATTATTCTCTAAATTTATATTAGTTAGTTATTATCTATTTTCAATATCAAGTATGAGTTAACTTGATCGTTTTGAACTAGTTTTGTAATAGAGGTGTTGTTATTAATTTTTATACCGAATTTCATCATTAACAGATCATAAAAGGTGCCATAATTTATGTTTTATTATACTATATAAAATTTTAATTTCATTCTATGAGAGTTTTAGTTATGGTATTTATAGACAAAATTAGTGACAAACATGTTTGAGCGATTTTTAACAAACGAATAGTGGTATCTTAATTAATGAGTTTAATATTAAAATTAACATTATAGAACCAAAATAAAATAAATATTTACTTATTTATATCATATATCATCATTAATTAATTTCTAATATCTATACATGATATTATGTTATAGCATTGTTCAAGTAGGTGGTTATACCGAACCAAACATGAACATACCATAATTAATGGATGAGTATGGTTACCAATGTGTTTTATTTTGGAATTATATTATAATTAAAGAATAATAATGATATTATTTAAATATTTTTAATTTGGTTAATCATATTTAATATATTTTTATAAATAATAAAAAAACTAGATGAAAAAATAAGATACGTTACTACATGGAGGCGATAGTCCATGCAATGCACATTTAACATTTTCATTTCTCAATGAATGAGAGGTAAATAAGGTGGATTATAATTTGTATCTTAATAATCATAATTTTGTTATATATGTCACGTTTATCATTCAATTCCACCCTTATAACTAGTTAAGAGAGTCGTTGGTGAAAAACAGAAGACGTCGTTTCCTGGAGGCAGTAATCCACACAAACGCATGATCGACATTATTTTGTTTTTATAAGTGGATGAGAAGGAATAAATAATGTATTTTTATATTAATATAATAAATATTACACCAATTATACTGATTTAATTATATTACTATGTAAATTGGAGGTTTTGAAGAGAAATATTAAGAATAAAAGGATAAGGAATAACTAATACTAACTTGGTGACATTGAACTTTCTTTTGAAAGTATCCTTGGAAATAAAGGTCTTAGTCTAACTAATTGGGACTAAAGGTTTTTTTAACTTGAGATAGGTTTCTATGAATATAATAATATTAGAGTTTTCGTATGAAATTCAAAGGTATAGGTTTGACATGAAGTGGTGGAAGTGTTTCCCTTTTATAAGTAAAAAAATGGAACTTTTATAAATGACATTTACTTTTCAATAATGACATGACACTATTCAAGGTTTAGTGGCTCCAAAATATTTCAATAATTGAGTTTGGGGCGTTATAAGGTCTATAAATACTTCAAAACTCATTTTAATACATGTTTTATACATGTTTCAATCCTTTTACTTCTTGATTTTTACATTTTTCCATTTTGAGTTTTACCTTGGTAACTAGTTTTTACCCAAGTAAATTATATTTTTTAAAAAATATAAGGTTTACCCTTTTACAAAAGTTGTGTGTTTTGAAATAAAATTTAATTTTCTTATAATCTAATTCAATTTATAAATATGAGAAAATTAACTTTTAAATTAAAACATTTAATATATAGAAAACTGTTTTATAGAAAAAATGTTGTTTACATTATTACGTGCTCTTAATATTATTTAGTATTGATTATCAATATAATAAGTGTTAATATATTTATATATAGTTTTAAAAATTATATCAAAATCATATTTTATAATATATTAATATATTTTATTAAATAAAAAATACATAATATTAATAAAGTAATTCTTTGAAAATAAAAATTTTACCATTATCATGATCATTAACTTTAATCATTGTAATCATAATTTTATGAATAAAATGAAATTTAAATTGTTAAATATTATTAAATTTTTATCTAAAATATTAAATCAATTTTTTAGATTTAATTGATACAAGTGATGAAAACTAATTTTTAATAAAATAGAATGAAAAAAGTTTCAGAGTAAAATATTACTTAAGTTTCCAAAATGTTAAACATTGGTTTTATAAATTCAATATAGTTTTTTGAAATGAATTATTTGAATTTATAAATATAATTTTTCATATATTTTTTTTCAAAAACTTTTAGGACATTATTGTATTATAAAAGTGATGGTATTAACAAAATCTGTATTTTTCTCTATTCACCAAAAAATCAAATATTTTAGAAAAAATATCAGAAATTAACTGTAGGAAAATTTTAATTTGTGGAATTAATAATTGAAGTTAATTTTGTAAAATTAAAATTATAAAATTATAAATTTATTTCTTAAATTAAAATTCAATATATATAAATAAAAACTAATTTTATTGAAAAATAACTTTTTAAAACTTTTAGTGTTCTTAATTATATTTGGCATTCATTTTCTAATTGATTACAATATTTTTTATTTACATGAGGATTTTTTATTCATAAATTTTATTAATAATAAATATTTACTGACTCATTTTAGTTTAGTTTTGTATATGAAGTAAGCTATAGAACATGATATTGATTTAGAAAAAAAAATAATATATTCCAAAATCTTTGGGTGTTACATTCTCCCCCAAATAAATTTCATCCTCATAATTTTAATTATCGTTCTGTAAATTAAGATGATAAGGGATCTATAATAAAGTTAATATATATATTATATTGATATATCCACCACACTATCCTTAGTAAGACTAGGAAACTATTTATCCCAAATATAATACTTTAAGAGTTATTAGGGACATACATTTCACAACTTCATTTTCATGATTATGTTTCCTAAAAAATACTATAACCAAAAAGGTTATGATAATTTCCAATAAAATTAGAGTAAATTATCATATGAATACAATAAATAAATCCTAAAATGTATTCTCCAATGGAACATTCATTTAAATCTATGATAATTTTGGCTTAACTATGATATAATTGGACTAACCCATTACTCCTTAAATTTAACCTAGGTTGTCTATGATCATTTTATTATGAGGTTATCTAACCTAAATCATCCTTAAATTAAAATATATTTAAATTCTTAATACTAGGTTGTAAATAGAATGTGATTAACGAAAGTATATCCCTATGGAGTGTCTATCTAGGTGTATAGTCTTAGGCCCACTCATCCTGCACCAGCATATAGATTGAGTTGACACAAACCCTGTGTTTTTTATGATGATTACCCCTAGCTGCATATATTTCATAGCCACATCCACTTTAAAATATCAAGGAAGGGACATAATTTATAATAAACCACACAATCTCTACTTTACCAAAACTTTAGGATGTTATCCTATACGTAGACTTATCCCTCATAATTATCCCTATGGTCTTTACTAAAGTTCTCTTATCCCAATACCCAAAATAACTAAAGTAATACTCAAAATAATTTAACCCTTCTTTGATACCAAATATAGTGACCAACATAAACATATATTTTTTTACAACATTTCATAAGATAAACATTACAACTCATAAATCATCTCAATATTTCAAGAACACAAGGTTTAGTATTTTTGAGGATTTTATATATATGTAAATTATTTTATGATACTTGTGAACATTTATATATAATCAAACTACACTAGATTAACTTATAGACATATCATAGGTTATACTCTTATTTATAACTTAGAGAAAAAAAATATAATAAAGGGGTGAGATCGAATGCTCAATAAGGGTAAAACTCATCAACATGTCATTAAGGGTTAGATAAAAAGAATTTAAGAAAACATGTATAGGGGAGAAATACTTAAAAATACATAGGTTTCCTAGGTTTAATGGTTTCCCCCATCCTCATGTATAAAATTAAACATGGATATATACTATTGCATGAGTGTCATGTGTGGAGGAGGTGTCATTTGGGATTCTAGGGGTTTGATCACTATGGCCTTTACAACACACTTTGGATGTGGTCATTCCCTTCAGGCTGAATCCATGTCTATGATCACTGGTCTCTGTATATTCCAACAAAATGACATTGATCTCACAACCATTGAAATAAATTATATTATTTTATGTAAATCTTTGTAGGGCATTGGCATAATACCATGGTCTATTTCTTATGTTGTTAGATAATGTAGGAGCTTCCTCACTAACCAAATAAATATTCTTCATACTTTGCATGAGGGGAAAAAAGTTTTAGAATATCTTACTTCTATAGAGGACCAAGGATCTAGTGTTAAAAGGTTCACAAGCCTTAGTTCCTTGAAGCCTAAAGGGGAGAACTTGGTAAGAGGGGATGTGCTATGGTTATACTATTTATGTCCTCCATAATAATTTTCTTTTTTGTTGTTTTCCTTATTGTTTTTCCTTGTTCTTTCTCCATTGTTTGTTCACACACTATTTTTGAATTAAATAAATAATGAGATGATGATGTGTAGGGGAGAAATATATTATTAAAATAACATGGAACAATAAGAGTTCTCTATAAGTCATTATAAAAAGACAAGTAATCTCAAATGAATAGACATGTACAATGTCATATGAGTGTGAGATAATAAACATGAACCCTGGAGAATAATCAAAAGAAATAAAAATATGGTATAAGTATAGTAAAACATAACATCCTGAACAAAGAAAAATGTGATCATGTTCACACATAATCTCATGAATGAAGCTATATGAGATAATGTACAAAACAATCATGTGAATAAATCCATTTGTGATCATGCCCACACATAATCAAGTGAACAATACTATACACAATCGTGTCCACACAAAATCATTTGGATAAAGATATACATAATCATTTCCAAAGAAAATAACATGAACAAAGGTATACATGATTATGTCCACACACAATCACGTGAAAAAAATCTATACGTGGTCATGTTCATACACATTCATGTGAATAAATCCATATGGGATCATGTTCACACACAATAATGTGAAAAAATCTATGTGCGATCATGTCATAAATAATCATGTGAAAAAATATATGCATGATCATTTATACTCACAAAATTCTTATCTGATGAGTTATAAAATCATAACCAATGCATTGGAGGTTTATATAGGACCTCAACCATCAATCATCCATATATATGTTCTCCACTTGAAAATAATAATTAATCACATCGTAAAGAACCTATAAAAAGAAAAATTTGTTTCATGAAATTTCCAAATGGAATCACAAAAATTGACCAAAATAATATAAACAGTTGATACCCAAAATTCAATCACGCAAAAAGAGTATTTTATAAGAATATCCAGAGAGATATTCATGAAAAAAAAAATTCCTAGGAAATAAATACTTTATATATAAAGAGGAAATGATATCAAATTCATAAAAGAGTTTTTTAGAAAACACTTTTATCTTTTATGGTGACTTTGAAAAGTCATTTTTAGAAAGATCAATTTTGATAAATTTAAAAGAGGTAATTTTCAAAATTAATATTTGGAAATAAATCTATATAGTTAAGCCTTAAGAAATATATAAAGGTTTCAAAAAGGTGAGGTGAAACCATTTTGAAGACTTTTAATTTTAATAAAATTCTTCAATAATTGAGATTTGAAAAATATATACAGGTTTCAAAAAGGTGAAGTGATTTTTTTGAAATAATTTTATTTTATATAAAATATTTAATAGTATAGTCTTGAAAAAACATAAATGTTTAAAAAATGTAAATATATTTTTTAAAAACTTTTACTTTTGAAAATAATCTTCAATAATGGAGCCTTGAAAAAGATAAAAAGGCATAAAAAAGTTGAAGTGAAAACATTATAAAACATTTAATTTTAAAAAAAAACTTTAATAATAGATCCTTAAATGCTATAAATAAAAAAATAAGGATTGGAAGATAAAACATTTTATTTTTAAAGGTCAATTTTTTTAAATATTTTGAAATTCCTTTATTAAATACCCACATTGTAAAAATAGTTAAAAAAATTACTTTTACAATAAGGGAAGTGAAATATTAAGGTAAAATTATATATAAAATAATTATTTTTCTAAATATAATTGTGAAAATCAATGATAAAGGAAAATATAGACAAAGAGGGGAAATAGTAATTAAAGAGGATGAGAATTATTCTTAATAATGATATAATTTTTATGGGGATGAAATTCATTAGGGAAGAATATTTGAATAAAAATTATCATTTTCCCCATATATAAATAAAAATAACCATGAAATAAAATCTTAGTATAGAAGAAAACAATCTTGGAAGAAAAAATTTCAAGGAGAATCATTTTTACTCAATGAAGAGAGTTTAGTTAACAAAAACCCTTACAACTTTGGAATCTTTTGAATCCAAGGCCATTTAAATAAATAACATGATATGAATATTAAAACCCAATTAATTAAATTAATATGGTAAAATAAATCAATTAATTAGTAATCAAACCATTTTAAATATATCATGATGCACAATAAGAAATATCATTTAAGAAATTGAATTTGAGACAAAAAACCCCTTACATTATTTTCTGAATTCCACTAAATTGCTTGAATCTCCTATATAAAAAAAATAACTATATTAATCACTTATTTTAGATCCCTAAGATTATATATAAAATTTAATAAAATTTATTTATAATTATTCTCTATATGTATATTAGTTAGTTATTATTCAGTTTCAATATCAAGGGTAAGTTATCTTGATCGTTTTGAACTAATTTCAGAAAAAGGGTGTTGTTCTTAATTATTCTCTCAAATTTAATCATCCAAAGACAATAAAAGGTTTTATAATTGATTTTTTGTCATATTATATAAATTCATATTTTCATTCTATGATATTTTTAGTTACGGTTCATGTAGACAAAATTGAAGACAAGTAGGTTTTAATGATTTTTAACAAACGCATGTTGGTATCCTAATTAATGAGTTTAGTATTAAAGATACCATTCCAAAACCAAAATTAAATCATTATTTACTTATTTATATAATATATCATCAGTAATTAAGTTCAAATAGTCATCAATGATATTATGTTATAGTATTTCTCAACTAGGTGATTAAACCAACCCAAACACAAGCACAACAAAATTAATTGATGAGTATGGTTATGGAAATGATTTATTTTGAAAAAAATATCATTATTATAGAATAATAATGATATTATTTAGATATTTTAAGGTTTTAAATCATATTTTAAGATATTTTAATAAATAAAAAATGAATTATATGAAAAATATGATATGTCACTTTATGGAGGTGATAGTCCGCACAATGCACGATTAACATTTTCATTTCTCAATGATTGAGAGGGAAATAAGGGGGATTATAATTTGTATCATCATAATAATGATCTAAAATATTTTTTTATGTTCCATATACCTTAATTTCAATCCTTATTTAAGTTGTTTTGAGTTATTATTTTCTTGGGTTAAGTTTTAGGTAGATTCTGGTTAGTTTTGAAGGGTTTTAAAGGCCTTATAGGAGATAAATAGTTGACACATAGTTTGGTGAAACTATGTGGGTATACCTAGGAATCCATGTGGCTTGTTTGGAGAAGTAAAATGGCAAAATAATGGTTTTTACATGTTTACATATGATAGTGTAAATTTTCCCAAAAAATCATGTCTCTTGGGATAGAGGTGAATGCACAATTGGTGTATAGTTTGGAAAACTATGTGACCAAACAATGTGTGGGATTTTAATTGATATAAAAATTATATTTTAAGCCTAAAAACTTTAATAAATATCATTTTTCTTATCCTACACCCATGTATCTTAAACCTAGGAACTTTAATGGAGTTTTTTAGTATTTATACTTTCTCTATACTCCAAATCCAAAGGATCTAGGGCATTAAATCATTTGGATTCTAAGTAAGAGGGTGCTTCCTCATCTGTTCTTCATATCTATCATAGATCTACTAGATTCAAAGTAATAGGTTGTTTTCTTATACATTCTTCATGTATATCATAGATATCATCTTCCTCTATTGAAATGAATCATATATCCAAGCTATGTTGGCTAGATATAAGTATACTATCATGATCTAATGGAGTTTTCTTGGTTGTTTATTGGAAAGAAACCTGATCTAGAGAATGGGAATCCTTTCCTAGAGAATATATTAATCTAAAGTTAATGTAAGATCTCCTTGGGTAAGTTGATATGGATTTCATCTCTTGGATCAATCCATTCCTTTAATCCCAATTCTAAATACTCTATAATGATGGATTGGGTTTTATTCTGGTGAATGTTATTGTGAGGACAAGAAATGGGTATCACACCTTGGTGGATATTGGAAATTATAATGAATGATTTAAAGATAATAAGTCCTTATTATCTTGGGAGCTTGTATTTATTTGTTTAAAATGATTGGATTGTGTGTATATTCATAGTGTAAACACCATTACATGATATGGTATGTTGGTGTGTGTGGGTAGCCCTTGAGACCTTGTTTGTTATGCCTTGTTTATTCCTTTATATGTTGTTCCATTATTGGGTATTATTTCATATCCCATGGAATAATTCTTATGATATATTATTTACTGATATTTCATTCCTTACTTTTGGATTCATGCATATATGGTGGAACCTCTGTTTTAATAGTCAAGTTAATAGGTGGCCCTAAAAAACTTAGCATAACCCTTATAGGGAGAGTTTGGATGACATGACTTGATGGTTGTGGATAGGGATGCATAATGGATGAAAAAGTATTGATATGTGATTATACCATGTGAGTATAACACCATAAACTATTATAATAGGGTCTGTATGCCATTATTATGCATTTATGGGGAACATCCCTATATATGTGTAGAGTTACATTGTTTGGGCGTGCAAAGTGTGTGTACCAATAGATGATTTTCATGAGTCTTGGGTGTAAAATTCATTTAAATTTGAGCATGGAGTTATTCCTTAAAGGTAGAACATGCATTTTCTTCAAGGGTAGAACGTACACATATATAATGGTTTAATCCATGTGATGATTAATTATGACATTCTTTCAATATGGTGCTGAAGTAGGTGTGACCAAGATTCATAGAGGCTTGGTTAGCACATGATTTATTGGTATATTATTGGTTGTATTATTTTATGAAAATTTACCTTTATATCATTACATACACCTCTAAATATATGTGAACCTATTTTAAGGACACATTGGTGGTATCCTAATGGGTTTTTACTCACACCGTGCATGGAAATCTCGGTGCACATGAATTCATCATGACCAGGGATCCAAAGAAGGGAAAGGACCCTATGTAAGGTTATTGAGGATCTTGGAGCTAGGAGATTTATTTAGTACTAATATAGAATCTTTAAAACTATTATGGCATTTTTTTTGTTTATTTTCAGTTGTATTGGTTATATTTGTTGACCTGCCACATTGGGGGTTTGTTTGGTTTATTATTTGTATAAAATGACTTGAAATCTATTATAACATCATGATTAGATTTTCTTACACTATATTTTTGAGTTATTTTATGTATATTTTGTTACATTATGATGTATGGATATGATTAATAAGTTCATAGTTACCCTACATTATCTCTAGATTCTTGCCACTAGTTAGAAACCTCTTGCGTATAGGGAGGATCACATGAGGTCATGTGACACTTCAAATAAGACCTAGTGATCCAGGTTGGGGTGTTACAAAATGGTATCAGAGGCATGAAATTTCATTTATATTCTTTTGGGGTTATGGTATAATGGAGATAGGCTATGCTGAACTCAGGTAGAGGAGTTTCTATGTTCCCAACCAGCTAATATATAACAGACCTCTACGTTACTGGTAATGGGATTGATGTTATAGATTTATGGTATTTGGGTGTGTTCTTGCATCATGAATAGGCATATAGGATCACATGTCATGTATATATATACCACTTTTTTTTGTGTAATAGTAGTTATTAAATAAAATACCTTGATTTATGTTAATTTTTTTGGTGATATGTGTGCACTGAATTTAGTTAGTTGAACTTGGGAATGTTGTTATGAGATATATATTATTGTGACTAATGTGTAGGTATATAGGACTAGGCTTGAGCCATGGGTTATACTAAGAAGGTATACCATGTGTGTGGGTATCTCCTAGGACAAGTCTTCTTATAAAAATCCCTTATGTGTTCCTTGTAACATCTTAAATTTTTCTCAAAAGCAAGTTGTTATATGTGTTTTAAGAATTCATTTGGCATTTCAGAAAATACTAACTTAGAGATTTAAAAATAATTTTTCTTGGGAAGAAATTTTGATTCTATCATAGTCTATGCAGGAAGATATACCTAAGCATGATCCCACACCTTCTTTAGTGGTTCAGGTGGTAAACCCACCCCATCTTGGAGTCTTACAGATTGTACCCACTCAATGTGGAGAGGCATAGAGGATGATAGTTAACTATGTATGAGACTTTCATCTCCATAATCTTCTAGAATTCCATGGAACTTATATACCTCAAGATACTAAGGAATGGATTGAAATTATCCAGGGCATCATCAATATGGTAGATACTCCTTAGGATAGAAGAGTGATGCTGGTTACCTTTTTTCTTTAGGGACTCGCTAAGAGGTGGTGGGGCATTATGTGTTATGTAGGAAAGTGTGATGGTCTTACTTGGGAGTCTTCCAAGGAGTTGTTCTTTGATGATTTCTTTATAAAATCACCAAAGATGGACCAAGGAAATGAGAGTATAGTTATTTAGTAGGGTAAAATTTCAGTTTCTACTTACTCAACTTGTTTTATGGATTTGTTATTATTTGATCCTCTATTGGTTGGTAATTAGGCACATTGGGCTAGGAATTTTGAGATTATCTATAATGATCAGATATTTTATAAATAAAATTACCCTTATGATTTAATTAAATGTCTTATTATGTAATATGGTTATAGAAAACACATGAACTTATTTGGTTTTATTATATCCCATTGGATTTAAAATACCATTAAGCATTATTACCATTGATAATATAGCCTTTGAACAATGATCATATGATTAGTATAAATATAGGGTTTTGATAAATCTGATTAACAGAGACAAAGGAAGTAATAACCACAACCAGTAGGATCATACCCCATGAATCCCCTTTATTAGAGCTTTTAAGGGAGATATAATCACTAGGATTTTCCCTTGACCAATCCCACGTTGAGATCTAACAACTTCACCATGTGAAAAACCATTTACAAGATAATTTCAAACTCATCAAGATCACGACCCAAACCATGTACGCCAAACCACCCTATGAAAGTCTCACCATCGCGTACCTTACCCTTAGGGAGTTTACTAGTGTATTAAAGGTTTATGTATCAAGACCATAATAATATTTATATTTATATTGTATTTTCAATATAATAATGTTCATATTTTCTTCTTATCATTACTTTATAAATGATTTTGATTTTTATACAATAAAACACAAATTGTATTTTTAATTGGTAATCAATTTCAACTAAGGAATTTGTTTTGATGAATTAATGGAATTTTGAAATAAATAATATTTTAATAAAATATTATTATTAAAAAATATTTATTAAATATAAATTATCATATAATTTTTATGATGTCAAATGTAATTTTTATAAGGGTTCAAAAATTGTAATTGTAAAAAACCCCTACATTTCTCAATAAATATCGATTCTTATTTTAAGAGAGAATAAAAATATTTAGAAATTTATTTTTTTAAATAAATATTATATTTTTAATCAAAATTTCAAAATTATCTAATGGAAAATTGTTCATAATTTTTTGAGATAGTCAAATTTTCAGGTAAAAATTAAATACCGTATAAATATATGGTGCATATTATGACATCGTAATGACAAAAAAGTGATTTAATAAATACTATAAAGGGTATAAAAGAACAAATATATGTTTTCCATATAAAATAATTTGATTTTATGTTTATTTTTTTATATATCCTTTATAAAACTTCCAAAACCATTAATATATTTTAAGGTTTTAAAATAATTTTTTTAAGGGTATGACTCACTTCCACATCAAAAAAGGTATTATTTTATTAAGTTCGTCCATTTTACTCACAAAATAAATAAAACCACTCCATTTTTCAAAAACCATGGGTAAAAACCATGGTAAGATTTGTGGTTTTGGCTATTTTTTTATATAGAATTCAAAACCTATGTTTGAGAAATAATAAAGAAATACCAACTAATTTCCTATATAAACCCACCCAATCTCCCATACCTATTCACTAAAAAAATCCTTGTATCATTTCCTTACTCTTCCATCCCCTCTATAGAGCCCTCCCATGCTTCCCCCAATCTCTCGAGAAGCTCATTCTAAGCATCTGGAGTCACACACTCAAGTAAGGGTTCCTTTCCTTCTCTCCTTTATTCAAGTTTTTTATTAAATTATGCATTATATTTTCAATTCCAAATATTGGGATTTGTCTTTACATGTCCCTATTACTTCCCATATTATGTAAAAATGATGATATACCCATTTTACTCTCATAAACCAATTTTATTAAATTTTAAGTGGCACCGTTATACAACCGAAATTTCACCATGATTTTCCATGCCAAAACAATTGTGTAATGAATACCATATCCATTTCCTACCAAGGGTGTTCACCTTTATACACTTATAATTACTTAAATTGTGACTTACATGTATTCATTTCAAACTAATTTATCATGGAATAAAATATTATGATGAATGAATCCATGTTTTATGACCTATGTGGCACACATAAGCATGAGAATAAAATGAAAGTGATGGGTGCACCCGAAATTATATAGCGCTCCGATAAATTGGGTAATGTTTAGTCTCATGATATGTCATGTTGGTGATGGGAGTAATCCATATTCCTTTATGGGACTTTTTATATCATGATTTCTTTTAAGTTATCTTTGACCAATGTTTGTGATGCTATGTTTTAAGTTCCCACATTTCCCATGTTTCCATTATGTTATCATGCTATATCATGTCTTATTATTCATGTTTATGATTATCACCACGTTTAGTACCCATTATTATTCCTATTTTATAAAATTTATTATTCTCTTCATAATATACCATATTTACTCCCTTACTGGGATTTATATCTCACCCCTTTATTATGTATGTCCCTAGGTTATCCCATGCAATTTTAAGTACAATGAAATATTATGATCGTGCTAAGGAAGATTTCAATAAAGATGATGTATTACTCATTTTAAGTTGTTATGTAATGTACCTAATTACCAATTACACTAGTATTCTAAATATTTTGGGTTGTATTATGCGTAATATTATGTAATAAATCATTTATTAATGTTAAATAAAGAGCAGAATTGTGATAGTCGGTATTAAAGGAAAAGTTTAGTTATTTTTAGGATTAGGATTAGAAAACTCTAGAAAAAGACTTAGTGATAAGACTAAGTATAATAAAACATCCCTAAATTTTGTTAAGTATATATTTATTAGTTTATCAATATAATACATACCTATATGAATACTATAAGTGAATGTGGCTCTGGAACATATGTACATAGGTGTAAAACCCGAAAACATAGTGTTGAGATAGACTCGATCAGGAACTGGTGCACAAAAATGGGACTTTCTGCACACATAGTTTGAAACTCCTAGGGGGATATGATTTGGTAAATTCATAATCTCATTATAAACCATTATTAATGGAACAAAAAAATTCCCATAAGTATATAAGTTAGGAAATGGATTATGAATAACATAGATTGAAACCTAGAAATTCATAATTTAGGGAAATAAATTTAATTTATAAGTTATTTAATTAATGTCATAAGATTCCCATTTATGTGTATAATAGTTTAAAAATACTCATCATTAATTTTTACTTTATTCTATCAAATATATGGAAATATGAGGAATTTGGTAAAAAATCAATGCGACGACCAATGTGTCGACTACCCCAACAAGATTCCCAACCCGATGGGAGAAGGAATCACAAACTTTTTGATAATACTCTATCAAATGACTTAGATTATGAATAGAAACCTAGATTGGGAGGATTTACTAAATTTATCTAAGAAAGAACGAGATACAATTGATATTTGTATGTGACAAAGGCCCCCAAATTTCAATGAATCATCTAATTCATTAATAACAGAACAGTGGATCAAATCCATTGAGAATATTTTATCCATCCTTCAATGTTATGAATAAGATAATGTTCTATTGGATATTTATCGTATGAAGGGAGAAGTTGATCAGTGGTGGACATTGATCAATAATATGGATCCCAAGGAATAGATCGAAATGATGGTGTGGAAGTTATTTTAATTTTTTTTGATAAAGAAATACCTCACACTATTTTACTTAAAATAGAAAGGGATTTCTTTTCCCTCAAGAAAAAAGATAACGAATCTATCAGGGGATATAAGGAAAACTTCACAAGACATTCACGATACGCCCACATCTTTGTAGTAACCCTAGAATTCAAGGTTGAACTCTTCTTTAGTGGGATAAAACCTAGTCCACAAAAGCCCTGGTGACCCAAGACTTTTATAGCTATGAGAAAATTATCTTATGTGCCCTCAAAGTTGAGATGGAGATTAACGAATCTTAAGGCTATCATGGGGATAAGAAGAGAAAAGTGAATTTTAATTATGAAAGTATGATGGGGAAATCTATTGTTACCAAGAAATTATAACATCCCACTTTTCAAAGGTGTAGAAAGAAGCACCCCAAAAATTGCCTAAGGGGGATGTGGAAATGATTTAGGTGCGTGAAGGAAGGACATCTAGATAGCAATCGTCGACAGGAGAAACCCACCATTGATATGAAAGAAAGGAATCCTCTATTCAACCCTCAACACATTATTCATTTCTTTAACTGTATGGAACTAGGGAACTTTGAAAACCAATGCACTAAGATAATGGTTTTTAGAGACAACAAACAATCTCTAAGGCATGAAGAGAGATCTTTTTCCATCACAACTACTGAGGTGGATCTTAATAATGAAGTGGTGATACGCACACTAGTTATTCATTCAATAATAGAGAATGTAATTTTTTATTCTAGTTCTATGAAATCCTTCATATCATAAAATTTTAGTAGAACTAATCAAACACCACAAAAAAGCATGGAAGTAGAGCTATCACTGAAAATGGAAAATGGGGTAATTATTTCATCCTAAGTATATAACTCCTCCCTTGTCAAAATTTTTCAGTTGAATTTCCCATTAAACCTTTTCATACTCCCTTTTGTGTAATTTTATGAAATTCTGGCTATGGATTGTATTTCCCAATATAGAGCCAACATAAATTTCCATGAGAAGGAAATCACTCTCTGTATCGCGAATCAACCCCCGATTCTATACAAGTGCAAGGAAGAGGATGCATCTTCTTTTGCACAAGAATCTAAATCTTGGATATTATTACCCTACAAGAAATCATATCTATATCAAATGATTGATTCTAAGAAAAATATCATCCTCAAATACATACACATTGTGATGGAATACACTGATGTGTTTCTCGAATAATTTCCTGGTCTTCCTCATACCCGAGAGGTTGAATTTTCAATCGATCTTACACCTGAGGCGTTTCCATTATCCCAGACTCTATATAGAATGGATGTTGTGGAACTTGAGGATCTAAATAAACAACTACAAGAGAATATGGATAAATGGTTCATACGCCCAAGTGATTCACCTTATGGTACACAATTCCTCTTTGTCAAGAATAAGGATGGGTCAATATGCCTTTGCATTGATTATCATGAGCTTAACAATACCATGATAAAGAAAAAGTATTCTTTACCATGGATTGATGACTTGTTAGATCCTTTAGGTGGAGAAAAATAATTCTCCAAGGTGGATATATGATTAGGATATTACCAAGTTAGAGTGAATAAAGAGGATATCCACAAGACTACTTTTCATACAAGGTATCTGCACTATGAGTTCATAGTAATTCCATTCAGGATCACTAATTCTATAACAATATTCATGGAATTTATGAATAGAGTATTTAGATATAACATTGAAAAATTTGTGGTATTATTTATATATTATATTATAATATACTCCAAAATTAAGTAAGATCATGAAGAGAATCTAAGAACTATTCTAAAGACCCCATAAAAGGAGAATATTTATGAAAAGTAAAAAAAATGTGAGTTTTGGTTGAAGGAAGTCTCATTATTGGGGAATATCATCATAAGAAATGGGATATATATGGACCCTTCAAAGATAGAGTAAATTTAAGGATTTTCAAGACAAAAATCTATGACATGTATCTATATTTTCTTTGGATTAGCTAGGTAGTATTGTCCATTTGTGATTTCCCATGATTGTCAAACCCTCTAACCAAGATAATTTAGAAGTGAGTAAATTTTTCTTGAAATGATGAATTTGAAGAGATATTCAAGGAGTTTAAAAGGATTCTTATAACTTAACTTGTACTCAAAATACCCACAAAAGGAGAAATTTTCATTGTATTCAGTGATGCTTCAAAGAAGGGATTGTGATTTTTGTTAATGCAGAATGACAAAGTGATAGCCTATGCTTTTAGGCAGTTGAAAGTTCATGAATATAATGAACTAATGCATGATATGGAGTTGGTTTCAGTGATATTTTATTTGAAAATATAAAGGAATTATCTCTTTGGGGAGAAGTGTGAGATATATATGGATCACAAGAGCCTCAAGTATATATTCACATAGAAATAGATGAATATGTGCCAATGAAGATGGTTAGAGATGATCAAGGACTATGACTGATCAATTCAATAACATATTGAGGAAAATAATAAAGTGGAAGACACTCTAAGTGGAAAGGATAAAACAATTCTATCATTAATGAAAATAAAGAGGGATTCAACCTTCTTAGATTTGGAAAGGATAGACATGAGAATCATAAAGTAAGGAAGATCATCAATCCTTTCACAACTGATTGGACAACCTTTCCTTATGGAGAAGATAAAGGATTCTCAAAGAGATGATGTGGGAATTCATAAGAAAGTGTTAACTATAATAAGTGGTAAATACTTGGAGTTCAATTTTAATAAAGAAGGAGTTGTAATATTTGGGTCACGACTATGTATAAAATTAAATCTTGAGTTAAATAAAGATATTTTTAATGATGCACATAGATTGAACTTCTACATCCATCTAGGAATCCCAATGATGTATCGATATAACTGAGATCACTTTTGGTGGGAAAATATAAATAGGGAGATCACAGAATATGCACCAAGATATCTTGTATGTCAGCAAGTGAAGGTAGAAAGAAAAAAATCCCAGGGAATGATGCAACCATTACCCATACTAACATGGAAATGGAAAAAAATCCCCATGGACTTTGTCACTAGTATTTTGAAGGAATCAAGAGGAAATAATACTATCTAGGTTGTGGTGGATCATATTTCAAATAATGTACACTTCATTGCAATTTTAGAGGACTTCTCACTCGATCAAATTTCAAGGATATACATTAGATAAGTGGAGAGGTTCTATGGAACACCACTATTAATTATATACGATCGAGTTTAAGATTTAACTCTAAGTTATGGAAGAGTATCCAAGACACTAAATACTGATTTGAACTTCATCACGACTTATCACACTCAAACTGATGGCTAATCTGAGTGTACTATCCAGAAACTCAAGGATTGTTGAGAACATGCTCAATTTACTTCAAAGGAGAACACTACCACAAACTGGGTTTCCACAGCACCACCCTTTAACAGCACTAAAAAAAGTGCTGATAAAGGGGGAACCATTATCAGGGATAAAAAAATCACTAATAAAGGGAAATTTTAAAAACAATAAAAAAAGATCACTTAAAAGTGACCCTTTATCAGTGTTTTTTAGCGCTGATAAATGCACCCCCTTTATCAGTGCTTTTTTTAGTGCTGTTAAAGGGGACCCCTTTATCAGTGCTTTTTTAGTAGCACTGATAAAGAGGGGGGGATTTATTATCACATTTCCCTAGAGCTGATAAAGTTTATATTTCAAAAAAAAAATGAAAAATGAAAAATAATATATTGATATATAATATATTTATATTGATTTAAATATAACACATATTTTTTAAATATGTTTTATATAAGTATAAATAGAATATTAGATTTAATATATAAAAAAATTAGTGAAAATGGATTTAAAATATTTCAAAAAATGTTATTAATTAATAATTTTCTAATTATCATCAACTAATAATCATTTAATAACAATTTGAAGACACAAAAAATAAAAAAAATCAATAAAAGATCTAAAATAAGTTGAAAATGTAACTCAAACTTCAAATAACCATAACTTTTGATTCAGGTGTCTGTTTGAGCTCTACAACATATCAAATCAAAGCCTACGATGATCTCTACATGCTAGTTTTTGAAGAGAACCTTCTGTCACATTTTTCAAGGCTATAAAATGCCCAAAAGTCCTCCAAAACTGAGTTTTTAATCTGCATAGTTAATTTTTTTAACATTCGATGGAATTTCAACCTTGTTTCAAAGGGTATTTTTGACCTTTTTCACTGGGGAATGAATTTATTCCGAGGGGTTACATTTATATTGATATTATGTATTTGAAATTTTATTATTTTTCACAATGTAATATTACTTATAATCAATTATATAAGAATATATATATATATATATATATATTTATATATTCACCAATAAAAATTTAATTTTATAAATAATTAATTAATTATATTTACATATAAAGCTTATTTATCAATATATAAGGCTTATCAAAATAAAAAAATAATATCCATTTTATTTAAAATACAAATATATTAATATTTATATACCTATATGATGTCTTTGTGTGTGTGTCTGTATATATTTGTGTGCGTCTGTATAGAAAAACTGATATATATTATCTATATATTATAAACATATGTATATAATATTAATATATAATATTTATAAATATATATAAATATGTATAATTACACGTACAAATACACATATAATATATGTGTGTGTGTGTTGTATATATGTATTTATTTATTTATAAACACACAAAAAATCACATTTTATAAATGTGTTTAAAACTGATCTTATAAATATATATTAATATCTAAATAAATATATTAATATATAAATATATAACTATATATATATATATATTAATATACAAATATGTATATATATATATATTAATATAAATATATATATATATTAATATAAATAAATATATATATATATTAATATAAATAGAAATATATATTAATATAAATATATATACATTAATATATATATATATATATATATATATATTAATATACGAGTAAATATAACTAAATATATATAAAAATAAATAGATATATTAATAAATGAAGAAAAAAACAATATGGTGGAGTGATAAAGGCTTAGGCGGCGTAGACAACCTGTCACGAGTTCAAATGCTGGGGGAGGCAGGTCGCATGCGTGGGTGGGGAATATGTATTAGCGCTGTTAAAGGGGGTGGGGGTGATATTAAAGGCATGGGGGGCGGCTGGGGTGTGTGGGGTGGGGTGGGGGGTGGGGCGCTGTTGAAGGGGGGGGGGCTTCAAGCGCCGTTGAATCCCCTCTGTAAATTGTAAATATATATATATATATATATATATATATATTAACTTTTATTAGCTCTAAAAAAAGCACTGATAAAAGGGACCCCATTATCTTTTCCTCAATTAAAAACGCTTTTCTAGTGCCGTTAATGCTCTTTTCTAGCACTGATAAAGGCCATATTTGCAGTAGTAGGATGAGACAAACATCTTTCTTTGTCTGAGTTCTCATATAATAATAGTTTCCACTCAATAATCCAAATAGATCCCTATAAATCCATTTATTGGAAGAGGTGTAGAACACCTTCATGTTGGAATGAAGTTGGGGAAAAAAATACTAGGCCCTAAAATAGTTGAGGAAATAGTGGAAAAGGTTAAGACCATCAAGGCTGCTCAGAGTCAATAGAAGAGGTATGATGACAATCATTAACAATACCTAGAGTTTGATGTTGGAGATATGGTATTCCTATACATATCTCTATAGAAGAAAGTGATGATATTTGAGAATAAGGGAAATATTAGTCCATGATACATCGATCCCTTTGAGATCCTTGATCGCATTGGAGTAGTGAACTATTGACTAACACTCCCACCTAACCTATCTCAAGTCAATGAAGTATTCCATGTATCCCTATTATGGAAGTACATACTAGACCCTTTATATATACTCAATCTAGCTGTGATACCATTAGAAATTATCTTTCCTATGAAAAGCATCCGATGAAAATCCTAGACTGTAGAGAAAAAGTTCTTTGAAAAAAAGAAATGCATGTTTTTAAAGTACTGTGGAGAAACCACAAGTTTGATGAAGAGACATGGAAACTGGAGGGGGTGATGAAATAGAGTTACCTTCGTCTGTTTTAGTGTGAGAAATGAAAACTTTGAGAGTGAAATCTCTAAAGGGGGAAGATTGTAATTATGTGATCCTTTATAAATAAAATCCCTTTATGATTTAATCAAATTTATTATTATATAATATGGTTATAGAAAACACATGAACTTATTTGGTTTTATTATATCCTATCAGATTTAAAAGACCATTAATCATAATTACCATTGATAATATATCCTTTAAAAAATGATCATATTATTAGTATAAATATAGGGTTTTAATAAATACAATGGACACAAACAAAGGAAGTGATTACCTTAACTAGTAGGATCATAACCTATAAATCCCATTTATCAAAAATTACTAGGAAGATAGAACCACTAGGATTTTACCTTGATCAATCCTAAGGTGAGATCCAACAACTTCAGCATTAGCGAAACTGTTTATGAGAGAAGTTCAAGCTCATCGAGATATGGACCCAAACCAAGTATGCTTAACCACCCCGTGAAAGTATCACCATTGTGAACCCTACCTTTAGGGTGTTTGTTAGTGTATTAAAGGGATATGTTTCAATAACCTTATAGTATTAATATATATATATTTTTTTAAATAGAATAATTTTCATATTGTTTTTCTTATCATTACTTTATATATATATTTTTAAATTTTTATACAATAAAACACAAATTGTATTTTTAATTGGTAATAAATTTCAATTAAGGTATTTATTTTGATAAATTAATTGTTTTTTGAAATAAATAATATTTTAATAAAATATTATCATGAAATATTTTTTATTAAATATAAATTATCATATAATTTTTATGAAGTCAAATATAATTTTTTTAAGGATTCAAAAAGTGTTATTGTAAAAAGCCCATTATTTCTCAATAAATGCCAATTATTTTTTTAAATATAAAAATACAAATATTTATAAAATTATTTTGATAAAATTAATATTATCTTTGGAATCAGAATATCAAAATTATCCAATGGTGAATTTTTCATAATTTTCTAAGATAATCAAATTTTTGGGTAAAAATTAAATACCATATAAATATATGGTGTGTATTATGACATCATAATGACCAAAAAGTGATGTAATAAATACTATAAAGGGTATACACGACCAAATATAAGTTTTAAATTTAAAATAATTTTATTTTATGTTTATTTGATTAATTTTATAAGGTTTTTATGAATCCACAAAAACCATTAATATACTTTTAGGTTTCAAAATCATTTCTTTAAGGGTATGATTCACTTTCACATCATTAGGGGTATTATTTTATTAAGATAGGCCCTTGGTCTCATTAAATAATGAAAACCAATCCCAAACTACATAAACAATTTCAAGAACTATGTGAATGTTTTTGATTTTGGTTATTTTATTATATAGAGTCCAAAACCTATGTTTGAGAAATAATAGAGAAACCCCCCCTCATTTCCTATATAAACTCACCAATATACCATTTATCTTCTCTCAAAAAACTTAGAGAAAATAATTACTCTTCCCTCCTATATCTATAGTCCTCACAAGTTCTCCCTAAGATCTCAATAGGCTCCTCCCAAGCATTTGGAGTCACACACTCAAGTAATGGTTCCTTTCCTTCTCTCCTTTATTGAAGTTTATTTATTATATTATGCCTTTTATTTCCAATTCCTAATGTTTTGATATGTCTTTACATGTCCCTATTACTGAAAGTGCTGAGTTATAGTATTGTATCACTAAGAGAGGGAGGGGTGAATCAGTGATACTCTTTTTCTTTATATTTCTATTCAATTGAAACAACCTTTGCCTCCTATTAAAGATTTTAATTCCCTACTGAGAAACAAATCAACACACATCCAAAGGAACACAAAGATTTATAAGGTTCACTATTCAATAATAATAGATACATCCTTGGTATGGTTTGTAATGATCCAATACCATACAATCCACTAGTAATTAATCCTTGGATTACAATGAGTAGGATGTACCATTACACTCCTGTAGCACTATGAAACAATACAACTAGTGCTTGTGCACCCTCTTAGCACAATAGAGTAATACATTTGTTTTTTAACATCCCATGTTACCTATGATTATTTTCAATTTAACAAATGTATTCAATTGTAAAACAATTCTTCTTTTCCATACCCATAAGAAAGGTAAGAACCTCTTGGACTATGTAAAACAATCAGTCCGATTACCTTGAGTACGATGCTCCCTGTCCAATTCTTCTTGGTCTAAATTTTTAATTGAATTCAATAGAATAGAATCGGAACCACTCTAATACTTGCATACAATATTCAAGAGAAATATAATCGGTACCACTTCAAAACATGTATGTAATAGTCAATACAAATATAATCAGGCCCACTTCAAAACATGTATGCAATAGTCAAGATAAATAGAATCGGCACCACTTCAAATCCCCTTCTTCTCTCTCTAAAACCCCAGAGATTCTCTCTCCTCTGTTGTGAATAGTACACATTATAAAGTACAAAGTACCTCCACCTTTTATGGGTGACAATTGGTGGGAATCCAAAAGTTTTTCCCGCTCACTGAAAATTTTCCAAATTTGAATTTTCCCTTGAAATTATGGGATATATTTTGACTTTTCCAGAGTTTCTCGAAGCTTCTCGAATCTTCTCGAAACTTTATCTCAATATTTGTCTATTTCATTTGCATCACCATACCCATTTCTAATTCTAGAAAACAAAAACAAATTTTCTTTTATAAAACCATAAATTTGGGTACAATTATTGAGTATGATTTTTTTTCTGGGTATGATGGTCTTTACACGGAGTGGACGGCTGGACCCGAGGGGCTAAGGAGGCTATCTATACCCACCCTTCAGGTGGGACTTCCAGTGGACGGCTCGACGTTGCTGCTTTACTTTCAGTTGTTGTACTTTCCTTCCAGTTGTACTTTACTTTTAGTTTGGGTTTGTATTCTGGCCCATTTACTTTCCGCACTTACTATTGTACCCAGTTTTACTTAGTGTTTACTTCTGCTTGCTTACTCTATGGTGTTTGTTTACTTTATAAAGGAAATTCCTTCCCCTTTTTGTCGGGATTTACACCTTGATGCTAGTCGCCAGCCCTTGGCCTATGGGAGGTGGGCTTGGGGTAGTCACGGTGCGGGTCCTGAGGACGGGTCGTGACAAATTGGTATCAGAGGAGTTCGGTTCTACCGTAGAACTCAGGAATCTGATCTTCCTTCTATGTGAAGCAATAGTGTTAAGGGTATTGAGTGTGGTTATCAGTCCAGGGAGTCCAGTGTTGGTGCGACAACTGATGTATCCGTACACTAGGACCCTGACTTCTGATTTCTGACTAAATGCACGAAAACATTGATTGCATGTGTGTTTCAAAAGTTTTCTTTGTGATTAATTTGTGTCAACTCACCAGGTATACATTTTTGACTGTGGCACACATGTTTCTTTTCAGGATGGCCCTATGAAAGCATCCAGCTAGGGTTCAGAGCTTTGTGCGAGATGACAGCCCACCGAGCGACGAGGCCTCGGTGTATGGCCCTTTTTCAGCGGAGGCACCGGTGATACCTCTACCCGCCGAGCCACCGATGCCACCAGCCCCAGCCGCTGAGAGTGCAAATCGCCTTAGTGCACTACACGAGTTTCAACGTCAGAGACTACCCAGGTTCCGTGGGGAGACGGACCCTCAGGCAGCCGAGGATTGCCTGGAGGTGGTTTTGCGAGTTTTCAGGTTAGTGGGGACACCGGCTGACCTCATGGTGATCCTTGCAGCGAGCCTCCTTCACACAGAAATAGGCAGATGGTGGGGATTTATGCTCCAGGTGCACGATAGGGCATCTCTCATATGGACGGACTTTTAGAGCCTCTTCCGCTCGAAGTTCGTCCTAGAGACCCTCCGTGCGGTGCACATTCAGGAGCTACTACAGCTGCGGCATGGCAGCATGACGGTCGCCCAGTACTCAACGAGATTTACCGATCTCTCGCGCTATTCGATAGACATGGTACGGGACCCATTCTTCCTGGCCCGAACCTTCGAGCAGGGAGTGAGGCATGTGATCTGGGCATCGATGATCTCCCTTAGCATTCCGAAGCAGGCAGGAGTACTAGAGCGAGCCCTTCTCATAGAGAGATTTCTTACTAAGCCTACTCCAGCAGAGAGACCTACCGTAGGGTGGCACATAGAAGAGTCTTCTACAGCTGGCAGTCGACGGATGAAAAATGGGTCCAGGAGTACTGGACCATCAGGAGGACGACTTCAGGACACTGTCTCAGAGGTGCGAGGCACACGGCATAAATCCAGCTTTCCAAGGAGTAGACAGTGCTACGCATGCGGCGGGCAGGGCCACTTGGCTCGTGACTACCTGACCCGCCGTACAGAGGAGAAGCAGATGGTTGAGGGGCCACCCAAGAAGAGGCATAGGGTCGACTGTGGCGGTCCGCATAGAGCAGGCGGACGAGGCATGGGAGCTGGCCGAGAAGGAGGTGGTGGGAGACGCTTTGAGGCTTTACCACTACCACCACCAGAAGGTCCACCCCGACCACAGGGAGCTGGCATGCAGAGACAGGCTCAGCTTCAGGCAGCGGAGGCCAACGACCACAGCACGCCAGAGATGATTCGAGGTACTATTTGTGTCTACTCCACCCTTTCTGCAGTTCTTATAGACACAAGAGCGAGTCATTCTTTTATTGCCGCTGCCCTTGTTCGGAGATCAGAGATTCCGACGGAGGCGTTGGCTCGATCTTTATGGCTAGAGACTCCTACGGGAGCAGACTCGATGATTACACACTAGTTCCGGTAGTGTTAACTTAATCTAGGAGGCGAGAGCATCAGTTGGGATCTTCTTTTAGTGGCGTTGAGGCCTTACGACATCATCTTGGGTATGGATTGGTTAACTACAGTCCATGCTCAGATCGACTGTATTAGGTGCAAGGTGCGGTGTGTTCACACCGATGGGAGCAGGTTCACCTTCACCGGCGAGAAGGGAGCCTTTGCAGCACAGGATGGACTCACGTAGAGGAGAGTACAACCCATCACTCATCAGTTGTCTAGACTCATCCTAGGAGCAGTTGATGTGCGAATTCCTAGTTTTCCTGTAGTGGTGGATCAGTATGCGGTCGTTTTCCCTGATGACGTCCCAGGACTACCTCCTCGCAGAGAGGTAGACTTTTATATTGACCTGTACCCCAGAACAGCCCCGATATCCACTCCAGCATATCGGATGGCTCCCGCTGAGCTTTAAGAGCTACAAGTACTGCTAGAGGACTTGCGGAACAAGGGATTCATCCGACCCAATGTTTCACCCTGGGATTCCTCGTTTTTGTTCACCAAGAAGGCAAACAGGAGCTTGCGACTGTGTGTCGGTTACCATCGCATGAACCAGGTGACTATGAAGAACAAGTATCCACTTCCAAGAATTTACGACCTCTTCGATCAGCTCAAGGGAGCACAGTGGTTCTTAAAGATAGACCTCAGGTCAGACCACCATCAGCTCAGAGTTCGGGACAAGGATATGCAGAAGACGGACTTTAGATGTCGGTATGGCCACTATGAGTTCTTGGTTATGCCTTTTGGAGTAAAAAATGCTCCAGTAGTGTTCATGGGTCTCATGAATAGGATCTTTTAGCCATACCTTGATCGATTTGTCGTGGTCTTCATCGATGACATTTTTATTTACTCGACCACTAAGGAGGAGCACGCCTACCACTTGCGGGTTGTACTAGACACACTCCGAGAGCACTAGCTTTACGGTAAGCTCTCTAAGTGTCAGTTCTGGATACACAAGGTCAACTTATTAGGACACATCATATCTGAGGTGGGAGTTTAAGTGGATCCTACGAAGATCAAGGCAGTGCTAGCTTGGGAGCCACCCAGGAGCGTGACAGAGGTGCGAAGTTTCTCGGGGATAGCTGGGTACTACCGGTGGTTTGTTCTAGACTTCTCTAGAGTTGCGACACCACTCTCAGCTTTGAAAAAGAAGGGGAAACCCTTCGTGTGGTCAGACATATGTCAGCAGAGCTTCCAGGAGCTGAGACAGAGATTGACTAGCGCACCTATCTTGAGGCTACCGGAGGAGGGAGTGGGGTACGTAGTCTACTGCGATGCATCAGGGACCGGACTCGGATGTGTCCTGATGCAGGAGTGAGCAGTGATCGCCTATGGATCACGTCAGTTGAGGCAGCATGAGTAGAACTACGCTACCCATGACCTGGAGTTAGTAGTAGTGGTCTTCACTCTGAAGATGTGGCGACACTATCTGATGGGTGAGTGCTTTACAGTCTATTATGACCACCAGAGTCTCAGGTGCATCTTCTCGCAGAAGGACCTGAACCTGAGATAGTGGCGATGGCTCGAGTTCCTCTAGGACTATGAATTTGAGATATTCTATACTCCTGGAAAGGGAAACGTAGTAGCCGATGCTCTCAGCAGAAGGATGGGCATTCAGCTACTCGAGGAGGCGACAAAGCAGCTAGCCACTTTGGAGATATCCTTCGTGGATAGAGATGGAGCAGCCTTTCTTCAGTCACTCACAGTCACTCCACCACTACTGCAGCGGGTCAGAGAGGCACAGCGTGGGGACATTGACTATGAGACGCAGCGTGCGCAGATATCCTCAGGACATGCACCTGATGGATTCTCTATAGGAGGAGAGCACGACGTCCTTTTCAGAGGACGTACCATGGTACCAGCTACTTTAGAAGAGGAGGTGCTGAGGGAGTTTCACACTTCCCCTTTAGCGGTACATCCAGGAGTGGCAAAGATGTACCAGGATCTCAGATAACAGCATTGGTGGCCGGGTATGAAGAAGGCTGTAGCTGAGTTCGTTTCTCGATGCCTCACATGTCAGCAGGTGAAGGCGAAGCACCAGGTACCAGCAGGCTTGGTGCAGCCCTTGGAGGTCCCGAAGTGGAAGTGGGATGGGATATCTATGGACTTCGTGACTAGAATTCCACGTACTTCTAGAGGTCACGACTCCATTTGGGTGATTGTCGACCGACTCACCAAGTCGGGCCACTTTCTACCCATCAGAGAGCAGGGCTCAGTAGAGAGATTGGGATGTCTGTATGTATAAGAGATTGTATGGCTTCATGGTGTGCCATTATCTATCGTCTCAGATCAAGATGCTCACTTTACTTCCCAGCTTTGGAAGGGGTTACAGGAGGCATTAGGGACGCAACTACGTGTGAGCCCCGCCTTTCACCCTCAGATGGATGATCAGATAGAGAGGACCATTAAGACTCTCGAGGACATGCTCCGTGCATGTGTCCTTGACTTTGGTCATAGATGGGAGGACCACCTACCCTTGGTGGAGTTCGCTTACAACAACAGCTACCACTCCACCATCAGGATGCCACCATACGAGGCATTTTACGGCCGGCCTTGCAGATCACCTCTGTGCTGGACAGACCCTAGGGAGTCAGCACTTGTGGGACAAGAGATGGTCCAGGCCATAAAAGAGAAGGTCCAGGTCATCCAGGAGTGGATAAGGACAGCTTAGAGCTGACAGAAGTCTTATGCTGATAGGAGGCGGAGACCACTAGAGTTCGAGGATGGTGACCACGTCTTCTTGCGGGTCTCACCTCGACGTGGATTACAGAGATTTGGTCGAGGCAGCAAGTTATCTTCGCGCTTCATCGTACCATTCCAGGTGCTTAGCAGGATAGGCGAGGTGGCTTACCGCCTAGCTCTACCACCTCTGTTGCACTGGGTGCACGACGTCTTCCACATATCTCAGTTGAGGAGATACGTGCATGATCTGACGCATATCATCGACCATGGGGAGGTAGACCTTGATGATGGGGTGACTTTTGCGGAGGTCCCATTGGAGATCGAGGATCGATAGGAGAGGGTCCTACATGGGAGGTCGATTCCTCTAGTGTGCATCAGGTGGAAGCACGAGAACCTCTAGGAGAGCACTTGGGAGAGGGAGGCTCAAATGCATGCTCAATACCCTCATTTGTTTCCCTAGATTGTGATGTATCTTTATGGGGACATAAAGACCTGAGGTGAGAGTAATTTAAAGACCTGTAAATTTCAAGGGAAATTTTTTCTTAAATTCTCTTTGGGATTTTACGAGTATGCAGTTTCTGACGGCACCTGATTCTGAGGCCCGGTGTACGCGGAATCAATTTCCGAAGTTTAGCTCAGGTACATTCAGTGAACGAACGAGCGGGTTTTTCTAACTTTTGAACCGATGCTCGAAATAGAAATACAAGGGCACTGATGAAACTGCAGTGCCGATAACTGATTAGGAACACCTTTTCTGGAGTTGCATTTGCTCGGGTTTAGTTGTTTAAAAGAAGGGGATTAAGATTAAAGTGAAATAAAAATTGTGTTACAATTTTTATTCCACATTCTTAAGTGGTTTATCCCATGTGAGGGAGTTGGGGTGGGTCCCAATGATGTTCTAACTCCCCTTGAGAGGATTTAAGAAGAGGTGGGGTCCACATGAGCCCCCACATTTTCATTTTTCCTTAACTCCTTTTTAAAACCTCTTTGTCATTAAAGTTGCCAACTTATCACTCAAATTAATTTTGACAAGTTAAGTTTAATTAAATGAAGTGAATTAAATTTTGAATGTTTGAATTTTTAAAAGTGTAGGAAAAAGTAATAAAATAAGGCTAAAGCCTTATTTTATTTTGGTTGCTTCGTTATGTCGAGAGAGGGAGAGTTATACCATCAAAGAAATTCATCATCCTCCTTGAAGAACGTGAAGAACACCAATGCGCCTTCCTTCCTTCTTTTTCCCGTGTCAAAGGAAGGGAGACGCCGTTCACCTTGGACAATCTCCGTTAATGTTTATGGAGCCACACCCGCGACGCCGCTTTCCGCGACGCTCATTGATCGTCAAATCATTATCGAGGTAGGGGTTAATTTTGTTTGTGGAATAATCTTTTCCGTTCTTCGTCTTTTATTTTGGGCTGCTTGTTATCAGCTTAATGGGAGGAGGTCGGACCGCACGAACACAACCGACCCTCCTCCCCTATTGTTGTTGTGTTTGTTGCATCTCGAAAGAAGGCGGCGCGGTGCGACGACACCGCGCAGAAACATGGATGAATGCGGCGAAGAAGTGCGGCGCCGTCATGCCACGCCATTGAGGCCGAAAGAAGCTGCGGTCGGAGTCGGGCCGCGACAAAGGGGCACGACACCGTTGCGCCGTGCCGGAGAACCATAAAGAGACCGCGGCCGGAGCGGGGCCGCGGAGGAGGGGTGCGGCGCCGTCGCGCCATGCCTGTCGGACCAAGGCCGCGGCCTTTGGCAGCGGCGGAGCAGGGAGAAGCAGCTGGAACCGCTGGCCGCCGGCGCGTCGGAGGGGAGGGACTGCGGGGTCCCGCTGCGGCGGCACCGGCCGGCCGCTCAGAAGAGGCCAGGGGTCGTAACGCCCGGCTAGAAAAGGATTGTCCCCCATGTGGGGGCCGCGATTTCAAAACAGGGGGGCATCATGCCCCCCCTTTCCGCGACAGCTCGGCCGAGCCGAGCTGTCTGGCCACGCGTGCCGCATCCGTGCCAGGCCAACCGGCCGCCCAGGCCGGGCCAGGCCGCGCCCACCAGGCTGGGCCGCGCCCTAGTGGGCCGGACCCGGACCCGGGTTGGGTCGGCCCGGTTCGGGCCGACCCATGGGGTCTTGGGCCGGGTCGGTCCGGGCCCAAAACCCCCTAAAACCGGACATGTTCGTTGAAATACCCATAACTTGGGCTATGAACCTCCAATCGACACACTGTTAGTTGAGATGCGATCCTTGGATTGAGATGGTCGTTTAGGCATATTACACTAAAGGTTTGGAAGAACTTTGGGTATGTCCGGGTTGGTTCGAACACGAAACCAACCAGTCCCTCGGAGCGAAAATGCTTATAACTTGAGATCTGGACGTCCGATTGACGTGCCGTCGACTTTGTTGGATTCCTCTTAGTGAGACAGAACTTTTGGATTACTCCGCTCGAGGTTTGGATGCAGATGGAGTGCGGTCGGGTTAGTTTTGACTTAAAAACCAACCGGGCCCCTGGAACGAAAAAGCCAATAACTCTCAGACCGGGCGTCCGATTGACGTGCCGTCCCACTGATGTTCTAACTCCCCTTGAGAGTATTTAAGATGAGGTGGGGCCCACATGAGCCCCCACCTTTTCATTTTTCCTTAAATCCTTTTTAAAACCTCTTTGTCATTAAAGTTTCCAACTTATCACTTCAATTAATTTTGACAAGTTAAGTTTAATTAAATGAAGTGAATTAAATTTGGAATGTTTGAATTTTAAAAGTGTTGGAAAAACTAATAAAATAAGGCTAAAGCCTTATTTTATTTTGGTTTCTTCATTGTGTTGAGAGAGGGAGAGTTCTACCATAGAAGAACTTCATCATCCTCCTTGAAGAATGCGAAGAACACCGATGCGCCTTCCTTCTTTCTTTTTCCCATGTCAAAGGAAGGGAGACACCATTCACGTGAGACAGTCTCCGTCAATGTGTACAGAGCCACAACCGCGACGCCGCTTTCCGCGACGCTCATCGATCATCAACTCGTTATCGAGGTAGGGGTTAATTTTGTTCATGGAATAATCTTTTTCGTTCTTCATCTTTTATTTTGGGCCGCTTGTTATCAACTTAACGGGAGGAGGTTGGACCACACGAACACGGCCGACCCTACTCCCCCTTTGTTGTTGTGTTTGTTGCGGCTCGAAAGAAGGCGGTACGGTGCACAGACACCGTGTGGAAACATGGAGGAATGCGGCGAAGATGCGCGACGTCATCGCGCCATGCCTTTGAGGCCGAAAGAAGCCGCAACCGAAGTCGGGCTGTGAAAAAGTGGTGTGGCGCTATCTATCGTCCGCTTCGTGTACGTCCCGCCAGTGGTCCACCTCCAGGTACCGGCTTGCTCCATAAGCCTCAACCACGATCAGTGATGTCCGTCGTCTGCATCCAACACAACGTAGTGCGAGCATAGCCTGTGTAGGGGTGAGTATACACTACTCAGTAGGGACCCCGAGACTCCCGAAGGACTCCCAGAATCCACAAAGGATAATCCACAAAGGAAAGATAAAATCATGAAGTAACATCCAATACTACTTAGGCATATGCTCATACATATACCTAAGTCATCAATTCCAGTTCGTATCCAACATCCGAGCCCAAGTTCGATCACATCCACATAGGATAGTACAACCCAATTCACATAGGAAGCAAGTCAAGCATATCAAAGATAATGATTGGAAGTCAAGACTCAGCTCACACAGGTATACTTATTCGTAATGTGATAGAGATGATCAGATGTAGCCACTGATTCATCTAAGTTGGGACCCACGTAGGATACTAGACCAGCTAAGCTGTCAGACCCACATAGGATATAGACCAACTACTTTGCCAGACCCACGTAGGATACAAGAACAGAGTCAAACACTTCCAGACTCACGTAGGCTACAAGAACAGTAGTCATCGCCGTCGAACCCACGAAGGATTTCAGTACGATCGTCTTCGCTGCCGAACCCATGGAGGATTTCAGTGTAGTTGTCATCGCTGCCGAACCCACGGAGGATTTCAGTGTAGTCGTCATCACTGCCGAACCCACAGAGTATTTCAGTGCAGTCGTCATCGCTGCTGAACCCACGGAGGATTTTAGTGCAGTCGTCATCGTCGTCGCAGTCGCATCCAGCTATAGGGTTCCCGCACACAGCATGCTCGATTCCGGGAGGGTCCGCTCCATGAGCCAAGGGGGTTCGATACATCAAATGACACGTAGTCCGGAGTTGATGTATCCCAAAGTTCCGTCTCGACAAAAGGAACTCAACACGACAGACGGCGCGTCAATCAGACGCTCGGTCTGAGAGTTATTGGCTTTTTCGTTCTAGGGGCCCGGTTGGTTTTTAAGTCAAAACCAACCCGACCGCATTCCATCTGCATCCAAACCTCAAGAAGAGTAACCCAAAAGGTCTGTCTCACTAAGAGGAATCCAACAAAGTCGACGACACGTTAATCGAACGTCCGGAGCTCAAGTTATAAGCGTTTCCACTCTGAGGGCCCGATTGGTTTCGTGTTCGAACCAACCCGGCCATACCCAAAGTTCTCCTAAACCTTGAGTGTAATATACCAAAACGACCGCCTCAATCCAAGGATCACATCTCAACTGACAGTGAATCGATCGGAGGTCCTTATCCCAAGTTACAATCATTTAAACAAACCTGTCCGGTTTTAGGGGGTTTTGGGCCCGGACCGACCCGGCCCAAGACCCCCTGGGTCGGCCCGAACCAGGTCGACCCGACCTGGGTCCGGGTCCGGCCCACCAGGACGCTAATGAAATCAACATAAACAATTAAAATTAAGGAATAATCTTGACTTTATCCGATGTAAATATTTCTATCCACTCTTCCTTTGTTTAAATTCATCTTTCTTAAGAACTTATCCAATTTGGAATACCATTCCCTCAGAGATTGTTTTAGTCCATACAATTCCTTTTTCAATATGAACTCATAACCTTCATATTTTCCAATAAAAAATCTACAAGTTTGTTCAATATAAACCTCATTTTCAAGATCACCATTTAGGAATGCATATTTAACATCCATTTGAAATATCTTATAGCCTCATTGTGCGGAAATAAAAATAAATATTCTGATTGTTTTAAGTCTTGAAACTGGAGAAAATGTTTCATCAAAATCAATAACCTCAATCTGTGAATACCCTTTTCAAACCAATCTTTATTTGTTTCTTATTACCTCACATTTTTCATTCATCTTGTTCCAGAAAACCCATTTTTTTCCAATGGTGTTTTTGTTTTCAGGCTTGGGTACGAGTTCCCATATATTATTCTTTTCAATCTGATCCAATTATTCATTCATAGATTGAACCCATCCCAGATGCTCAAAAGGTTCATTCACATCATTTGTTTCCACTATTGAATACAAATAAGTATGTGTAATGGAATTGGTTGTTCTTGTTTGAACCTTATAATGTTGATCACCAATTATATTTTGTTCTTCCACATGTTTCCTTATCCTTGGATAATATTTTCGATTATTTTCCTCATCACTAGAAATATTTGAGTCCGATTCCTCACCTTTATTAGGATTAAAATTGTTTGTATCCTTATCAGAGTTATCTTCTTCATCTCTCTTAACTTCATTGTCAACTTGAACATGTTTCTCTTTTTCAGATACTTCAATCACTTTTACTTCAACTGAATCAACAATTCTTTTTGTTTCTTTATTAAAGCATCTATACACTCTTCCTTCTAGAGAATATCCAAGAAAGATTCCATCCTCACCTTTCTGATCAAACTTACCATAGTTTCCACCTTTGTTCTTTATAATGCAAGGACTATCGAAAAATATAAAGTGATTCAAACTTGGAGTTTTTCCATAAAACAATTCATAGGGAGTCATACTTGATTGAGGCCTATAGAAACAATGCTTTTGAATATAAAAGCAGTACTCATGGATTGTCTCCAAAAGTAATGATAAATGCCATGCTCAAGTAATATGGTTCTTCCCATTTTCACCATGCTTTTATTATTTATTTCAGCAACCCCATTTTGTTGGGGAGTGTATGGAGAGCTATAATAATGCAGAATTCCATGCTTCTCAAGATATTCTTCAAAATCTTCACTTCTGTATTCACCACCATTATCAGTTATCAACTTTTTCATAGAATACTCACATTCTTTCTCTACTTTCCTTATGAATCTTTTAAACATTTTCAAAGAATCTGATTTGTGTTTCATATACATGAAAACATTAATATGAGTAAAATCATCAATGAAAGTAATGAAATACTTATCTCTATTTGTTGATTTTTTTCTCATTGGTCCACATATATTAGAGTGTATTAGCTCCAATGTTCGTTTGGAACAAATATCAACTTTCTTGTGCGCAACATTTTTAATCTTTCCTTTATGGCAGATAGTGTAACACCAATCTCTTATTCTGGGAAATTCTGGAATGTCTCGAACACTGTCTCTTTTAGATAACTTTTTCATGTTTCTCTAACACATATGTACAATAATTTTTTTCCATAACTGATTATCTTCCACCATGCTCATGTAACAAGAGTTTTTTGAATCACCAACTTGTAACAAATTTCCTTTCATACGATGGCCTCTTGTAACAATATTTCTATCTACTTCACTCTTTACAAAAAATACATCTTTCTTGAAGATAACCTTGTTACCCTCATCACACAATTGTGAGACACTTAGCAGGTTGTGTTTTATCCCATCAACATTAAATGTTTTATTTGGAATTATATTTTCTTTTCCAATAAAAGATGACCCAAAACCTTTGATTTTCAATGATTCATCATTGCCAAATTTTACTATGCCTTTTTTATAATCTTTCACACCCTTCAATATTTTCATGTCTACTATCATATGATAAGAACATCCACTATCAAGTATCTAGGGTCATTATCCTTTCATGTATTTTAATGTAGTTTCAACAATATGAAAATTTTCTCTATTATTTTCATTCTCCACCTTCGAATTTTGAGAATTGAGAATATTTTTCTAATTCAGTAATAAAACAATAAATACTTTTGTGAGGTTTCTACGTTGTTCACATATTTCAAAAGTAGTTTCCAAGGGTTGGAACCTATTTTCAATCTTCACTTCATTCTTTTCATATTTATTCATGAAAACCTTATCATTTTTATTTCTTTGATGAGATTTAATCCCTCTAAATATCTTCATTTAATAACCTTTGGGATACTAGTAATTTTGTTTATTGAATCGACACATAATTTCTATGTTCCCAAATCCCCCACAATACCGGCAATACCCATAGAAAGAGTATTTGCCTCTGAAACATCCATAATGATCAGAATTGTGAAAAAATTTGTCAACCATCTTATTTTCACATTCAATTTAATTCTTCTTCTTCTTTTAAACCTTGATTGGAAAAAAAGTATTGGAAACTTTTTTTGATCTAGATAAAACCTTTTCAGACTCACGATGTTTTGTAACTTCTGAATTCTTAACTTTGACCACATATATAACTTTCCCAACATTCTTCTTTTCAGACACAATTCCATTTGTCTTATCACCCTTTTAAGGTATCTTTTATTGAACTATCTCAAGTTTCTCATTACGAGAACATTCCCCAAATTCAGTGATAGAGTTTTGGAAATATAGACTTTTCTTTTTTTGCTTCAGAGAGTTTTTGTTGGACAAGTTCTAAATCTTCTTCTTTTGCCTTCAACTTCACTTCCAAATGTAGATTATGATTATTTTAATCTTTAAAAGAATTCTTTAAATAATCATTCTATTTAACTAGATTTAATTTATCACCAGAAAAACATTCTTGGTTTCTTGAGCATTAATCTTCCAACGTTTTTTTGCTTTTCAAGCCTTCTGATCTTTATCAGACGTTATTTTAAATCTTCTTTCAAATTCATTTTAAGATGAGTTTCTTCTTCTTCATAACTAATGCATATTAATTTTTCATCATTCACTATTTAAATGAAATTATTTTCATTACCACACTCAATGGTTTTTTTGGATTCAACATCACTCGCTTCTTCTTCATCATCTTTGGACAATAAACTTCTTCTTTTTGATTTGAAGAATTTATTTTCTCTTCCTTTGTCTCCATTTTTCTTCCATGAACTTTTTTTCTTTCTTTATTCAATATCACTATCCTATTCTTTCTTTCTTCAAGGAAAATTAGCCACAAAGTGACCAAAACCCCCACATTCAAAACATTTCAAGGGAAGTTTCCCTTTGTATTTTCCTGTACCTCTTTTCACATTGTTAGAAAACAAGGATAAAATTTCATTGAGATTTTTACATACCTCATTTTCAGAGTCAGAATCACCAACTTCATCTTCAATAACAATCTTCTTTGACTTTTCTTTCTTCATAGCCTTGAAAGAAACTTCTCTTCCAACCTTTGTTATTCTCTTCATAGCATTATCTCTTCTCATTTTATATGTGATAAGAGTGCTATGTAAATCATCTAGAGATAATGTTTCAAGATCTATGTATTCCAATGAAGAAACTTTTGCATCAATTTTTTTAGGCAGGATTCTCAATATATTTTCAACAACTATATATTCTTTCAACTTTTCACCAAGACATCTGATAGTACTCAAAATTTCATTCACCCTGGTAAAGAATTCCCCAACAGATTCATGCTCACCCATATTCAAATATTCATACTTAAATATCTATATTTGTAATTTTACCTTATTCACTTTTGTATTTCCTTCATATATGTTTTTCAATTTATCCCATATACCTTTATCTTTGGAAACACCTTCACTCTCAAGAATTCACGTTCATAAAGTGAAGATAATATAGCATTCTTAGATCCTCTATAATTATCAAGAAACTTCTTGTCAAAAGGTGTAAGTGGAGCACTATCATCAATGGGAGGAAACCCAACTATTGAAGCTTCAAGAACATTATAACTGATAGACATAAGATATGGAATCATTCTATCTTTATAGATATGACAGTTCTTTCCCCCAAAGATTGAAATACCTTTACTGTTCACATAGTTCACATTCTCCATCAGCAAAGAATAATGAAGGGAACCTGGCTCTGATACCAATTGAAAGTGCCTAGTCAGAGTATTGTAACACTGAGAGGGGGAGGGGGTGAATTAGTGATACTATTTTTATTTTATATTTCTATTCAATTGAAACAACCTTTACCTCTTGTTAAATATTTTAATTCCCTGCTGAGAAACAAATCAACACACATCTAAAGGAATAAAAAGATTTATATGGTTCATTATTCAATATGAATAGCTACGTTATTGGTATGGTTTGGAAATGATCCAATACCATACAATCAACTAGAAATCAATACTTAGATTACAAAAAGTAGGATATACCCTTATACTTGTGTAGCACTATGAAACAACACAACTACTACATGTGAACCCTATTAGAACAATAGTGTAATACATTTGTTTTGTAACATCTCATGTTACCAATGATTCTTTTAAATTTACCAAATGTATTCAATTGTAAAACAATTATTCTTTTCCTGACCCAAAAGAAAGGTAAGAACCTCTTGGACTATGTAAAACAATCAGTCCGATTACCCTAAATATGATGCTCCCAGTTCGATTCTTCTCATTCTGATCTTTTAATTGAATACAATAGAATAAAATCAGCACCACTATAATACTTGCATACAATAGTAAAGACAAATAGAATCATCATCACTTCAAAACATGTATGTAATAGTAAATAAAAATATAATCAACACCACTTAAAAACATGTATGCAATAGTCAAGACAAACAGAATCGCCACCACTTCAAAACCCCTTCTTATCTCTCTAAAACCTTAGAGCTTCTCTCTCTTCTGCTATGAACAATACATGTTGTCAGAAAGTACAAAGTACCTCCTCCTTTTATAGGTGAAAATTTGCAGGAATATAAAAGTTTTTCCCACTCACTCAAATTTTCCCAAATTTGAATCCCCCCCTGAAATTATGGGATACATTTTGACTTCATCACAGTTTTTCAAACCTTGTCTAATATTCTAGAAAATTTATCTCAATCTTTGGATATTTAATTTTTATCACCATACCCATTTCAGATTCCATAAAATCAAAATAATTTTTCTTTTAGAAAACCATAAATGTGGGTACAATTGTTGAGTACGATTGTTTCTGGGTACGATGGTCTTTATTCAAAACCATATATTTTCTTTCACTTTTACCTATGAGTATGATGTAAAATAAATTCATTACCCGTTCAGAATTATAGGAATAATCTCTTCAATTTCTCTTTCCATCGGCATGACTCTTTCCTCTTTTCCATATGCAAGACTTTTTCCATCGGCACAACTATTTCCATTGCCACGACTATTCCCATTAGCACAACTATTCCCATCAGCATGAATATGAGTTTGATGCAAAACAAAGTCATTACCATGTTGGCATAATAGGAATCATCTCTTTTTTCATTTTTATGACTATTCCATCAGCATTAATATGAGTCTGATACAAAACAAAGTCATTACCATGTCGGCATGACAAGCATCATCTCTTCTTTCATAGGCACAACTATTCCATCAGCCCGACTATTCCATTGGACCAACTTTGAGTCCAATACAAAAAAAAATCATTACCATGTCAGCATGATAAGAATCATCTCTTCTTTCACCAGCATTACTATTCCATTGGCACGACTATTCCATAGGCATGACTATTCCATCAGCACGACTATTCCATCGACACAACTATTCCATCGGCATGACTATTACATCGACACTACTCTTGGTCCGATGCAAAAAATAGTCATTACCATGTCGGCATGACATGCATCATACCTTCTTTCATTGGCATGACTATTCAATCTTCCAGACTTTGAGTCTGATACAAAATAAATTCATTACCATGTCGGCATGACAAGCATCATCTCTTCTTTCATCGACATGACTATTCCATCAGCACAACTATTCCATCAGCATGATTATTCCATCAGCATGACTATTCCATTGTCCCAAATTTGAGTTTGATACAAAACAAAGTCATTACCATGTTGGCATGACAAGCATCATCTCTTCTTTCATCGGTATGACTATTCCATCGGCACGACTATTCAATCGACACGACTATTCCATTGGCATGACTATTCATAGTTTTTCAATAGTCACCACCATTCATATATTTTCAATAGTATCCACCATTCACATATTTTCAATAGTCACCACAATTCATAGATTTTCAATAGTCACCACCATTCACTACTTTTCAATAGTCACCACCACTCACAACTTTTCAATAGTCACCACCATTCATAGATTTTCAATAGTCACCACTATTCACAGCTTTTCAACAGTCACCACCATTCATAGCTTTTCAATAGTCACCACCATTCACATATTTTCAATAGTCACCACTATTCACAACTTTCCAATAGTCACCACCATTTACAGCTTTTACATACTCCATTATTCCATCAAGCTTGCATCATAAGTTCTACCAATTTACTTTTGATTTATGAGAATTCCAAAATAGAAAATCATCATCACATTTAACATTGGAAAGTATCATAACTTTACATTAATTCTAGTTTCTTTATTTCTTTCTCATCCTAAGGAAAATTTTCTGAAAACAAGAGTCTGATTATTTTCAAAACAAAAACCCAAAATAATTGTTTCCAAAAAAAAGTGAAGTGATTTATTTTATTCAAAAACAACCTTGACAAAAGAAGAAAACTCTTGAAACCTTCATAACCTTAATCATTAGCTTGGTCCCAAAAATTACTACTCATTTTATTTTAAAATTATTAGAGAACTATTTTCCTCTTGTCAACCCATTTTATGAATTTTTAAGTGACTTTTTTATGCTTCCAAAATTTCACCATGATTTTCCATGCCAAAAAAATTATGTAGTGAATAATATACCCATTTTATATCAAGGGTGTTCACCTTTATAGGTGTATAATTATTTTAATTGGGACTTAAATGTATTTATTCCACACTCCTTGATCTTGGAATAAAATATAAATATGAATGAATCCATGTTGTATGATCTTTGTTGCACACTTAAGCATGAGAACGAAATTAAAGTGACGAGTGCATCCAAAATTATATAGAGATCCAATGAATTTAGTAATGTTTAGTATCATGAGACATAATGTTGGGATAGGGAGTAAACCTGATTAATTTATGGGTCTTTTTTCATCATGATGTCATGGAAATCATCCTTAACCTATGTTTATGATGTAGTGTTTTATGTTTTTTCCATATTTTCCATGTTGCCTTTATGTTATCATGATATATCATGTCTTATTATTCTTGTTTATGATTATCACCCCTTTTATTCTCCATTTATATGGATATTGTATAACATATATTATTATCTTAATTATATTACATGCTTATTCCTTAATTGGGATTTATAGATCACCCCTTTCTTATGTATTCCCCCAGGTTATCCCAAACAATTTTAAGTAAGATGGAATATTATGATCATGTTAAGGAATTTTTTAATAAAGATGAGGTATTCACCATTTTAAGTTGTTATTTAATGTACCTAATTCATAAATAAACTACAATTATCAATATTCTTGGTTTCATTAAGTGTAATATTATATAATAAATCATGAATTAATTTGAAAAAAAGAGAAGGGTAGTCATATTATCCTTCATTAAGATTTTAGATTATAGGTTAGGGGATTTGACATGATGACATATATAGAGGTGATTTACATGTAGTGCCCCAACCTAGTAGCCCAGAGTTGGTGTCAGCTACCATTACATTGACATGATTATAAAGAATCAAACCCTGAAGGACTAAAGAGTTTAGTAGTCTTAGTAAACCAGATACATACATGAGTCTTGTATTACAAATGAATAAACTAATTACAATAATTTTTTTCATTCGAGGATAACCTTATTCCATCTAGTATATCCATTAATATATTTCTTAGTACACTTATTGTATTCTTAGGCAAATGAAAAAAATAAGGGTGTGATCAAATGATAAATAAGGGTTAAGTATAATCGAAACAATAATGAATCAGTGAGAAAAATAAATATAGAAAGGTAAATAACTAAACACACATGCCATGTAATCAATCAACTGATAGGGAGTGTGTAAACCATATGGCATGGTAAATAACTAAACACACTTTCCATTTAAAATAAATGGATATAGAATAATCAATATGTAAAGGTAAATAACTGAAAAATATTCCATTTAATCAATAAACTAAGAATGAAATGCATCCATATATTTTTTCATAGTGAAAACCTCATGGATAATAACAATTGAATCAAAATTAAGGAAATGTTTATTTATTGGATTCCACATTTCCTAGATACATGATACCTTTACTGTCAAGACCTTTTACAAGATAATTTAAAACATACTGGATGAAAAACCCACTAAGTATATCCAATTTACTAGTCCCATGAGACTACTGATGTATCGAGGGGATATCTATAACCAGGCCCCACCCATGTTGTACCTTTCTAAATCATTACATATATATCAAATAATCAATTCAATTTATGAAAAATGAACCATATCAAATATCTATATTGAGTAAAATATGCGGATTTATAAATATTTCTCCAGATATCAAATAAAATTTAAAGTAAACACTGAATGTAAAAATTGTACACAGTTTAAGAAATAATCATATCCATGATAAATGATATGGATATTTAGGGGAAATTTAATATTCAATGATCACTAGAAATTGAATATTTCAACAGGACTATAAAAATTAATCAAAGAAGTTAATTTCAATACCATCCTCGGAGAAATCAATCCTAAACCATACAGAGTAAGAATAAGGATGGTATTAATACAATATATACCAAGTGGAGTAAAATAAAGGGTTTTTGTTGTTGGTGAATGAAAATACTATAAAAATATTTTTTAAAAAATTATTGAGGAAAATATCCTTTAAATTTTTATGTTTTTTGAAAATCCTTTCATTTGAAAATAAAATTTTAAAACATTTTATTTAAAAATTAACTTTTTAAAATTTAAAAGGAAGATTCAAAGTAATGATGGTGGGTAATTTCTTACAAGGTAAAAATAACATTCATTTTTCTTGGTAAATAGGATAGAAAAGTGACTTGTTCAAAAATCAATAGGAATATTACTTTTAAAAAAAATTTAAAAGAAAAAAATTAAAAATTTATTTAATAAATCATTTTGTAAAGTTTAAAATCAATTTTGAAAACATTTTTATAGAACAATGTTTTTAAAATAAAACAGGTTCTCTCACTAAAGAGATAAATGAAGTTTGGTTTTCTTAAAAACATTTTCTGAAACATTTTGAGTACCAAAGAGTGGGAAAAAATTACTATTACTTGAAAAGGTCCATAAATAACCATAGGATATTAAAATAAAAGGTTTTATTGAATAATTATCATCTAAATTCCTTTAATGGAATTTATAGAATAGGTAATCTCAATTAAAATGAGATTGTGAAATAAACCCTTAAAATGATCCTAACGTTGAAGTGAGAATTAATCAATGAATTGATTAGGTGTATCAATTTTAAATACAAATATAATAATTTTAAATGAATCAATAGAGATTAAAATTCATTATACACATATTCATAGAATATTAACAATAACGAGGATGTAATATAACCCAATATAAAGGAATTGAGTTATGAAATTTCTTTACCACTTGGAAAATTTGAGTTCAAATACCCTTAGATGAAATAATTAAAATTTAAGATCAAAATACCTTTAATAATGATGTATTAATGATATTAAATGTAAAAATGGTGATATATACAGAAAATAAAAGAAACTATGTGCATAATATTACAATATGTCTCAATGAAATGAAATTGAGACGAAATCCCTTACCACTTGGTAACTTTTGAATCGTAATCCCCATGAAAGAAATCAAATAAAATGAAATTTTAAATTCCATGAAGATAAATATACTCATTATATGAAATAAAATAGGGGTATTATATAAACTACACAAAATAAATAAGTGGTGAATATGGTGTATGCCTCATGAAAATAAAAGTGAGACAAGAATCCCTTACCCTGTATTTCCTTTTAGCTGAACATCCTTTAACTTCTTATATAATGATTTTAAGCATGTTATTATATTATAAAATAAAAATAATTATATTTATAATATCATATATGATTATTTTATATTATATTATTACCTTTCTATTAATTATCTTTCCTTATTATCATCGTTTTGGGTAATAACTGCTTTGTTTTTTGAGTATGTTTTTACTTGTTATTTTTTTGTTCTTCTTACATTGATCATGATTTAATAATATCCAAGATTTAAACCCTGATTTAATTATCATATATATTCAGTATATATTTATTTATAATAATCCATATTTTTTTAGATAGGAAATGAAATGCACTATTCATGAAAACGGTAGATCGTACGTATGCATGAACGTTACTTCCATTTGTTTGTCATAATTAAAAGAATAAAAAGTAAATGATATATATATTATAATTAAAGTATCATATTTATGTCATATATGTCACATATATTTATTAAAACCATATGTTATACATTACATGTACTACGTTAATGAATCGTACCGCTTTGAGGAGACAGTAGTCTAGATGTCCACAAACGATGTTATCGTATTCTTACAAAATGGAAAGTATAAAGGTATGAGTTATATAAGAATTAAATAAGAATAAATAAATTATAAAAATTATATATATCATATACAAACTATAAATATTTCATTATTTCCAACCTTTAAAGGTGTTAAATGAAAAAATGAACGACATCGATTCGTGAGGCGGTAGTCCGCCGTACACAAGAACGATGATTGTGTATCACATTTGATGGGTGTGTGTAAGAGTATATGTATAAATACTATTATAAATATATATCAATATATTTAATATATTTATGTCATTATATAATCATGATATAAAAATAATTTACGGGGTGGATAAGTAAATGAAACAAAAGTGATCATTGAAGAATATTATCTCTTATTCGGGTAACTCCTTTTGGTTTATACCAAAAGACTTTATCGGTTGGATTTATTACCAAAGTGAGGATTATAGGATGAGGATAGGGAAGTTTGGATATTATTTTTTCAGGTTTTTTTATGATAAAAATGTCTTGAAATGTGTGAATAATTATGAGTGGTGAACACTTTTTTATAGTGGAGGAGGAGTGACATTCTTGTAAATATAAAAAGGTAAGCACTATTGAGCAGTATTAATTACATAATATTCCTCTAATAATGAACCAAATTAGATAAAAGGTAGAAAATTTTATAAATATATTCATATAATAGGTTTTGGATATTTTTCTAGTTCATTTTCCCTTAATTTTAAGGTTTAGTCCATTTTCAAGATTAATTTTACCTTAATCACACAAATTAATATTTACTATATTCACTAATAATTTTGGTAAAAAACTAAGTTGATCTTAATATAAATTATAAATTATTTTTATTCAAAATATTTAATAATTTTTTTCTAAATTCCAATCATAGAATTGGTAGAAATTAATGTAAAATTAATCCCATAGATGGGACGACCAAGCGGGTTTTTAAAGTAAAAGGTTCGAAAGATTGAAATGTTTTAATGTCAAATTTCAATGTGAAATTTATTATTATTAGATAAATTGGATAAATGGATTTATAATTTAACTAATTAAAATTTAAAACCAATTTAAAATATAATTCATCACTATAAATTATTTACACAAAAAAACAGTTTTCAATTAAAATTCAGTATTTTTCCCCATTCATCAAAAAAATGAAACTTCTCAGAAAAATATAAAAAATTCTCACTAATATAATTTTTATGTTACTATTTAAAAAATAAATTTTATTTTGACCTATAAAAATTATAAAAGTTCCAAAAATTGGATTTAAAATTGGATCACTATTAAAAGGCGGTAAATTCGCCTTTAGAAAAATACAATTTTAAGGGTAAAACTGGATTTATTCTTATATTATGCTTATAAAATCTATTGTATTAATATAAAAAATATTTTATTGAATATATAATATGTATATTCCATTAATATTATTTACTAATTTTAATTAATTTAATTTAGTAGGATAAAACATCTTTGTGAGCATTAAAAAATTTCTTTTATATTAAATTAATTTTTTATATCCATTTATAATTAATTATTAGAATATGAATTAATTTTTTATTTTTATAAACCTTTTATTTTTATAATAATTAGTACTATTCATAACCACTAATATATTTTTTAGGTTATATCTTATTATATTAAATAATAATGTTTTAATAATATATTATTATTCGGTAAAACTCAACTTGCGTCTAACACAAACCTTTGAAGAAAGTTATTATTGCGCGTAATGTAATATATCCCCAGTGTTATGTGTATATAAAGTTAAAAATTATGTTGTGCTTAAATTATCATTATTTCATGTAATGTAATATTAACTTGGTACTGTGTATAAATCATGATAGCAACAAAATTAAAATTTTTCTAAAAAGAAACTATTGCAGAGTCTTGGGGTGTTACATTCTCCCCACATTAATTAAATTGCATCCTCATAATTTAAACTTTATTTTATTAATAAAGAGTTTTGAATTTTTAAAATACTATTATTGAAAAATCCACATCATAAACAAAGTTTATAACATAAATTATTAATATTAAGGAAATAGAAATGTGAAGGTCACATCAAAACTAGTCTTTCGAATATGAGAATATTAGTGAAAAAATGGACATGGAAGAAGAATATAACTGTCATGTTATAATAGAGGGTGATAGAGAAAATTTTCACGATAACAATGTTTACTAGAAAACCATAAACTAGAGGTGTGAATAGAGGTAATTTATATCATAAAAAATTATGATAATAGGACAACATTTTTGCTTTAAGACCATTTTTCCTAGAGTTAAGTAATTATTTCATTATCTAAGAATATAAGTAAATACAATTAGTTGATATATTTCAATTTCATAGGGCCAATTCCATATTTTGGCTGCGCTTCAATAAAATTATAATTCATCCCTTACTCCATGAAATAAATTTCCAAAAATAAATTTATATGCCTGAAGAACTAAAATTTACTTTTAATGAATTCTAAGATACATAAAAGATTGAAAAATATTTCTATTTGCATCTAAATATTTTCCAAAAATAGTATTTTTAATACTTTAATCTCTAAAACAAAAAGTAAAACTAGTGTTTCATCATTAATATTTTTCATCAAATTGTTTAACTAAAAGCAATGACATATTAATCAAGACATCACATAGGCTAGTGGTAGGTGCAAAACCCTTATCATCATTTAGTGATGTGTTCAAGACCCATCACATTATATTCTATCCTTTTTCTAAAACCATATTAATATAATTCATATAATATTTCCAAAAAAAATTGCGGTCATTCTTTAAATGAAATTAATCATTATAGAACCATTTTACTTGGGTTTTCAATACAAACTATTTTTTTTAAAGTGTAATATTCTTGTTTGAATATTGTTAAAATGCCATTAATGATCATATTAACCCTAATAGTTATCAATATATTTAAAATTATTCCTATAGAATTTAAAGGTATTATTCCTCAAGTAACTTTTCCACTAGAAAATATACTAAAATAAAGAGTTGTATTACCCTAAATTTCTTCCATAATATCCTTATTCTTGGTAGAATCCCCATACATAAAACCTAAAAAATATTTTCAAAACATAGAAATTATGATCAACCTTAATCTCAAAATCTTATCATGGTGTCCATAACTATTAATTTAATGAAGACATAAGTGCTTATATGCAAATCCTCAAAGTCTATCTTAGGGTTATATTTCCTAATCTATGTTTTCATAAATGTAGTTCCTAAGGTCGCTACTAAACATCCTTTGATACCAACTATAACAACCTAATCCCAATAGTTTGGAGTTGGTGTTAACTACCATTAAATTGAAATGATTATAAGGAATCAAATCCCAAAGGACCTAATATTTTATTAGTCTTGGTAAACTAGATACATACACGAGTCTTTCATTACAAATAAATACACAAATTACAATATATATATTTTTTTCATTTGAGTATAACTTTATTCCATCTAGATTATCCTTTCATATCTTTCTCAGTAAACTTCTTGGATTCCTATGGAAAGGAAAAAAATAAGGGAGATCTCAAATTCTTAGTAATGGTTAAGTACAGTGGAAACAATAATTAATCAATTAGAATAATCAATATGGTAATGTAAATATCTAAAACTCATGACATTTAATAAATAAACTAAGAGGGAGTGCATAAAAAATATGGAAAGATAAATAATTGAACACACATGCTATTTAAAATAACTAGATAAGGAATAATCAATATGGCATGGTAAATAAATTAAAACCTTTCCATTTAACCAATAAAATTAGAATTAAATTCATCCATATATTTTTTCATAGTGAAAATATCATGGATAATAATAATTGAATCAAAATAAATACAATTATTATTTATTAGATTCCATTTTTTCTAGGTACATGATACCTTTACTATAAATACCTTTCAAAAGATAGTTTAAAACACACTAGGTGAAAAACTCACTAAGACTATCCAAATGACTTATCCCATGAGACTACCAATGCATCTAGGGGATATCTATAATTGGGCCCCACCCATTTTGTACCTATCCAAATCATACTTCATATATCAAATAATTTATTTAATTCATAAAAAATGTGCCCTATCAAATATCCACATTGAGTAAAAGATGTAGATTTATCAATATTTCCCTAGATATTAAATAAATTTCAAAGTAAACACTATATGTAAAAATGGTATAAAGTTTTGGAAATAATAATATCCATGATAAATGATACTGATATTTAGGGGAAATTAATGTTGAATGATCACTAGAAATTGAATATTTCAAGGGGACTATAAAAATGATTCAAGGAAGTAAATTTAATACGATGTTTATCCAAATCAATCATAAACTATCCAGAGGAAGAATACAGATAGTATCAATAAAACATATCCCAAGTGGATTCGAATAAAGTGTTGTTGTCATTGATGAATGAAAATACTATAAAAATATATTTTAAAAACATTCTCGAGGAAAACATCCTTTTGAGTTTCATTTTTTTGAAAATCATTTTATTTGAAAATCAATTTTTTTTAAATTACCTTTGTAAAATTTCAAAGTAAGATTCAAAGAAATGATGGTGGGAAATTCCATACAAGGTAAAAAGAACATTCCTTTTGCTCGGTAAAGAGGAAAGAAAAGTGCCTTGTTCGAAAAGATACAAGAAGGTTACTTTAAAAATATTTGTAAAATAAAAAAGGATAAAAATTTATTTTGTAAATAATTTTTTAAAGTTTAAAAACATTTTTTAAAAACTTTTTAGAGAAGAAGATTTCTATAAGAAAATAGGTTCTCCGACTAAAGAGATAAATGAAGTTGGGTTTTCTTAAAAACATTTTCTAAAACATTTTGAGTACCAAAAAAAGAAAAAATGGTACTATTAATTGAAAAATTCACAAATAACCAAAGGATAATAAAATTAAAGGGTTTATTGAAAAATTCTGATATAAATTTTTTTAATATAATTTCAACAATAAGAAATCTCAATTATAATGAGATTGTGAAATAAACCCTTAACATCATCATAACATTGAAGTCAGAATTAATCAATGAATTGATTATGTGTATCAATTTTAAATACACATATAAGAAGTTTAAATAAATATATATATATTAAAATTAATTATACACATAATCATATAATATTAATGATAATGAAGATGTAATATAACCCAATGAAAAGGAATTGAGTTATGAAATTTCTTTACCACTTGGTAACTTTAAGTACAAATCCCCTTAATGAATTGATTCAAATTGAAAATCAAAATACCATGAATAATAAATTATTCATTATATTAAATATTAAAAGGGTAGTATATTCACCATATAAAATAAATTAGATGCACAACATTATAATATGCCTCAATTAAATGAAATTGAGATGGAATCCTTTACCACTTGGTAACTTTTGAATCATAATACCCATGAAATAAATGACCAAAAATGAAACTTTTAATTCCATGAAAATAAATTTATTCATTATAAAAAATATAATAGAGGCATTATATATACCACAAAAAAGAAATAAGTGGTGAATATGGCATATTTATCATGAAAATAAAAGCGAGACAAGAATCCCTTACTTTGCATCTCCTTTTGGGTGAATGTCCTTTTACTTCCTGTATAATGGTTTTAAGAATATTATTAACTTATAACAGAACCATAATTATATTATAATATCATATATGTTTCTTTTACAATATATTATTAATTTTTCTTTAATTATCATTCCTTAATTTCATTATTTCGGGCAATAACTGCTTTGTTTTTCGAGTATGTTGTGACTTTTTATTTTTTTTGTTATTCTTAGGCCGATCATGATTTTATCATATCTAGAATGTAAACCATGATGTAATTATCATAATTATCACATATATATATATATTATATTTATTTATAATATTCCATAATATTTTTAGATAGTAAGTGAAATGCTTCATTGATGGTGACAGTAGGTCGTTCTTACACATGAATGCTACTTTCATATCATTATTGTATTTAAAATAATGAAAATTAAATGATATATATATGTATTATAATTCTAGTATCATATTTATGTCATATATGTCACATATTTTTTATTAAAACCATCCTTTATACATTCCATGCATAGCATGAATGAATCACATCGCTTTAAGGAGGCGGTAGTCCACACGTCCACAAATGATGTTATTGTATTCCCACAAAATGGAAAGTATAAATATATGAGTTATATACGAATTAAAAAAAATAAATTTTAAATATTATATATATAATATATAAAATATTAATACATCATTATATCCAACCTTTAATGGTGGTAAATGGAATAACTAACGACATCGGTTCACGAGGCGGTAGTCCACCATGCGCACGAATGATGATTGTGTATCCCATTTGATGGATGTGTGTGAAAGTGTAGGTATAAATCATATAATTACAATATATAATTTTTTTTAATATATTTTTGTTATTATATAATTGTTATATTAAAATAATTGAAGGGGTGGAGAAGTAAATGAAACAAAATTGATCATTGAAGAACACCATCTCTTAATCAGGTAACTCCTTTTGGTTTATACCAAAAGACTTCATTGGTTACCTTTACAACCAGTGTGAGGATTCTAGTATGTGGTTATGGAATTTGAGAGATTATTTTGGCTAGGTTTTTACGATCCAAAGGTCTTGAAATCTTTGAAGAAGTGGGATGGGTGAGTACCTTTTTATAGTGGACGAGGAGTGACATTATTTTAAATATAAAAAGGGAAGCACTATTGAGAGGTATACCTTACATAATTTCCATCTAATAATAAAAATAATTATACCCAAGGGAGTATATGGTTGAAATATTTCCATAAAATATATTTTTTAAATGTTTCTAGTTCATTTTGGCCCTTAATTTCAATGTTTAGTACCTTATTAAGCTTAATTTTATCTTAATCATAATAATTAATTTTAACTACAATCAATAATATTTCTGGTCAAAAACTAATTTTAAATTTCTAGAAATTATAAGTTATTATTATTATAAATATTTAATCCATTTTTACAAATTCCAATCACAGAAGTGGCATCAATTATTTTAAAATTAATCCCGCAGACGGGACGACGAAGCAAGGTTTTAAAGTAAAATTCTCAAAAGATTGATATGTTTTTATATATAATTTCAGTGTGAAATTGATCCCAATGACCTAAATTATATTAATTTTTGTATAATTAAACTAATTAAACTTTAAAATCAATTTAAAATATAATTTAACACTATAAATTGTTTACACAAAAAGTAGTTTTGAATTAAAATTCAGTATTTTTCACTATTCCACAAAAAATGAAATTTATCCAAAAAATGCCAAAAATTTAAATTAAGATATTTTTTATTTTAATATTTAAAAAATTAAGTTTATTTTTACATAAAATTTATAAAAGTTATAAAAATTGGATTTAAAATAGGTTCTCCATTAAAAGGTGGTAAATCCGCCTTTTAAGAAATACAAATTTTAACCGTAAAGTTGGATTTATTAATATTTAATGCGTATAAAATATATCAGATAAATATAAAAAATATTTTTTTGAACATATAATATATATTTCATTAACATAATTCACTAATAGTAATTATTTAATGACCTAATCCATGCCGGGCTTGAGCCGCAACTACTATAAGCTTACCTCTATAGGCCAGGGGGTGGCGACAAGCACTGAAGGCACAATAAACTCAAGGAGGCATTTTCCTAAGAACCAGTACACAGACACATCCAACTAAATGAAAAATTGTATTGGTAAATGAAAACAAGATACAAAACTATTATATATAAACCAAACAACATGCTACGACCTCAAAATAGTACAAGTACAGTAGTATGAATTGGAAGGGAAAGGGGAAAAACACATGCCCAACTAGAAAAGCTTCACAACCTGACAACAACTAGAAAAGTAAAACAATTGAGAGATCGCCACACCTAGATCCCAAGCTATGAGCACTATACTCAGTCTAAGCACCTATATCCATAAGCTCCTTTAATGTCATGATCAACCTGTCTATCATCAACATACGACATGATACGTATGGGAAAATCCCATGCATGGGGTGAGTATAAACATAATCAGTAGGATGACCCAAAAAGGTGAAAGGGGAGCAATAAGAGATACAAATAAATAGTAAATTATTAGATAGAACAAATTATAATAAAATAGTGCACCTCAACCCAACAATATAGTGAAGCTAAACTCATCCAAACACAATGAGCTCGAGATAGTGAGAATAAAAAATTCTAATCGAGTCTTTGCTACCTATAGTAGGAGAGTAGACTCATCCAACCACGAGAATCTAGACATAGAAAGCACGTGGCATACCTTGCACATCTTTGCCTCTCCTATAAAGAGAGTAACCAAAACCCAAATAGTGGATACTGAAATAGGATATATATATATATATATATATATATGATCAACCAAAGAAGATCAAATAAGAGGTTAAGGGGATCTCCATCTCATAGATTAGACCAGGAAAAGAGAAGCCAATAGTTTAAAAGTATCCACCAATGATTCCCAATATCCCATGTATGATCTGAACATGTAAGTCAATGGGACTCAATCACCACACCTCAATACTATCCACTTTGGGCAGCATAGTCTTACCCTCATAGTTTTAGGTCGTGTCACATGGACGCATCTTGGTGGGGAAATCATCCCTCTTTATCAAGAGTCCAAAGGTACAGCAAGGCATGTCTCGTCACTATTCCTCACAATTTACATATTACAAACTCATAGTAGAGGACTCGCACCATGGTATCATAAGGGGGTTCCACTCTAATAGAAGATATAGAGGACCCACACCCGTGTTGATGGGGGGGGGGGTCCACTCTAGTGTCTAAGGGACCCGATACCTAGTATAATAGGGGGTTCCACTCTAGTCATTGAGGACTTTCACCCTAAGCCATGAGGGGGTTTTACTTAGAAGTAACTGTAGAGGACCCGTGCCCATGCTAATGGGGGTGAGACTCTTGGTCATCGAGGAACCATGCCCTATCCGGTAGGGGTTCCACTTAGAAGTAACTATAGAGGACCCACGCCCATACTGATGGGGGGTTATACTATGAGGTCGAGGATCTGCACCTTGGTATCATAAGGGTGTTCCACTATCCGTCATTGAGGAATTGCACCCTAGTCGATGGGGGGGGGGGGTTCACTCGGAAGGTCACTAGGGAATGCCACTATCCAGTCCAACTGGAGGGTAAGCCTAGAATACTATGATATTCCTATTTTAGATCACTACCATCATTTAGCATCACCTCAGATAGGCACCCCGCTCAGAACATCTCATATCATATCTCTAAAGCTACTAAATAGGGCACTATCACGTTCTATGTGAAAAAAACTCAAAATAGGCTACTCACGGGTGAACATATGAGTACAAAAAGGTATATATGAGAGATATAAGATTTATAACATGGTATACGGCCCATGTAGGGCCTACAAGACGTGTGACCCTACCTCTTCACTAGGCCATGTACCCAGCCATACTTAGGTACTAAACTATATATGAGTACCCCTAGGCATGCCTGTGTACTCCCAGAGTACACGACATAACATGCCAAAAAATCTAATGAGCGCATGATTCTCATCACTAGTCCGAAGGGTGGAAACGTAAAACTACCAATAGGCCCCCTCAAGCATCCTCAAGTAACCAAATAGATCACACTATTTCGATCCTTGTGGAAAAATGCACAGGATCGACTATTCATTCACCCGAAACAAAATCCCAATGAAGAAGCTGTATCTCTCAGCATCTTACATGAACGAGGCTTTGTAGGCCCCGTGCCTGAATCTCGAAAAACATCATATAGATTTCACAATTATGATCTTCATGGAAAAAACACACGGGATTGACTATTCATTCATCCCAAATGGATAACTGGTGAAAAAGTCACATTTCACTGAAAATTCCCAAACCAGGCTTCATGAGACCCACACCTCAATTTCATCTTAAGTGCTCAAAATCATTCTTGAAACATCCACCTCGAATTCAGGGATGTGATTCTACTTATGGTGAATTGATTGTACTCCATGTGTAGAAGTTATGGAGGGTCAAATTTGTAATAGTAATAATATATTATTATTATTTAAGCATTTCAGAGGACCGAGGAAAGAGCATGAAATATAAAACTGTCAATCTGGACTCAAAAGTTATGACTTGAAGAGAGGATCATGTTACCATAGATGTCATGAAAAATGGGTACCTAGTTTGAAAGATACAGGGGTTTGAAGTCCCCTTGGCCCGACCCAACCCACTCTGGCTAGACCGACCCAATTCGGCTGGTCCTCTCCATCTGGTTCAAACTACTCCAGCCGGCCTGTCCTATATCATAGGCCCATGGACCAACCACACCATGACCTAACCACATTAACTTGCGGCCCGCCGCACCAGCTCCACCGGCCATGCCAGCTTTTGATCACACCTCCGCCTTCACGCCCCGTTCCACTTCCTGTGTGCCCCATGCCACCCCGACACTCCACCACTGTCCACTCCACCACCAGATCCCACAAGCTCCAGCCGCCTCCTGTAGCCTCCGCACATCACCACCAGCTGCCGCAGACCACCGTGCACCGGTGGTTCTTCCACGGACCACCAAGAACACCCCAGTGCTCAGAAAATGAAACAGAGACCAGATATGGCATCCTCAGATCCTAACATACATATCTGTAAGCTTTTCTTGAAGATCCATCACCATTTCAACATGAAAAAAGTAGGCATCCCTTTCCCTCATCATTGGACCTCCTCCGATGCCCAAAACTCAAAACCATCGTAGATTCAGAATCGTTGGACCATGACCTTCACAAATTTATGCTTCACTCAATGTTTGGATTTCATTTCAATGTGTTGAAAAGTTTATCTCTAAAGAACATGAAGAATAGGAAAAGAACATTAAGAACGAGCAATCCAAATGTAAAATGATCGATGAATGTGTCAGTATAGCCACTGACAAAGGTTTTCAAAGCAGTAATGACAACCAGAAATCCATTTTGACAAGAAAAACTTGAATCAAGGGATGTGGAATCTGAGAGAATAATCCTACCTAGATTTTGGATCTGTCATTTCATTCACTACACTCTGATCTGCTCAGATTTGAAATCTCCTTGCAATCCACTGATGATTCAACACCGATTTTCCAAAGGAAGGATAAGAGGAGAGCTTCTTCCATCCATGGGAGAAATGATCCAATGATCGGTCATTTCCTTAATAACATATTTATAGAAATTCCATAAGTCACCCATCAATAGTAGTGGGATCCAAACATCCCATGCCTTCTCAATTTAGTCCATGATTATGTAAAGAACCCCATTATAAACCCAATGGTGGTATCAGATTTCTAATCTAAGTCCCCGTTAAAAAGTTATTTGAATTAACATCCACGATAAAATAATTTTATTTAATAATTTTATTTATGGTTACATCCTCCATGACGTTTTCTACAGAAGGCCCACACCAACCAAACTTATGTCCTACCTAGGGTAAATGCCACACTTTATACTCAACCGCGACCTCATATTTATGATCTAAGCCACCATTTAAGAGATATCCTGTTTTCTTTTGGTGCATAGTATAAAAATACTTAATATTTTTCTAAAATTAATTTCGATCACACTGGGCCTTATAATTGAACACCGTCTGAGTTCCTACCTTTGGAAATATATGTAAAAATATTCCAAAGTATTCAAAGGTAAAAAATGGGTCTCTACATAATTCCCTTCTTCAATATTTGTTCCCTCGAGAAGAAAAACTAGGGAAAGAACTTGGGATAATAAGCCCACACCCGGCTTTCCCACTCATAAGAAAAATCCTACACATTTTTGTGCTTCCACAACACTTGAACCAAAGGGATGTACTATTCTTTTAAGGTCAAATCCTTTTGATGACATGCGTAGGGCCAGATACGTATCTCCTCAGCTATGACACATGGAAAATTTGGTGCACCCTCTCTATCTATTAGGGGTAGGGTAAGGTTTTAGGCAACCTTTACATATCATTTCACAATATTGAATGACCCAATGAAATTCCGGGGATAGTTTTCCTTCCCGGACAGACCTCTATATCCTACCATGTGACTGGAATCCCTGTTTATAGCTAGAAAAAGGTATCATGATTCCCTCCTTCAGAATATCCATATAGTGCATCACAAATGGATATATGAATCACACAAGATATCTCAGTCGATGTATTATTGCTCTAAATATATCACATGCTCAAGAAGTAAAGGATTCAACACCATAGACTAAATAAAAACTGTTCCCTCCTTCTCCACTAGGATCAATTGTCGGGAAGCTAATTGATCTGAAACTTCCCACACTAGGAAAGCTTGGGACTTCCTGATAATGGAATCTGCTATGATGTTGCCCTTTCCCAGAGTACAAACTATCTCATAGTTGTAGTCCTTCAGGAAGTTCAACCAGTGTTTCTGCCTTAGGTTCAAGTCTCTATGGGTGACATACCTGAAACTCCAGTGGTTTGAACGAACCACAGATCTCTCTCCCAGAAGTTAGTGTGTCGACATTCTCTAGGTGAATACTACCACTTCTAGCACTAGGTAGTGAGTCATGTAATTCTATTTATGGGGTCTCCATAACCTCAACCTATACTTGATAACTACTATATCAAGGTTCACATTGAGCACAAAAAGGTACCAATGAATAGGATAGGTGAGTAAACTCATCCAAATATAAGATTCTAGACATGAAAAGAACATAGAATACCCTACGTGTCTTCACCTCTCTTGTAAGGAGAGTAACCCCAAACCAGACACTCTGCTGCACCCACTAGTGGCATCCCAACAAAATAAGTTTAAGCATAAAAACTCTACTGGAAAATCCAGGACCTACTCCGACACTCCACTCTACAATTATTCCATGAATGCACAAGTTAGAGGGAATCATCCACCACACATTGATACTATTTTATTTATGAAGCACTGACTCTCCCTCATGGGTTTTCTCACATCACAAAAACACGTCTTGGTGGGGGAATGACTCATATTCCTTATGCATTCAAAGATATGTTGAACAACAATGACACATGATTACACCAATTCTCTACGCCACCCTGGTAAAACCTAAATCAATAAGAAGGGAGAAAAGAGTACCTCACCCAGCATCTACCATGTTCTACTGCAAAAGGTAGGAAAGACACAGAGCGTATCTCTTATCGTCTCATGTACTGCCGAATCGTAGAAATCCATAGCATGTAGCTGCCCATGACCCAGACCTCCAACTCCCTAAGCCTGACATGGGCCTTCTGGTGGTGGTAGAAGGACCTCATAATCTCATCCACCAACCATAGTTCTTATTGCTCCTCAAAAAACACCACCACCCTAGGGACCACCTGGTCCTCACCTGGGAGATTCCTAATCATGATGATGTCTCTATCATGGTGGTCCATCTACCAAAAATCTAAGAAGCTTAGCGCGTCTGGTCAGACAGTCTCATGTCATGTGATCTCTCCCATCCCAATCAAATTACCAACCCTCTCAGGGATTCCCTAGTGCTCTATTCTATCCCAGAATATGTGCCTGAGTCTGATCATGAGGAGTCCTATTACATTGATGTCGTTCCAACTGACATCTTTTAGCTGTGGAAGACATCTCAAATTTTACGTTCCCACTGAAAAAACTTACTAACTAGCACCCCTATGATAGAAAGATCTATGAATTCATAAGGAGCATGATCAGGGGGTAGTAATCCTCATGGAACAACTGTTGCAATTCATCCCACGAGAGTGTCGAATCATCATGCATCTGAGTAACCAGGCTCTACCAATGACCATCTACTCCATAGAAAATATTGGCTATCAAATCCACCATATAATCCATCAGTTTCCAAACAACCCTAAAAAGGAGGACTGCCGACTCTATCCAAACCTTTTCTACCTAATGATCTGGATCAGCATTAAACCTTAGTGTTCTCTAGCACTGAAGATCAAGGGGTGAAATCAACTTGTGCATGTCCTCATCCAGCTTTGTTGGGACTAACTGCTACTCAACAGATGGAGGTGATCCTACCTACCCACCTAGAGGAAGGGGATTTCATGATGGATCCTGAACTGAGGCCTCGTCACTCAAGAAATCGTCATCACAAATCAGATCTTGTATTCTGGATGACTGTCATCACAGAGGCATCTTGAAACTTATCAAGGAATACCAGGGTCAAATGAGCATATGTATATATATCAACCATAATGGGGAGCTGACTCAAGACGTATACTTAAGGACTCAATCTTATATGATGCATATACCAATGTTCCCTGCAAGAAATGTCTCAGCATATCGAGTCAACAAATGGGTAATTAGGGTCTTGGTGAATGGATATGTTGACCGCCACACAATCATTGGACTCCCTAGCCTGAGAGCCATACTCGAGACACATTGAAAATATTTCTATAAACCTAACTAAGGCATTTTTAGGGAAATTTATGATCAACATCCCAATGGTCAAACCACATTTGATACCACTTTTTCATGACCTAAACTATGTCGGGCTCAATCTGTAACTACCCCAAGCCCACCTCCATAGGATAGGGGGTGGAGACATGTTCCGAAGGCACAATAAACTTAGGGAGGCATTTTCCTAAGAACCTCCACACACACTCACAACTAACTCAATGAAAAAGTATAGAGGGAAAGGAAAACAAGATACAACACTACAATATATAAACTAAAAAACATGCATCAAACTCTAAACAGTACAAGTACAATAGTGTAAACTGAAAGGGAAAGGAGAAAAAAACATGCCCAACCAGAAAAGTGTCATAACTTAACAACAACTAGAAAAGTGAAATAGATGAGAGATCCCTACTCCTAGATCCCAAGCTATGACCACCATACATAATCCAAGAACCCATATCCCTAAGATCCTATGAAGTCACGATAAACCTGTCCATTTTCTATATATAGAATGATACATGTAAGAAAATTTCATGCAGGGGTGAGTATAAACATACTCAGTAGGATGCCCTAAAAAGGAAAAGGGGGATAAGTAAGAGATACAACTGAAGGGGAAAGCATTATAGAGAATAAGGTACAATAAAAGAGTTCATATCAACCCAATAAGAGAGTAAAGGTAAACTTATACAAACACAATGAGCTATAGACAATGAGAAGATGAACATCTCATTGAGTATTCGCTACCTATAGTAGGAGAGTATAATTGTCCAACCATGAGAATATAGACATAGAAAGCACATGACATACCCCATGACTCTTCACCACTCTTAGAAGGATACTAACCAAAAAACCAAGGAGTGGGTACTAAAATAGGACACACACACACACATATGCTTAAAAAAATAATCCCAAATGAGAGGATAAGGGGATCTCTATCTCACAGCTCATCCCAGGAAAAGAGTATCCAACAGTTCATAAATATTCACCAATGATTATCAGCATCCCACACATCTGCTCTGAATACAAAAGTCAATGGGACTCAATCCCCACACCTTGATACTATTTTCTTTGGGTGGCACTGTATCACCCTCACGGTTTTAAGTCACATCACAGGGATGCATCTCAGTGGGTAAATCACCCCTCTTCCTCAAGAGTCTAATGGTACGTCAAAGCACATCTTGTCACTATGCCGCATAGTCTAGAGATTACAAACTCACAGCAAAGGACACGTGCCTTAGTATCACAAGGGGGTTCCACTATGGTAGAAGCTATAAAATATCCATGTCTATATTGATGGAGGTTCCACTCTCGTGTCTCATGGGCCCACACCCTGGTATAATAGGGGGTTTCACTCTGGTCATCGAGGGCCAGAACCCTAACCCGTAAGGGGGGTTCCGCTCAGAAGTAACTATAGAGGACCCACTACCATGCTGATGGGGGGTTCCAATCTCAGTCATCAAGGACCCGTTCCCTACCTGGTAGGAGTTCCACTAAAAAATAACTATAGAGGACCCACACCCATGCTGATGGGGGGTGCAACTCTGAGGTCGAGTACCTGCACCTTGGTATCATAAGAGGGCACTCTCAATCATCAAGGACCCATGCCCTACTTGGTTTGGGGGGGGGGGGTTCCACTCGGAAGGTCACCGAGGAATTACACTATCCAGTCCTACTGGAGGGTAATCCTAGAATATTCTGATATGCCTATATCAGATCACAAAAATCATCAAGCGTCACCTCAGATAGGCATCCCGCTCAGAACATATCACATCATATATTGAAATCCACTATGTAGGGAACCATCACTTTATACATGAAAAACACTCTAGATAGGCTACTCACAGAGAAAAATCAGAGTACAAAAAATAAGATACAAGAGATTGAAGATTTATAGCATGTTATACAGTGCGTGTGGGGCCCAAAAAACGTGTAACCCCACCTTATCTCCTGGCCGTGTATCCATCCATACTTGGGTACTAAACAGAGTATGAGTACCCCTAGGCATGCTAGTATACACCCATAGTACATGAGATAACTGGAAGAAAAAGTTAACGAGCACACGATGCTCATCGTTGGTCCGAAGACTGGAAATGTAATTCTACCAATAGGCCTCCTCAAACAACCCTGGGTAACCAAACAGATCACACCATTGCGATGCTTGTAGAAAAGTGCACAAGATCGACTATTCATTCTCCCAAAATGGACTCCGAGGGAAGAAGGTGCATCTCTTAGTGTCGTACACAAATGAGGTTTTGTGGGGCCCATGATTATATCTCAGAACACATCATATGGATTTCACTATTATGATCCTCATGGAAAAACACATGGGATTGGCTATTCATTCGTCCAAAATGGACACCCGGTGAAAAAGTCACATTTTACGGCAAACACCCAAACTAGGCCTCAGGGGCCCACCCCTCAATTTTAGTTTAAGCACTTGAAATCATTCTTGAAACATATACCTCAAATTCATATTCATGAAACCACTGACGATGCATTGATCAGACGTCGTATGTAGACTTATGGTGGGTCAAAGTTGTAATAATAATAATATATTATTATTTGAGCGTTTTGATGGCCCGAGCCATTATACCGAAATATAAAACTCCCAAGATACCCTCAAAATATCTTCCTAAAAGATAGGATCACTTTTTTTAGATGGAATATAAAATGGGCGCATGGTTTGAAAGATACAGGGTTTTAAAGTCCCCTCGGCCCGACCTGGCCCACTCTAGTTGGACTGGCCCGCTCCGGCCGGTCCGCTCCACCTAGGCCAGCCTGATCTGGTCACTCCGACCCATATCACTGATACTCGGCCCAATCGTATCATCCTGTAGCCTACTGCACTAGCCCCTACGGCCCCGTTGGCTTCTTACTGCACTGTCGCCCGCTTTCCCCGCACTGCCTCATCGCTTCTCCATAGTTCGCTCTGCCACCACCTCCCGCCAGATCTAGATGCCTCCCGTGACCACCAAGCACTGCTGATAGCCGTCGTTGGATATCACGGACCACATCACGCTAGTGGTCTTTCCAAGGACCACCGAGAACAACCCAGTGTTTGAAAAATAAAACTTAGACCAAATCTGGGATCTTCGGATACCGATCTACACAACTATAAGCTTCGCTCGAATATTCATTGGTGTTTGGATGTGATGAAAAGTAGGAACCACTTCTCCTCACCACTGCACCTCCTTCAGCACCCGAAACTCAAAACTATCATAGATACGGAATCCTTGGATCACAACCTTCATAGATCTATGCTTCACTTGATGTTTGGATGTCGTTTCAACATGTCAAAAAGTTTATCAACAAAGAATGTGAGGAACAGGTGAAGATCACGAAGAACGAGTGATCCAGATTTAAAATGGTCGATGGTCATGTTAGTATGGCCATTAAAAAAGGTTTTCAAAGAAGTGATGATGTCCAGAAATCAATTTTGACTTCCAAAACTTTGATCAGGGGATGCAGAATCCGAAAGAAAAATCCTACTTGGATTTTGGATCCGCCATTGCGTTCACCTCACTCAGATATACTCGGATTTGTAATCTCATCGCAATCTGCCGAATATCCAATACTGAAAGGAAGGAGAGAAGGAGAGATTCTATCATCTATGGGAGAAACGAGCCAACCCTTGGTCATTTCCTTAATGACCTATTTATAAAAATTTGATAAGTCACCCGCCAACGGTCATGGGATCTGAACATCCTGAGCCTTCTCACTTTAGGTAGCACTTAGGTAAATAACCCCATTATGAATCTAATGGTGGTCTTAGATTTCCAATCCGAGTCCCTGTTCAAAAGTTAATAAAATTAACATATGAGATAATTTTTTTATTGAATTATTTTATTGAGTGTTATTTCCTCCATGAAGTTTTATACTGAAGGCCCGTGCCGACCAAAATTTTGTCCCACCTAGGGTAAACACCATGCTCTGGACTCAACCACACCCCCATATTTCTGATCTAAGCTACCATTTAATAGATATCCTATTTCCTTCATGTTCATAGTATAAAAATACTTAATATTTTTTTAAAATTAATTCCAGTCACATTGGGCCTCGGAATCCCACACCATCTCTGTGCCTAGCTCTGGAAATATATGTAAAAATATTCCAAAATCTTACAAGGTGAAATAGGGTCTCTATAAATTAACTTAGTTTATTAGGATAAAAGACATTAGTTCATATAAATACATTTCCTTTATATTCAATTGGTTTTTATATTAATTTCTAATTAATCAGTAACCTATGAATTAATTTTATATTTTTATAAACCATTTATTTTCATAAGTTTGTTAATAATATTCATAACTTCTAATTTAATAGCTTGGTTATATATTATTATATTAAATAATAATGTTTTAATAATATATTATTATTCGATAAAACTTAGCTACGCGTGTAACAAAATCCTTTTAAGAAAGTCATTATTGCATGTAATGTAATTTAACCTCAGTGTTCCATGTAGAGAAATATAAAAATTATGTTACATGTAAATTATCAATATTGCGTGTAGCATAAGATTAGCTTGGTATTGTGTATAAATTATGCTAGAAAAAAATTAAATTTATTCTAAATGGAAGATTTTGTAATGTCTTAGGGTGTTACATCACAAGACCTTGAATTTTGAGAAGGGGATAAATGAGGAAAATCTTGAAAGTGTTCTTTTAGATTATAGTGCCTTGAATTCCAGACTTTCTAATGTTATAGTGAGTACCACTCCCAATAGTGTAAATAGGAATGATGAGGAGGTAAAAAAAGGTGTAAGATAGGTGGATCGATGTATGGATTCTTCTACTCACTCTGTGGCAGGAGGTTCTACCAAGTGCTAAAACTATGGGATAAAGGGACCCTTATCAAATCATGCATGAATCCACCAAGGGAACTTCATTTATGTGGAAATATGGGTCATATCTTATGATTTTGTTTTAAGGTGACATGTATAGACTTGAGAAGGTTAGGTCAGGGTGTAGGCTGGGGTCTTTAGAAGAAGACCCAAGCACTGCAGTCTTTAGTGACTCAGGTGAGTCATCATCACAGAGGCAAGGTCATTCTTCAAAGATAGGAAGGATGTACATAATTGATGAGGTTACAACCATTTATAGGGAGGGACCTTATATGTTTTGATGTATTTTATTTATTACCTCTATGTTATCTACTAGTTTGTTTTATACAGGAGATTCCTATTCTTTTATATATACTCAAGTAGTTACTGGCCTAGATTTAATGATTAAATTATCTTCTGATTTTATCTCTATTGACATGACTTTAGGAAGGAAATTAGACCATCCATAGTGATTTAACGAGTTTCTCATATTTATTTATATCTAAGTACATCCATGGTACTTCATGATCTTAGATATGTCTAGTTTTATTATAATATTATGAATAGGATAGTTGATCTATTATCGAGCTCATATTTACTGCTAATGAAGACATGTATCTTTCACCATTCCTATAGGATAAAGGTTTATGTTTATTGGTGAGTGGGATATTGGATTGATTAGGATGGGACTGGATCTAATCCACATTAGAGCTTTCACAATATAAGTACTAGGCATGTATCTTGTAGTAGAATCAGTAGTATCCCCCCTTTTCTTCCCTTTAGTGGTAGATTATTATCATAATGTATTCCCAAATAAATCATCTAGACTTCCTCTATAAAAAGGAACTGAGTTGTTAGAGTTAAAGGTACAATTAGAGTATTTAAAGGATAAAGGATTTATCAGACCAAGAACATATTCTTGGGGTTCTCCAATATTGTTTTCCAAGAATACATGTGGTAGTCTATGACTTAGTGCAGACTATATGAAACTGAATTAGGTAATGGTAAAAAACACACCCCCTTTACCCAAGATTGACTATCTTTTTCATTAGTCACAAAGATCTTGGTGGATTTTCAAGATTAATCTTAGTTCAAGATACCATTAGATGCAGATCAGAGAAGAGGATATTCCAAAGATATCATTTAGGAGTAGATATGGACTATATGAGTATCTTTTCATTCCTTTTGGGATGAAAAATTCTCCAATAATGTTCATGGATCTCATGAATAGAATTTTCAATTCGTATCTTGACTCCTTTATCGTTGTGTTCATGGTTGATATCATGATATATTAAAGTACTTCAGATATAAATTCTAGACACCTTCATATTTCATTAAATACACTTTTATCACTTCAAAATTGTATAAAAATATCGAAGTGTCACTTATAGATTCATGATGTATAGTTACTTGACCATGTAATTTATGTGAAGGTTATTTCAATGGACCCATATAAGTTAGAGGTAATGGTGTATTGAGAATAAACCAATAATGTGTTTGGGATCCAGAGTTTCCCTAGACTTGTGGGATACTATCTATGTTTCATCTAGGACATCTATTGTTTAGAATCACTGATGAAAAAGCAAAGTAAAAAGGGGTGAAGTTTGAGTGGTTTGATTAGTGTAAATAGGTAATACTAGATAAGAAGAGTATATTGACAACAAATACAGTTTTGATCCTTCTATATCCTAGGATTGAATATGCAGTGTACTGTGATGCCTTAGGTATTGGGTTTAGAGTTGTTTTGATGTAGAGAGATTGTGTAGTCACTTATGGGTCACATCAGCTATAAGCCTATGAGTGGAACTACCCGACACATGAATTAGAGTTGGAATCTATGTAATAAACTCTAAAGTGTTAGTGACATTATCGCTTCGGTGATAGGTTTATGATATGCACGAACTATAAGATATTTTAATTTATTTTCATTTAGAGGGATCTCAATATGAAGAAAATTCATTGGGTATAGTATCTATAGACTTTCAACTTCGAGATAACCTATAATTAAGGTAAAGATAATGTCATTTCAGATTCTATTAGCTAGAAAAAATTAAATATTCAGGAACATGGGGAGTTTCCTTCATAGGAGGAATGGATTCTGATGAGTTTAGTGACTGAGTGGATTGTAGTTGAATATGAGGATCATGGAATAATGACATGTGAAACTTTGGTCATCATGTATTCATTTATGGATGAGGTAAAGGCCAACTAAGAGTTATATCTCGAGTTCATAGTGACATGGTATCAATTTGATAGGGATGATTCAATCATAGGGTGGACTTTAAATATGGACAATGTAATTTACGTTCATGGGAGAGCAGTTATACCATCTACCTTGAGGTAAGATATGATGAGATACTCATAATATTTGAAATTAGTAGTGTATATAGAGTTAATGAAGATGTTCCATGACATCTAAAATTTGTTTTGGTGGCCAGGTATGAAGTGATACATTATAAATTTGGTTTTGTGATTCCTTACCTATTAGAGGATAAAGGCAGATCATAAAAATCATAATGGGTTGCCTCATCCAATTACAGTACCTATTTGTAAGTGGGAAAAAATGACGATGGACATTATGATGTGCTTATCTTGGACATTGAGGAGTCATGATTCTATTCAGGTAATAGTTTATCAGTTGATAAAAGTGGACCATTTCTTTCCAATTCAAGAGACCCTTTCACTGGATGATTTGGGAAAACTTTACATATAGGAGATTATATGCCTACATAGATCTCACTTGACTATTGTATAAAAAATATACACACACTTCACATTTTAGTTTTGGTAGGTATTATAAAATTACTGGGTACCCATTTAAAACTGATTATAGCATATCATCCACATATTGGTGGACAATCATAGAGGATAATCTGAATTTTACAAGATATTCCAAGGGCATGCGTTTTGGACTTCAATGGAGATTTAGATGATTACATACCCTTGTTTTCATTCTCATACAACAAAAGATTCTAGGATTCAATTCATATTTCACATTTTGAGGCTCTTTATGATCATCCATGTCACTCACTACTATGTTGGCACAAGGTGTGTGAGGTAGTAGTTGTGAGCCTGAACATGGTACATGAGACCTCTGGGAGAGTGTAGTTGATTCAGAAGAGGTTAATCAAATCTTAGATAAGAAAATGATCATATCATTACTATAGGAGGTGACCATTGAAGGTCTCTATGGGTGATTGAGTATTCTTACAGGTGACTCCTCGACTAGGGAATCAATGAATATAGAAGAAAGGAAAGTTAAAATTGATATTTTCTAGGCTATTTGAGATTACCAAGAATGTTAGGACAGTGGCCTACCATTTTTATATTCCTAAATGGTATCTAGGTATGCACAATTCATCCCATGTCTCTTAACTTCATAGGTACATTCTTGATCTAATGCATGTAATTCATAGTGAGGGAATTGAGCTATATCTTAACACATTGTTTATAGATATCCTAATGCAGATCATATACCGTAGAGAAAAAGTATTGTGAGGAAATATGTGCCACTTTTTCTAGTCTTATGGAAGCATGGATTTATATAATAGGAGATTTAGGAGTGATAGTCTGATTTATGAGATTAATGTCCCAAGTTGTTTGAGTAGGAACTCTATAGACACTTCCCGAGGATGATAAATCCTTAGAAGGGGATATTATAATGGATCTGAGTTTTCTAGGTAGATTATTCCTTAATTTTATCTCTTATATAAGTGTTTTCAAGTTATTATTATTTTTGGGTAGAGTATAACGTAGCTTTTGATTAGTTTTGGAGGGTTTTATAGTCTATAAATGGGATGCATGGTTAGTGAATGGTTAAGGTAGACCATGCAGTTATCCCCAGAAAACTATGTGGATTATTTAGAGAAGGACAATGGAAAATCATGGTTCGCACATGGTTAAAGATTAATATGTGAATTTTCCTAAAAAATATTGTGTCTTAGGATAGAGAATAAATCCTAGTTGACACACAATTTGGATAATCCTGAAACCAAACCATACATGAGATTTTAATTAATCCAAAAATTGGATTTTAAGCCAAAAACCAATTATTTCTTCTTCTACACCCTGAGTTATCGAAGCTAGGGAATCTAGAGTTAATTCTTGGCATTTCTTCTACCTCTATACTCTAAATTTAAAGGATATAAGGTGATAAATTATTTGAATTCAAGGTAAGAGGTTGTTTCCTCCTTCGTTCTTTATGTATATCCAAGATCGCTTTCTTCTAATTTGAGTTGAATCATAGATCCAAGCTATGTTGGCTATATCTAGAGATTTTATAATTATCTAATAGAGTTTTCTTGGGTTTTTATTGGATATATGCTTCATATAGAGAATCAGAATCATTTCCATGATTAGATCTATATTTATAGTTGATGATGGATCTCCTTGGGTAAGTTTATGTGGATATCATATTTTGGATTGATATCATCCTTGAATCCTAATTCTAGAGAATCTATGATGATGGATTAGGTCTTGTTCTAGTGAAAGTTGTTGTGAGGATGAGATCTGGGTATCATTCCTCAATGGATCTTGGAAATTGGACTCACCATGTTAAAGCTAGGAAGTCCTTATCATATTGGGACCTTTTATAGAGATTTTTTTGGCATGATTGCCTTGTGTGTATGTTCTTAGTGTAGAGTCACTTTCATGACATGGTATGCTGGAATGCATGGGTATCCCATATGAAAATTGTTTATTATTCCATGTTTATTACTTTATATTTTGTTCCATGCTTTCATATTATTTCATATTCCATGGAATAATTCTTCTGATAGATTATTCTTTATTATACATACCTTACTTTTGGATCTAGGATTATCTAGTGGAACCCCTATTTTAGTCTTCAGGTTGACATGTGGCCTTGAAAAACTTAGTGAGACCCTTAGAGGAGGATCTTGGATGACATGGTTATAAATAGAAATATTGGATGGATAAATAGATCTTGGTATGTGATTGGAACACAAGATAATACTTACATACACCATTGGAAGAGGCTTTGTAGGATAATATGATATTAATATGGGGAATGTCCTTATGTATGTATAGAGTTCCATTATTTAGGCATGCCAAGTTTAGGTAACATCAGAGGATAGTCATGAGTCATGGGTGTGACTTTCCCTTAAAGGAAGGATTGGATTTTTAAGTGAAATAAGGAACATGTATTTTCCTTAATGTCCTAAGGGACATATATAGAATGGTTTAATCCATATGATGATTACACATGTCATTCTTCTTGTATCGTTCCAAAGTAGGTATGGTTGAGATTCATGATATCATAGTTAGAACATGAATTCTTAGTATATGATTGGTTGTATGATTATATATTAATTTACCTTTCCATAATGACACACACCACTATAAATATGTGCACCTGTTTTATGGATGAATTGATGGTATCCTAGTGGGTCCTATGCATGCATTTCAATGCATGTCAAGACTTCATGATTAGGGATCCCGAGGAGGGAAAGGGCCTTGTGATAGGTTTCTAAGGATATTGGAGTTAGGGGATGGATGAAGTACTGGGTCAGATGCCAAAAAACTATCATGGAATATTTTATTATTTATTTCTAGTTGTACTACTTATATTTGATGACCTTCTACATTGGGGGTCCAGTTGGATTATTATTTGTATAACATGTCATGAAATTAGTTATAGTATAATGTTTAAGTTTTATTTTTCTATTATTTGAGTTCTTTACATATATTTTGTTAAATTTTGGTTTATGGATTTGATTAGTGAGGGTATTATCTCTCTATGTCACCTTTAGACCCTCACTTCTAGTCAACAACCTCTTGTGTATAAAGGTGCGCTTGGGGTCATGTGGCACTTAGGATTAGACCTAGTGATTCAGGTTAGGGTTTTAATAATAATAATATTATATATGTTAAATTTATTCATAATTCTGTCCTTATAACCAGATATGAGTGGCAGTGGTGAAAAATGGAAGATGTCGCTTTGTGGAGGTGGTAGTCTGTACAAATGGATGATCGATGTTATTTTGTTTTTCTAAGTGTATGGGTAGGAATAAATAATATTTTTTTTCATTAATATAATAAAAATTCAGTATAATAATGAAAAATTATTCATTATATTACTATTTATAGGGTAGTTTTATAAGAAAAATATTAAGAAGAATTGAGGACATAAAATTATTTATTATTTGGGACCTTGAAATTTCTCTTGAAAGTATCCTTGGAAATGTAGGGATTAGGATAACTAATTGAGGACATAAGATTATGAAAATGAGAGATATTTCTAGTAGGATAAAAATGGAAGAATTTTAGGAATAATTTATAAGGATAGTTTCAACATGAAGTTGTTGAAGTGTTATCCTTTTATAAGTGAAGAAGAGGGAACTTTTGTGAATACCTCTTATTTTTAGAAAATGGAATGAGATTATTCAAGGGTAAATGGATCCAATATATTTCAATTATCGAGTGTGAGGTGATATAATATCTAGGAAACATAAAAAAAATCATTTTTCACATTTTTTAAACATGTTTCAATCCTTTCACTACTTTTTTTTCTTCTATTTTTTCATTTTGGTTTTTACCTAGGTAACATGTTTTTACCCAAGTAATTTATATTTAATTAAAAATATAAGGTAACAACTCCTACCCAATTTGGATGCGATGAAAATAAATTTAATCACTTTATAATCTAATTTAATTTATAAATAATAGAACATAAACATTTAAATCAAATCATTTAATATATATAAAAACTCTTTTATATAAAAAATGTTTCTTTCATCATTAACGGTTATTAATCTTATTTAGTATTGATTATCAATTGAATTAATGATAATATATTTTTATGTATGTTTAAAAATTATATTAAAGTAATTTTAGAGAAGTGATCAATTTATTTTATTTGATAAAAATTACACAATATTAATAAAACAATTATTTTAAAATAACAATTTTACCATTATCGAGGTCATCAACTTTAATATTAGTAATCACACTTTTATACATAAAAATTAAATTGTACTTATTTAATATTTTCATCATGTTGATATAAAATTTTAAATCCATTTTTTTATATTTAATTTCTATAATTTTTTCAAACTATTTTTTAATATAATTGAATAAAAAATAGCATTTAGAGTAAAATATTCTTATGTTTCCAAAACTTTAAACATAGATTTTATAAGACCAATATATTATTTTTTAATTATTTATTTTAATTTACAAATATATTTTTTTATATAAAAAGGTTTCAAAAACTTTTTAATCATTCCTATTTTATAAAAGTGATTGTATTAGCAAAATTGAAAATTTTCAATTTTCACCTAAAAAATAAATATTTTTAGAAAAAGTACAAGAAATTAACCTTTAGATAATTTTGTTACATGGAATTAATAATTAAAGTTCATTTTTTAGTTTTAAAATTCTACAATTTATAATTTTATATGTTTAATAAAAATTGAATGTATATAATGAAAAACTACTTTTATTGAATAATGACATTTTGAAACTTTATGTGTTCTTAATGATATTTTGTAATCATTTTTTAATTGGTTTAAATATTTTTTGTTTAATAGTGGTTTTATTATTATTAAATTTTATTTATAATAAAAAATTCATGGATTGTTTTAGTTTGGTGTTGCGTGTGGATAAATCTATTGAATATAATATTAATTTAGATAAAAATAAAAATATTCCAAAATATCAAGGTGTTATATTCTCCCCCCTTAAATAAATTATGTCCTCAAAATTTTAATTATTTTTCACTAAAGGAAGAAGATAAGGAATCCATAAGAAACTCAAGATATATCCTCTATTGATATATCCACCACACTATCCTTGGAAATACTAGAAAAATATTTATCCCAAATATACTTCTTTTGGAGTTCTTAGAGTCATACCTTTCACTTATTAATTTTCATGATCTTATTTCCAACAAAATATTATAACAAAAAAGGTTATGATAATTTCCAATCAAATCAGATTAAATGATCATATGTATATAAAACTCAATCTTAATATGTCTTCTCCGATGACACCTACATTTAATTATATGATACTTTTATCTAGACTCATATAATTAGACTAACCAATAACTCATTCCATTTAAACTATTTTTATAAAGAAATTTTACTATGAGGTTCTATAACCTAAATCATTATTGAAATCCAATATATTTAAATCCTTTATATTGGTTTGTTAATATAATATTATTTACCAAAGCATATCCTCTAGGAGTGTATATCTAGGTCTGCAGTCTTAGGCTCACTCCCTATGAACTGGAGTAAAGATTAATATGATACTCAACCAGCCCTTTTCAAGGTGATTACCCCTAGGTTAATCTATACCATATCCTCATCCACTTTACACTATCCAAACATGTGTAAGGGTTGGTGTCCTGAGAACCAACTGTTTTGTACTTTTATTACATGAATGTTCACTTATTATATATTGTTCATTGTTCTGCATGACTATAATATAATAATGTCCTGGAATATTTGTTGCAATGATAAGGTCATGGCAGATCCCCGCTATGATGACAACCTTGAAATTCTATAACAATATTCTTAAATAAAGTTTTATGGTTGGATGACATACTATGATAGGACATATAGTATATAGACCGTCATGTGCGAGTACTCGTAAGAAGACGAGACTCTCTCTCATGGAGTTCGCACTTGGTAATCTCCAAGATGGGAGATTATGAGAACAGACCCGCCAGTAGAAATTCTGCATGTCTTGGTGTCATCGTACATTTATATCTACGAGCATGTGTAATTGTCCTTAGACTATAAGATTATAATTAACTCATGTCATGACTCACACACTTAGATTTACTGATGAAAACCGTCACGTAGACAGTTGGCGGGAAGTAGGGTACATTGGGTGCGTCATGAGTGACATGTTGTTAATGGATAGGTCGAGGAAGGATTTATCCCTTCCATTTATGGAAGTTGATATCTCATCCCTTTGATTGAAATAAAACTGTCACATTAAATTCCATGGCCATGGTGTAAACGATGAGTTTATTTCAGGTAGTCAAAGAACGACAGATCAAGCATATAGGTTTATGAAACTTCCATGAAACCTGCTTGATGAGATATTGAGACAAAGGGATTAAATTACATAGTAAGCATTCATATGACGTGATATGTCAATGCGGTGTCAACTTGTTTCTCTTGGGTTCCTTGACCCGTTTCTAGACAGTAATCTGGGACTTTAGGCAAGCCCGCCTAATGCCAATGAGAAAGAGTCCTAGAGGGTCACACACTAAGTGTATTCAAGTATCTCAAGTAGAATAAAGATTATTCCTGTATGTGGTTTAATAATTATTCAAGGAATCCTAAATCGTTTTAATGTTGGAGGAAGAATAAAATAAAACAAGTAAACGCCGTGTATCAATGATTACACGCTGTGTAGTTTTATTTAAAAAACAAGTACACTCTGTGTATTATTAAATGTACACACCGTGTAGTTTTCATTTTGGAAAGGAAATGAATAAATGAAAACAAGATATACACGCCGTGTACATTGAATGTACATGCCGTGTAGTTTTCAATGAAAAACAAGTACACACCGTTTATTTATTAATACACATCGTGTAGTTTTTCCAGTCGGGATTTTGAGGAAAATATCATTTTATTAAATGATATTTATTATAATCAATGTGGGCGCATGTCAAGGAATTAATGACTCTACATGGGGTTTTCAAAATGGAGTTAATGAAATAAATAAAACACATAATGCGTTTATTTATTGTCATAACTCTACAACCTCATACCTGATTATAAATATCTTCACAACCCCAACTCTTTTCCTGACACAAGAGAATTGTTGTGCCCAACAATTCTGCAGAATTCTTTCAAGGCCAAAAGAACCTCATCCTCCAAGAACACTCTCAAGACCAAGAGAGATCCTCTTCCATCAGATCAAGACGATCTAAGGCGAACAACTCAAGTAAAGGTTTCTCCATGCTAGCACTCGGAGACTCCTTTGTCGACGTCCAGAGATACGAGGTGCACGTGTGGATCACCACTGGAGGAAGTCTACACTTGTCTTCTATGACACAACGAAGAATCACATAAGAACATGATCAAAAACATCAATGAAGAAATAACACCCAAAAGGTATTTCTTTTCAATTGATTAAATTAATTATAATCAACCTGTAATGATCCTACCTTTTGGTTCTGGGACTTTTCTTTTCTTTGTCCATTTCTGTTATTCGATCTGTGGAGATTGGCATTTATCATCGTATTGATCCCGGATTGATCATTGTTAATGACAAAAAGCCAAGTGGGAACATCCACCCACGCGCTTCCGCTACGCCCAGAACATTCAAATGGTATCAGAGTGAGGTTACAATGATGATTATAGTTACTTAATTTTTCGTTAACAATTTACGCATTTATATTTGATTCAATTCGAAATAAATCGTGCTATAAATCTGAATAAATGAGATCTGTTATTCTTCCTTTGTTTCTTGATTCATATCACAGAAACAACCTTTTAATTTTAATTTTTATTAAAATAAAAATGAGGAAATCATCTGGAGGAACCGCTTTTTCTGTCTTTATAACACGGGAATACACAGCGTGTAATAAAAACTACACGCCGTGTACTTAGGTTCAACAAACTGGCACTGGTCTTCCAAACCACGCCGTGTGAATTGGGTATGCCTAAGTATTGATTACACCGTGTTGAACAGAAATGAATGGATCATGGAAAACAGGAATACACAGCATGTATGTTGGAGGAACACGCCGTGTAGTCTGATCTGGTCCAGGTAAAACTATGTACAAGGAGAAACCATGTTCCACGTATACGAGATTACCAGGCCGGTTACCTCGTAACAAGGAAGTACATGCTGTGTATGATTCATCTACACGTCATGTACTCCAAAATTTCCAATGTACAGAAAACACGCCAAAGCCCCCAGCGTGTACTTTGGATAAAAGGTGAAAAGAAATACACGCCGTGTAAATATAAACTACACACTGTGTACTTTCCAGAAATTTCACCAGGTTTCCTCCAAAAGTACAAAGACCTGTACAAGGGATATGGATGAGAAGAATCTCAAGGAAATTCAGAATGTAATTTAAGATAAATAATTGATTAATTATAATATCATAATTAATTGAATTTGAGCGTGACTTATCTTAAATGAAAGAACAATTAAAAGAATTTGAATTCTAAATATGCGTAAATGTCGTTTCATACTATGGATGATCATGATCTAGACCAAAGAACCTTTGTATGTGTGTATGGTTTCATTTAAATTTGTTTAATTTAAATTTGTTGGCCTGCAAGCCTTATTCTAATAAAATGTAGGGTCTTTGTGCTCATGGTTTCTTTAATGTGAAACCCATCTAATGGAGGATCTCCCAAGCTAGAGGAGATGGTTTGAAATCTAAAGCTGAGGTGAAACCAACCCAAGAAGATACAAAGGTGGACAAGTGGAAGCTGAAAAACATGAACCATCAGTTCCAAGGTGTTTTACCTAGGTCAGGGTTAGCTTATCAAAACTGCTAGATAGGTTAACTAATATAATCTCATGATCATGCCATCTTAGTTTATTATTTTCTGATTGCATGGTTTATTTATTATGTATGTGTTGTTGCGAACACATTATTAATGAAATAAACAAGCATGCAAAGATAGAATAAAATAAAACTAAACTATGTGTAAACATTATCATAACATGGTTAATCACTTAAGCTAGCATCACTTAATATTAACAAGCATGTGATAATGAAAAACTACGCATAAAAGATTAAAATACCTCAATACCATATTAAGTCAGACCATGCCTTCTGTTACTTAATTAAGGGAAATAATCAATAAAACTATGTGTTTAACCAACCCTTGTTGGGACACTTACTTTTATAAAAGAAGCCCTTATGAAAGGTTTCGGGTTGACTTAACCATATTACATCAAGAGGAGTAGCCCTTGCTAGACTTGATGTAATATTGGAGGCAAGAGTTGAGAAAATCCAAGTCAAGATTTCAGGATTGGGGAGTCCACTCAACAGATCAAGGAACTGTAAGCTCACAGTTAGCATAGACCTTCCTACCTAAATACCTTTAAATAGCTTGACCAACCCTTATTGGGGTTATGCGAAGGGGAATATGGATCCTTGCCACTAGAATGTCAAAGAAACTGGACATTTCGAGTTCAATGGTGAGGGCCATTGGGACTTGATAAAATAGTGTGAGAATTAATAAATTCATTTATTATTTTTCATAAAATGTAATCAAAAGGTACTGATAAAACTGCTCTTTTAATTTGTAGAATCGAAATGAAAAACTCGTCAACCACATTTTCTCTGTGATCAATTCTGGATAAAGACAATATCCTCACCGGCAGTAACTTTCAGGAATGTTTTAGGCACCTTTGGGTTATCCTATGCCATGAATGAAAGTTTTACATGCTGGAGTCCTCACTTCCTGATTCGCCCGACCAAGGGGAAAATGATGAAGATTTCCTGTTCTATGATCAACATTTGAACGAGGCACTCGACGTTCAATGTTTGATGGTATCATCTTTGTATAGTGAGCTCATGAAGTCTCATGAAGACATGGATTCCTATAGTATTATTGAGCACCTCCATGGTCTATACCAGGAGAGAGAAAGACAAGAAAGGTTTGAGATCTCCAAGGATCTATTCCAGAGCAAGCTTGGAGATGGTGCCCCAGCCGGGCCTCATGTAGTCAAGCTCATTGGCTACATTGAGCGCTTGGAGGTTCTAGGGTTTAAACTCCCTGAATAACTGTGTACTGATCTCATTATTGCATCACTCCCCCAGAACTTCTCAAACTTTTTTGTGAACTTCAACATGGACAACATTGAGAAGTCTATGTCTGATCTTCTTATCCTCATTCACCAAGTGGACAATGACATGAAGCGTGAAAATCCTCCTGTCTTCATGGTGAATAAAAGGAAAGGGAATGCGAAGAGATTTAAGCCCAAAGATTCTTCAAGGCCTTCCAAGAAAAGGAAGATCAAAGGAGAGGCAAGAGAATAGGAGGCTGTTTGTTTCACATGTGGAAAGAAGGGCCACTGGAAGAAAAACTGCACCCAACCAAGGAAGCAAGGGGAAGCTTCAAGTGCATTTGTTATCGAATGCAATCTATCTATTTCTACCAATTGGGTATTAGATAATACTTGTGGTACTAACATATGTATCCAAATACAGTAACCAAGTAGATTCAAAAAGATTGATTGAGGTGAGGTAGATCTACGAGTAGCCAACAGAGCCAGACTTACTGCTGTAGCTATCAGGGACTACCACCTCACATTGCCAACTGGAATGATCTTGGTGTTAAAGGGTTGTTATTATGTTCCTTTTGTTACTAAAAACACTATTTCAGTATCCAAATTACATATTGATGGATTCATGTTCAAGTTTGGAAATGAATGTTGAAAATTTTATAAAGATAGCATTTGTTTTGGTAGGGCACATTTATATAACGACCTTTATGTGTTAGACTACACAAACCAAGTAATGGAAATCGATGGCAAAGTCAATTCACATGACTCATACCACACCCAACTTTGGCATCACCAGCTAGGTCATGTCAATGAGAAATGTTTGACAAAATTACATCAAGATGGGTATTTAGATTCTTTTGAACTAAAACCACTTGGTGTATGTCATGCATGTCTATAAAGAAAAAATGACCAAAGCCCCATTTAGTGGGAAAGGTGAAAGGACTAAATAGATTCTATAATTAGTTCACACAGATGTGTGTGGACCATTTCTAGTTGAAGCAAGGGGTGGGTTCTCATAATTTATAACTTTTACTGATGATTTTAGTAGATATGGATATATTTACTTAATGAGGTATAAGTCAGATTATTTTTATCGGTTCAAAGAATACAACAATGAAGTTGAGAACCAGCTTTGTTAGAAGATTAAGAAACTCCGCTCAGACAGAGGAGGAGAATATCTTAATCACGACTTCATTGATTTCTTATGGGAGTTTGGGATTCTATCTCAACTCACCCCTCCTTACACACCTCAATAGAATGGTGTAAGTGAAAGGAGGAACCACACCCTGTTGGACATGGTGAGATCAATGATGAGTCATGCGAGTCTTCCATTATCCTTTTGGGGATATGCATTACAAACAGAAGGACACATACTAAACCAAGTATCAACTAAATCGATAAATGGTATTCCATACGAGTTATGGAGTGGACTCAAAGTCATGTTATCAAATTTACATGTGTGGGGTCACGAAGCCTTTGTTAAGGCCTCTTCAGGTAACAAACTTGCACCCCGAGGCACAAAGTGTATCTTTATAGGATATCCTAAGGAAACAAGGGGATATTACCTATAAAAAACCTCATACAAAAATATTAAAGTGGCAAGAAATTCCATATTCCTTGAGAGGGAGCACATCTCCAAAAGAGATAGTGGGAGCGAGATAGACTTCGATGAAGTCGAGGCTCAAGATACACAGGAGTTGGTACAAGAATAGATTCCACAAAGCCCCGTGGAAGAACAATCTATTCTAGAGACCCAAGAACTATGTAGGAGCAGAGAGAGGTTAGAGAACTAGAATGATATGGTTTTCTTGTCATCTAGGATTGTGAATCATTATTGGTTGACAATGATGATCCTCTTACCTACAAGGAAGTAGTTGAAGGTAAAAATGTTTCCAAGTGGCAAGAAGCCATGAATTCTGAAATGGATTCCATGTACCAAAACCAAGTCTAGATTTTGGTAGATCCTCCAGTTGATATAAATCCTATTGGTAATAAATGAGTATTCAAGAAGAAACTGGACATGGAGGGACAAGTCATAACCTATAAGGAACGAATGGTTACAAAAGGTTTTAGACAACGTCAAGGAATTGACTATGATGAAACCTTTTCACTGGTTGCGATGCTAAAATCTATCAGAATCCTATTGCCCATTGCCGCTTACCATGAATTTGAAATTTGGAAAATGGATGTCAAAACAACATTCCTTAACGGGATCCTCCAGGAAGATGTCTACATGACACAACCTAAAGGGTTTGTGAATCCAAAGGATTCCAACAAGGTATGAAAGTTTCAGAAATCCATTTATTGATTAAATCAATCATCGAGGTCATGGAACATTCATTTTGATGAATCTGTAATGGAATTTGGATTTATTAAGAACAAATTTGAACCTTTTTCTACAAGAGGTTTAGTTAAAGTGCAGTTGTTTTCCTAATAGTATATGTTGATGCCATATTACTAATAGGAGACGAAGTACCTGTATTACAGTTAGTTAAGGCATGGTTGCATAAATGCTTCTCCATGAAATACTTGGGCGAGGTATCATATATTCTTAGGATCAAGATCCATCGTGATAGATCCAAGAGAATGCTAGGCTTGAGTCAAAGTACATACATTGACAAGATACTGAAGAGATTCAGTACGGAACAGTCTAAGAGGGGATTGTTGCCAGTGTCACATGGCATTCATCTTTCCAAGAAAATGTGTCCTCAAACACATGAGGAAATAAAGAGAATGTCATGGATCCCTTATGCATCTATGATTGGGTCAATCATGTATGCTATGCTATGTAAGAGGATAGATGTGGATTACACATTAAGTGCGGTAGGTAGATATCAAGTTGATCCAGGAGACCGCCATTGGAAGGTAGTCAAGACTATCCTTAAGTATTTGAGGCATACTAAGGATATGTTCCTGGTTTATGGAGGAGATGAGGAACTAGTCATCAGAGGACATGTAGATGCTAGTTTCCAGACTGATCAAGACGACATGAAGTCGCAGACTAGAAACATATTTAGTTTGAATGGAGGTGCAGTGAGCTGGAAGAGCTCAAAGAAAAGTGTAGTGGCAGATTCTACAACAGAGTCTGAGTATATCGCATCTTCTGAGGTATCCAAAGAAGCAGTATGGATGCGAAGCTTCGTCCAAGATTTGGATGTAGTACCGAGCAGTAAAGATCCTATCACACTCTATTGTGATAATACTATAGCGGTGTCACTTGCAAAATAGCCAAGGTCACATCAGCGGATAAAGCACATACTTCAGAAGTATCATCTCTTGAGGGATTTTTCTCAGAGAGGTGAAGTTGTAGTGAGCAGTATTTCCACAGAAAACAACATGGAGGACCCCTTGACTAAAGCCTTGACTCAGTAAAAACATGATCATTATGTGAGGTCTAGTGGACTTAAAGTCATAGGCAGTTGGCTCTAGTCCAAGTGGGAGTTTTTAAGGGTTGGTGTCCTGAGAACCAACTGTTTTATACTTTGATTACATGAATGTTCACTTTTTATATATTGTTCATTGTTCTGCATGACTATAATATAATAATGTCCTGGAATATTTGTTGCACTGATAAGGTCATGGCAAATCCCCTCTATGATGAGAACCTTGAAATGATATAACAATATTCTTAAATAAAGGTCTATGGTTGGATGACATACTATGATAGGACGCATAGTATACAGACCATCATGTCAGAGTACTCATAAGAAGATGAGACTCTCTCTCATGGAGTTCGCACTTAGTAATCTCCAAGATGGAAGATTATGAGAACAGACCCGCCAGTAGAAATTCTGCATATCTTAGTGTCATCAGACATTTCTATCTACGTGCATGTGTAATATTCATTAGACTGGAATATTATCATTAACTCATGTCATGAATTTCACACTTAGATTTACTGAAGAAAACCGTCACACAGACAGTTGGCGGGAAGTAGGGTACATTGGGTGCGTCACGAGTGACATGTTGTTAATGGATAAGTCGAGGAAGGATTTGTCCCTTCCATTTATGGAAGTTGATATCTCGGCCCTTTGATTGAAATAGGACTGTCGCATTAAATTCCATGGCCATGGTGTAAACGACGAGTTTATTTTAGGTAGTCAAAGAATGATGGATCAAGCATATAGGTTTATGACACTGCCATGAAACCTGCTTGATGAGATATTGAGGCAAAGGGATTAAATTACACAGTAAGTGTTCATATGAGGTGATACGTCAATGCGGCGTCAACTTCTTTCTCTTGGGTGGCTTGACCCGTTGCTAGACAGTAATCTTGGACTTTATAAAATCCCACCTAATGGTAATGAGAAAGAGGCCTAGGGGGTCACACACTAAGTGTATTCAAGTATCTCAAGTAGAATAAATATTATTACCGTACGTGGTTTAATAATTATTTAAGGAAGCCTAAATTGTTTTAATGTTGGAGGAAGAATAAAATAAAACAAGTACACACCATGTATCAATGATTACACACCATGTAGTTTTATTTAGAAAACAAGTAACTCCCTGTATTATTAAATGTACATGCTGTGTAGTTTTCAATTTGGAAAGGAAATGAATAAATGAAAACAAGATATACACGCCGTGTACATTTAATGTACATGCCGTTTAGTTTTCAATGAAAAACAAGTACATGTAGTGTATTTATTAATACACGCCGTGTAGTTTTTCCAGTCGGGATTTTGTGGAAAATAACGTTTTATTAAATGATATTTATTATAATCAGTGTGGGTGCATGTCAATGAATTAATGACTCGACATGGGGTTTTCAAAAGGGAGTTAATGAAATAAATAAAACATGTAACACGTTTATTTATTTTTATAACTCTACAACCTCAAACCCGATTATAAATATCCTCACAACCCCAAATCTTTTCCTGACACAAGAGAATCGTTGTGAACAACAATTGTAGAAAATTATTTCACAGCCGAAAGAACCTCATCCTCCAAGAAAGATTTCAAGACCGAGAGAGATCCTCTTTCATCGGATCAAGACGATCTAAGGCGGACAACACAAGCAAAGTTTTCTCCATGCTAGCACCCAGAGACTCCTTTGGCGACATCCAGAGATACATGGTGCATGTGTGGATCACTTATAGAGGAATTCTACACTTGGCTTCCGCGACGCAATGACGAATCACATCGAAATGTGATCAAGAACATCAATGAAGAAAGAACACCCAAAAGGTATTTATTTTCAATTGATTAAATTATTTATAATCAACCTGTAACGATCCTACCTTTTGGTTCCTGGAATTTTTCTTTTCTTTGTCCATTTCTATGATTCGTTCCATGGAGATTGGCGTTTATCGTCGTATTGATCCCGGATTGATCATTGTTAATGAGAAAAATCCAAGCGGGAACATCCACCCACGCGCTTCCGCTATGCCCGGAACCTTCAACATGGATGTAATTTATAGAAAACCCAAAAATATATACTTTACCAAAACTTTAGGTTGTTATAATTTACATAAAATTATCCCTTAGACTTATCCATAAGGTCTTTACTAAAGTTATCTTATCCAAGTTCCCATAATAACTAAACTAATCCTAAAAAATAACTAAACACTGATATTATTCATACTATAATAACCATATCTAAATATATCTTTATTTTATGATATTTACATAAGATTAGAATTAAAACTCATAAATCATCTCACAATCTCACTAATAAAAGGTATAGTATGTTTGAGTTTTAACTATATAAGAAAATTATTTTATGATAATTGTGAAATTTTTTCCATAATAAAACAACACTAGATTTACTTTAAGTCATGATAAGTATATGATACAATATAATCAAATAACATATAATAATAAGTGCTATTTATAAATCATGATTGTAACGACCCAATGTTTTACTAATGGAAATTATTTTCTTATAATTATGTCATATAATAACATGAAACCACTATAGAATGAACTACTAAGTACTATGTGACCTTTAAACATAATATTGTCACTTATGTAATTTGAATTTAAAAAATATGACATACACGGTTGCGATTAGTAAGATGTTTTGAGTCAAATAAGACAAACTTGATTTCTGGTGAATTGTAACATACCCTTATTAATAATAATCTACCCATATGAATAGGAACCCACCCTTATGAATAGTAATATGACCATTATGAATAGTAAATCATTCAAAAGAATAGTAACCCCACCCTTGAATGTATGAATAAAATTTTGGCATCTTATAAGTGATAAAATAACCATAGAAAAAATATTGGTATTTTTGTAAGTCATAAATAAATAATTATAATTAATTAATTTAAAATAAAATTAATTTTTTTAAAATGTGTTCATAAATTAACAATTTTATGTTTTTGGTTTTAAAATAATTTTATAAGGTCTTATGTAATTTTTAAAAGCATTATAAAATCAGTTATAGTTTTAAAATATGCATTTTCAAGTAAATTATGATTTTAATTAAAAATTAAATTAATAATATTTAGAAAATTATTTTTGAAACATGGATTTAATTTTTGAATTATACACATCAAAAAATAGTTAGGGATAATTTTTGGGATTTTTGTAAAATACTTGAATTTTTGATAAATAGTAAAATACGATAATTTACCATATATATACAATATATGTTAAACACACTATTTATTGAGTCATGGATGATGTAATCACCTTGGGTTAAAACTCACATTCACATAATAATATTTTTGATCATAAGTATCCTTAATATTTCTTGTCTTATGGAAAAATAATAAACTAACGATTAAAATATTAAGAAAACCCTCCTCCCCTTCAATATAAAAGCCACCCACACTCCCCTCTTCTCTTCACTCCTATCAAGCCTTTTAACGTCCCTAAATTATGCCCAAATATCTCCCCAAGATCCTTTCCCATGTCCATAAGCCCTTGGTCTCCTCAAAATACCAAATCCTCTCCTTTTAAGAGGTTCTCAAGGAATATTAAATCAAGAGGTCATTATGATCAAGCGAAGAACACCGTCAAACTTAAGGTAAGGGATCCTCTCTACCTCACTCTTATTCAATAATGTCCTCTATGTTATTACATTTTATGTGTAATTTATAATGATGGGTTATGATCTCTCACATCCCTATACTGCCCTCATGATGTTTAAAATATGAGAAACCCCTTTCTCTCTCTCATTAAGCCCTCCTAAGTACACCCGATACTATGTCGATATTCCATAAGGGATAATACCCAAACCTCCAATATTCCTTTAGGTTGCTCCATCATTCTTTTTACCCAAATTAAGTTGTCATTTATTTTCATTTGAAACTTCTACATACTGTGTATATGATCCAAACTCATGTTTCAAGATTCATCCCTCATTTTTCTTTCGGGGATATACATGTTTTTAAATGATTCCCTCCTCAATAATTTTCGATAAGAAAACCTATTTTAAGGGAACTTCTCAAATTCATACCCAATTTAAAGTTCACTATACCATATGTTTTAAGCCACCATTTTTTATAAAAACATTGTTTTTATAATGAAAACCTTCTTGTATCACTTCTGGTTTTGTACAAAATATTATTCCCTTTTCTATTTTAAATGCTTGTTAGTGTTTCCATTAAAACCACAGTAAAATGTTTTAATGATAAAAAACAATTAAATTCTCTTTTTTCATGTTCTAATTTCTATTTGACATCAATTACCATTATATATGACTATTTTACCTTATCAATGTCAATTTATGTTCTAATTCCTTTCTTTCATGGACACTTTTATGATACGCCCATTTATTATGATTTATGAAATGATTATGATACCCATTTCTTTCCATGGGTGTCATTATGTTTATGATTTCTTATGTATTATTATACATGTGGAAATAATATTCATGAAAATATTAATATGGGTGCACCCAGATAGCACTCCAATGCATTGGGTAAATTTGTGTCTCATGAAATGTTTTGTGAAATTGTCTTGGCAGTTAGCCTCGAGTCTTGGTATCATCTGAAATAGTCTTGGTGGTTAACCTTGACTGGTGTTACTTTATGTGAAATGATCCTTGACTCATGATAAAGTCATGTTTTATGTTTATTCCACATTTTTATCAATCCATGTTTATATGAACCCATGTTTATATGTTATGATTTTACATGCTCCATGCATTTTTATATCATTATTCCATTCCTTCCAACCCATGTGCTAAAGCTTTATTACTATTAATTTTCCCTTACTTGCCTTTTAGATCATCCATTTTTTCATGTTATCCCTAGGTTACCGTATGAAGTTGTATGAGAAAAATGGATGTTAGGAGATCTTTATGAATATTAAATAAAGAGATGTTTTATTTAGTCCCATGTTTTTAGTTTTATGTACTTAGTCTTCCAAGACACTAGAATTAAAAATACTTGGATTGAAATATGATGTTTTATTATGATTAAAATCATGTCATGTTATGTGTAAAAGGATAGGGTCACTATAGTTGGTATCATAGGCATGGTATAGTTATTTTTGGAGATTAGTAATACAAAACTTTAGTAAGAACCTTAAAGATGAGACTAAGTATAAGAAAACATACCAAACTTTTGGTAAGTATAGAGTAGTGGTTTATGAGGAAAATAAATCACTATTTGAATACTTATAGGTAGATGTGGCTTTGGAACAGATGTATCTAAAGGTAAACCCTGAAAACACCACTTTGATCTAGACTCGAACGGGAACTGGTGCATGACAATGAGCATTGTTGCACTCTTGGTTTGAAACTCCCAAGGGACATGCTTTGGTAAATTCACGAGTTTAGTACAAACCATTATTAAGGGAATAAAAAAAATACCATAGGAATATAAGTTAAGAAATTGATCAAAGATAACCTATATTTAAACCTAGGGAATCACAAGTTAGGATATACTTCTCCTTTACAAGTTTATCCTTTTATGTTCAGAGTTTCCTTTTTATATTTAATAGCTAAGTATTAAATCCCTCTAATTGTTCATTATTTTTTTAATTAATGGTGGTAAATAGTAGAACACGTTCCAAAAATCAATGTGATAGGGATTTTAAAGATTTACATAATGATATTCCAAATATGATGGGATCGGGTGCTCAAAACTTCATGACAATACTTTCTTAGCTGGCTCAAGTTATGAATAATAACTTGAATCATGTGGAACAACCTTCTCCTTTAAGGAAAGAGAAATTTTCCATATAAACCTTCACATGGAAAAGGACTCCCTTGTTTATTGGATCTTATGATCCCCTCCTCATGGAAGAGTGTATTAGATCCATTTAAAAAATATTATGTATCCTCTAGTGCTTAGAAGAAGAGAAAGTTATGCTGGTAGTCTATCATTTCGATGGGGAAGCTGATCAGTGGTGGACATTGATCAAGAATACGAATACCTGGGAGGAAATTGATTCCATGGATTGGGAGGAATTCAAGATAATGTATTTCAATAAATACTTTCCTTGAACCCTCTGTCTCAAGATGGAAATAGAGTTCCTCAAACTCAAGTAAAATAAAGACGAGTCAATCAGAGCATATGAAGAAAACTTTACAAGGATTGAAAGGTATGCCTCTAGATTTGTCATGAACACCGAAAGTAAGGTGGATCATTTCTTTAGTGGATTCACGATGAGTCTATGAAAAGTGTTGGCAATTTGAGACTTCGAAAGCTATGGGTAGATTTTCTGTAGTGCCCTTACGGTTGAAATGGAGACTGGAGACTTTCAGTGGTATCGTGGGCCTAATGACAAAAAGAGGAAAATGGAATATAATGTGGGTGGTTCCGAAAGTAAATTCTATAATGGAAATAAGCTCAATCATCCCATTTGTAAACATTGTGGGAATAATCATCTTGTTAACTGTCAAAAGGGAACCATGAATCGCTCAAATGTGGAAAGATGGGACATATGGATAAAATATTCCAATAGGATATGAGTAATACCACTAATTTGGAAGAAGAAAGGAAGGTTTAGATAAATGCTCAGCTAGTGGTGCATTGTTACAACTGCAAGGAACATGTGAATTATGCGAACAATTTCCCTAAGCCAAGGGTTTTTAGAAGAAATCAAAAACAACCTCCAAGGAAACAAGGAAGGGCTTATTCTATCACTACTACTGAGGAGGATCCGGACAATGATGTAGTGAGAGGTACACTATTTATTCATTCTAGAATATAGAACATACTATTTGATTCTATTTGTACACATTCATTCATATCTTTCAAGTTTAGTATAACTATTCAAACACCACCTCCCAATTTGAAGGATATGTTATCTATGAGAATAGATAATAGGGAAATTATTACTTCCAAGGTTTATAACACGTCCTTGGTAAATGTTTGGGGACTAAACCTCCCAAAAAATATCATCATACTTCCTTTAGTGGAGTTTGATGTTATCTTTGGCATTGATTGACTATCTTTATACAAATCCAACATCAACTATCAAGAAAGGGAGATCACCCTTGATGTCCAAAAGCATCGTACAATCTTTACAAGTGTAAGGAGGAAGTTAAATTTTCATTATTATTATCGTCTCAAGTGTGGATATCTCTGCCTAATGAGAAAACATATCTAGCCCAAATTACTGAGATGAATGAGAGAATATTTTTCAAAGATATGCCCATTGTGAGGGGTTACACTGATGTATATCCCAAAGAGTTTCCTAGTCTTCCATTGAACTGAGAGGTTGAGTTCTCAATTGAAATTACTTCTGGATCTCTTCCTATATCAAATAAACCTTATAGAATGGCCACCGTAGATCTAGAAGAGATGAAGAAGTAGTTATAGGAGAATATGGAGGAGAGTTTTATATGCCCCAGTGCTTCACCATGGGGTGCGCTAGTCCTCTTTGTCAAGAAGAAGGATGGATCCATGCACCTCTGAATTGATTACCATGATCTCAATAAAATCATGATAAAGAAAAAGTATCCCCTGCCATATATAGATGACTTGTTCGATCATCTTTTTTGGGCCAATTATTTCTCTAAGGCGGACCTTCAATTGAGATATCACCAATTAAAGGTGAGGAAGGAAGATATTCCCAAGACTTACTTTTGAATGAGGTATGGACCCTATGAGTTTATAGTGATGCTATTCAGGATCACTAATTCTCTATAAATTTTCATGGATTTAATGGATCGAGTCTTTAGAGATTACCTCGACAAATTTGTGGAAGTCTTTATTAATGATATATGGATATACTCCAAGAGCAAGGAGGAACATGAAGAACATTTCAATACTATACTAAAGACTTTGAGAAGGTAGAATATTTATGAAAATTATAGTAAATGTGAGTTCTGGATAGAGGAAGTATCATTCTTGGGTCATGTTATCACTAAAAAAGGGATATCTGTAGACCCTTCCAAGATAAAGGCAATTGAAGAGTGGCCCATGCCAATATCTGTAACAGAGGTCTGCAACTTTCTAGGTCTAGCCAGGTATTATCAATGATTTTTGAAGAAATTATAACAATTTTCAAACTCGATGACCAAGCTAGAATGGAAGGGAGTGATGTTTTTATGGACTCAATAATGTGAATACAACTTTAAGGAGTTTAAAAAGAGGCTTATCACTGTGCTAATACTCACACTCCCAAGAAGTGGGGAAATATTTATGGTGTGTAGTGATGCTTAAAAAAAGGGATTAGGCTACGTGATAATGAAAAATGATAAAGTGATACCCTACAACTCAAGACAACTGAAAATCCATGAGCAAAAATATCCTATGCATGATTTGGAGTTGGCGGTTGTGATCTGTGCATTAAAAATATGGAAGAATTATCTATATAGGTAGAAGTGTGATATATATACTGATCACAAGAGTCAAATATATATTCACAAAAAAATAGATTAATATGCTCCAGCGAAGATGGATAGATCTCATCAAGGATTTTGACTGCTCAATCCACTACCATCCCAGTAAGGAAAATAAGGTGGTAGATGCTCTAAGTATAAAGGATCTTGCATCTTTATCAATGATGAGAATTGAAAAGGATCCAATCTTATTAGATTTTCATAGGATAGACATGGGAATAATTAAGGAAGTAATATCATCAATACTTTCTCAAATTATTTCTCAACTATCCCTCATGGATAAAATAAAGGATTCTCAAAGAAAATATGTGGAAATTCAGAAAAGGGTGGAAGCCACTAGAAATGGGAAATCCTCTGATCTTATGATTGATGATGAAGGATTTGTAAGATTTGTGTCATGATTATGTGTACCATACAATTCAAAAATAAGGAAGGATATTTTTAATGATGTACATAGTTCAACCTTCTCTATTCACCCAGGGAGCACAAAGATGTATTGAGATCTTTAAGAGAAATTTTAGTGGGAAAATATGAAGGAGATTGATGAGTATACATCAAAGTGCCTTTTATGTCAATAAATGAATGTTTAAAGATAAAAGTCTAAGGGGATGATGCAATAAATACCCATAACAACATGGAAGTGGGATAACATCACCCTAGAATTTATCACTGGAATTCCAAGGACAACCAGAGGAAACAATGCTATATGGGTCATTGTGGATTGTGTTACAAAGATAGCTCACTTTATCATGATTTGAGAAGAATTCTAATTGGATCAACTTGTGTGGATATATATTGAAGAAGTGGTAAGGTTACATAGAGTACCACTATCTACTGTATTTGATCAAGATCTAAGATTCACCTCAAAGTTCTGGAAAAGTCTTCTACATGCTCTAAGCACTGAACTGAACTTCAGTATAGCTTATCATCCTTAAACTGATGGCCAATATGAGTGAACTATTTAGACACTGGAAGATATGTTGAGAGAATTTTCTACGAACTTCAAAGGAGGATGAGACCAACCTCTTCCACTGGTTTAATTCTCTTATAACAATAATTTCCACTCAAGCATCCTAATGGAACCATACAAAGCCCTTTATGGGAAAAGGTTTAGAAAACTAGCATGTTGTGATGAAGTCAATGAGAATAATCTTCTAGTACCTAAAATGGTAGTGGAAATGGTATAAAAGGTAAAAACCATTCAGCATCACATCAATGTATCCCAAAGTTGACAAAAGAGTTATGCATACAATCATTAAAGAGACCTTGGGTTTAAGGTTGGAGACATGGTGTTTATACATATATCCCCATAGAAGAAGGTCATGAGGTTTGGGAAGAAAAGAAAGATAAGTCCTTGTTACATCAACCCCTTCAGGATTCTTGATTGGATCGAGGTTATGGTCTATTGACTATCATTTTCACCTACCATGGAAAAAGTACACAATGTCTCCCATGTATCCCTATTAAGGAAGAACATACCAGACCATTTATATGTACTCTCTTCAGAGGTGGTATAGTTGGATAATGATCTTTCTTACAAGGAGAAGCTATTGAAGATATTGTATCACAGAGATAATTTTCTACGTAAAAAGACTACTCACTTGGTAAAAGTAATGTGGGAGAACCTTAAGTACAAAGAGGAAACATGGCAACTGGAGGAGGTAATGAAAGAAAAGTACCTGCACTTGTTTATGGATTAGAATGTAAATCAAAAATTTTGAGGGAGAAATTTCATAAGGGGGGAATAATCTAATGACCTAATGTTTTACCAATTGAAATTCCCTTCTTATAATTATGTCATATAACATCATGAAATCACAACAGAATGAACTACTAAGTACTATGTGACCTTTAAACATAATATTGTCACTTCTGTGATTTGAATTTCAAAAATATGAAATAAACGGTTGCGATTAGAAAGATGTTTGGAGTTTGATAAAACAAAATTAATTTTTGGTGAATAGTAACCTACCCTTATGAATATTAAACGACACTTATAAATAGTAACCTACCCTTATAAATAGTAATTAGACCCTTATGAATATTAAATTGTCCAAAAGAATATTAAGCACACCCTTGAGTGTATAAATAAAATTTAGGCATCTTATCATTGATAATATGACCACAGTTAAATTATTGGTATTTTTGTAAGTCATAAATAAATAAATAATTAATTTAAAAGAAAATTTATTTTTCTAAAAGGAGTTCATAAATTATCAATTTTATATATTTTGGTTTTAAAATAATTTTATAATACTTATGTAATTTTTGAAAGCATTATACAATCATTTATAGTTTTAAAATATGTATTTTTCAAGTAAATTATGATTTTAATAAAAAACTAAATTATTCATATTTAGATTTTTTTTGAAAAATGGATATCATTTTAGAACTCTACACATTGAAAAATGGTTAGGTTGATTTTTTTTATTTTCCTATAATACTTGAATTTTTGATGAATAGTAAAATATGGTAATTTACCATATATATACATTATATGTTAAATATACTATTTATTGAGTCCTGGAGGATGTAAGCACCATGGGTTTGAACTCACATGCACATAATACTATTTTTTGTTACAATAATCCTTACTATTGCTTTTCTTATGGAAAAAATAATAAACAATTGATTAAAATATTAAGAAAACCCTCCTCCCCTCCACTATAAAAACCACCCACACTCTCCTCTTCTCTTTACACTTCTCAAGCCTTATGTATTCCCTAAATTCTGCCCAAATATCTCCCCAAGATCCTCCCCCATGTCCAATATCCATTGGTCTCCTCAAAATATAAAATCCTCTCCCTTAAGAGGTTCTAAAGGAAGATTAAATCAAGAGGTCATTAATAACAAGAAAATAACACCATCAGACATAAGGTAAGTGATCCTCTCCATATCACTCTTATTAAAGAATTTCCTCTATATTATTCTATTTTATGTGTAATTTATAATGATGGTGTATGATTTCTCTCCTCCCCTATACTTCTCTCAAGACGTGTAAAAGTTGAGAAACCCCTTTCTCTCTCATTAATCCCTACTAAGTACACCTGATACCATGACGATATTCCGTAAGGGATGATACCTGAACCTCCTATATTAATTAGGGTTGCTCCATACTTCTTTTTACCCAAATTAAGTTGTCATTTATTTTCATTTCCAACTTCTATATACTATTTATATTCTCCAGACTCATGTTTCATGATTCATTCCCCATTATCTTTCAGGGATATACATGTTTTTAAATGATTCCCTCCTCAATACTTTTCGATAAGCAAACCTTTTTAGGGAACTTCATGAATTTATACCCAATTTCTAGTGCAATATACCATATGTTTTAATACACCAATTTTTTTTATAAAACCTATGTTTTTATAATGAAAAACTTCTCGGATCAATTATGGTTTTGTAAAAAATATTATTCCCTTTTCTATTTTAAATGCTTGTTAGTGTTTTCCTTAAGACCACACTAAAATGTTTTAATGATAAAAAATTATTAAATACACTTTTTACATGTTGCCACTTAATTTTGACATCACTTACCATGATATATGCCTATTTTACCATATTAATGTCCATGTATGTTCTAATTCCTTTCTTTCATGGACACTTTTATGATACGCCCATTCATTATACTTTATGAAAAGATTATGATACCCATTTCTTTACAGGGGTGACCTTATGATTATGATTATTTATGTATGATTCTATATGTGGAAAGTATATTCATGAACATGTTAAGATGGATGATCCTAGATAAATCTCCAATGAATTGGGTAATTTTGAGTCTCATGATACGTTATGTGCAATGGTCTTGGCGGTTAGCCTTGACTCGTGCTACCATGTGAAATGATCTTGTTGGTTAACATTAACTTGTGATACTCTATGTGAAATGAGCCTTGAATCGTGATAAAGTCATGTTTTATGTTGGTTCCACACTATTATGAATCCATGTTTATATGGCCCCATGTTTATATGTTATGATTTCACATGCTCCATGAATTTTTATATCATTATGCGACGCCTTCTAACCCATGTGCTAAAGCTTTATTACTATGGTTTTTCCCTTGTTGGGATTTTATCTCATCCCTTTATTTATGTTTTCCCTAGGTCACCCTATGAAGATGTATGAGCATAATATAATTTAGGAGCTCCTTATGAAGATTATATAAAGAAATGTTTTATTTAGTCCCATGTTTTCAGTTTTATGTACGTAGTATTCCAGGACACTAGACTTCATTATCCTTGGCTTGAAATATGAAATTTTATTATACTCAAAATCATGTAATGTTATGTTTAAAATGACAGGGTTGCTATAGTTGGTATCAGAGGCATGAATCAATTATTTGTGGAGATTAGGAACAAAGTACTTTAGTTAGAACCTTAAAGATGAGACTAGGTAAAAGAAAACATCCCAAAATTTTGGTAAGTATAGAGTAAGTGGTTTATCAGGAAAATATATCCCTGTATAGATAAAAATATATAGAGGTGGCTCTGGCATAAATATATCTAGGGGTAAAACCCCAAAAAACCGCTTTGATCTTTACTCAAATGGGAATTGGTGCATGACAATGGGCCTTGTTGCACTCTTGGTTTGACCCTCCCAGGGGATATGATTTGGTAAATTAATGAGCTTAGTACAAACAAATATTAAGAGAATAAAAAAATTCCATAGTAATATAAGTTAAGAAATAGATCAAGGATAACCTAGATTTAAACCTAGGGAATCACAAGTTAGGAAATACTTCTCCTTTACAAGTTTATCCTTTTATGTTTAGAGTTTCATTTTTATGATTAATAACTAAGTATTCAAGCCCTATAATTGTATTTTCTTTTTATTAGTTAGTGGTGGGAAATAGAAGAACGTGTGCCAACAATAAATGTGATAGGGAATGTGAAGATTTCCTTAATGAAATGCCAAATATGGTGGGAGTGGGTTCTCAAAACTTCATGAAAGTACTTGATCAGCTAGCTCAAGTTAGGAATAATAACTTGAATCATGTGGAACGACCTTATCTTTCAAGGAAAGTGAAAGTTTCCATAGAATCATTCATGTGACAAAAGACCCCCATGGTTACTAGATCTTCTGACCCCTTCCTCACAGAACTGTGGATTAACTCTATTGAAAATATATTTTCTGTCCTCTAGTGCTCAAAATAAGAGAAAGTTGTGTTGGAATTATATCATTTTGATGAGGAAGATGATCTATGGTGGACATTGACCAAGAATAAGAATCTCTAAGAGGATTGATTCCTTGGATTGGGATGAATTCAGGATAATGTTTTTCAATAAACACTTTCCCTGAATCCTCCATCTCAAGATGGAATCAGACTTGTGAAGAAAGAAGATGAGTCAATAAAGGTGTATGAAGAAAACTTTACAAGGCTTGTAAGGTATGCCTCTAGTTTTTTCATGACACTGAAAGCAAGGTGGATTACTTATTTAGAGGACTAAAGTCAAGTCTATGAAAATAATTGGTGATTCAAGACTTTGAAAACTATGAGGATATTGTTTGTTTTTCCCTTATGTTTGAAATGGAGATCAGAGACTCTCAGTGGTATAATGGGACCGACGACAAGAAGAAGAAAATGGAATCTAATGTGGGTGCTTCCGCAAATAAATTCCATGATGGAAATAAGCTCGATCATCCCATGTGTAAAAATTATGGGAAGATGCATATTGGGGACTGTTTAAAGGGAACTAGGAATTACTTCAAATGTGGAAAGATGGGACATCTGGATAAAAACTACTAATGGGAAATGAAAAATCCCACTAATGTGGAATAATAAAGGAATGTTTAGATAAACTCTCAGCCAGTGGTAAAGTGTTACAACTGAAAGGAACATGGGAATTATGCGAAAAATTGCCCTAGGTCAAGGGTTGTTGGAGGAAATAAACAACAACCTTCAAGGAAACAAGTAAGGGATTATGATATCACTACTACTGAGGTGGATACAAAGAATGATGTGGTGATAGGTACACTAGTTATTCATTCAAGAATATCAAACATACTATTTTATTCTGGTTCTATACATTCTTTCATATCTTGAAAGTTTAGTAGAACTATTCAAACACCACTTCAAAATTTTGAGGATATGTTATCCGTGAGAACAAAAATGGGGAAATTATTATGTCCAAGGTTTATAACACCTCCCTAGAAAATGTTCATGTATTGAACCTCCCATAAAATCTCTTCATACTTCCTTTAGTGGAGTTATATTTTATCTTGGGTATGAATTGGCTATATCTGTACAAAGCCAAAATCAACTGTCAAGAAAGGGAGATCACCCTTCATATCCCTAAGTATCCTCTAATTCTTTACAAGTGTAAGGATGAAGCTGAATATACATTATAATCATCATATCAAGTGTGGATATTTCTACCTTATTAGTAAGAATATCTAGTCCAAATGGCTAAGATAAATGAGAGAATCTCGTTCGAAGATATTCCCATCGTGAGGGATTACGCTGATGTATTTCCTGAAGAGTTTCCTAGTCTTCCTTCTGATCGAGAGGTTGAGTTCTCAGTTGAACTTATTCATGGATCTATGCCTATTTCAAATACACCTTATAAAATGGCCACTGTAGAGCTAGAAGAGATGAAGAAGCAGTTACAAGAGAATCTATAGAAGGGTTTTATATTCCCGAGTGCTTCACCATGGGGTGCGCCAATCCTCTTTGTCAAGAAAAAGGATATATCAATGTGACTTTTCATTTATTATCATAAGCTCAAAAAAATCATGATAAAGAAAAAGTACCCCCAACCATAAATATATGACTTGTTCGATCAACTTCGTGGTGCCAGTTATTTCTCTATGGTGGACCTTTGGTCAGGATATTACCAATTTAAGGTGAGGAAATATGATATTCCCAATACTACCTTTTGAACAAGGTATGGACACGATGAGTTCATAGTGATTCCCTTCATAATCACTAATTATCCAGAAATTTTCATGGATTTAATGAATATATTTGTTTGAGATTACATTAAAAAATCTATGATAGCCTTTATTGACGATATTCTGATATATTCCAAGAGTAAAGAGGAACATGAGGAGCATTTGAATACTGTGCTAAATACTTTGCGAAGGGAGAATATTTATGTAAAGTACAATAAATGTGAGTTCTAGATGGAGGAAGTATCATTCTTGGGACATGTTATCACTAATGAAGGGATATCTATGGACCCTTCCAAGACAAAGGCAATTGAAGAGTTTCCCATGACAACATCTGTAATAGAGATCTACAAATTTATGGGTCTAGCAAGATATTATCATCGATTTGTGAAGAACTTATTATGATTTAAAAACCCAATTACCAAGCTAAAATTAAATAGAGTGAAGTTTTTCTAGACTCAAGAATGTAAATACTGCTTTAAGGAGTTGAAAAAGAGTCTTATCCCCGTGCCAATACTCACACTACTAATAAGAGGAGAACTCTTTGTGGTGTATGGTGATGATTAAAAGAAGGGTTTAAGCTGTGTGTTGATGAAAAATGATAAAGTGATAGCCTATTACTAAAGGAAGTTAGAAATCCATGAGAAAAACTATCCTATGCGTGATATGGAGTTGGAGGCTGTGATCTTTGCACTAAAAATCTGGTGGCATTATCTCTATGGAGATAAGTGTGAGATATATAATGATCATAAGAGTATCAAATATATATTCCCATAAAAAGTGCTTAATTTTCTCCCAAAAATATGGATAAATCTCAACAAGGATTATAACTACACAATCCACTACCATCCTGGTAAGACAAACAAGGTGGAAGATTCTCTAAGTAGAAAGGATCCTGCATCTTTATCAATGATGAGAATTGAAAAGGATAGAATATTATTAGATTTACAGAGGAAGAACATGTGAATCTTAAAGGGATTAACATCATCAATCCTTTATCAAATGATTTATCAACTATCCCTCATGGAGAAAATAAAGGATTCTCCAAGAAAAGATGTGGAAATTTAGAAAAAGGTGGAATTCATTAGAAATGGGAAATACTTTGAGCTTATGATTGATGAAAAAGGAGTTGTAATATTTGGGTCATGATTATGTGAACCATCTGACCTTGAAATAAATAAGGATATTTTGAATGACACACATATCTCAACCTTCTATATTCACCCAGGGAGCACAAAGATGTATCGATATCTTTGAGAGAACTTTTTGTGGGACAATATGAATAATGAGATTGCTGAGTATACATCAAAGTGCCAGGTATGACTATAAGTGAAGGCTAAAATACATAAGTATAAGGGGATGATGCAACCACTACCCATTCCAACATGGAAGTGGGAGAACATCAACATGGACTTTGTCACTGGACTTCCACGGACATTTAGAGAAAACAATTCTATATGGGTCATTGTGGATCATCTTACAAAGACAACTTACTTTATTTCGATTCAAGAGGAATTATCATTGGATAAACTTGCACAAATATTTTTTAAAGAAGTGGTAAGGATACATGGAGTAGCAATATATCTTGTATCTGATCCAGATCCGAGATTCACCTAGATGTTCTGGAAAAGTCTCCAACATGCTCTAAGAATTGAACTGAACTTTACTGCGGCCTATCATCCTAAAAATGATGGCCAATCAGAGTGAACTATTTATATACTGGAATATATGTTGAGATAATGATCTATATACTTCAAAGGAGGATGGTGCAAAAATATTCTACTAGTTGAATTCCCCTATAATAACAGTTTCCACTCGAGCATCCGAATAGAACCATAAGAACCCCTTTATGGGAAAAGGGGTAGAACACCAACATGTTGGGATGAAGTCAGTGAGATTTAGCTACTAAGACTTGAAATGGTCGAAGAAATTATGTAGAAAATGAAAACCATTCATCATCACATCAAGGCATCCCAATGTTGACAAAAGAGTTATAGAGACAATCACCAATGAGACCTTTAGTTCAAAGTTGGAGACATGGTGTTTCTATGCATATCTCCCTAGAAGAAGGTCACGAGGTTTGGGAAGAAAGGAAAAATAATTCCTAGTTACATAGGCCCCTTCAAGATTCTTGATCATGTTAGGGTATGGCCTATTTACTAGCACTTCCACCTACCATGGACAAATTACATGATGTCTTTCATTTATCCCTCTTAAGGAAGTACATATCAGACCCTTCATAAGTACTCTCTTCAGAGGTGGTACAGTTGGAGAATGATATTTCTTATGAGGAGCAACTAGTGAAGATCTTGGATCATAGAGATAATGTTCTATGCAACAAGACTACCCACTCGGTCAAAGTTCTATAATAAAACCGTATGTATGAAGAGGCAACATGGGAACTGGAGGAGGAAATGAAGGAAATGTACCCACACCTGTTTATGGATTAAAATGTAAAACATAATTTGGAGGGAGAAATTTTATAAGGGGGGAATAATGTAAGTACATAAGCCTCAGCCCAGTTTGTGAGGTCTCTCTAAGTGCATCAAAGAGACCCAGTTTCAAAACTAGGGAGAGGCATAATTCAGGGTACTGTAGCAGTACTGGAGTAGGTACTGTGCGTGTACTGTAGTAGGTACTGTTTGGAAATGTAGTAGCTAAAAATATTCATGTTGGGCCACCGGTTTTGGATTGGAGTCCTTAAGGCCTTCAGAACATCCAAGCCTTTAGTTTAGTAAGGCTTTTGAGCCACCTTTAAGGCCTTTGGGCCACCTCAAGGACTTCAGGCCACCTCAAGGCCTTCTGGCCACATGATCAGTGGATTTTCCCCAGACATAATCTATAAAAAAAGCAACCCTAGAGGAGGGTTCAGAGTAGGTTAAATCACCAGAGAAGAACCAATGGATTTGGAAGAATGAGAGGGTATGAATACACCATCAGGACCAGCCTATTCTTGCATGGGAATCTTATCGAGACGATTATGCAAAGGTGTAGAGCTACCAACATGATGCAGATGCTGTGGAGAGGAAGTTTCTTGTAGTTATAGTCTAGTTGAATTCCCTAAGACCTTCAGGTCTTGTAATGTCTCTTAAGCCTACGTGCCATGTAATCTCTAAGCCTACAGGCCTTGTAAGGTTTCCCCCTCATCCCTTGACAAGGGGTTTATCAAAAATCAATAAAAATGAAGGCCTTCGGGACATTCGGGGTTCAGGGGAATAATGTAATGACCCAATGTTTTACCAATGGAAATTAACTTCTTATAGTTATGTCATATAATCACATGAAATAACAATAGAAAGAACTACTAAGTACTATGTTACCTTTAAACATAATATTGTCACTTTTGAGATTTTAATTTCGAAAATCTGACATACACAGTTACGATCAGTAAGATGTTTGGAATCTGATAAGTCAAACTTATTTTTTGGGGAATAGTAACCTACCCTTATGAATAATAACCTATCATAATGAATAGTTACCTACCCTTAGAAATAGTTAGCTACCATTATGAATAGTAATATGACCCTTATGAATAGTAAATCACCCAAAAGAATAGTATCCTCACCCTTGAATGTATAAATAAAAATTAGGCATCTTATATGTGATAATATGACCATCGTAAAAGTATTGGTATTTTTGTAAGTCATAAATAATTAATTATTATAAATTAATTAATTTAAAAGAAAATTTATTTTCCTAAAAGGTGTTCATAAATTAACAATTCCATGTATTCTGGTTTTAAAATAAATTTATAAGACTTTAAGTAATTTTTAAAAGCATTATAAAATTAGTTATAGTTTTAAAATATGTATTTTCAAGTAAATTATGATTTTAATTAAAAATTAAATTAATCATATTTAGAAAATTATTTTTAAAAAATGGATTTCATTTTTGGATTCTACACATCAAAAAATTGTTATAGTAAATTTTTGGGATTTTTCGAAAATACTTGAATTTTTGATGAATAGTAAAATATGGTAATTTATCGAATATATATATTATATGTTAGATACACTATTTATTGATTCATGGATGATGTAAGCACCTTGGGTTCAAAATTTCATGCATATAATACTGTGTTCTTTCACCAAGATCATTACTATTTCTTGTCTTATGGAAAAATAATAAACTAATGATTAAAATATTAGGATAACCCTCCTCCCCTCCACTATAAAAGACACCCACACTCCCCTCTTCTCTTCACTCCTCTAAAGGCTTGTTCCTTCCCTAAATTCTACCCAAATATCTCCCAAGATCCTCCCCCACATCCAACAGCTCTTGGTCTCCTCAAATAAGCAAATCCTCTCCCCTTAAAAGGTTCTCAAGGAATATTAAATCAATAGGTCATTAAGATCAAGGGAAGAACATCATCAGACATAAGGTAAGGGATCCTCTCTATATCACTCCTATTCAAGAATGTACTCTATGTTATTCCATTTTATAAGTAATTCCTAATTATGGGGTATGATTTCACACCTCTCCCATATTGACCCCATGATGTGTAAAAGATGAGAAACCCATTTTTCCCTCATTATTCCCTCCTAAGAACACCCGATACTGTGCTGATATTCTATAAAGGATATTATTTGAACCACCTAAATTACTTTGGGTTTCTCCATCCTTATTTTTACCCAAACAAATTTTTCATTTAATTTAATTTTCAACTTGTACATACAGTGTATATGCTTCAAACTCATGTTTCAAGATTTATCCCCCATTCTCTTTCAGGGATATACATGTTTTTAAATGATTCCCTCCTCAATACTTTTTGATAAGAAAATATGTTTTAAAGGAAATTACCAAATCCATACACAATTTCAAGTACACTCTTTCATATATTTTAATCCACCATTTTTTTTATAAAACCAGTGTTTTTATAATGAAAACCATTTTGGATCACTTTTAGTTTTGTACAAAATATTATTTCCTTTTCTATTTTAAAAGCTTGTTTGTGTTTTCCTTAAAACCATGCTAAAATGTTTTAATGATAAAAAACTATTAAATACTCTTTTTACATGTTTTCACTTCTATTTGACATCACTTACCATGATATATGCCTATTTTAACTTATTAATTTCTACGTATGTTCTAATTCCTTTCTTTCTTGGACACTTTTATGATACAACCATTCATTATGCTTTATGAAATGATTATGATACCCACTTCTTTCCATGGGTGCCCTTGTGTTTATAATTTTTTATGTATGATTCGATAGGCAGAAATTATATTCATGAACATGTTAAGATGGGTGTGCCTAGATAGTGCTCCAATTCATTGGGTAAAGTTGAGTCTCCTGAGATGTTATGTGAAATGGTTTTGGCGGTTAGCCTTCACTTGTGTTACCATGTGCAACGATCTTGGTGGCTAACCTTGAATTGTTATCCTCTATGTGTAACGAGCCTTTAATTAAGCTAAAGTCATGTTTTATGTTGCTTCTTCATTATTATGAATCCATATTTATAGACCCCCTTGTTTATTTATTATGATTTCACATGCTCTATGAATTTTTATATCATTATGCCATGCCTTCTAACCCATGTACTAATGATTTATTACTATGTTTTTTCCCTTACTAGGATTTTAACTCATCCCTTTTTTCATGTTATCCCCAATTTACCCTATGAATATGTATGATCACAATGAAAGTTAAGAGATATTTATGAATATTAAATAAATAAATTTTTATTTAGTTCCATGTTTTCAGTTTTACGTACCTAGTCTTCCTAGACACCAGACTTCACGATACATGGCATAAAATATGATGTTTTATTATTCTTAAAATCTAGTGGTGTTATGTGTAAAAGGATAGGGTCTATATAGTTGGTATCTGAGGTGTGGTCTAGTTATTTTTGGAGATTAGGAATAGACCACTTTAGTAATAATCATAAAGATAAGACTAAGTATAAGAAAAAATCCATAAATTTTGGCAGAAGTGTATCTAGTGGTAAAACTCTAAAACACTGCTTTGAGCTAGACTCGAACAGGAACTGGCACTTGAAAATGGGCCTTACGACACTCTTGGTTTGACAATCCTAGGGGATATGATTTTGTATTTAATGATATTATAACAAAAAAATATTAAGGGAATAAAAAAATCCCATAGGAATATATGTTAAGAAATAGACCAAGGGTAACCTAGATTTAAACCATGGGAATCAAAAGTTAGGATATACTTCTCCTTTATAAGTTTATCCTTTTATGTTCAGAGTTTCATTTTTGTGATTAATATCTATGTATTCAAGACCTGTAATTTTATGTTATTTTTCTTAGTAAATGGAGATAAATAGAAGATAATGTTCCAAAAATCAATGTGATATGGAATGTGAAGATTCCCCTAATGATATTCCAAATATGATGGGAACGATTGCTCAAAACTTAATGACAACACTTGCTCCACTAGATCAATTTATGAATAATAACTTGAATCATGTGGAATTCCATTCTCCTTTAAGGAAAGAGAAATTTTCATATAATCCTTCATTCAGAAAAGGCCTCCTATGTTTAGTGGATCTTATGAGCCCCTCCTATCAGAATAATGGATTAACTCTATTGAAAAGATATTTTCTGTCCTCCAGTGCTCAGAAGAAGAGAAATTTGTGCTGGAAGTCTATTGTTTTGATGGAGAAGCTGATCAGTGGTGGAAACTGATCAATAATACAAATCCCCAGGAGTAAATTTATTCTATGGATTGGGATGAATTCAAGACAATGTTTTTCAATAAATACTTTCCCTGAACCCTCCATCTCAAGATGGAGAGAGAGTTCTTTAGACTCAAGCAGAAGGAATATGAGTCTATAGGGGTGTACAAATCAAACATTACAAGGATTTCAAGGCATTCCTCTGGATTTTTCATGAACACTAAAAGAAAGGTATATCTATTATTTAGCATACTAAGGATGAGTCTACAAAAAGAATTAGTGATTCTAGACTTAGATATATATGAGAAGATTGATCGTTGTTCCCTTAAGGTTGAAATGGAGATTAGAGACTCCCAATGGTATCATGGTCCCAATGAAAAAAAGAGGAAAATGGAATCTAATTTTTTGCGGTTCCATAAATAAATTATTTGATGGAAAGAATCTCGATCATCCCATGTATAAAAATTATGGGAAGAATCATCTTAGGAGATATTTAAATTGAACCAAGAATTGCTTCAAATGAGGAAGATGAGACATATGACTAAAAACTGATGATGGGATATGAATAATCCTACTAATTTGGAAGAATAAAGGAAGGTTTGGATAAATTCTCAGCCAATGGTGCAGTGTTACAACTACAAGGAACATGGGAATTATGAAAAAAATTTCCCTAAAACAAGGGTTGTCGGAGGAAACAAACAATAACCTCCAAGGCAGTAAGGAAGGGATTATGCTATCACTACTACTAAGGTGGATCTGGAAAATGATGTGGTGAAAGGTATGCTGGTTATTCATTAATGAATAGTGAACATACTATTTGATTCTAGTTCTACGCATTCTTTCATATATTTCATGTTTAGTAGAACAATTCAAACACCACCTAAAAATTTAGAGGATATGTTATCTGTGTGAAAAATGAATGATAAAATTATTGCGTCCAAGGTTTATAACACCTCCACAGTAAATGTTTGTGGTCTTAACCTCCCAGAAAATCCTGTCATACTTCCTTCAGTAGAGTTATATGTTATCTTAGGCAAGGATTTCCTATCATTATACAATGCCAACGTCAACTGTTAGGAAAGGGAGATCACCCTTCACATCCTGAATCATCCTCCAATTCTTTACAAGTGTAAGGAGTAAGTTGAATCTCTATTAGAACCATCTTATCAAGTGTGGATTTTTTTGCCTTATGAGCAAGAATATCTAGACCAAATGATTGAGATGAATGGGAGAATATTGCTTGAAGATATTCCCATCACAAGGGATTACACTGATGTATTTCCTAAGAGTTCCCTAGTCTTCCTCCTGACCGATAGGTTGAGTTAACAATTGAACTTATTCTTGGATATCTTTCTATATAAAATACAAATTATAGAATCAAGACCATAGAGATGGAAGAGATAAAGAATCAGTTACAGGATAATCTAGAGAAGGGTTTTATATGCCTGAGTGCTTCACCATTGGGTGTGGCAGTCCTCTTCATCAAGAAGAAGTATGGATCAATGTGCCTATGCATTGATTGTCATGAGCTCAATAAAGTAATGATAAATAACAAGTATCCCCTTCCAAAGATATATGACTTGTTCAATCAGCTTTGTGGGGCCAGTTATTATTATAAGGTGGACCTTCAGTCAGGATATCATCAATTAAAGGTGAGAAAGAAAGATATTCCCAAGACTTTTTTTTGAACGATGTATGGATACTATGAGTTCATAATGATTCCTTTTAGACTCACTAATGATCTATAAATGTTCATGAATTTAATGAATATATTCTTTATATATTACCTCAAAAAAATCATGGTAGTCTTTATTGATGGTATTCTAATATACTCTAAGTTCAAAGAGGAACCCGAGGAGCATTTGAATACTTTTCTAAAGACTTTGTGAAGGCAGAATCTGTATGAAATGTATAGTAAATGTGAGTTCTAGATGGAGGAAGTACCATTCTTTGGTAATGTTATCACTAGCAAAGGGATATCTGTGGACCCTTCCAAGACAAAGGCAATTGAATAGTGGCCTAGGTAAACATCTGCAAAGGAGATCCTCAGCTTTTTGGGTCTAGATGGGTATTATCAATGATTTTGAAGAAATTATCACGATTTTCAAACCAAATGACCAACTTGACATGAAAGGGAGTGAAGTTTTTTTTGGATTCAAGAATGTGAAGACTTCTTTAAGGAGTTGAAAAAGAGGTTTATCATTACGCCAATACTCACAATCCAAAAAAGTGGAGAACTTTTTGTGGTATACAGTGATGATTCAAAGAAGTGATTGGGCTTTATACTGATGAAAAATGATAAAGGGATAGACTACACCTCAAGGTAGCTGAAAATCCATGAGTAAAACTATACTACACATGATCTGAAGTTTGTGGCTATGATATTTGCATTAAAAATCTAGAACCCTTATCTCTATGGGGTGAAGTGTGAGATATATACTAATCACAAGAGTATCAAATATATATTAACACAAAAAGAGATTATTATGCGCTATCAAATATGGATAGAACGCATCAAGGATTATGACTGATCAATCCACTATCATCCCAGTAAGGCAAACAAGGTGGAAGATGTTCTAAGTATAAAGATCCTGCATCTTTATTAATAATGCAGATTTAAAAGGATCCAATATTTTTAGATTTTTAGAGGATGGACATGTGAATCATTAAGGGATAAACATCATCAATCCTTTCTCAAATTATTACTCAACCATCCCTTGTGAATAAAATAAAGGATTCCCAAAGAAAAGATGTGGAAATTTAGAAAAGGGTGGAAGCCATTAGAAATGGGAAATCCTATGAGCTTATGATTAATGAGGAAGAAGTTGTAAGATTTGGGTCATGATTATGTGTACCATCCGATCCAGAAATAAAGAGGGTTATTTTGAATGATTCACATAGTTCAACCTTCTCTATTCTCCCTAGGAGCACAAAAATTTATCGAGATCTTTAAGGGAACTTTTGGTGGGACAATACGAAGAAGGAGATTGTAGAGTATACATCAAAGTGCCTATTATGTCAAAAAGTGAGGGATAAAAGAAAAAAGTCTAAGGGGGTGATGCAACCACTACCCATACCAACATGGAAGTGGGAGAACATCACTGTGGACTTTTTCACTGGACTTCCAAGGACATCTAGATGAAACAATACTATATGGGTCATTGTGGATCATCTTACAAAGTTAGCTTACTTTATCACGATTTGAGAGGACTTCTCATTGGATCAATTTTCAGGGATATATATCAAAGAAGTTGTAAGGCTGATTGGTGTCCCCTAATATATTGTACCCGATCGAGATACAAGATTCAACTCGAAGTTCTAGAAAAGTATCCAATATTCTCTCAGCACTGAACTAAACTTCAGTATGGCCTATCATCCTCAAACTGATGGACAATGTAAAATAACTATTCAGAAACTAGAAGATATGTTGAGATCATGTTCTATGAACTTCAAAGAAGGATTGGACAACATATTTAACTAGTTGAATTTTCTTACAACAAAAGTTTCCACTCGTGCATCCAAATGGAACCATATGAATCATGTTATTTGAAATGGTGAAGAACACCTACGTGTTGGGATGAAGTCAGTGAGAGTAAGTAGCTAGGACTTGAAATGATTGAAGAAATGGTGGAGAAGGTGAAAACCATTCAACAAAACATCAAGGCAGCCTAAAGTCGACAAAATAGTTATGCAGAAAATCGTCAATGAGACCTTGTATCAAAAGTTGGATACATGGTGTTTCTATGAATATCTCCATGGAAGATGGTCATGAGGTTTGAAATGAAATGAAAGCTAAGTCCCAGGTACATTATCCCCTTTGAGATTCTTGATCATATTGGGACTATGTCCTATTGATTAGCACTTCCACCAACCATGGACAAAGTAAATGATGTCTTTCATGTATCCCTCTTAAGGTAGTACATACCATAGCCTTCACATGTACTCTCTTTAGAGGTGGTACAGTTGGAGAATGATCTTTCTTATGAGGAGAAACTAGTGAAGATATTGGATCTTAGAGATAAATTTCTACATAACAAGACTACTCACATGGTCAAAGTACTCTATCAGAACCATAAGTACAAAGAGGCAACATGGTAATTGGAGGAGGCAATGAAGTAAAAGTATCTACCCCTGTTTATGGCTTAGAATGTAAAATAAAATTTTGATGGAGAAATTTCATAAGGATGGAATAATGTAACGACCTAATGTTTTACCAATTTAAGTTGCCTTATTATAATTATTTCATATAATTACATGAAATTAAAATAGAATGAACTACTAAGTTCTATGTTACCTTTAAACATAATATTTTCATTATGTGATTTGAATTTTGAAAATATGACAAACACGGTTGCAATCAGTAAGTTGTTTGGAGTTTGATAAGACAAACTTAATTTTCGGAGAATAGTAAACCACCCTTATGAATAATAACCTACCCTTATGAATAGTAATATTAACCTTATGAAAGAAAAATCATCCAAAAGAATAGTAACCTCACCCTTGAATGTATTAATAAAATTTAGGTATCTTATAAGTGATAATATGACCATAGTAAAAGTATTGGTATTTTTGTAACTCATAAATAAATAATTATAATTAATTAATTAATTTAAAATAAAATGTATTTTTATAAAAGGTGTTTATAATTTAAAATTTTTATATCTTCTGGTTTTAAAATAATTTTATAAGACCTTATGTAATTTTTGAAATCATTATAAAATCAATTATACTTTTGAAATATGTATTTTTCAAGTAAATTATGATTATAATTAAAAATTAAATTAATCATATTTAGAAAATTGTTTTTGAGAAATGGATTTAATTTTTGGATTCTAAACATAAAAAAATTGTTAGGATGAATTTTTGGTATTTTTCTAAAATACTTGAATTTTGGATGAATAGTTAAATACAATAATTTACCATATATATACATTATATGTTAAATACACTACTTACTGAGTCATGGATGATGTAAGCACCTTGGGTTTGAACTCACATGCACATAATATTGTTTTTGGTCATAAGGATACATACTATTTCTTTTCTTTTTGAAAAATAATAAACTAATGATTAAAATATTAAAAAAACCCTCCTCCCCTTCACTATAAAAACCACCCACACTCCCCTCTTTCTTCATTCCTCTAAATCCTTATTCCTTCCCTAAATTCTACCCAAATATCTCCCTAAGATCCTCCCACACATATATCATCCCTTGGTCTCCTAAAAATTCCAAATACTCTCCCCTTAATAGGTTCTCAAGGAAGATTAAATCAAGAGGTCATTAAGATTAAGCAAAGAACACCATCAGACTGAAGGTAAGGGATACTCTCTTTCTCACTCTTATTCAAGAATGTCCTATATGTTAGGCCATTTTATGTGTGATTTATAATTATGGGGTATGATTTCTCACCTCCCCCACACTACCCTCATGATGTGTAAAAGATGAGAAACCCCTTTCTCTCTCATTAATCCCTCATAAGTACACCTAATACCATGCTGATTTTCTATAAGTGATGCTACCCGAACCTCCTATATTGCTTCGGGTTACTCCATAATTCTTTTTACCCAAAAGATGTTGTCATTTATTTTGATGTGAAACTTCTACATACTATGTATATTATACCAACTCATGTTTCAAGATTCAACCCTGTTTCTCTTTTGGGGATATACATGTTTTAAAAGGATTCCCTCCTCAATACTTTTCGATAAACAAACCTTTTAAGGGAACTTCCAGAATTCATAACCAATTTCAAGTTAACTCTACCATATTTTTAATCCACCATTTTTTCAAAACCTATTTTTTTTATAATAAAAACCTTCTTGGATCACTTCTGTTTCATACAAAATATTATCCCCTTTTCTATTTTAAATGTTTGTTAGTGTTTTCCTTAAAACCACACTAAAATGTTTTAATGCTAAAAAATTCTTAAATAATATTTTTACATGTTTTAACTTCTTTTTGACATCCCTTACCATGATATATGAATATGTTACTTTATGAATGTCCATGTGTGTTCTAATTACTTTCTTTTATAGACACTTTTATGATACACCCTTTCATTATGATTTATGACATGATTATGATACCCATTTCTTTCCACGAGTGACCTTTTGTTTATGATTGTTTATGAATGATTCTACATGTGGAAATAATATTCATGAACACATTAAGATGGGTGTTCCTAGATATGGCTCCAATTCATTGGGTAAAGTTGAGTCTCATGATATTTTATGTGCAATGGTCTTGGTAGTTATCCTTGAATCATGCTACTATATGCAATAGTCTTAGTGGTTAACCTTGACTTGCGATTATCTATGTGAAATGAGCCTTGACCCATGCTATAGTCATGTTTTATGTTTCCACCACATTATTATGACTCCATGTTTATATGAAACTGTTTTTATATGTTATGATTTCCATGCTCCATGCATTTTTATATCACTATGCCATGCCTTCTAACCCATGTGCTAAATCTTTATTACTATGATTTTTCACTTACTGGGCTTTTAGCTCATCCCTTTGTTCATGTTATACCTTGGTTACCCTATAAATATGTATGATCACAATGGAATTTAAGATCTATGTATGAATATTAAATAATTAAATGTTTTATTTAGTCCCATGTTTTTAGTTTTATGTACCTAATCTTCCAAGATATAAGACTTTACGATCCTTGGATTGCAATATGATGTTTTATTATGATTAAAATCATGTAATGTTATGTGTTAAAGGATAGGGTCTCTATAATTATAGAAGGTCATGCAATCTAAAATGAATAAACATGCACTATGGAATAAGAGTGTGAGATAATAAACATAAACCATGGAGTATAATCATAAGAATATAACAGTGAATTATGGAATAAGTACAATAAACCATGAAATTATGAACAATGAAAAATATGATCATATCCACACATAATATTGTGAATAAATATATAGGGGATAATTTTTCATGCACCATCATATGAATAAATCCATATGTAATTGTTTAAATGTAAAATTATGAGAAAAAAAATATAAATTATCATGTCTATACAAAATTATGTGATATATATATATGATCCTTTCCATGCAAAATCACGGAAAAAAGTTATACATGATCATACCCATTCATAAACATGTGAATAAATATATATGAAAACATGCCCATTTATAATCATGTGAACAAATAGACATGCGATTGTGTCCATGCACAATGATATAAACAAAGTTATACATGACCATTCCCACACACAATAATGTGAAAAAATCTATAGATGATCATTTCTATACATTATATTTTTGTCTGATAAGATATAAAATCATAACCAATCCATTGAAGGGATATATAGGACCCAACCTAGAAATCATCCATACACATGGGTGCCACTTGAAAATAATCATTAGTCACATTGTAAAGAACTCATAGAAAGAAAAATGGGCTTTACAACATTTATAGATGGTATTACCAAAATTTAACTTAAGATTGTAAGTGTTTGATACTAAAAATTCAATTAAAAAATAGTATTTTATAATAATATTCAGAGGGTGATTTATCAAAAATATTTTCTAAGTAAATAAGGCCTTTAAAGATAAATAGAAAATGGTTTTGAAATCATAAAATATTTTTTTATAAAATTCTTGTATCTTTTACGCTCACTTTGAAAAGTCATTTTTGGAAATTTCAATTTTGAGAAACTAAAAATAATGAATTTTAGAAGTCAATATTTAGAAAGAAATATCAATAAAAAATCCTTATAAATGACATAAAGTTTTCAAAAAGCTAAAGTTATTTTATTTTTAAAAATAATCATCAATAATGGAACCTTAAAAAAGACATAAATTTTTCAAAAAGGTGAATTGAAAATATTTTGAAAACATTTACTTTTAAAAATAATCTTCAAAAATAGAGTTTTAAAAAATACATAAAGGCTTCAAAAAGGTGAACTAATTTTTTTGAAAACTTTTACTTAAAGAATCTTCAATAATGTAGCCTTAAAAAAGACATAAAATTTTAAAAAATATGAATTGAAAAATTTGTAAAAAATTTAGTTTTAAAAATAAACTTTAATAATAGTTCCATAAAATTTCTAAAAAATAAATATGGAGTGGAAGATGAAAAATTTTATTTTGAAAGTATGATTTTGTTTTGATATTTTGAAATAACTTTGTGGAAAATCCTCATTGTAAAATGTATAAAAAAATTCATTTTGAAAAGAGGGTAAGGGAAATATGAAGCTGAGATGAGATAAAAAATAAATTGGGTTTCCAAATATAAATTTGAGCATAGGTGAGAAGGGAAAATATAGACAAGGAGGGGAAACCATTATTAAAAATTAAGAGAATTATTCTCAATAATGATATAATTTTTATGGGGGTGAAAATAATTTATAAGGAATATTTGAATAAAAAGTTTTAATTTCCCCAAATATTAATTTAAATTTTCATGAAATAAAATGTTAGTATAGAGGAATAAAATCTTATAATAAAAAATTTCAGGAAGAATCTTATAACTCAATGAAGGGAGTTGGGTTATCAAAAACCCTTACTACTTTATAGTATTTTTAAATTGAGGTTAATTTAAATAAATAACATGATATAGATGTTCATAACACATTAATTACATGAATATGGTAAAATAAATGAATTATTTAGTAATCAACCCTTCTTATGGATATTATGGTCCTCAATAATAAATACAACTCAAGAAATTAAATTTGTGACAAAGAACCCCTTACCTTAATTCCAAACTTCCACTAATGTTATTGAATATACTGAATAAAAAAATGAATATCTTAATAATATATTTCATAAAATTATTCACATATATAACCCTTTATAAACTTAATTTATAATTATTCTCTACATTTATTTATTAAATATTTTCAATATCGGGTGTGAGTTATCTTGACCGTTTTGAAATTGTTTTATAATAGCAATGTTTTTAATCATTATTGTCAATAATTTCATCATTAGTAGATCATAACAGGTAATATATTTTATTTTTAATTATATTTTATAAAATTTTAATTTTATTCTATGATATTTTCAGTTACGATTCTTTCAAATAAAATTAGCAACAAGCATGTTTTATTAATTTTTTATAAACGAATGATGGTATCTTAATTAATGAGTTTAATATTAAAGTTACCATTAATGAACCAAAATAAAATCATTATTTAATTGTTTATATAATATGTAATCATTTATTAATTTCTCATAGGGATATTTGATATTATTTTATAGCAATTTTCAAGTAGGTGGTTAAACCGTCTCAAACATGAACATTCATTAATTAATGGATGAGTATGGTTATGAAAGTTGTTTATTTTGGAATAAAATATTTATTGAATAATAATAATTATATTTTTTAGATATTTCTATGGTTTTTAATTATATTTGATGATATTTTAACAAATAAAAAATATACTAGAAGGAAAATAAGATATATTACTTCATGGAGGTGGTAGTCCACACAACTCATGGTTAACATTTTAATTTCTCAATGAATGAGAGATAAAGAAGGTGTATTATGTTTTTTATATTTATAATCATAATTATATTATATATTTAAAATTTATTATTAAATTTAATCCTTATAAATAGTTAATAGAGGTGCTGGTGAAAAACAAAATACACCGCTTCATGGATACGGTAGTCCGCACAAATGCATTATTAAAGTTATTTTGTTTTTATAAGTAGATTAGAAAGAATAAATAATAGTTTTAAATTAATATAATAACACTTAATTATACTAATAATACTTAGTTAATTATATTTTTATGTTTAGGGTAGTTTTTTAAGAGAAATACTAATAATAAATAGATAAGGATTAAGTAATACTCACTTTGTGACCCTAAACTTTATCTTTTATGAATTCGTGTAAATGAAGGGATTAGTCTAAATAATTTATGCCAAATAATTATGAAATTGATATAAGTTTATATTAGGAAAAAATGTTTGAGTTTTAGGATAAAACTTTAAGGTATATGTGTGGCATGAAGTGTGGAAGTGTTCCCCTTTTATAAGTGAAGAAAAAGTAACTTTTGCAGATATCCATTATTTTTCAATAATGATATTACAGTATTCAAGGGCTAGTGGATCCAAAATATTTGAGTAATGGAGTTTGGGATTATATAATCTTGATAAATCCTACACCACTCATTTTACTATATGTTTTAAAAATGTTTCAATCCTTTTACCACTTGATTTTTACATTGTACTATTTTGGTTTTTTACTTATGTAACATGTTTTTAACCAAGTAATTTATATTTTATTAAAAATATAAGGATATTACTATTAAAAATTTGGGTATTCTAAACCTAAATTTCATTTCCATATAACATAACTCAATTTATAAATAGTATAAAATGAACTTTTAAATTAAAACATTTAATATATTGGAATTTTTTTAGAAAAAATGTTGTTTTCATTATTAAGTGTTCTTAATCATATTTAGTACCGATTAACTTTTTGATGAGTGATAATATGTTTATATATTGTTTTAATTTTTTTATTAAACTCTTTTTTATAAGATATTAATTAATTTTTTTATATAAAGACTGTACAATATTATTAAAAGAGTTCCTTGAAAATAAAAATTTTACAACTACTGTGGTCATTAAATTTAATATTTTTAATCATACTTTTATGACTAAAAATGAAATTTATCTTATTAAATATTATGAACATGTTTATATAAATTATTAAATATACTTTTTTATATTTAATTCCTATAAGTGATAATTTTTTTAATATTATAAAATAAAAAATAGTTTTTAGCATAAAATATTAATTAAATTTCCAAAATATTAAATATAGGTTTTATAAATTCAACATAGTATTTTTAAATGATTTATTTTAAAATATAATTATAATTTTAATATAAAAAGGTTTTAAAAACTTTTTGGTCATTACTATTTTATAAAGTTATGTTATCTGCAAAATCGATATTTTTCACTCTTCACCTAAAAAATCAATTATTTTTTAAAAATCAAAAAATTCACATTAGGATAATTTTTAATTGTGGAATTAAAAATTGAAGTTCATTTTTGAAAATTTTAATTCTAAAATCTATACATTTAGAATTTAAATGAAAATTAAATATATAAAAAGAAAAGCTGGTTTAATTGAAAAATTCAATTTTTAAACTTTAAGCGTTCTTAATCGTATTTTTTATTCATTTTCTAATTTATTACAATCCTATTTATTTAATTGTGGGTTTTTTATTCTTCAATTTTCTTAATAATAAATACGTTTCATTTAATTTTAGTTTGGTTTTGCGTATGTAGTAATCTATAAAACATAGTATTGATTTAGAAAAAAATATTTTAATATCTCAGGGAATTAAACTCAAAGTACACTAATAATTTTACAATCACATGATATAAAATAACGTCAAACCTCACATTAATTTATTCCAGCGCAGTAGACACCACCACATTTAGCTTAATAACCCCTATCAAAACCCATATATGGCGATCAATTTTCCCTTGAATGGCGATAACAATCACTCACTAATCTTGTGGTCAACATCTATTACATATCCCTTTATCTTTCCAATTATCAAAATAATCTCCCTAATCTAAAATATCTATTAAGGATCCCAATAACAAAACCAGTGACCAATTCACCATCCTCTATGTGCACGATCCGATGGCCTCAACCTTAATGGTGTGTGGAAACACTTACCTACTGCGTCCATGATCCCAATGAACCAACATCACCCCCTCATAAGTGAATGATGTATCACCATCACATCAAACCACCTCAACCTAGTGACTCACATCATCATCAAAATTTTATCATCATAATAATTAGATATGTCGACAAGAAAAACTTGTCCACCATGTTTTGGTCCATCGACCACCACCCAATATATCCTTACCATATCTCCATCCATAACAAAACTTAACAACACTAAACTAACCCTATGACACCTCCTTTGATTCAGGAATACCTCATCTAGTTCAGTTCTTTGTTTCTCACACACCCCTTCCCATGCCTTCAGAGCACACAATGGAAGAAAATATATAAATATTGGAAATATATAGGAATCATATACTTAGTACTGGGAGGAGTTTCTTTGTTAGACTTCATGATAGATTAATCCAAAGGAAGAATAAATATTGAATACATATAAAATTTTAGGTAATGTGATGTTTTTTTGAGTTTTTCCATTGATCTGACTAATAATTTGGCCACCGGCCCAACCACACAGTGCTAGTTGGAGGTGGAGGTGTGCATCGAGGTAGACTTACCATGGTAGAATTTTACCGAAACTTCTAGATTAAGAAACCTCTATATTTCTAGGTAATGGGTGGTCCTTAGGATACTAAGGACTGGAGTGAGATCATATAAGGTGAAATTGATATGGTAGAGAGACCTTCTAAGTAGTGGGTGAAGTTAGTGGATTATATGTTACAGGGACCTACCAGGAGAAGGTGGGGAGTTATGTTCAGGCTAAGAGGAAAAAAGTCCTGGATGAGATCCCATTAAGGATATCTTCTTAGAGTAGTTTTTAAAACCCAAGAATTTTAGTATATATATTTCTCTTTAATAAATTTTAAGTGTTTTATATCTTTATTTACATTCAACACCAAGCATAGAGAAACCATGATATACTATTAAAATAATATTATTAAATGTGATTGTCATCCCATAGACGTTGGATTGGAGGTTATGGATATAATAAATGAATTATGAAAAAATATTTACCAAAATTTTCCTTAATATAAATATATTTATTAATTCTTTGGAAATATATACTCAAATCTTAATGATAAGAATAAAATTATATAAGACCTAATTTTTTAAAGAATTTTATTTTCCACATATTATGTAGTTTTATCTAAATAAAATATATTAATAACTATAGATCAATAATGGAATATATTTATAATGTATATACAAAAATAATCATTTATACATTGATTATTAAATGGATATAAATGAAGCTAAAATCATTTAAAGGTAAAAAAGTGTTCTTTTCTCAAAAAACTATTTTTATTGTGTGAAATTTATTTTTATCTTAATAAATTGAACTAATCACTATTTATGAATGATTTTAATGAAATTTTTAGATAATATATTCAATAAAATATATTATTATTCATCCATTGGGTTTTACTAGTAAAGTAATTATAATGAAATCTTCTTTATTCTTGAAAATACATTTTTTTTCTAAAAACTGATTTTATGCGTTTTGTGTGCTCATATTAGAGTTAATTCCTAAATATTCTCAGAACTGAATCTTGTAAAATGGATTAAATATTTTGAATTATAATAATTAATATTATTAAATAAATGAAAAATTAATTTTTTAGTCATAATGAATAGTTACCATGGTAAAATTATTGTTCCCATAATAATGGTTAAAAGGGTTAAAAGAGGGGTTAACCTAAGAGTCAAGGTTTAAAATAACACAAAAAACTTGATTAAATATCATTATTTGAATTTATTTTTACATTTAACTTATTATATCAAAACTATTTCAATTTAGATACACTTTACATGATTAAGACATATGTTATATAACAAAGTTTCAAGTATTTACATGTTTTCCACCCACCTAACTTATAAAATGGAACCCCCTCTTCTCACTTATCCAAACCACTTGAGAAATAAAGTTCATATAAAACATTCCCAAATCCATTCCCAACTTTCTTACTCATAAACTATATGTTATGGTCTCTTCAAAAGGCCATCTTAAGAAGAATTAAGGTGTAAGTTAAAGTAAGATACCTAAAGAAGGGGTAATTATCTTTACCGATATATTTCGAGTTTATTTCTTCCCTAACCTCTTAAAAGTAATATATAACCAAATTAAAATAGATTAAATAAGTATATATACTATAATTAATTTTTTTATGTTCATGGTAAAACATTTTTTTATCTCTTTTATATCTAATGGAAAATAAAAACATCGTTAATGCGTACGTACAGACCACTGTCTCCATGAAGTAATGTATTTTATTTTTCGTCATTATCTTTTATTTATGGTTATATAGATGAATTTAGTGGATATATATTATGTTTATAACATAATTATGTTTATATAAAGATAAAATATTATCTACCTTTTTACCCTCTCATATGTTTGTGGATACATGTGGACCCCACCTCCATGAAGTGATGTGTTTTGTTTTTCATTTACACTTAAATTGAATCATAATAAGGATAGAGTTAATAAATATATATGATATTTATGAAATTATTTTGATTATATAAAGATATATTATTATTTAACTTTATTTATTTCCTTTTTTTAAAATGAATACACCACTCACGCATATGTATGGATTACTGTCTTCAAAAAGTGACATAACTCATTTTTCATAACCACTTTATATTAATGGTTATAGAAGTGTTTATAATTAATAAATATGAATCTTATTACCTTATTTATATTCTGTATATGATAAAACCATGTTCATGATGAAATGGTTAGTACTGTCAAAATTAAACATGCATGAGACACAGAACAACTAACACCCAGATATTGATTTTAATGAATAATTATTTATAAATGGGTAATTGAAAATTATAAAGGATTGATATTTTTTAACATAATCATGAATAAAATTATGGTTTATAATTATAATAAGTATAAATTAATTATATATGTAGTTAAGTGTGATGTCCCAGACCTAGATGCCACTTAGGAGGTGCCACAAGTCCTTTGGGCCACATAACCTCACACGCATCTCCCCAAATGCCAGAGGCTATCAACTAGTAGTGAGGGCCTGAGGTGTGTCTATGGGAATACTATTCACTAATTACAAGATTTTATTAGAACATATAATTATAAACATAGGTAAATATCAAAATCAATAAGTAAATAGAATGCACAAAGAAAAGATAAAAGGATAACAATAACTGAAATAACTGGAATAACATATAATAGCTGATGATAATGAATGGAATGTAACTATAAATATAGAAAACATGGATAAAAAGAAGAAAAAATAAATTTAAAACCCAATTTATAAAATTAAATACATAAACTATCCCAATCAACCCAAACTACAACTCGATCATCTGCTACCGGCTCCATCCTAGCACAACAAGAAATCAAGTTTTTGAAGTATTACACTTCCCTCTATTAACATCTTCATACATGTAATTTTCCCCAGGTACCAACCAGAACCTAAATAGGTTGTTAGATAAATCTTAGGTGGCCACCACCAATGATTTCTATAACATTCAACCCATGTAATGGAAAAGTAACAGCGTGTAGGAATGCATATATAAAGTAAAATAGTACAATGTAACTAAATAGCCAAGTACTTGATTCATCTCTCAGATGGTGTGTAAAAATGTAACTAGTTAATTAATTAATAAATTATCAATTTATATTAATAGTTCATGTGAGGAATAGTCAGCACTGACATCACCTCGTGATAGTATAAATGGTGAAGGTTCCACGATGTAAGGCAACCATAATTGATAATTCAAATGAAGTGGTTCCATGGTATTCACCAAGGAAACCTAGAAATCAGGGGTCACTAACTCATTTTTAATTGAGTTTAGATAAGGGGTAATAGTGTAATACAAAGATTATATTCCAAGACATTCCACAATAAGCTTCCTACCGAGTCCAAGGAGTTTCTTCCAAGGTAAAATGGGGCTAAGAAATGACTTGGACTGATGGGATGTAACCATGGAACCTACTTTTCAATGATGGATCCATGAAGTGTATCTAAGGAATCCTGTAATAATAATGAAATAATCTTGTGGTGTGATATCGAGCATTCATAGGTAGACAAGGATCGGGTTCCTGGGTAGGTCTCACCCAGGTAAACCAGCATCCTTGGGTCGGAATGATGTCCTCAAGTACCCAAGGCATTCCCTCAGGAATCCAAGAGATAACATGAGTCAAGCCTTCCTATAAATATTTCAAGGTCCATATTCATAAAGGGGAACCTTACATTTAATTCACTACAATTAATTTGGCCATATTATTAATATGTCATTTATTAAGATGTTTTGTTCAATCCTTGGCTTTCATTAGTTTGACAAGGCCAAGTAGCATGAAACCTTTAATTTAAGCCATATATGTCATAATAATTTAATTTGGTTCATCTTCTACCTTCCCCCACTTGTGGAAAGGGGTTCTATGGCATGCAACTAACCATCCATTTTCAATTAATTTTGGAAAGTCAAATTCATACCATATACTTTTCAGTTTATCACTTTAATCAATTAATTTCACTTAAGCACTTACCTCAGGTGGGTCAAGTGAAAGTGACATGGCACTTTCCATTAACCATTATATAATTCAATATACATTTAATATACAATGTCTCACCGTTTGTGTGGTCAACTTGAGGACACTCTAATGTTGTATTAAAAGTGTTAAAACACTAAAAACTAAACTATGGCATATTACCCAACATGAGGTGTTGGGTTTTGTGGGATTAACCATAAAAAATTAGTCATATATAGAGAAAGATCATAACTATACGATTATAATGACTATAATCAAGGAATATAAATTTAATAAACAACACCTGATGAAATCAGTGGTCCCCCACACAATAATTCCAAAATCAAAAAACTTTAGGGATGAGTTATAGACCACCCAACATAGTCTTGTATGACTCTCCTTATCCAATATTAGCCTCTAATTAGGCATTTAATGGAGCAAATACTAGAAAATGGTAAAAACCATTACATTTGGATGACTAGGTCGAGAGCAAAAGACATAAAGAATAGATCAAGTAGACTTGAGTACTTTCCATTGCACATCCAACATGATGAAAAAAAGATTGAACAAATTTTGGATAAAGGAGATATCTTGATCCCTAGGTCAGACATTTAAAAATATCAAAAAATGGAAGAAATAGAGGTTCGTCCACCTAGAATTCGGATCAGGGAAGAAGGGTTAAGTTAATTACATCATTAAGGTTAAAATAGTAAAATTACCAAAAATTTATACTATGTACAGTTTTCCAAACCGTGTGCTAACCTCGCATGAGAACCAATAGGAATTAGAATACCACGTGATTAGGCCACACTATTTGAGAAGCCGTGCACCAACTGTGTTATATAACTCTACCCAAAAATTCTGACCATTCACACAGTTTAGACTAACCATACGTCCCCCCCCCCACATAGTTAACTCTAACCAAGCAATATAGCCATTTTTCCTAAACATTTGGGTTCTGGGATCTGAATGATCCAAAAACACCCCTGAGACCTTTGTTAACTCATTAGGAATCCATATTTGGTCCAAAATAAAGAATTAGATTGAAATTTAAAGGATCCATACCTGGGTGAAAAACCGAGTTCTTATATTCTTCCCCACTTAAATGAACTTTTCCCTAATTTCACCTTCCACGGGTGGAAATACACTATCTGAGAACAACTTTGTCAAATTGGTATGTACATTAACCTCCTTATCCCAAGTCTCGTCTTATACGTTGCTGTGCTTCCATAGCACCTGTACCAGAGGGTCAGACCGACCTCGTAGATCCATCATGCCCTGGTCAACGATGCGTACTGAATACTCTTCAAAGGTAGCACCATGATCTAACTCAACTTTTATAGGATCAAAGGTATGAGACAAGTCGACATGATATTGTAAAAGCTGTGAAACATGAAAGACATCATGCATGACACAATAACTCTAAGAAAATAACAACCGATAGGGTACCATCTTGACTCTTTCTAGAATCTAAAACAGCCCTACATAATAAGGAAACAACTTACCTTGCTTATGTAATTCTATTACCTATCCTGGGAAATACTAGAAGGAAAAATGATCCTTGACCTCAAACTCTAGAGGTTGTCAACAATGATCAATATAATATATCTGTCTAGACTAAGCATTAGTCACATGCTTCCGAATTAGCCGAACCTTCTCTAAAGTCTCCTATACATGAGGAGGACTTAGTAGAGATACCTAACCTACCTCTATCCCTCATAGAGGAGAATAAAATGACCTACCATATAAGGAATCAAAAGGATCCATATGAATCATCACCTGAAAGATGTTATTATAGGCAAACTTAATGATAGGGATATTCTTCTCCCATGAACCACTAAAACCAAGGACACATGCTCAAAGAATGTCCTATAGAACCTGTATCATCCATTCCAATTGTCCATTAGTCTGAGGGTGAAAAGATGTTCTTAGAATCACATGTGTACCCATATATTTCTACAAGACCTTCCAGAACCATGATGGGAAGCAAGAATCCCGATATAAAATGATCGTATGAGGAACCCCATGTAGTCATATAATCTCATGGACATATATTATTATTTGATCATAAAATAATAAATTCTCCCTAATAGGATTGAAATGGTATTCCTTAATTAGTCAGAAAATAACTACCCACATAGTTTTTCTACCACTCGGTGACCTAGGTAAGCCGAATATGAAATCTAAACCAATATCTTCCCATTTTCATTTTGAGACCAGAAGCATTTGCAACAAGCCTATAGGTATCTAGTTCTCTTCCTTCACCTACTGATAGGTGGAACACCTAGTGATAAAGCCTGTTATCTAACATTTTATCCCAGGCCACTAATACTGGCATTGCATATCTCAATACATTTTGGAGATTCCTAGATGAAATTTCTATTGAGAAGAATGAGACTCATGAATTAACTCCTCTCTTATATCTATAGGAACCCAGACATGACCATGAATACATAGGATGTTTTCCCTATCTATATACCAATCCAAAGGTAGGCTATCTTATGATATACTCTCATGGAGAACCAAGACATCAGGATCTAAAAATTATCTTCCCTTCACTTTCTCAAGGATGGAAGAGGTAACTATCAAGTATAAGAGGTAATACTGCTCTTGAGTATCATTAAAATTCAGATGAAGTTCACAAAAAGGTTCATTAACTTCCATTCATCACTGGATTCATGCACGACTAATGGTCGAGTTTTTCATCTCAACACATTAGCAAACACATTTCACTTTCTAGGAATATATGCAAGATCAAAATCGAAGGACTGAAGATATTAGATCCATATTAACTATCTGTTATTCTAGTCATGTTGTGGAAATATATATTTGAGGCTCTTGTGGTCTATGTACACCAAAAATTTCTCACTTAAAAGATAATGTCTTTAGTAACGTAAGGAATGGAAAACTACTGCTAGCTCAAGTTCATGCATTAAAAAATTTCTCTCACGAGGCCTCAACTGCCGACATCCATACAAAATGACTCTATACTTCTACATTTACATTTCTCCTTGGAAGATGCCTAATGCATCACATAAGATGATGTAACCTATTCCTAGCTCTAGAAGAGTAAGAACAGGTGCTGAGAAAATACTCCCTTTCATCCCTGGAAAGGATTTCTAAAACACTTTTGACCATAGGACCTTAACACGCTTATTTTTAAGTCTAGTAAGAGGTGAAGATAGGTGTGATAAGTCTTATATAAATTTCATGTAAAATCCATCCAAACCCTAGAAACTCCTTATATCAAACACATTCTTGTGTTTCTATAAGGAAACCATAATAATCACCTTATCTAGGTCAATAAAGACTACTGATTTTGAGATAATATGACTGAAGAAGTGAACCTTTTCAATCAAGAAGTGGCACTTAGAAAGATTAGCAAAAAAATGATGCTCTTTTAGTGTACCTATTACAATATCAAGGTTCTTGGCATGGTCTCTATGAGTGGGAGAATACACCAAGATGTTGTCTATAAATACTAAAACAAAAGAATATAAATAAGGTTGGAACACCCTATTCATCAAAGCCATGAAAATAGTGGGCATGTTCGTAAGACCTAATGACATAAATAGTTACTCATATAGACCATACCTACCACGGAAAACTGTACGAGGTATGTATGATGGCCTAACTTCCACCCGATGATAGCCTGATATTAGGTAGATCTTAGATAGGACATTAGCTCCCCAAATCTAGTTAAAGATATCATTTATATAAGGCAGTGGATACCAGTTCTTGACCACAAGTTGGTTCAACCATCTATAATCCACACCAAAATGAAGGGTCCCATCCGCCTTCTTGGCAAAAAGAATAGGATCACCCTAATTAGATGTGCTGGGTTGTATAAAATATTTTGCCTCTAAGTTCTCTAACTTCCACTTGGGATCCTAGATATCATTAGGTGCCATCCTATATGGTGTAATGTACACTATATCTTCTAATGGAACAAGATAAATCATAAACTATACCTCCCTTTTAGGCGGTAATCCAGAAAATTAATTGTGAAAAACATCCCTGAAACAATCTACTACTGGAGGGAATTCAACATATCCTAAAACTTCATCCTCCATAAAGAGATTGGAAATATGTGTGGTTAGCCCACCTAGGCCAAGATGCTCTTGTATGGCTCTACTACCATGGACATCCCACTCACCCTTATGTTGATAACTACTTCCCTATGGTGATGTAAATAATACACTTCAGTGATAGTAGTCTACACAATCGGGATAAATAACCAACCAATCTATCCCAAGAATTAATTCTAAGCCCGTCATCTGAAGAAAAAAGAGGTCCCATAAGAAAGGTAACTTCTTACCTCAAGGGAATAGTCCCTACACCAACGTATCCCCTCTGATCATACCCCTAATGTTGTATCTAGGGTAATAACATCATAGAATAATTGTATTCCCAGCCCAATGATTTCCACAATAGATAAAGAGGTGAAAGAGTGTAAATAACCTATACTAAATAATGGAGATATCAAAGTGGAGGGTATTAGAAAAGTACCTCATACTATACATGGTACCACAACCTGATCATGGGTATCAGTTGCAAATCATGCATCTAGACTATTCCATGGACTTGTTTAATAGCTCTATTACCACAATCAAAACTATTTTTTTTGGCATTTCTAGTTATCAGGGGTGTGGATACCATAACCATGACCACCTTCTCATCCAGTCCTACTAGTGCTACTTCAACTCCCCACCTAACGTGGCATAAAATAACCTACTTCTAAAGGTGGAGTTGATGCAGATCCTCTTCAACTAGAATCTGATGAAAAAGTAAAAAAATAAACTCTAAAGATGCCTCATATGGCCACAATCCCAACACTCAAGTGGGTATCTATCACACGGAGTATTCATATGCCCCATACATATACACTGGTGAAACACTATAGAGACACCCACATGGGTACCCTGGCTGCCACTACCTTGACAAGAAACATTGAGGGAATGCTTCCTGCCACTGGAAGAACTACTATCCTAATGTGCCACTAGTATTCTATGACCGATACCATTATCATCCCTCAGGTTTTGCTTAGTGATAAGATCCTGGTTTACTATTTCAGAGAAAGTAGGTAGGTGAAATACATTCACCTGAGTACATATTGCATACTAGATCCAATCCTTGAAGCATTTAGCACGCGAAAGCTTATCACTGGGTAGAAGTAGGGAAAAGCACTGTAAATCCATGAAATACACTGAATACTCCATAACTGACATAGGAACCTATTCAAGATACATTAAATCTATGGATTTGTATTCTCTTAGCATCTAAGGAAAGAATTGATCATATAAAGCAGTATGGAAATCATCCCATAGAATGACCTGATGATGACCAACCTTGGTAATCACATCCCACTCGCACTTGGATGAATCATGTAGCAGGTCAATAATAAGTTTGATTATGTGCTCTAGAGTTGTCTCCATATTCTCAAAGATAGGTAGGGTGGCCTCTAGTAAAGACTCAACAACCTATGAACCTCCATCCCCTGAAAAGGTGGGAGGATGCTACATTTTGAAATCATGAGTCAGATCAGCCATTTTAGGTTCAGCTCATAGAGAACTATGCATAGACCACATTAGACATAGAAAACTATCACAGACTTGGGAATCATTGCTTGGATCAAGTATAATAGGCAGTTCCTTCAGTATCACTACTACCAGTAAGACTAGTGGATCAAGGCCCACCACGTCTGGAGCATGGTCATCTCCACCTTCCTGGCATATGACATGAGGTCATCATGGTAGAATTTGTCTACAAATTCCAAGAACATGCCTCAAAACAAACTTAGAATCATAAGGATAACATCACTAGTGGAAGATGAACATAAGAAAAATCACTATCCAAGGCATACTACCCAACTACCCTCTTAGAATGCTAGGAATAGGTAAGTGATCAGTTTTAAGTTTTAGGGGTTCCAATAGATGAAGGGTCAATTGTAATTTTCCTTATCATTTATTGGAAATTGTTTCATTTCACTTTATACATAATTACCAGGTTCACTCCTTTACAATTCATAAACACGACAAGGCAAAATAAGGACATGCAAACATTCCACTTTTGTGTTTTCATTTGCTTATAACATGTATCAAGGTTCCTTTAAAATGGACTATCATTCCTATTGAATTAGGGCCTATACTCCTTATCGCTGAGATGAACACCCACTTGAATTTTTTAATAAAAGGATTGATTTAGTAAATTACTCATTCTATCCCATGAGGGACCATAACACCTCATGAATTGAAACTGGAAATCACTCAATCACAACCCAGAAGCAACACAAGAATATATACAAGCAAGGTTCACTCAATAATCATAGGAATATCAAGCAATGAAAGTAGTGAAATTCACCTATATGGAATGGAAATTTTCATGAAATGTAAATTATTGGTTCCTATGATGATGCATGTAACAAATAATCTTGACTCTATATCATCAGGTTGAGGATGAAATGAAATTCTAAATCAGAATAATAATCAATAATTACACATAACCTGTGTCACCCAATGGAGAAATTATATCGACAACAATTGGAAAATGTAGAACAATAATTATTATTCAATAAACTCATCCTTTACCCCGAACATGGATTTATGCTGCCAAAGAATAGATTAAGAACAAGTTCGTAGTGTTCCTAACCTCCAATATATTGTCTCCAAATTTTAAATCAAGAAATGAAAACCCCTTTTGATACCACTTTATGATATCCTGGACCTATATTCCACTTAGGAGGTGCTCCGAGTCTGGTGGGCCATAAGGCATCCAGAGCATCTCCCTAAATTCCAGAGGCTACTGACAAGTAGTGAGGGCCTATAATGTGTATGTAGGGAGACTATTCCCTCATTAATAGAGGGTATCACATAAGATAACTATAACCAATGGTAAATATCCAAAACAATAAGTAAACATAATGCACAACGAAAATAGAAAAGGATAACAATAACTTAAATAACTAGAATAATATACAATAGCTGACGATGATGAATTTAATGTCACTAGAAATCTAGAAAACATGGATACAAAGTAGAAGGCATAAGCCATTTTAGAAAAGGAAATATATAAACTATCCCAAGAATCCCAAGCTATAGCTTGATCATATTCTACCAGCTCCATTCTAGAATAACAAGCAATCAAGTTTCTGAACATTACGATTCCCTCTATCAAAAATTTCATATATGTAATCTACCTACAAAACAGTGACTAGAGAGGGTGTGAGATAAATCTCAATGGGCCACCACAAACAATGTCTATAACATCCAACCTATATAATGGTGAAGTAAAAATGTACATGCATGCTTATATAAAGTAAAGCAGTACAATGTAACAAAATACCCAAGTACCTACTTTATCCCTCAAGTGATGTCTGAACATGTAACTAATTCATTAATTAATAAATTACCAATTTATATTAAGAGGTCACACGAGGCATAAAAATAATTGAAATCACCTCATAATATTATAAATAGTAAAGTTTCAAGATGTAAGATAATCATTATTAATAATTAAAATGAAGTAGTTCCATGGTATTCACCAAGGAAACCTAGATATTAGGGGATGATAACTCAGTAGTAACTAAGTCTAGATAAGGGGTAAGAGTGTAATACAAGGATAATCATCTAAGTAATTCCACAATAAGACACCTACCAAGTCTAAGGAGTTTTTTCCAAGGTAAAATGAGGCTAAGCAATGACTAGGCCTGATGGGCCATAACCATGGAACCTAATTTTCAATTATGGATCCTAGGATTGTATCCAAGGCAAACTATAATAATAATGAAGGAATCCTATGGTTTTATATTGGGAATCCATAAGTAGACAAGGATTGTGTTCCTGGGTAGGTCTCACCCAAGGCAACCGACATCCTTGATTCAGAATGATGTCCTCGTGTACACAAGGCATTCCCTCAGGAATACAAGAGCTAACATGAGTCAAGTATTCTTATAAATATTTCAATGTACATATTAATAAATGGTCACCTTACATTTAATTCATTATAATTAATTTTTCCATATGATTACTATGCCATTTATCAAGTTGTTTGGTTCATGCCTTGCCTTTCATTAGTTTGACAAGTCCAATTAGCATGAAACCTATAATTTAAACATATATGTAATAATAATTTAATTTGGTTCATAAAATACCTTCTAACACAAGTTTTAAGGGGTGATACTATAGGAAACCAACCATCCATTTTTAATTAATACCTCCAAGTCATATTCATACCACATACTTACCAATTTATCACTTTAATCAATTAATTACACTTTGGAACTTACCTTAGGAGGGTGAAGTGAAAGTGACAAGGTAATTTCCATTAAACATTCAATAATTCACTAGAAATTTAATATATGGAGGCTTACCATTAGTGTGTTCAAGATCGGTCACACCCGAATAATGGATCAAAAGTATCAAAACACTAAAAACTTAACTTTGTCATATTACCCTACATGAGGTGTTGGGCGTTGTGGGCGTAACCACCAACAATTAATAACACATATGGAAAGAGAATAACCATACAATTATAATGACTATAATAAAGGCATATAAATTCAATAAACGACACCTGATGAAATTAGTGGGCCCCATATGATAATTCCAAAATCAAGAAACTTGAGGGATGTGTTATAGACAACCCAACTTAGTCTTGTACGACTCTACTTATCCAGTATTAGACTCTAATTTATCTTGGAATAGATTAAATCTGAGAAAATAATAAAAATAATTACACCTCGATAACTAGGTAGAGAGAAAGAGAGATGAATAATGGCTCAAACATACTAGAGTACTTGCCATTGTGGAAGGGTTAAGTTAATTAGATCATTAAGGGTAAAATATTAAAATTACCCAAAATTTAGCATGTGCATGGTTTGGCCGCACAATTTTTCAAACCGTGCCCCAACCATTCATGAGAACCAATTGGAAGGGGAATACCAGATAGTTAGGTTTAATGGGTTGGGAAACCATGTTCTAGCCATGAAATATGGATTTTATTGAAAATGTAGAATATCAGCAATGTTTAGACTAACTTGGCATCCTCCCCTCACAGTTTACTATAACCATGCGACCTGACCATTTTTCTTGAAAATTTTGGTTTCAGGATTCGAATGGGCCTCATTTACCCCCGATACCTTCGTTAAATCATCAAGAATCCATATTTGGTCCAAAATAAATAATTAAACTAAAATTTAAAGGATACATACCAGAGTTAAAATCTAGGTTATTACACTAAGAGTGCATATGAATAAATTCCAAACTTGTGGTAAGATTTTTTGTTACAATATCATTTATTTTCAGGATTTTATATGTTAAATTTTTAATAAGGTAAATTAAATGATAAAAATATATATGACGTGAACAGATTTTACAGCCATCATATTTTTACTTTATCATGAAGCGTCCTTTATAAGTTTCAAGGTTTTTTCAACTAATATCCCATTCCCATTTCTCTAAGAATTTTAGTTTTTAAAATTCACCAAAAGAAAACATATTTTTTATATTAATTTATAAAGTGGAATTTAATTGATTTTATAAAATATATTTTTCATCTATATCAACATCCTTTAAATATTTATATGATTCAATAGGGATATACTATTTTGATACCATATATTGTTTTTCTATAAATGGATTATGATGATGATTTTTAAGGATGATTTCATGAAACCCATTTCTTTCCATGGGTTAATTACACCATGATGAAATGATGATTTTTTAATGACCATTTGGCACACTTATGCATGTTTTTCATTATGTGCTGGGAAGAACTAAAATTATATATCCCTATAATTAATTGGCTAATATTTATGTCTCATGAGATAATATTAAATGGAATGGGATGTGAACCCAGTCCAATAAGGGACTCTGTCCATTATGATAGTCTTGGTAGTGATCCTTGATTAAGGAAATGTTGTGAATGGGGGAGTGAGCCTAATAAACTATAAATCTATATCCACTATTATAGTATTGGTAGTGAGACTTGACGAGGTAATTTAATTTCTATAATTATATGTATCCCACAAACTTATGACTTATTCTTATAATATGTACTCAGGTCTCATGATTGATTATTGATGATTCTGCACTCTTATAACTCTTATATTTTTTTATGAAAAATCCTTATGCCATGAATCATGATTTATGGTCTATAAAACATTGGGTTTTTTTTCATAAGACATGATAATGTTCTCATACCCTTATTATTATATTATTATCATATATAATCATCGATCGATATCTCCCACGTTTAACCTTACTTAACATTCGAGATCCCCTTTCTTATGTTTTCTTAGCACTGGTTTATAAAGAAATGTATTAATTAGGATATATATATAAAGGGTGTTATATGAGAATAAATTTCTTAGATATATTTAATATCTTTCTTGAAATAAGTTTATTTTGTATCTTATTTTTAAATAAACCAAATATTTACAATTCTGGGGTATATATTATTGTGATTTGTATTGGATATTAATCTAAAATGATGTTATATTTATGTTTTTAATGCTTGTGTGTAATCAGTTGATATCAAATAAGGGTTTAGTTATTTTTATATATTAGGTTTTGAGGTAAATGATTATAGATCTTAAGATAACTTATGATGAATATAAAGTAATATATGATGAAAATAAAGTGTCATAGGGTGACAAAAAGGTTCCATAATTTAGAACATGTTTAGAATGGTTTTTATGATTATAAAATTGATAAATCTAGTTAATTATTTTTTATTATCACACTATTTTTTGGTTTTAGTCAATTTATTGAACCAGGAGGAATTGTGTTAACGAATGCAATGGGAGATAGAATGAAAAATACTATTGCTATTATCATACAAATATATCAATATATGTATCATTATATGTTTCTTAATTAAAAAAGGAAGGAGAAACACACAATTGAGTCTTTTATTAGGTAATATAAAACTTTCTTCATTGGGTCCTATGATCCACTAATTTATGATCATGGATAAAAATTTGTGAAAATATTTATAATTTCAAATATGATTCCTAAAAACCTTGTTATTATCCCCTAGTTGAATTTTATGTGATACTAGACATGGATTGAATCTCTTTATATATAATCCATATTAATTTATTAGTAAGTAAAGTCACACTTGATATTTTGAATCAACCTATGATCATTTATAGGTGTGAGTATGAGCATGAACTTCTAAAGGAAATTACTTCCATTATATTGGTATTACAACCTATTCCTGAGGGGTAATAATTTCAAATGTTTAGGGAAAAAATCTATATTAAATATATACCTATTTTTTAATAATATGTAAATTTATTTTCTAAAGATATTACAAGTCTTTCCTTGAATGATGAAGTTTATTTTTCAGTGGATTTCATACATGGTTCTATATCAATTTAATATATTCCTTATAGAATAGACCAATTAAGTTTTAATAACTGAAGAAGAAACCCCAGGAGAATCCCAAAAATGGGTTCATATGAATGATTGTATCACCATAGGGTGAACCTATTATTTTTTTAGTATGAAATATGTGTCAATGCACCTTCACATTGATTATTGAGAACATAAAAAGATCAATATTAAGAAAAAGTATCCTTTAACCCAAACTGATGTATTTTTCAATAAATTGTGAAAATATTAATAATTTTAAAATATTGGAATTATTTATGGATATCAACAATTAATGGTCAAGGAGGATATACACATGATAGTCTTATGTATGAGCTATAATCATTATGAATTTATAGTGATTCCATTTGGACTTACTTATTCCCCCTTTATTTTCATGGATCTAATGAATATATCATTTAGAGATTACCTTGATTAGTTTGTGGTAGTATTTATTTATGATATTCTTATATTTTAAAAGAGAAATTTAGAGAATAAAAATAATTCTTGGATTCTATTAAAAACCCTGAGGAAGGAGAAACTGCATGGAAAATTTAGCAAGTGTGAATTTTTTCTATAGAAAGTATCATTATAAGGTCTTGTGATTATAAGTGAGGGAATATCGATGGATCCTTATAATATAGAAGTTATAGAAAATGGGATAGACTAAACTTGGTGACCAGAATTAATATTTTTATTTGGATTGATGAATACTACTGATTAATAGTGAGAAACTTCTCATGATTATAAAATCCAATAACTAAGTAGACACAGAAGGGATCAAAGTCCCTTTGGAAAGATAATTGTGAAGAAAATTTGAAGTAACTTAAGAGAACATTGTTCAGTGCACCTATAACTACACTACCCTATAGTGGATAAGAGTTTTTGATTTATAGTGATGCATAAAATAAGTAATTGGTATGTTTTATCATGAATAAAGACATGGTGACAACATATGCCTCATGAAAAATGAATATTCATGAGAAAAATTACTAGACTCATGATTTGGAGATGAAAGTGGTGATTTTTTTCATTGAAAATATTGGGAAATTATCTATATGGTGGAAGGTATGATATATATACTAATCATAAAATCTTGAAGTATATATTCACACAAAAATAATGGAATATTAATCAAAGGAGATGGTTGGAGTAGATTAAATATTATGTATTCTCAATACATTACCACCATGGTAAGGAAAAAAAAGGTTATTGATGCTTTGAGTTGGATAGACCATACTAGTATTTCTATGATGAGGATTTAAAGAGATGAAATACTTATGGATTTTCAGAGGATAAACCTTGAAATCCTAAGGAAAGGGGAAAATCCTATCTTTATTAGATGAATGTTCCTTCCAATCCTTGTCCATTATTTTAGAATAAAACCAATTTTAGGTTTAATTGGAACCAAAGAAACATTAACCAAGGAATATAAATAACATCACATTTTCAAAAATCCCCAAATTTAAAAACCAGGTGACAAATTTAAAATTCAAATGAAACCAGTGTATAGAGCCTAAGGACAATTGATGCCTCAATCACTAAACCAACATGATGATAAAGGTTTTTTTCTCAAGGTCTCATCGTTAACCATCATGCAATATTGAAAAATCCCTATCATTGTAACCAACACTAGAAATAGGAAAAAACCATTCTACAACCACATTATGGATAAGAAAATTCCACTGAACTAGATCCTCAATGAAGCCATCTATACCAAAAGAATCAACACCGGTGAAATCAAAATCAAAAAATCATCTCAGACATCAGGAAATAAATAAATGTGACACACACCCAAAAAAACACATAGATGAAATTCATACTCTAATATAGATAATGTCATTGAAAATATGCACAATCAACGATACCAACACCAAGAAACCATAAATCAGCAAAGAACACACATTCTCCTTTGAAATTATCATTGGAAAATAACATCAACACTAATGTGGAAACCCAATCGAAAGGAGATATTCCCACTCAGTCCATTCTTGTAACACCATTTTATACAAAACCACATATCCTAGAATCTATTTTTAACCACCACACTATTCCCTACGGGATAGGGTTGGAGGAGTGTGAGGTTAGAATAGATATTTGAGCATCCAAGGGTTTCAAAAATAATCCATAACCTTCAATGGAACCACCAATACCTCCCTTCAGAGTTACCACTAAGAAAAATCACTGAAAATTCACCTCCTAACATAAAAGTTATTGATAAGGCTGAAAATAAATTTCTTAATTAACCATAGTGAACCAAAAACTTCTATTGACTAAAAAACCCTTCCTTTAGAGCACTACCTATAAAACTCCGCTTCAAAATTTTCCATCTTCTCCGGAACTACAAACCAGTAGCCTCCTTTACTTGAGTGATTCATGAACTTCACTAGACCATTAGACCCTTCCTTTGAAGTATCATCTTGAAAATTAAAAACCTTATAAAAACATCACTAAAATGTCACATCTTAATGAATTTTTATTTTTTAGGATAGAAACCAATAGAATACCTCACGAGAGTAAGACACAACCTTTTCCAGATGTTAACCCCTTCATTAAGAGCACCAAATTGAAAAGAGGGATAGGGATGGGAAGATATTGAAGATGAAGAACACCTATATCATCGCTCTAAATCACTATTTAGGGGAACCCTACAATGATTGGGAGAGTAGTTTGTAGATGACTGTTCAACCATCTATTCATGTGAAAATTAAATATATATATGGGGAAGATATAGAACTATAACAAATTTAATTTTGGATTTCAACTATGAAAATGATGGAATAATAGTATTCTAGAGGCTGATATATATTCCTAAAATACCAAAATTAAAGAAAGATTTATTGTATAAAGTATATAGATCATTATTTCCTGAATATTATAAAGGACTTCATTTCTTTATTATTTTTGATAAACCACCTTTCAAGGGGTGAGGTGAAACCCTTATAGGGCACGAAGGCTTAAGATACAATTACATGGCCCGTAGGTCTCAGAGGAAATCACCCAAACAAGACAACTTGGAACTTCTCCTCCCCAGTAAATGTCACCATATAAGCACTCAAACTTTACAAGGATGGTCAGATAACGTTCCTATGTAGAGATTCACATGTCTGCTACCAATGGAAATTCCATACCATCTCAGGCTTCCAATTATAGTTAGCTCTACTATAGTGAATGCACCTGTTTTGAATCCTAATCATGACCCTTTTCCCTTTTAATATGACTAATACATCTGCATATTTCATGTGGACTAAAGGCCTTGGTGGGGAATGAAGGTGTATATAGATCTCAAATAGTATTTATGGTGGGAAAACATGAAATGGGATATTTAAAATTATATATCTCGATGCATAGTATTCCAAAAAGTTATGTTCGTGCCTCAGAATTATAAGGGGATTTTATAACCATTACCCATATCATAATGGAAATGGAAAACATCGCTATTAATTTCATCACATGACTCCCTAATACATCTAAAGGTAATAACACTATTTGGGTTATAGTCAATCACACTAAGAAGAAATCTCATTTTATTACCATCTAAGAAGATTTATCACTTGATCATATTTCTATGATATACATTAAGTAAGTTGTAAATTTTTATAAAGTTACAAATTAGGTTGTTTCCGATCAATATCCAGGGTTTATATTAAAAATTTAGAGAATATTTAAAAAATATTTTAATATAGAGTTGAACTTTAGGACAATATACCATCCTCAGATAGATGGATAGTATGGGGGAAACATTCAAACCCTATAATATATTTTGAGAGGTTTATCTTTGTATTTAAAAGTTGGTTGGGATCAACAACTTCCTATGGTTTAATTATCTTACAATCATATCTTTCACTCGATCATTCTAATGGATCCTTATAAATACCTCTATGGAAATAAGTGAAAGAACCCAACATGCTGAGATAAAGTTAAGTAATGAAAACTATTATGAACTGAACTAGAAAAGGAAATTACAGATAAAGTTATATCCATTCATAATCACATAATTGAAGATATAAGTAGAGAGAAAAGTAATGACAAAAATCATCAGTGAGATATATATTTTGAAGTTGGTGATAAGTTATTCCATTGAATATCACCTTGAAAGAAGGTTATGATATTTGGATAGAAGGGAAAGGTTGTCCTCTGATATATTTGTCCCTTAAAGATTATTGATCTTGTAGGTATGATTTATTTTTACTTGGTACTTCCACCGAACCTCTCTTAATTTTATGATGTATTCCATGTATCTATTTTGAGGATGTATATACCTGATCATGAGGCAATGATATCCTCGTTTATTTGTCTCAAAGTGGAAAAATTTCAGAGAAAAAATTCTTATAAGGGGTTAAAATGTAACACCCAAATATTTTAGATTGTAAATTTCTATTTAATAAATTTTAAGTGTTCGATAACTTTATTTACACACAACACTAAGCTTGGACAAACCACAATATATTATTCAAATATTATTATTAAATGTGACAACCATTGCATAGTCATTAGATTAAAGGGAATGAATAAGAATTAATTAATTATGAAAAAATATTTATAAAATGTTTATTTAATATAAATATATAGGAAAATTATTAACAAATAAGTAATCAATTTTTTTTGATAAGAATATAATTATTTAAGAAATAATTTTTTCAAGAATTGTATTTTCTACATATTATATATTTTTATATAAATAAAATATATTTATAACTACTAATAAATGATTCAATATATTTATAATACATATAAACAATGGAATAACCATTTATAAATTGATTATTAATTGGTTATAAATGAAGGTAAAATCATTTGAAGGTAAAAAGAGTTATTAAAAAAACGTTTTTTTATTTTTCCCAATGTATTTTATCTTAATAAATTAAATTAATCATAATAGATTAATGATTTTAATTATTTTTTTATATAATATGTTAAATAAAATATATTAACACTAATATAATGGTTTTTACTTAGAATGAAATTATAATAAAATCATTTTTATGCTTAAAAATAAATTTTCTCTACAAATAGCTTTTATGAATTTTGTGTGTGAATATTATAATTAATTCCTACCACATATATGAATTGAATATTTTAAAATGGATTATATATTTTTAATCCTAATACTTAATATTATTTAATAAGTTCAACTAGATCTTTATTAATAATGAATCATTACCATAGTAAAAATCTTGTTACTAAGGTAATGGTTAAAAGAGTTTAAAGAGGGGTTAACCTAAGATATAAGGTCTGAAATAACACAAAAATCTTTATTAAATCTCATAAGTGGATTTTATTTCTACCTTAACCTTATCATATTAAAAAATATGACAATTTTTATCCACTTTACTTGGGTAATATATATATTATATAGTAAAGTTTCAAGTATTTACAAATTTTACACCCACCTCACTTATAAAAGGGAACCTACTCTTCTCAATTATAAAAACTATTTGAAAACTATAGTTCGGACACGAACTACCCAAATAATTTATAAAGTTTTTTCCACAAGACCTTCAATGTTTGGTCTCACAAAAATTCTATCTCTATAAGGCTTAAGTTGTTAGCTAAAGGAAGATACCTAAAGAAGAGGCAATTGTATTTTCTGATCTATTTCGAGTTTCTTTCCACCTTAACCACCTAAAAATATTATATAACCATATTAACATGATAAAATAAGTATATTTAATATATTAAAATGTTTTAATGTTAATAGTACAACCTTTTTCTATCACCTTTATATCTAACAAAAAATCAAAACCATGTTCAGGCGTATGTGCAAACTACCATATCGAAGAGGCGATGTATTTTATTTTTCACCACCATATGTCATGGATGGTTATGTAGATATATTTAATGAATATATATGATTATTATTACATAATTATTATTCTTTAAATATACAATTTTTTCTAGCTTATTATCCTTTCATCCATTGGAAAATAATAATGTCACTCGTGCGTACGAGTGGACTAACACATCCACGAAGAGATGTGGTTCATTTTTCATTTATGATTAAATTGGATGGTAATAAAGACATATTTAATGAATATATATGATATATATGATATTATTATTATTTAAATATATATTATTATTTACCTTTATTTCTTTCCTTTCGTTGGAAAATCAAAACATTATTCATGCGTATGTTTGGACTACCATCTCCACGTAATGATGTAATTCATTTTTCATCACCACTTTATATTAATGGTTATAAAAGTTTATATAATGAATAAATATGATAATTTTGAAACTATTAAGATTATATAGATTATGAAACCATCACTGAGGTTCAAGTACTAGGACCTTCAAACTGAAACAAGCATGGGAAACAGAACAATTAACAACAAAATATTGATTTAAATGAAGAATTGTTTATAAATGGGTAACTAGAGATTATAAGGGAATGATAGTGCAAGATAATTATAAATATTATTCTAGTATATATTTATAATAAATATAAATTTATTATATGAGATTTTGATATCAGGTTTGAATAAATTCAAGATCCGAGGTAGGGGTTTATATTACAATCTCATTTCTTTTTAGGATTGTCTATGTTAAATTTACAATGAAGAAAATTATGAGATAATTATCCTTTAAATCACAAATATTTTATTATACTTTAGTTATTTATAGGTTTTTTATGTTTTTATTTTATTCTTATCTCTTTGGTACTCAAAATAATTAAGTTTTTTTTATGAAAATCCAACATTATTACTCTTTTTGGGTCAAAAATCACTGTCTTCCATATCCATGTTCTTTAAATTTTTTCCTGAAAGTTTTTTACATATTCTTAAATGTTTTAAATTTTTTATTTTCAATAACTTTTTATTCAATTATAAATTATTATAATCAATATTTTTAAATGTTTTTCATACAACTCACGTTTTAAATTCTAGAAAAGTGTTTAAAGAATGTTCTATTTTAACATATACAACATTTTTTCCCACCATCATGTCTATCCTTCATAATTAAGATTCCTTGAATAGTTAAGATATTTCAAAAATAAGATAATATTCCCATTTATTAGGAATTATTGTTTTTATAAATCACTAAAATAAAAGGGATGACTTCTCTTTATTTTCTTAGTGTATTTTTAATGATTTTACAAAAGATATTTTTCATCTATGTAATCATTATTTAATGGTTGTTATGATTTACTAGGGATATTATATTATGATACCAAATGAGGTTTTTATCTTGATGGATAATTATGATGATGTATTAAGGATAATTTAATAAAACCCATTTATTTCCCTTGTTTAATTACACTATGATGAAATAATGAATGCTTTTATATCTTATGGTACACTTATGTATTGTTTTCATTATATGATGGGTGGAACTGAAATTATATATTTTTCCAATGAATTGGGTAAAGATTTATGTCTCATGAGTTAATTTTAAGTGGAATTTGGAGTGAACCTAATCCTTCAAGGTACTTTTTTCTATTATGATAGTCTTTGTAGTGAGACTTTATTAAAGAAATGGTGGGAATAAGGAGTGAACCCAATCCACTATTGGACTCCTTATACTATGATAGTATTATTAGATAGAATTAGATAATTTAATGATTTTATATTATTATGTTTATTCCAAAAAATTATGTCTTATCATTATGATATGTTCTCACGGCTCATGATTGATTATTGATGATTCTACACTCATATGAATAATGTATTTTGTTATGAAAAATCCTGATGCCATGAATCATGATTTATTATCTATAAAATTTTGGGTATGTTTTAATAAGTTATAAACATGTTCTCATACCCTTATTATTATCTTATGCACATGTATGTCCATTGATTAATATCTCTCATGTTTTCTCTTATTGAGTATATGAACTCACCCTATATTATGTTTCCCTTTTCCCAAGTTACGAAGAAAGGTATTAAGCATGGTAAGTTTAAGAAGTGTACTATTTGAGAATAATTTTTTTTGGGATATGTGGAAGATATTTTATTAAATAATCTTATTATTTAAATAGTATTTAAATAAACTAAACCTTTATGGTTTTGAGGTATGCATTATTACAAGACATATTGAATATTCATCTAAAATGATATACTATTTTATGTATGTAATAATTGGGTAACCTTAGTTTTTCCTTAAGACACTTAATTTAGACTGAGCCTAAGTGTTTATGGAGCTTCAATAGTGGAAAATGTATATGACATGCTACACTAATAATTTTATTGATTTGTTGTATTTTTAATCTCTTACTAGCAAGGAATGTGGTCTAGAAGGCTCATTAGTTTTATATTGTAGTTTGATTAGATTTAAGGTACTAGGTGAGGATGAACCACATAACATCATACTATGATGTTTTTAATAATGTTCTTACCATTGAAAACGGTCTAGAAGTGGATAGTGTAATAGGTACCCTTATTATCATTAGTAGGTCGGGTGGTGGACTATCTAGTGGAGAGTAAGGTGCCTCATACAATGGTAGAAAGAAGAGGTTTGATGAGATATGCTAGGGTAGATAGAGGCATTTTATATATGGAATAGGATCTTTGTTACCTTCTTCTAGAGGTTCGCCAGTGGTTTCCTATATGTGTGAGTGACTAGGTAATTACCTAATCTCATATACTAGTCATACAAGGAAGTGTAATGAAAGTATAAGGATGAGTAATATTCATTGATTCTACTCTAGGATAGATCATTAGGGTTTAGGAAATATGAAAGGTTATAGATAATGGTATGAGGGACCTCCAATATAGAGAAGGCATTTTTCTGGGAGGTTGGGATGAGGAGGTTGTCAAACATATCAAAGGTAACAATAAAGACAAACACCTAAAAGTTTAGTTCCTCAGGTTAATGAATGGTCATAGGGTCCGGTCCATAAATCTAATGTGGGTAGGGTTTATGCATTAGACTGGCTCACATCTAATTGAATAGATGGTCATTATACTATGAGAGGTATGATTTTGGATGAGTCTATGATTTATATCTCGTTGAACGATATAGAAGTGTATCATTATTTTATATATGATATTTTATCATCTAGTTTGGGGTTATACATGAATTTATCTTTTTAGATTTTGGGTCTAGATATACCTTTGGGAAATAGTTTTGAACGTATTCATATATGCCCAATGTGTGTCATAGAAGGACCCAATCTATGCTACCACACTGAGAGTATGTTACATCATAGTTTTCATCCATACATCAAAGTATATGATTCATGAGATACATTAATAATAATATGAAGTATAAGTACTAATACACACATTCCCATATAATAATACTTAATGACACATTTAACATGTGGAATTCCTATTGGTGGATCAATCCTCCCAACCTCCACTCTTGGAGATTACAAAGTGAAAAATTCATGAGAATAAGAATTAATGTCATATGAGGATCCCACACCCAATATACAAAAATTATATAGTATCCAATTAGAAAAGTGTTACCTAAACCTTAGGAAATATGTCTATGTATATTGTCATCGCATCTTCAGGTTGTCATTATAGTGGGGAACTGCTATAAACTTTGGATGTGACAAATAATCTAATGAAATTATCACATTAATGTTATGAAAAATAATAATTATACCATGATAAAATATTTTTTAATATTCTAGTAACCAAAAGTAAAAATATTTATTTGGTTATTGGGAACCAACTACAATAGGATTCCACTTTTATTAGATCCAATTGCTAACTAAAAACTTGTTAGATCTCACATGATAAACATGCTTCTATCGAGGTATTGTTTTATCCACTGGGTCATCCATGTTATATTGTGGTTATTCTACATGGTCTAGAATAATATAATATGGCTATTATACTTACTGATACTTCATTACTTTGAGAAAATTACTCAAGAAATGTTATCCTTTAATACTTACTTTTTATCCTCTGTTATGAACCTAAAAACAAGGGTAATACCATATTAACAATTTTATCATAATATATATTATGATAATACTTTAATATCTTGGAAAATTTCTAAAATTTGGAATAAATAATTTCTAAACTACTATTTAAGATGCCTCAGAATTTGCAAAGAACTCAATCCATATAGAAATGGATACTATTTGATTAAATAAAATCCTTTTAATTATTTACTTAAACCTATATAAAATACCATATAAAATTTATCTAACTCTCCTCCCATTATTTAACACATAAAATTGTAGATATTTTATTCCATGTGACATGGGCGAAAATTATCTCCTTGAATTTTTCCATCTTGATGTTTTCAATATCTTGTCATCGTATGTGTTATGGATTGATCTAAGTAAACCCATAGATTTATCATGGTATATATTGTTCCTTTAAACTTGGGTTTCTACTTTAAGTCATCCTCAAATAAATATATTTTATATTAGTCATTACTAAATATAATACTAAAAAACTATTTTTTATATTTTTCTTGGAAAACTATGGCTCTTTCATGAACCACTTATAAGAACATAGCTTGCTATCATTGTTAATAAAACTAAAATTAATTATAGCTTCATTAAAAAATATTACATGATAATTATTATTTATCCAACCCATAAATGGATTTATACAACTTGATACTTTATTGACATTCTATGGTGTCACTAACCCTTCATGTTTCCTCATATAGACATCTTCCATAAGGTTTTACATAGAAGAAGGTGGTCTTGACATCAATTTTACAAATTTTATGATCATAGAAGGTTTTCATGAAAACTATAATTCTAATGGGTTATAATAAGAAAACTAGAGAAATGGTTCATCATAGAATGTTTCTAGAGATCACATGAATCCTTTAGTAACCAATCATGACTTACAGGTGACAAGTATTACCATCTATATCTAGTTTCTTCTTAAATTTTCACTATTGTTATTAAATCAACTAAATAAAATACCAAGATATGAAAATAGATTTTAGTAAATATAATCCATCCATAAAATCATATGAAATTTTCAATATTTTCTCATTTCCACTTACTACGTCTTTGTAGGATTAATTATTCTCATCAAATAATATATCACCCTACTTGCTGAATATAAAACCTCCTATTTGGTTTTAACATTCCTATATAGTATTTGTATATGTAATAATTCCCACTAATATGTCTTATTGGGTTTACTATTCCTATGATAACTTAAGTGCATCTAGAGTTTTGACTTCATTAAATTACAACTTGCTCCACTATCTCAAAATATAAGTGCTTACCAATTATCCAAAAATAGTTGATAACTTTAATAATAACATTCTATTTAGGGATAGTTACACCCTATGTATCTTTTGGGACAATTAAATAATATATTCTTAGTTTTTATATAATAAAATTTCATACACAAAATAACTATTAAAAAATAGTTCTCATAAAAAACATGAAGCTAATACATAATGGATTTATTTTATATAAGAACTTATATTATATATATAAATCAATATAGTTAGAACATGGTTATGTTTTAACTCCAATATTTAAGAAACATGTATCGAAAGGATTATATAAGAATTTAAATACTTATATGGATCATTATTAATCCTTGTTTTAACACTATCATCTATTTAATGTGTATAAGGAAATTCATGTTTAGGAATTGTTCTACTCTATATTTAAATGATCAATAAACACTTAATTAATATATTCTCTAACTACCCTTCCTTGAAAATCTTATATATTTAACATATTATACTAATTACTCCACATTGAATCCCTAAAACATCTTAAATGAAACTCATAATATATATGGACTTGCCTCTATGTTCTCCTTATAATAGTTCATACATATCTTTTTGAACTAATTATATATGTTTTATGGGTATAACTTTATCTATAAAGGTTTATTTTTCATAAAACATAATAAGTACATTAAAATATATAATAGTTTTTTCCTCATAATATTATAAAAACTCTTCCTGGTTTTTACTTGAAAACTAATTTTAGTTTTACATACCAATAATTATCTTTACACTACTGGGAATACATCTTATATTTATATTTATCATTCTTTATTAATATTGGATATCTGTGATTTATGAATTATTAAACTATTAGTTAAGCTTGATATACCATAACAACATTCATTTCATAAATTAAATAATGTCTCATTATGTCGATATCAATACACCGAGATAAATGTTTTAGAAAAAAATAATACAAAACAATATTTTTTTTGAGAATCAATCTACTTAGAAATGCGAAGTTGTGATCTTATCTTAGCCAGCTTATGAATCACCCTCCTCCATCTTCTTATAAAGTTAAACTTACTTATTTTAATATTTCTAAACATCCTTTATTACTATATTTGGATAAAAATTTGTGAGTTACATATTGTATTTATTTTCCAAGAAGTAAATTATAAAAATCACATGCAACGATGAATACCTTAAGTAAGAGATTTTTCTTACTTAGTCAACTCCTTACAATTACTCTTCCAGTGATTTTTCCCTCCACATGTGAACCAAATAGCCTCTTGTTCATTTATATCCCTAAGAATCTTTTGTCTCTTTGAAGTATTTTTAAAAAGATAAAATGACCCTAAACTTGGTATATTCCTTTAAACTTTGTCTCTTAACGTTTTCAAAATAATGGATAGGGAACCATATTCCCACCAATCCTTATCAACTTAGAGAAGCATAGTCCAAATTTTCCTAGACAAATTCTCCATATTGTTAATTCTATAATTCTTAATGAATAAGGATAATATAGGTGGTAAGGATGATAATACATTATTTATAGATAATTTATTATCTATATGGAATCCTAAATAGGTTTACTGATTAACATATTTAAACATCATGAAGGTAATATCACTAGCTAGGTACCCATATTACACATTACACTTGTATAGTGTAATGAAAATCTCATTTATATTTAGCCTCTATTTCACATTTTCCTATTCTGGGATATGATTTATCATGGTTTGTGCATCCATGTATTTATATTATATATTCAAATCTTTGGTCATAGATTATAACATGATGTAATATATACTTGAATAATAATCTATGTATCTACTTTATGAATTCTTTTCACATTCTCTTGCTCACCAAGGTGGATGATTAGGAATAGGGGATTCTAAAAATAATGTAAATTTCCCTATATAATTGTAGAATACAAGTGAACGTACCACTCTTTAAAATTTGAAACAATATGGAAATTTTATTTATTCAGGAATGATCATAACATTCCTATAGTTTTGGTTTCCATTTTTCAACAATAAATTACATCATATTTTAATAATTTTATTTTGATTATCGGTTGGGATGTAATGAATTAGTTCTATTAGTCTCTCACTATTTTTTCAAATACCAATATCCCACTCCATTGGATTCAACATATCATGTCTCTTGGATATTCCAGTGGTAAGGATCTATATTTAACTTTAAATAATCAATATGAGAGACCTAAAACTATTCAAAGGTATTTTGGTATCCATATATTGGTAAATAAATTGACTCACATTTCCATGATCTATTGAGTGGGACATCCAATACTAAAATCCTAAACTCAAATTTTATCAATCATTTCCTCCAAGATACACCAAGTCTTGATAAGGTAATCAACCTTTGATTCTAACAAGGTTAATCTTACCATATTATTTTATTACAACTCCATGATAATCGAAAGAACCATGATGTTGTCGAGAAAAGTAATTTTAACTATAGTTTCATTCCAACTCAAGTGATGGAAGGTGTTTGCTAACTTAATATCTTATTATAGGGATTTTTTAACTAATGTTTAAATATCCTTTATTTTATTCTTCACATTCTTGTTAATATCATGTAGTTTTTACATAATTAATTAACCATGTTTGATAATATAATTTAGTCATAATTCATTTATTTTATATAATCTTAGCATGTGAATTAATTATTTTACTTTATGTGATCGATTTAAATCAACCAAATAAACCATTCATCACATAAATCTGTAAATAACCAAGCAATTTAAAAAATAAAATAAATATGTTATATGATCAGGAGATTTTATCTACTAGTAGATTAATTGAGAAGATGATAAAAAAACATTAAAATTATAGAAATAACTCCTTATGTCTATCTTAATTTGTATCATTCCAACATAAACCTATGTATATCTTTGATTAGTTTCACCTCATCTTGGGTCCTAAACTATATCCTATCACCAGAGAACAATCCTTTTCAAATTATTACTCACCCACAAGTGAGGGGTACTAGGGGTTTAGGGTTACATTAAATAATCCTTAGGAATAAGCGATCTTATATAATACAGGAGTATGGATTGATACAAAAATAATAATATTTAATTTAATAAGAAATTTATTAAAAAAACATGAAATAAATAATTAAATTAAATAAACCCAATACATACATTGTTCGGTCAAACACATGATCATTCACAACTTGTAATGACCATGCATTAAACTTGCAAGAATTCATTTAAAATTATTCTTTATTAAGATAATTTTTCTCATTTTAAAAATTAAATTAATTATCTTAATAATCTATCCAAATATTCCTTGAGATTCCAATTCTATAATTTTTTTAAAAAATAATTAAAGTTAAAATTATAAGTATAAGACATGAACTGATGAAGTTACACAGCGTATACACTCATGGTCATTTTAAATTTAGTTTTGAAATTTAATATATACACGGTTTACACCATTATATGTGTAATTAAATAAATTTATAGTATTTATAATTACATGGCATATTCTATCACTTGAATTTATTTGTAACATATTCTATGTATGGTATTTTTCATTTACTTTGTACCTACAATATGTATGACTACACAATATGTCAGGATATACACAATGTGTTGTTCCACGAGTCAAGACATAGAGTGTGTGAAAAATGTTTGACCACACAACATGCCATGAATATACACGACATGTACTTTTGGCATTACACATGAAGTACACATTGTATACAATATCCATACAACTCGGGTAGTTGAGTAAAAACACAGAAAATAATTATTAATAATCTAGTTCTATATAACACATAGATTATCACTTGGCATTCTCCTAGTGTGGAATTACACATTCTAAAAGGTTTATACATCTTTCTACACACCGTGTAGTTTGTGTCTCACTTAATTATTTCATGTGATAACTCAAATGATGTACCTATCTCGGTATATATATTACATGATTTAGAACATGTTACAATTCAGGTACAATTATATATGCACTATGTAATCTATTTTTAGACACATTTAGGACATGAATAAAGTCTCATCATGTCACTTCCATGAGTTATCATGTGTTAGACAATGTGTAAAGTCTGCTACACTTCATATAGTTCACATGCTTTTGTGTTTCTCGATGGGAAGTCAATACTTGATGTCTAATGATGCTGTGTATTTTGATCTCATGGATTGTAGTTATTTATATAGATTCAATGTCATATGGGGTTACATGTCTAGACTTGTTAAATTCCATGTAGTCTATGTCATGTTATGTGCTAACTAATAGTTAATATGCGTTATGTAATGACACCACATACTAATCTACATAGTATACCATTTTCAATTCCACCTACACCTTGTGTGGTTGACCATGGTCACATGATGTGCAATTTTTGATTTCATTTCCTGTATCTAGGTCACTTAGCTAGTAACCTTGGAACTTCTGATGGGATCTTTAAGTGATCAGTTCATGGCCCATTCATGATCATATAAAGTTAAATAAAATTATTTTGGGTTAAATAATGATAAAATAGTTTTTTAATAAAAAAATACATAATTTATCAAGGAAATAATATATAATTATAAATTACCATATAATTGCTCTGATACCACTTAAAGGTTTCAGGGCACAACAGAAGTTGTTGGGTCAGTGGAAAATAATTTTTTTCATCAATTTAAATGGATAATATCTGAATAAATTGATAAATAAATACCATAATCTTAGAGATAGAATATTTCAAATTTAACTTATAATTAATTTAAAATTATAATTACCTCAAACATGATAATTCCTCTTGATCATTTTAGTTTTTTATCTTATCATACCATTACTACAGTGGAGAATCTAAATTATAATTTATCTAGAGATAACCACCCATGATATATGAATATATGAACAATGTTTTAGATATTTTGGGTTTTATCTTAGAGGAACCAAGTGCTTCACATTGATCATTATTGATCAAAAAAATAAACATCTCTTCTTGTTCTATCTTGTTATTAAGGGGGTATAATATTTTTCTCTATGTTATTAAAATAATTCTAGATATAATATATTGTGTACAACGATACTATATTCTCTAAAAATTTATTATAAAGTAATTATACTAAAGTTTTAACAATTAATAATATCACAATGGACGTTTATTTAATTGTTTATTTTAAGTGATCATCATATTAAATAATAACAATACCAGTATTATCATGTTCTTATGGTATGTGTTAAACTCATGGAATAATTATTATCTCCCTATAATCCTTAACTAGGCCCATCAAATCTTCTCAAAATTTATCCATCCTTGAATAATAAAATATTTATTTAAATAAATAAATATTATTCATTCATTTAATAAATAAATGCTATACTCAATAAACTTGTAAATAAATATTTATTTTAATATTCACATAATTAAATAAATATTTATATTGATATATTCACTAAATTGGTGAATAAATAAATATTTATTTATTACTTTGTGAATAATATACAAGTGAAAAATAAATATTATATTCACTTGACTCATGAATAAATATTTATTTTTATATTAAACTCACACATTCTAAACTAAAATATTTAGTGATTAAATTTACGCAATCAATGATACTAGAATAATTATTATTTCCCAATCCATAACTAATATTTATTTTAATATTCAATTTAATAGAATTTAATAAAATTACAAATACACTTAGTGTGTGGCCCTCTAGGCCACTTTCGTAGTGGCATTAAATAAACTTACCTAAAGTAAAATATCAGTGTCTAGAAACATATCAAGGAACCATAAAAAAATAATTTATTTTCACAATGACAAAAAAATTCCTGCAAGAGTTATTATGTGATATAATCAATTTTTATTGAAATATATCAACCAGGTTGATTTGTCTCATAAAACTATATGCTTGATTTATATTTCTTTCCTGTTTGAAAATAAACTCATTGATGAACTATATGCTTGATTTATTGAAATCTATGTTGGATTTAATCAGACAGTTCTATTTCAATTAATGGTTAAAAATATCTTTTTTAATTAACTCCAAAGAGAAAAATCATCTCTTGACATATTAAATTAATTTCATATCACTTATGACACACCCAATGTATACTACATCACCACAGGAAATGTCATCATATTTTTCATCAATACATATAAGTGTGTGATTCATGGTATATATTAATAATAATATCAAAACTAAAAATTAATACAAACATCTATATATAAAAATATCCAATGATACATATAACACGTGGAATTATAATTTATAGGTTTTTCCTCATAACCTCCTATCTTAGAGATTACGAAGTGTGAACTTTATAAGAAGAAGTCTCAATAACTTATGAGCCTCAGACACCTAATAGTCAAACATCATTTGTGTACCATCAAAAAAATGTTATATAGTCTATAAGACATATGGTTAATAATATTTCCATAGAATCTTCAGGTTCTCATTATCATAGGTAACATATATGACCTTTTAATATAAAAAATATTCTAAAGACATTATCACATTAACATTATGTAGAATAAAAAGTATCATATGATAATATATTTATTAATGTTTTTTAATAAAAAGTATAAATTCAATTAGTTCTAAATAACCAACTCAGATTTTTTCCACCCTAATGCACACCCCCACCTCCAACCGGTATTGTGTGAATCACCCATGACTATAAAGAATCTACCAATTTAACCTCTAGAAAAGAATCAATGTCATTCTTATCCCCATCCTCCTAAAAATTTAGAGGTATATCAATTGAATTATGAACCTTGGGGTTATCCTAAACCCCATACCTAGATTTCATTGTGGATATTCATATAAAAACCCTAGGATACATGCCCTAAGGGTGTACTCATAGGACACTAGACATCCCAACCCACTACCCACCCAAGGCCTAAGCCCATACCACTTGTACTTACACATTAGTCATAGTCATATAAAAAAAAATCATCAACACACTTGAGTAAAATTATTTAGATTTCATCAATAGTGTATTTTAGAAAACACTGAATATATAATTATTTTCATTTAATTAATTTAAACCCTTAAGAACTTCACACAAGAAAGAATATAACATGTGAACCTATATGCCAAATCATGATGCATGAACTCACATGCTCTAACCACACCCTCAATATGAAAACCCATAAATCATAACACCATAATATCATATAAATAACCACATGAAACTATATCTAAAAAAATCAATAAAAGTAATCCAATTTACCTATAAAATTGAATTTACACCATAAATGTGCTCACCATACATAATCATGGATTCCCATTTGAGTTCTGACGACCCTATCTCCATTCTACCAAGCCCCAAATAATAAGTCTAATGAAAACAATATATTTATACAATTTTATAATTCCTAGATCCAGATTATCTGGTTTATTTTGGACCACCATATAGCCTTATGCGTGCTTCCTCAAACACAATAGGCCGTTGACTAGAAATAATGGATTGTGTCATACATTTAAGAGTCTATTCCATCAATATCAAGTAACCATCAATAAAGTATACAATAAATAAGTAATAATAAATAAATACATAGTATGAAATCACAATAGTGAGATAACCTAATAAACCACATCATATAATATATTAAAACTGGTTCATATCAGTCAAAAATCCTTTCAAAATAGGATCACCACAAGTAGTGGATTAATTTATATAGTAATAAAAATAGAAAAATAAAATTGAGGAACAACTCCAAAATGATCTCAGTGTATGTACTGGTATTACCTCTATCCCCAACCAATCCACCCTACTCAAAATCCTCAAACCAGACCGTTTCCCTTGTTTATATCCCTAATAAGAAAGTTTGCACCACAATTAGTGGATTAATTTATATAGTAATAAAAATAGAAAAATAAAACTGAGGAACAACTCCAAAATTATCTCAGTGTATGTATGGGTATCACCTATATCCCCAACCAATCCCCTTATTCAAAATTCTCAAACAAAAACTGTTTCCCTTATTTGGATCCCTGGAAATAAAGTCTACAAACACACACCAAGATTCTCATGTATAGTATGACTTATAAAACTAGGAGGAAACTACCAACACTTCCTTAGCATTATTACATAAAATATATATGATTATATTCATAAATAGAAAATAAATATAAGGTAAAACTTTACTATTTTGGGTCATCATGCACTAAATAGACCTCTATTAATCCTGATCAAACTAGATTTGGTCAACTCTATAAGGATGGTATCACTCTATAATGGGAACCCAACACTAGTATCTAGAAATAAATATAAAGAGGGTATCACACTAACTAATCTCTCATAGAAGTCAAATATTCCACTTAGGGCAATGAATTAGTCTCATATTCATTGGTCATCACAATGGTATTTTCAATAGGGAATCTCAATAACTAATCTCCCATATAAGAAAAACCATCCCATTTGGGGTGTGGTCTTATGACTATAACTCACATATCAACCATTAAGGAAGTGGTATGAGGAACTCATCACAATATCTAACCTCTTGTACAATCCAAACCAACAACCTCGTCAGAGGTAATGTCTCATTTCTGCATCATACATATCACCACATACAACTAGAAATAAGGTCATCAAGGCCAATACCTAACCCATTTGGACCAAACATATGTTTTATGAAAACATACCACCTCACAACCCTCCTGAAAATATCCCCATATCTATCAGCTAATTAAACTCATGAAAACTTATCATTCTTTCCATGACCTCTCATTCAATCCTTAACATTTGAAGGAGGTCAACATCATACCCATGATCTATCCTATAATCTCATAGATTCCTCCACTAGATCATGGAAATTCATTCAATTCTAAATAACTCAAGGTGGACAACCTTACCTCAATTCCTTATATATGTTATGGTTCTATAATCCCTAATATATTTTACCTTTAGCTATCATCCAAGTGTAAAATTATATACATTCGGACAATCCCACAGACTTTGATAACTAAAACAAAACAATATTAGGAAAACACAAGCACCCCCATACATAGAATCTCATACAACCACATAATAATTATAAAACATGGTTGGGACTTCTTAACTCAATCTTAAGGGATATCACTCATCAAGACACATCCCTAATCCAATATCAAACAAAAAAATCCCTATAATAAAACATAAAATAATTTAATAATTTAATTATTTATTTTATTTGGGGACTATATAAGTAATGGGAGAAATCTTCATCTAGGTATTATGAGGGGTTAGACTCAAAATATATTAACTAACACAATAAAAAACACCAATATTTAGGAAGGAATGGGATTGTAGATGATTTGGAAGACAAAATGGAACCCAAATTTGAGTTTTAGATAAGTGTGGGTTATTATAGGATGATAAGAAGGATAAATGGGGTTTAGAGGGGAAATACTTTAACTTCCCCAAGAAAAATACAGAAGCCACCAGGTACTTAGTCAGATTCTACCAAATACCTAGTGCATGAAAGGACTAATAAGGACCTATGTGACCACTGAGAGGGGGAGGGGTGAATCAATTATAATTTATTTTTAAGTTTTATTTCTTAATAAACAACCTTCTCCTCTTATTAATGTGATATGACTTTTCTATAAAATTTGAAAATAAGAACAACCATAGAAACACATGTATTTATAAGATTCACTTCTCAGTAAGAGTATCTAGTCCTTGGAATGGTTTGTAAATAATCCAATACCTCATAAACCACTATAAACCAACCCTTTAATGTGGTTAAAAAACATAAGGGAGTATCCTTTCACTTGAAACACACTATAGTTAATTGACAATGCATGTACTCCTCACACAGATAAATTATATACAATGTTTTTGTATCGACTTTAAGAACCTTCACCAACGGGCTTCAGTATATTGTCACTGTGATGCTTATACTTTATTCAAACTTTATTTTCATTAAATTTCTTCTTTTTATTCACTTTATTTCAAAGTAGTAGGTAAGAACCTTCTTTAGTATGATGGTGGTTCATCTGATGGGTTCGCTATAAATACTGTATCCGGTGTCCATTTGGTGACTTCATCCATTGCCTCCTTGTAGAATAAAACCACTAAAATCATTGTCTTCATTAAATAACCTTTTAATGATGTTTGTATTATAAAATTTGATATAAAAACTCCATCTGATACCTTTTCATTGATGCCTATTCATACTTTTCATCTGATCGTCAGTTCGCACTGTCTACCCAATATCAAAATGATGGAATTTTTTTTTGGTATCCTCATGAACTATAAATATTCAATATGTTCATAAAATCATCTTTACACTTTATTAGTGATTCTAATCTCTTAAAAAATCCTTTTAAAAATATTTATTATCACATAAAATAATTTATATAGGAAAGGTTACTTTTATATTTTTGGGTAACATGTGAACTTGATTCAAACATACCGCTTAATATTTCCCACATCCTTCTCTAAAATTTCCTTTTGTTGAGTGAATTGAAAGTTCCTTAGGATCCGAAATAAATGAAATTATTCAAAATATATTTTGATTTAGTGAGAATTTTTTTTTTCACCCATGATATTTGGAACATTAAACGATCTTCTATGTATCATCACAACTGAAACATTTATGAAATTTTCATAGAGTCTTTTGAAACAGTATAAATTTATACTACTCATTCATCTGCTAAATCTTATTAGTAACACTTCCATCCAATGAACCTTTATCTAGTTTTACTATAATTGTTTTAGGAATATCACTAAAGTTTTCCTCTAGAAACTTACACCATACTTTGGATAACATTATAACTTGTTGAAAATTTTCTTCTCACACCATCCTTTGACCGATGATCTTCATAAATAAACGCCTATCCAATGGATTCAACCAAAAAAGTCATTTTGATTAATTAGAGACTTTGTTCTAATAATATTTAAATAACAATACTTTTCAACTTCATAAATTTATATCTGATAGTATTTGTACATAAGTAAATACCCTTCAACTATTAAAGTAGTTTATCAAATGGAATCCAACCAATGACATTGTGAGAAGAGATCCTTGGAAAATTCCATTTTTTTCATCAAAAGATTTCATATGATTGAAAAACTTTACAAATGATTGTTGGAAAACACTTTTAATAGGTATAACTTCCAAAATTTCATAAACTATGAACACAAACTCAATAATTATAAGAATTTACTGATTTATTATATCTAGTGATCTCTATAGATCTTATTAGTATAAACATTATACATATAAATGAACTTACCCCCCATTTTAATCATCTTGGATAATGAGGTATTTTAGTACTCATGATGTGAGGAAAATTAACAACTAAAAAGAATCACTATATTCATTAATTGAGCACTATATTTGGTAAAACTTATAAGAATGATTAGATTAATATTAAACACAATTCTCAAGGCTATCATCTCATTATGGTAATGTTTTTTTGATGAAATCAGTTTGGTAAATTCAAGTCTGATATCTTTATTTGATTACCCATGTTGGAAATCTTAACAACTTAGGGTGACTTATGTTATAAAAAAATTGTATACCTTTTTAGCAACCCACAATTATTAATAATAATCATAACCAATATCTTCTTAACATTTTCTATATTTATTGAAACACCAAAAAACCTCATAGTCTCAAAAATACCCCCTTTGGATTTTATTATCAAAGAAGGAAGATAAATCAATAAAAATTTATAACTCATGAATGTATTACTTATATAAAAAATATAACACTTAATGAGAAAAATAGATGTAGGAAATAAGAATAATTGAAAAAATACTATGTTTTCTATAAGGAATGACTTAAGAATATTTTTCGTTCATCTTTTAAGAAACATTTCTTAGAAATAGTTTTAAATTATTCTTCCACTTGAAACTTTCATGACAAAAACAACTTTAACTTACAATAATATATTTTCTTGTATCCACTTGAACAAACTATTAAAATTGTTCACATATGCTAAAATAAAAAATTCCCCCTTTTGATAACTCCACTTAAATATATTATTTTGCTTAAAATGGTTAAGAATATACCAATAGATATATATATGTTACAAAATCCCCCCCTTTTACAACAATATTCAAAGAAAATAAGAAGAGGGGATGTAAATTGCATATGCAGGACTTGAAGAGGGAGAGGTTTTACACTCATGATCAAGCTCTTATTAATAAATATTTCCTTGGACAATGGTTTGGTGAAGATATCAGAAAATTACTCCATTTTAGGAAAAAATATCTCTAATTCATTATTTTTAACATTATATTTGATGATTTGATATTTGATATCAATGTGATTAGAATGATAAAGTTAAAATAGATTTTTATTGATATTTATAGAACTTTAGTTATCACAACCTAGGTGAAGGAGCTACTTCACCTTAATAAAAATAATTCTAACTATGTATTCATCCACATACGTTTTTTTGTAGCCTGAGTGGTAGCTACATACTCAACTTCTGAAATATTGAGAGTTAAATTTTTTTCTCTATATTACAACTCACATATCATTCATAAAAAATAAATCACCACTATATATAGATATTTTTTCATCAATAAAACTTAACCAATCTATATCTTTATAACCAAATAGGTCAATATTTCATGAGATGTCATATTTTATTCCAAATTTAGTTATTCCTTTGATATATCTGATAATTATTTTTTCCTTCCTTGAGACTTGATTTTCTTGAAGTAAATTGATACCTAGAACATAATGTAAAAGTGTACATAATATCTGGTCTAGAAGCCATTAAATATTTCAATCTTTCAACCAACTTCCTAAAATATTCAGGATCACCCTCATCACAGTCTCTATCTTTTGAATTTTTTTTTCACGTTGGAATATGTGTTTAAATAATGTTTGAATATTCAATAAAATTTTTTTTAGATGTTTCTTAAAATACATATCTTTAGATAAGAAAATTTATTTTTTATTTTTAGAGTTTTTTAGTCCCTAAAACTATTTTGTTTCACCTTGAGTGGAAATTTCAAATAACTTATTCATATACTTAACTAACATTTCAAATATTTGTTCATCATTTCATATAAATATAACATTGTCAATATAAATAATAAAAATGATGAAAACCTCTCTATTTTTATTTATAGTTTGGTTACTATCAAATATTCATTTCTTGAAGTTAAAATTACTTAAGGAAGAATACAATTTAGAGTACCAATCTCTCTGTGCTTACTTCTACCCATAAAAATCATTCTACAACTTGAACACATTGGTTTATTGTTTTCCAAGCATGAAACCACATGTTCTTTCAATATAAACCTTTTCATTGAGCTCTATATTAAGAAAATATGAGTTTATATCCATATATAAAATATTATATCTTTGTTGTCCCATTATATTAAGAAAGATTTTAATAGTTTATAATATTTCCATTGGAGAAAAGGTCTCATCAAAGTCAATGCCTTAAATTTGTAAGCTTACATTACAGACTAGTTTTTCGTTATTTCTTTCAACTTCACCTTTTTCATTAATTTTTTTTTCAAAACAATAATTTTGTATAAATAAAATTCTTTTTTTTATTTGGGTATAAGTTACCATGTATAATTATTCTCCATATGATCTAGCTCCTCACTCATAGAATAAATCTACTATTGATTCTCCAAATATTCATCAACATCTTTTGGATCAACTTATAAATATAAGGATAGAATAAAAATTAAAATTTTATTAAAAAATATTCAATATCAAGGGGAACTAAAGTGGTGAAGACCAAGGTCACCTCCCCTTATAATGATGTTATATTCATATGGAAAGGAGTTAATACAATGATATAAAATGATACTCTCACTGGAAATTTATTTACTATCCAACACATCAAATTCACTTCTTCCCATATTTTTAATTTACTATTAAGTTTACTTATTATAATATTCAAGAGTTATCACATATAAAAATTCAAAAATATTATGTGTTTCTTATTTATACCTTCTATATCCTCTACCAAAAGAAGGGAAGTCAAGAAAGATTCCTTGAACACATCTCTGATCAAATATCCCAAGATTATCACTATTAACTTTTCTAATTCAAGGACTACTGAAAACCCATAGGTATTTCAAACATGGGGTTTCATTATAATACATCTCATAAGAATTCATATCAAATTTAGTCTTTTAGAAAAATTTATTTTAAATAAACATTTCTTCTCATAGCTTACCTCAAATAATATCAAGAAGTATAATGTTTGATCATCATTGTTTGGACTATCTCAACCAAATTTATATTTCTTTTTTTAGAAAAAACATTTTATTATGGTGTGTAAGGTTCCTGAAAATCATGAAGAACTCCATAAGTTTCAATATAACCTCTAAAATTCTAATTTTTATATTCACTACCATTATCGATTTAAAGATTCATCATAGAATATCCACTTTATTTTTCTAAAATTATCCTTAAACTCTTAAACATTTTAAGAGCCTCTGATTAATGTTTTAGAAACATAATACATGTAATGTGAGTAAATTCATAAATAAAATAAAATAAAATACTTATATCTATTTTTTTATTGTTTTATTATTGGCTTGTAAATGATAGAATGTATCATCTCCAAGAAATGAGTTTAATGTATCTCAAATTTCTTATGTTCTAAGTTTGTAATCTTCCATTTCTTACATATGGAAAAACACCAATATTTTATTTTTATCATATAAAGAATATCATGAATAATTTTTATATTTTTTACCTTTATTATATTCCTCTCACAAATATTCCCCAACCTTTTATTCCAAAGCTAATTTTCTTCTATTATCCTCAGATAATATTATTTTTTTGCTTTTATAACTTGAAATTAGATTCCCTTAATTCATTTCCATTTTTGTAAAAACAACCCATAATTAATTCATTTATCAGAAAACCCATATATTTTGAAACAAAAATTTTCACCTTCATCACAATTTTTTGAAATACTAAAAATTTTTTGTTTCATCCTATTAACAAACAAGGCTCTTTTGGATTTTAACTTTTTCTCCCCAATGATAGTAAATCCAAAACCTTTGATTTTGAGGGAATCGTCATTTCCCAAAGTTACTGTACCTTCTTTATAATCTATCATACTCTTCAAAAACTTCAAATATATTTTCATATGTGAAGATAAACCACTATCCAATATCCAAGGACATTCTCCTTTTTTTAGTTTTGAGACGAGTTTCAAAAAATAAGGATTTCTAATTCCACTTTTCTTCCTTCAAATGCAACTTTCATGATTTGTTTTATATAATTTTTTGTTATGGTATTATGATGATACATCCATTTTCAAAGAGTCTAGGTTGATAATATCTTTCATAATTAGATTCCAAGTGTAACTTCTCAGATTTGGAACCCACACCACAGGTGCCCCGAACCTGATTGGTCACATGACCTCAAGCATATTTCCCCAAATGCCAGAGGCTTCCGACTAGAAGTGAGGGCCTAGGTCTGATAATGGGGAAACTACGACCTCATTTGTCAAAGTGTAGCATAGCGGAAAAGATATAAATCATACAATAGTGGAAGAAGTAAACAATATGAACTAGAAATGAACAACTTCAGTAAAAGATAACCAACAGTTATATATAATGATGCTTCATGTCACTATTTATATGAAAGAAGCCAAAATAGGATACACTTCAATATAATACAATACAACTCAAAATACAAGTACAATAAAACAGAACTAAAACTGTGAAACAAGAACTCAGTAGTATCGCAAGCCTAAGCTCGGTCCCATGCTCTCCTACTCCTCTATAACAATCATGTAATGTATAAGGACCCTTTCCCCGATCGACACCTGCAACAATATAGTCTATTTGGGCCGAATACATGACCCAAACAGGGTGTGAGAAATAAATCCCAGTATGCAACCACCAAAGGCACGTGCCCAACTATCAATGAAAATGTGCAACAATAATGTGCAATAATAAAATGTAGTGAATTAGTAAGTACTCAAAGTAACTATCACCACCATTTACATGGACATTTTAATATTATTTTAAGAATTCAACATAATTTAATTCCGAGCTAATCAGAACCATACCCTAGGGATAATCAGAACCCTATCCTCAGGCTAAATGTAACCATGCCCTCCAGCTAATATAGTCATGCCCTCAGGCTAAATATCACCACGCCCTCAGGATAATATAGTCATGCCCTTAGGCTTGATATCACCATGCCCTTAGGCTAATATAGTCATTCTATCAGTCTAAATATCACCATGACCACAAGATAATATAGTCATGCCCTCAGGCTAAATATCACCATGCCCTCAGGCTAATATTGTCACGACCTCAGGCTAAATATAACCATGCCCTCAGGCTAATATAGTCATGCCCTTAGTCTAAATATCACCATACCCTCAGGCTAATATAGTCATGCCCTCAGGCGCAAGTAACCGGGCCGAGACCAAAGCATAACAAGAAATTTTATACCAAATTTCCTCTCAAGAAAACTTTATATAGGTAATAATCACGGTATACCCTTGGGTATCCAGGACAAATGGCTAAACAGAGGAACGCACCCACGAGGTGGCCCTAGATCCAAGCAGTGATCCCAAAAAAAAGTTTTAATTTATCATTATATTTTCTATACAATTATAGATATATTATTATCAAAGGCCACAACCATATGATACCCTAAACATGGGTTCGTAGCACAACAGTACACAAAAATCAACCCAATAGTTGGAATGAACACCAGACCACCTACCTTGATCGCCCCTGATCGATATATGTGAACAACGCCTCCTGAATCGTCCGTGAACGATGTAGATCTGGGATAAACGTTCCCACATTCAACCTCAAGTAACTTTACTTTGGAAAAGAATTGGTAATAAAGGATCCAGGAGAAGGAAGAGCTTACCCGTGCGGTTCAAAGGAGATCGATGATGTAGGAATCGGGTTCCCAGTGTGCATTCGGGAGATCTTCCAAGGTTCGGCCGTATCTCCCACGCTCCAAACGAACCCACTGCCTCCTATACCAAATGAGGAGGCTAATTACCATTTTAAGGAAAAAAACAAACTACATGGCATGTACTCTCACGTACATGACATGTAATTTTTATTTTTTAAACTATTCCTCTGGAAGCTTCTTTCCACTGTGGCACTGTTCATCCATCGACATGAGTATACGATGTGTATTCCTAACTACATGGCGTGTACTGTCACTCTAATGGAGGATGCCTCCACCACCTTACTATTCACCCGCCGAATGATTACATGGCATGTAAATACAAATTACACAGCGTGTAGTCAATATTTACACCCTTCATCGCTGATAGGCCTACACGCCCTGTGTACTCATCCCACATGGCCAAATTACACGATGTGTGGAAAAGTACATGGTGTGTACCCACAAAATTTGGGATTTTTCCCCATTTTCCTTATTTTCTCAAAAACACTTAAGGGAAAGGGAAAAGAATAAACTCGTACCTCAAAAATAAGAACCAAGTTCTTACACAAATGTTTGGAATCTATTTTAAATCTTTATACTTACTTTATAAGGTTTTCTTTTTTCAGTGGGTTGAATCGCCCTAAAAGTTTTCCTCTAGTTTCTCCAAGATTCATTGTAGTGTTTTTGATTAATCCAACACATTTTCACCACATTCCAAAAGCCTTAAAAGTATAAGTAATAACTAAATAAATCATATTTACCTTTATTACACTCATACTGTTTGGAGTTGTGAACCTACTTTTCATCAAATTTCTTGCCTTCCACATTGACACATTGTTGTGTACCAAAGTTTTTATTACCTCCTTAAATTTTAGTCTTTAGCTTAGATTTATACTTATCCTCATCAAAATCTTTTATAGTAGTGGCTTTGAGTTTAGAATTTGAATTGTTAGAAACTTTAGGTTTTTTGACTCTTCTTTTTTGACTACATATTATCTTCTTAAATTGTAAATTATTTTGAATATCTTCCTCATTATTATTAACCATTGAGTATAATTTTTTTTCATTATGAAGTTTATAAATCTTAAAAATTTCACTAATTATATAACTAAGTTTTTGATCTTTTTAATTCCTTTCTTATCTTTAATCAATTTTTTTGAACAAGTTATAATTATTCCCCTTCCCCTTTATATTTTCTTAAAGTTTTACATTGAGGTCCTTATTTTCATAAAGAAACTTATTTAGGTCATAAATCTATTTTAGAAGATTTTATTTTTATTCCATAAAATATTATTGGTTATTTACTAAAATATTTTATTTATTTAACTTTTTATTCTCATTATCAAGTCTTACGATCTTTGAAAGATATTATTTCAACTCTCTATTTAGAATAAACTCCAACTAGGTCTCTTTATTTTTCTTCAAAGCTACTTTTTCATCCCTGGTGAACCTCTAACCATTCACATATTCTATAAGTAATTTTTCAGAAGTGATATCACTAAATTTTTCATCTTCTTATTCCCTATCATCATCTTCCACAAATTTTAAAAAAATGATCCTCTTTTTGTATTTATTGAAAATTATTATCATTACCTTTAGAATAATACTTGGATTTATCTACCTTCTTCTTGAGGAATATTATTTACTTTATATCATCTTCATCACTTTATTCATATTCATTATGTCTTATAATTTTTTAGAAAAGTGTCAAATAGCATCACAACCAAACCACTTCAGGGGTAAATTTCCTCTATAATTTCCTATACCTATTTTTACCTATTTTAAAAATAAATACATAAAATAAAAGAAAAATTTATTAACCTCAAATTCAGTGTCATAGTCACTAGATTCTGTTTAAGAGATTTATTATAATTTATTTCTTGAAAGTGTTGAATGAAATTTCTTTATTAGTCATGTATTTTTTCTTCATAACATTTTATCTTCACTTTTCTTAATTGATAATAGTACACAATAGGTCATCTAGAGATAGGGTTTCAAGATTTTTGTCTTTCTATGATGATAACATGACATCAAATTTATAAATAATAATTCATAATATATTTTCAATGATGGTTAAATATTCCAACTTCTAACCAAGCCTTCTTATGGTGCTTATACTGTCATTCAACCCTATAAAGAAGTCAACAAAAAATTCATTATCATCGATATTAATATCATCATACTTAAATATCTAATTTTTTGAATTTTCTTTTTTTATTATCATATTTCCTTCATATATGTTATTTAGCTTATCCTAGATTTATTTATCCATTATAATTCCTTTAACTTTAAGAAAATTACCTTTAGATAGTGAGTAAAATATATATTTTCAAGATCTACCATAATTCTCCAAACGTTTCTTATTTGTAGATTTCAATGGAACAACTTCAAAATTATGATGGAAACCATCTATAACAAACTAAATAACTTCATAAAGAATGGAGATAAGATAAGTATACATTATATCTTTTCAAATATGATATTTGTTCCCATAGAATATGGGAATACCCTTACTGTTAAATGAGTTATGAACTTCCATAACAACCATACTTTTCTTATAAATTCAATAAAGAGTCATTAAAGGTAACCTTAATTTTATACCACTTGAATAGAATAATAGGTTCTTTGTGATCACTGATTTGGGGATGGGGTAAATAAGTGATATTTTATTTTTATGTTTTATTTATTAAGAAAAAACCTTCTCCTTATATTAGATATATATGAATTTTCTGAAAAATAAGTAAACAAGCACAACCATATGAACACAAGAATTTACAATGTTCACTACTTAGTAAGAGTAAATAGTATTTGACATGGTTTATAAAAAATAAATGAACACAAACCACTAGAAAATAATCCTTTAATGTGGTCAAAATAAGAAAAATGTATCCCTTCACTTGAAACAAACTATAGTAAATTTATAGTGCACATTATCCTCACAGAGATAAATTATATACAATGATTTTGTAACAAATTTAAGAACATTAAGTAATAGTCTTTAGTATATTATCACTATGCTATATATACTTTGTTCATAATTTATTTTCATTCAAGTAATTTGTTTTATTTTTTTCACAGTAGAAGGAAGAACTATCTTATGTCTGAGGATAGTTCATCTGATAGGTTTTTCTATAATACTCTATCCAATTTTTGTCTCGTAACTCTCTCCATTTCCTCCATGTTGACCAAAACCACTATAATTGCACTATTGATGCAATATCATTATAATATTTCCTATATAATAATAACTAATATAAAAACTTTATTTGACACATTTTTACTGATTCCACTTACTTATATACAAACAATCATTTGGTCCCAACATTTTTATGATACCAACTTGATGGAAAACACTATCTGGTATCCTCTTGATTGACGATTATTTAATTTTTTTGTCTAATCATCTCACCAATTAAAAAACACTTCACCTGTCTACAAAAATACTTTTACACATATTCCTTGATGCATCAAACCCTATTATATAGGCAAGGTTCCTCTGAGACTTTTGGGAAACATGTAGAATGGATTCAAAATTCCTGCTTAATATTTCCAGTATCCCTATCCGAAACATCCTTTCATTGACTTTATTGAGAAGTCCATAAGACCCAAAATAAATGAAATCTTTCCAAATCCTTTATAATTTGTGAATTATAACATATATTTATTTCATGATATTTGAAAAATTAAATAGTAAACTTTTCATCATCATAATTGATACATTTATGAAAGGTTTGTATACTCATTCATCCAAAAGAACTTTATAGTAGCACTTCCATACATTACACCTTCTTCCAATTTTATTACACAACCTTATAAGAATGTCTCAAAAATATTCTTCCAATCACTTCCACCATCCATTGAGTTTTAAAACTATTTGACTATTGAATTCTTACAATATCCTCTGACTGATTATCTTCATACAAAAACATCTCTTCGATGAATTCCACCAAAAACATCTATCTGATGGACAAGATACTTCCTTATGATCATCCTAAAATGAAATTAATTAGTAAATTCATACATTTCTATTTTATAGTCATTATACATAAGTAAAAATCCTTAATTAATTAAAGTGGTTCACTCAATGGACATAGAATGATAACATCATGAGATATCATCCAATGTTCTTTGTTCAATAACACTCCCCAACAAATTACCTTTTTTCTTTGATAAATTTAATCTAATAGAAAGAATCATAAATGATTATTTAAAAACAATTAATTCTACCAAAACTTATAAAACTTCATAAAAATAAAACAAAAACTCAACTCATCCAAACCACTGACTGATCACTTATGTCTAGTGATCTCCATTGAACTTCATAGTATCAACTTTGTACATATTAATTATTTTTCCCTCCCTTTTAACTTAACTTGGATCATGAGGTATTTTACTACTCATTATGTTAGTAACATTAAGAACATAAAATCCTCACTAGATTCATTCATCAAACTCTATTTATGATAAAATTTCTTAGTATAAGATTAGTATTCAACATAATTCTCAGGATGATCACATCTGTCGAGTAATGTTCATATAACAAACTTGATCAGGTAAAATCAAGATGAAAATATCTCTATGATTACTCATGTTTGAAATATTAAAAAATTAATATGATTTATATTAGAAAAAAATACAAACCTTTTGAGAAACTCACTATTATTCATAACAGGAATAAACGAAATATTCATAAAATATTCTAGCTTCTTTGAAACACATCAAAACCTCATGGTCAAAATTGTTCCCTTACCAGGAACACATTTCACCCCCACTAACCAATCAATGGGGATCTAGAACTTAAAAGGCTATTTCTCTTCCCACTAAGAACATGGTGTCCTTGTAGTAGGTACTAAGTACCTGACTCCTAGATTTCATTAGGGGGTACTCCGATACCCATCTTTAAATCACTCCTGAGCCCTGATCCCCCCTGAACACGTATCAAATCAGTGAAGAATAAATAATTTATAGAAAAAATAAATCTGTAAATTCATACCTAAAAGTTAATGGATATTACAAATGAGGTATATGAATGATTATTTATAGGTTATTTACTTGGGAGGGTTGGGTGTTGAGGATGAAACCATATTCACTAAATATCTAATGATTATCGTGAATGAGAATGAGAATATACTTTATCAATGAGTTATTCATTTGGTGTGTGACCTGTGGCAGTATGACAATCTTTAAGAGAACTCATGGGAGATCAATATTCATACATGATCTGAATAATCTTACCTCTTTACACGAGTTACACTTTTTAGGATGAAAATAATTGAATGTTTTGATTATATATAAACCAAATTTTTATGCCTTTGAATATTTTAGAAAAATATTAATGATTTAAGGTCAGGAGCTCTCCCTATAGATATCCTGGATAGTGTTCTCTCCCAAGATCATTTTATCAGGTGACCTCGATTTATTTTTTGTTGTTATTCAAGGAATAATTTTCCTATAGGTTTCAATGGAGGTATTTCTACTCGATGTATGGAATTTGGTTTTCTGATGATTTTGATCATATTACTGGTGAAGAATTCACAACTCTATCACTATTTGTGTTACTAATATGGACTTGGATGTGTGGATCTAGAATTTTGTGCAAAGAATTTCTTTGGGTGTTGATGGGGTGTGGGAATGATGAAAATGGTTAAGGAGTTTAGTGGATCTTTTATCTAGATTTATTTCCCATATTTTAAGGGTTTATCTTTATAGATATGTTTCTTCCCTTTTCAATGGTGTGTCTATTTTAAGTTTTTAAAACTCATCTTATATATGTCCTCTCCAACGGCTTGTGTTCTATGATGAAACTTCATTTTATGTTTCAACATGTTTCTAATTTGTTGTCTCATGCTCCCACTAGTGCTCCATCATCCATTTTAACTTATCGGTGCTTTCCAACTTCCATTAAATTCTTTCTTTTAGTTAATTAATGAGATCAATTATTGTGTCATTTATGGGTAGAAAAAACTTGGATTCCCACAATATTGGTTTGGTTATGTCCACTAGAGGTTGTTCATGGATCCACTATGGCTTGCCACTCTGGTAATGGTAGTGATGGTGGGGCTCAAGGAATAGAGTTTTAGGTTTGGGTGTTGGATCTTAGGGTGTTTTTGTTAGACTATGTCATTAGAATTTATGGAATTTTCATTATTTGGGTATTATATTTGAACTTTTAGGTAAGCTATATTAAGGTATCATTCATGTAATGGGTTTACCCTAAATCCAATCTAAAATAGTTTTTTTTTAATAAATGGCCTTATCCCCAACTTGTTTCTAAAAAAACTAAAGGCGTGCATAAATCCAGTTCAATTTTTTTCATCATAGGCCTTTGAAAAATATATAATATATATAATATATTATTTTTAGTTGTGCATGTGAATTTTTTTAATAAATATTTATTAGATCCCTGAATGTAATTTCTAATAGCATGGTTATGTCTAAAATGAGGGTCTTTATCTTGGATAGGTATAACTTTCATATTTGGGATTCTAACTCAGTGACTAAGAAATGTTGGGTCTTTATTTAAAACACTATATAATCTTATTCTTATTTTAAACAGATAAATTATTAAATTTATTAAAATTGGAAATTTGGCATTATCATGGCCTAGTGGGGATTATGTGGAATATTATATGGTTTTGTGTTTCGATTCTTTAAGGTTATTTAATAGGATTTTATGTGGTAAAATCATAATGGAAGTTAATAGTGGAGTAATTTCAAATTTTATGGTGGAAAACTTTGAGGAAAAGGAAAGATATTAATTCCTCCATTGGTGAATCTTTTTCCAGTACTTGACTAAGAAATTTACCCTATTCCCCCTTGGTGAAATAAATATATTTTAGAGGATTTTTTCCATTATTTTAATAATGATAGATCTTTATTTATAGCGATAACAAAAATGATCAATAATCAAGGTGTGATCATCCAAAACAAAGTGTAAACTTCATCAAAGTAAGAAATTCTATCCTTCATGGTCATTTCATTCTCTAATTATTTTCCCAAGAATAAATTTTTTCACATGACATAACATGATAAAGTATCTAGTTTACTGGAAATCTAGATATTATATAATAAATATTTAATCACATAAAACATGAATAATTGGTAAGGATATGTTTTTAATTACATTTTAGTAATTTTTTTAACATGGGAATAATGTAAAATATCTATTTGGGATTTAATTTCATGGTTAAGTGTTTATAATAAGAATTTAATTGACTAATTTGAAGCAATTTAATTTCCAATAAATTGGGTGATCATGATTCCGACCGACCACTATTCTTCAATTTTTTCCTCTTTATCCTCTATTTCAAGGTTTTATTACTAGATAAAGGTGTAATATTGAGTAATGGATAGTGGTTTGGGTTTTCTTTATATTGAGGGTACATGGTGATGAGAGTTTGACAAGATTTTAAGTAATAACTTTCCCGATCTTCTTTGCCAATTACTTTTCTATTTTTTGTAGTCAGAGGTGTTTGGACGAGACTCAAGGATTTTCTATGGGGTTTGGAGCTACAAAAAAACAAAAATTTTCCTTTTTTATCATAAAAGAGGAGTTTATGGTGTAAGTGTGTGGTTTATGTTTTGTGTGGACAATAAGTTATGGAATTTGTGCAGCGGTAGCATTCCGCATGAAGTTGTTTTACACTCTAATAATGGAATTTATGGGGTATGTTTAATGTAGCCTTAAGTGACATTTTTTTAAAGTGGAAAATGGATTTATGACAAAAAGGTTGGTTTTATGGAATAATTTTTGTGGGCCTGTGGAATTTATGGCATAAAATTGTTATTTACGTTGTAAATTGGGTGAGTTATTTTTTGTTTATATACCAAGTTTGGTCTATTATATTCTTATTTGGCTTTCATTACCTATTTTTGTTTTGTGGATAAACCTAGCGGCTCTAGGATATCTTTGATCCCATCATAATATTATTTGATCTATGGGTTCTGGTGGTTTCTCATTAGCAATCAATGATGAGTTTCTTCCTCTTTATTCTTGGGTTTACTTACGTTATTCTTATAGGGATCCACTATGGTAGTTTTGTTTTGTTTTGAATGCATTTTGGGTGATGTGTTTGATAATAATTGATGAGGTGTAGGTGGATCTGTGGTTTTCATGCGCAGTTATGGGTTTTGAGTTATTTATTGTTCACCCTAAAGTGTGAAACAATACCGAAAAGCTTCTTCGAGGTAAGGGATCCCCATTCTCTCCCTTTTACATGCTATTTGTAGGGATTTCAGGATTTTGATTTCTTTTATGTGGATTTTAATGGTTGGGAAAATAAATATAACTAATTTTTATAAGTGAAATTGATGGGTATGAAAAAGATATCACATTATTTATTGGTTTTATATATGTTTTTGATGATGTTTGCATTTTTTTACCGATAATAAAAATGACGGATTTTTTGAGCCTTATTTACACTAGTGAGGACATGTGTTGAGACCCTTGCTATATAGTTATATGATCACATTGTGGATAAAAGGTTAATGAGTATATATCTAGATAATAAATTGGTTTCCCATGAAATATTGTTTGTGTGATACTACCCATGACAAATAAATAGGTAATGTGATAAAATCCCCTGAATAAATTGTGGAAGTCAAGATGTCTGTATGTGTGGTATGATTGTGCTTGTTGTGTTGCTTGTGTGTTTTAGTATGTTTTTCAATGGTGGTAAATGGCTGGTATTTGATACATTGGGTAGTGTTGTTGTGGTTGGTGGGCATGGATTCAATTGTGGAAGTTGTGCAATGGTGATGATGTGTTGTGTTGTTGTGATGTGTGGCGACATTGTGTGATGAGGTTGTAGTATGTGATGTGGTGTGTAGTGGTTTTGATGCATATAGGTTGTGATGTATAGTACTTTTAGTGCATGGTAGGTGTGGATATGTAGTGTTTTAGAGTGTGGTTGTTGTGGCGGGTTAGTTTTTTGTGGTGTTGTGGAAACTATTGATGTGAGATGGGCCAGTTGTGGTATGACATGGTTGTGATAGTTTCCTAGTTATCAGTGGAATAAACTATTATGTTGAATAAAATGAATAAATGAATGGGATGATAAATTGTAGCATCCATCCTCAGAATCCAATTAGTAGTTCCTTGAGATGGTTGACCACATGACATCAAGAATGCCTCCCCATATGACAAAGGATACCGACTATCAGATAGGTCCTAGGTTTTTTTATGGGGAGAATGTGTCCTCATGATTCAGAGTGGAGCACAATGGTAAATATATAAATATTATCATTGGAAGAAAAAACAACCAAGAAAAATTAGAAATAGAAATGATAAATCATCCAAGATAAATTAATAGTTAGAAGATGAATAATAAATAGATACAAAATGAAAATGACGATAATGTCAAGAAGCTTTAGAAAAATGAGTACATGAGAATATAAGTGGAACAACAATATGCCACATTCTATACAAATATACAAAAAAAAGAAAAAAAAACAAAAAATCAATTACAACTAGAAACACAAGCATATACTCAGTTATCTTCTCTAGTAATCCATCCTAGAACTATAAATCAAGCATTGAATGATGAATACTTAACATTTTCTATATCTGCAACCATAAAGTCTTCTTATGTACCAAGGGAGGTCAAAGAAGTATGTGAGATATACTCTGTATAATTATACCAATATTTTTTAGATTAATTAAATTTTATACATAAAATGATTAGTACTATGATAATTATAAAATGAAAACAATAAAAAACACATCTTTCGAGGTTCCTCACGGGATACCTAAACGATACTACCTGGTTCGGCCTAAGACGAATGTCTATGAACCAAAGTGAAACTTCAAAAGTATCATATAATTTATACATGGGATATCATAAATGACATATCGAAATATGTATCCTTCCCAAGCATGTGATTTTTCTTGGCAGACGTGTCCCCAGAATTTTTGTTCCACATTCTTATTCTTTAATTTAAAAGGAATATTTAGAATTTAGGAAGAGTCACCTTGATCCCATCCAAGATGATCTAGAAGGAATCCCAATTATCAATCTAGGGGATCTATAAATATCTAATACCATATAAGTCCATCCAAGGTGATCCATAAATGGAATCTATTATTTCACTTCCAATATGATGTGGACACAACACTCTAATCCCATCCCTGGTATCTCATACAGGGGATCGAGTATCACTCATGATCTGGTTTGACCATCTAGCCACTGATCCCATCCACAATGTTTCCCCTATCTAATTAGTATCACTCACATGAAGGTAAGATAAACACACGATGATCCCATACAAGGATGACCAAGTATCACTCCCAATGTATATGGAAAACATTTATGAATTATAATTACAAATCTTGATGATCCCATCCATGGAATACCATAAAGATCCAAGTATCACTCTAAGATTGGATATGAGTTATTTCATAGCTATTATAATTCATTATCTAAGCAATTATTTTCATTTATGGTGCTTTAATTCAACTATCCAATAATTTGGTCAAGTAATTTAATTATGGAATGAAGTGTTGTGGCCTAATTTATGGCCTACCATGTTTCTTGATTCAATTCATACTTCAAAAAAATTTACTAAATGACAAAAAATCCGTTGAGGATGGTTTAACCAATTAAGGTGATGGGAAAAAAGGCTACCTAGGAGGGAACACCCATAGGGTTGTCCCATGTCAAGGAGAATGACCCATGGTGATGATCCTCCGTTAGATAGGACCTTACTAATCATGAGAAATGATTTACTTTAATTTATTAATAATTTAGGAGGCATGATTAGAAAGGTCCAACATGTGGAATGAATAATCATAATATAAATGGAATAAAACTTGAGGGAAATAAGCTAGACCACCTACCTTAGGATTTTAATACTCTCCTCATAAAGGGTTATCCCTTGAATCAAGATAGAACCTGAGATATCATAAGAATAGTCAAATTCCCTAAAAATAACAAAAATGAGGTCAGACCAAAATTAAAAAAGAGGTATAAAGATAAACTCATAATAGAAGGAGGATGAGGGTAGAGCTTACCGAGAGGGATCCAATGCATCTGAAGATGAATGAAATAGAGGTCAAGTGGGGAAGAAATGAAAAATATTAGGTTTGCTTGAGGGAGGATCATCATGCGAGGGAGAGAGGTTTTTCCACTAGAGGAAAGGAAGGAGGAAGGAGAATTTAAGATTTAAAATGTTTCAGTGGGAAATTAAAAAAATCACCCTCAAATAATGCTTTACATGGGTTAGACACATAGTTTTCCAAATCATGCACTGATAATACGCCATTACCTATCCAAAGAGACCCCTCACATAATATAGAGCCACGGTTTGAATAACTGTGTACAACCCATGAAAAAAATCCACTACTAAGGTGCTCTAAAATCCTGCATAGGAGTGTGGCATGGCTTTCATGGTTATATAAAAATCATGACGCCTCCCCTATGCATTGGGTAACCTGCAAGATTAATTCACACAGTTATGACTAACAATGTACTAAACTTACAAATTAGTCTACCTTCCAAAATACCAAAGATTTGGGCTTTGAATGAGCCTCGAACTCTCATAGGCCACTTATTAGACTTTAGATTCCATTAATATCACAAAATGATATTTTTTCAATAGTAACTTAAAAGTCTATACCTCTATGAAAATCTAGGAAGTTACAGCCTCCCCTCCTTAAAACAACTCTTCCCTGAGTTTCCCTTTCGAGAGTGGTAAGGTGTTTTTTAAGAAAAGTTTTGGACATTGGGAAAGTGAATCAGCCTACCACTCCTAGGTCTTATCCTATACCCATATGCACTACTATAGAACCCAAAATAGTGGGACTAAACTTCCCTAGAGACCCTTCGTGCTCTGGTCAATAATACGTATCGATTTCTCCTTGAAGGACACATCCACATCCAACTCAATATCCTTAGGGTCAAATGAATGAGATGGGTCAACATGATATATGTGAAGATTTTATATGTTGAAGATGTCATGCATGACACAATACCTATGAGGTAGCTACAACTGATAGGGAACAAGCCCGACTCTCTCTTTTATCTTGAAGGGATTGACATAGCAGTGTGATAACTTGCACTATCTCCAAATTTATCTATGACTAAATCTAGGAGAAATTAATATAAATACCTGATATCCCACCATGAACTCCTAAGGTCAATGATGATGATCTGTATAAGACATCTACCTATATTGAGCTATATAGAAACATTTTTTAATTAGCTATACATGCTTTAAAGTCTCTTGAATGAGAAGAGGACCCAGTAGTACTATCTTAGCTACCTCTAACCAATATAGAGGGGAATGACATGACCAACCATAAAAGGCCTCATAAGGAACCATATTAATTGTTAGTTGAAAATTTTTATTGTAGTAAAACTCTACTAGAGGTATAGGTTTCTCCCATAGGCCTCCAAAATCAAGGAAACATGCCTGAAGCATGTCCTTTAACGCCCGTATCGTCCTATCGAACTGCCCGTTGGTCTGAGGGTGATAGGCTGTACTCTATAGCACCTGGGAACTTAGTGCCTCATGTATCCCCTTGCATAACCGTGATGTATAACTAGAATCTTGGTCCGATACAATAGAAAAAGGAGCACCATCAAGGTGTAACATATCCTAGATATATATCTCATCAAATGAGAAGGTCTCATAGATTAGTAGGAAGTGTGAGACCTTGGTCGACCTGTCAAAGATCACCCATACTACATCACTACCTCAAGGGTATATAGACAAGTCTGTCACAAAATCCATGGTAAATATTTTACATTTTCACTTAGTAATAGATAGATGATATATAATCACAATAGGTCACTGGTGCTCTATCTTCACTTGTTGATAGGTGGAACAACTCGTGATGAAACCTACTATCTGTCTCTTCATACCTGGACACCAATATTGATGATGCATTTCTTGGTGCATCTTGGTAATCCCAGGGTGAACATGCCAAATAGATTCATGATATCCCCATATCAACTATTCATATATATCAACAAGTACCCAAACATGCTCATGGAATAATATGGTCTCATTCCTCTAAAAAACCCAACCAGGTGGTGGGTTCTCACTTGAGACACTCTACCTTAGGACAAGGCCATAGAGATATGATGTCCTCCTCATCTGTACTCTCTCTATAAGGGAGGATGTCACTACTATAACTGCTAAAATAGACTTTCCATGCTATTCCTAAACCTCAAGGTGCATCTCAGAAAATAAAACCATCAGGTTCCACTCACTTATTCCCTTCTAAATAACATGTGTCAGAATATTATAGCTTAGGGAGTCAGCTACAACATTACCTTTTCTGGGTGTATAAGCTAGCTCAATATCGAATGGCTGCAAGTATTCTACTTGCCTACACTAACTGTGGTTCAATTCTCGCTGTGTTGAGATGTATTTGAGACTTTTTTAATCCGTGTAAATAATGAACTAGTCATCCAATAGATGATTCCTTAAACAATGTAAACCATGAACCATCACTAAAAGTTCAAGGTTGTACGTAGGTTAATTCCTCTCATGAGGTCTCAGTTAATGGGACCCATACACCACAACTCAATTACCCTGAATTAAAAATACTCCTACCCCAATTTATGAAGCATAAAAAAATAGTATAAATAATTCTTAGATTTGGAAGAATAAATATAGACACCAAATTTAGTCTACAATTAAACTTTGGAAAGTCTGCCTCACAAGAATCCGACCATACAAATTTCACACCCTTTTTATTCAGCTCCATGAGAGGCACTTCTTGGCATGAGAAATCCTGAATGAATTGCATGTAATATCCAAATATCCCTAAGAAACTGTGTATGTAAATGAAATTTTTGGGCTGATCCCAAGAAACTAAGACACTCACCTTATCTAGGTCAATAAATACACCTTTTTCTAAAATGATATGACCCAAGAAGTGAACCTTATTAATCCAAAAGTGGAATTTTATAATATTATAATATAGATGATGTTATCTCAGTATATTCAACATTATCTCAAGATGTGTGGCATGGTAATTGATGGTGTGATAATATACTAAGATGTCATCAATGAAGACCAAAAAAATGAATCCCAGTACATGTGGAAAACCAGATTCATCAAAGCCACAAAAAATTAAAGTTTGTTTGTAAGGATAAGTGGTATAAACAAATATTCATACAATACATACCTACTTCAGAACACCGTAAATGGTATTCATGTTTTTTGTACATGTATCTAATGGTATCCTGACCTAAAATTGATATGGTAGTAAATTTTCACTCCTTAGTGGTTGAAGAGATCATTTATATAAGGTAGTGGATAATGGGTTTTCACCATAATCTAGTTCAAACATCTTTAATCCATGTAGAACTTGAGGGTATGATCTTCCTTCTTAGTGGAGAGGACTGGTGAACCCCATGATGAAGTACTAGTTCAGATAAAACTCTTTTACTCTATATCTTCTGACTACCTTTTGAGTTCCTAGAGCTCTAAAGGTGTCATACTATAGGAAGGAATGTTCACTAGTTTCTCACCTGGAACTAGCTCAATGGGGAATCAATCTCTCTTAAAGAAGGTAAACTAGAGAAATCCTCAGGGAATACATCCCTGAAATGATCCATAATAGAAGATAATTCTATAAGCTATATTCCACGATCACTTATAAAGAGACCAGCAAACTAGGCTATCACCATGACCAGCCTTGTATTCTTAGGTCCATCTTAACTTTTGTGGATATCCCATTCTACCTTATGAATATAATACCTACCCTCAAATTAGGTAAACAACACCATCTGACAAAAGAAATCAACATGGGCATGACAATTCACTAGCCAAACCATACTGAGAATGAAGTTTAAGCTAAACATTTTAAGGATAATGAAATTACATAAGAAAAGTTACCCAAATATATCAAGGGGGAGCTCCTTTAACTGGTGTATACACTCTTATTAGACCCCTAAAGGTGTGTTGAGAGTCATAACGCCACTTAATTACTCTATAACTAGGACTAGAGTTTCCATAATTACAATAAATATGAAGGAGTGTGATGCATCTATATCAAATAAGGTATAAACTAAATTATAGACTACTAGAATAATCACTCGTATAGTAGAAGGAACTAGATTCTACTCCTCAGGAATAGGATACACTGTATAGATATGGCTTGAACTGCAGCCCTGAGATGAAACCAGACTAACCTGGGTAGGTCTACTTTGCTGGTGCTAAACCTCTAAGGTCTGACTACCTCAGCCTCAACCACCCCCTAATCCTATTTGGATTATATTAGACCATATCCCAACATGTAATGGAGCCACTGATCCTATACATGATAACAATGTCAGAATAGATCCCTTCTTATAAGGCAATGGAGGGAAAGTTTATAAGAAACACTGTAGGTGACCCATCCTACCACAATCTTAGAAGTTGATCGGGTTCCTGATACACAACATATTCCTATGACATATCCTACCATACTAGTGACACACCATATAACTGTCAGTGCATGTCATCTAGTTGGTGCTACCCCTATGTTCAACTTCAAATCGATGCCTCCCACTGCCAGATAAACCATATCCTTACCTGAAAGTTGATCCATTATTGCTCACATTGGATCCTTCTAACAGGTTCCACTCTGTGATGAAGTATTAGTTCATTATTTGTAAAATGGTTGTCAACTGAAAAATGTTCGCCTATAATCGGATGGAATATCCAATCCCTTCATCAAAAGGTCTCATAGTTTTAGGCTTTTCATCAGTAAGGGTCAGTGAAAAATGTTGGATATCAGTGAAACAATCTAGGTACTCCATCATCAACATGGATCCCTACTGAAGATGCATAAACTCTCATGCATAGTCTGATCACAAAATTTTATGGATGAAGAAATCATAAAAGGATGTTTGGAATATTTCCCATATCATACCCTGATGTCATCCAGCCTTGGTGATGAAATCCCTACAATGTTTAACATAATCTTGGATCATGTAGTTAGAGATATTTACCCGCCACTATAGAGTCACATTTAAGTGATTGAAGATTGAAATCATGATCACTAGCTAATATTCAATAGGCTATATTCTTCCATCCCCTGAGAAAGTGGTATGATTCTACTGTGGGAATTCCTAGGTCAACTCCACCGTGGTAGGAGTAGGTGACATATCTCCCTATACAGATTGTATAAAACATAGGAAACTATCTCATAAATGAGCATCTATGCCCAATGGAAGATCTACAGGAGGTTCCTCAGGTGGCACTACATGATGTAGTACCAGTGGCTCAGAGCCCACAACATCTAGATAATGGTAATCACCATCCTCCCAGGATACGACTTGAGGATGTAGAGGTACAATAGGTCTACAATTTCCATGATCACACCACATATATGCTTTACATTAGATAAAAAATTGGGAAAACATGAAAGGATTAGTGCATAACCTATCAATAATGAGACACAATTATCAATACACTCCTAAATATAGTTCTAATTAAAAGGATGATCTTGAAAAACCATAAGATACATAGACTACTACCCAATAATATGGTTAGGTTAGGGTCAAGGTCTCACAGAACACATCAGAGGTTTTGGTATATGAAGTTTTAATTGAATGGTATAGAGGAAAACACCCTTTACTTTTCAATTAGCATCCCATGTAGTGGTAAAAATTTCATTTTTAAACTTTAATTCATTGAATTATATTCTTATTTTTATAAGTATAGATATTTTAATCTAGTTAATTGCATCACTGATTACAAATTTATAAAGGCTCATAGTCATTATAAATTGAAATCGACATGTCAAGTAACTTCATCCTAACCTGTACATCAGGTATCATGATGTAACAGGTCATGTACAATGATTTGATTGACTGAATACCACCCTCAATTTATATAAGTACTTTTTTTCTGAAATTTCTATTGGCATCCATCAATCAGATCACTAATCTTTTAGCCTATAGAACTAGTGGTTCATGGCTGAAATATGGAATAATTGGTTAATTTAGGCTTCATCATCAATATATATGAGAAAAAACTATTTATATTGATGTATGAACTTTAATTAATCCAATACTATCATCCTTTTAAGAAATTTTATCATTTTTCAATCCATAAAAATCATGTCCCACACAACAAGCACATAAAATATAGGCTATGCATGAATAAATATTGATATGGTATGGAATAATTCATGTCATTTATCTTAAAGTGCCTAGTATGATTCATGAGATTATATTTACTTGTTTCATTCTTCCTAGGTACAAAAAACCACCATAACAATAATAACAATACTAACAATTTCACAAAACACATGCACTACCCGATAGTGAAATCAAATCAACTATAATAGGCATAACCTATTCATATTAATAACCCATCCCAGGTATTTTGGGTTTCCAATTTATTTGGGTTAACTAATCCTTGGAAAATTTTCATTACCAAATTACATTACATCCAAGTATCCTCTCTAATACCCAAATAGTAATAAAAAAGGAAAGAGAAATATCTGATACCACTTTGTAATGTCCCGACCTAGAAGCCTCTTACCGGTTCCCCCAGAGGGTTAGCCACAAGACCTCCAGCTTGTCTCCTAGTAAAATAGGGGCTTCTAACTAATAGAGAGGACCTAGGTGTGTTTGTGGGGAGACTATTCCCTCATGAGTCAGAGTGGATCACAATAGTAAATATATTAATATATGTATTGTAAACAATAACAACCAAGCAACAATATAAATATAAATGATAAATCACCCATGATAAATAAATAGGAAGAACCTAAATAATAAATTGATACAAAATGATAATAATGATAATGTCACGTATCTATTAAAAAATGAGTACACATGGATATAGGGGGAACATGCATATTCCAATTGATATAAAAAAATACAAAAAGTCCCAAAGTAGCTTCAAATTGCATTACAAGCATATGCTTAGTCCACTACTCCAATAATCCATCCTAGAACTGTAAATCAAGAATTAGAAGTTGTCCACTTTAATTTTCTTATATTTTCAACCATGAAGTCTTCTTGGGTACCAAGGGAAACCCAAGTAGGGTGTAAGATATAATCAGAAATCCACCACCAATGGTGTCTAGATCAATCCATTTTGTGCATATAAAACGAGTTTTTGTGCCAGTTATTTATGGGATACTCGATGGATACTACCTACTTCAACCTAATAAAAATGTATCTAAACCAAGAAAAACATGGAAATTTATGATATAATGTATACATGTGTCATCATAAATAAAGTTTAAAAATATAGACCATTCCCAATCTTGTTATTTGGCTTTCCAGACACATCCCTAGAATTTTGGTTCCACATTATTATTCTTTAATTTAAAAGGAAGCTTAAGAATTTAGGAAGATGCACCCTGATCCCATTGAAGGAGATCCATAAGGAATACCATGTATTTCTTGAGGGGAACTATTAATATAAAATACTATAGAAGTCTGTCCAAGGTGATCCATAAGTGGAATCCCTAGTATCACTTTCGACATGATGTGAAATCAATCCTCTGATCCCATCCGAAGTATCTCATGCAGGGGTCTGTGTATCACTCATATCCTAATCTGACCATATAACCATCTATCCCATCCATAGTGTATCCCCTAGGGAACTGGTATTGCTTACATGGAGGAAAGTTAAACGAATGATGAAACCATCCTTGGATGACCCAGTATTGATCCTGACATATATGAAAACCATTTACAGATTCTAATTATAAAGCTCTATGAGCTTTCCCAAGGCATCTCTAGAGGATCCAAGTATTTTTATTGGCTTGGATATGAGGTGTGTAATATCTATTATAATTCATTCATTTATAAATGGATTACATTTATGGTATTTAATTCAACTATCCAATCATTTGGTCAATCAATTTAAATATGGCATGAAGTGTTTGGGCCTACTTAATGGCCTAACTTTTTCCTTGATTCAATTAATACTACAAAAACATTTATTACATGTCAAAACACCCCTCAAGGATGGTTTAACAAATTAAGTTAGTGGAAAAAAGGATATCGTGGAGGGAACACCCATAAGGGTGGCCCATGTTAATGAGAATAATCTATAGTGATGATTCACCATTATCTAAGACCTTAATAATCATGAGAAACCTTTTACATTAATTTATTAATCATTTATGAGGTGTCGATGTAAAGGTCGGGCATGCGGCCTAACAATGCATAATATAAATGCAATGAAATTTTAAGGAAAGAAGCTATAATTCCTACCTTAGGTTCATAACACTATCACCATCTAGTGTCGACCCTTGAATCGATATAGAAAATGTGATATCAGAAGAATCATAAAATTTCATAACAATAGGGAAAATGAGATTGCACTAAAATAGTGTAAGAGGTAGGAAGATAACTTGGAATTGAAGGAATAAAATTTTTGAGCTTATTGGGACAGATCCAATGCATCCGAGAAATAATGAAATTGAGGTCAGATGAGGATGCAATGGAGAATCCTAGGTTTGATTGTGGTAGGTACTTTATATGAGGTAGAAGGGCTTGTACAATAGAAAAAATGAAGGAGGAATTATGAGTTAAGATTTAAAACATTTTTGGGGAAAATATGTAAAATCAACCGCAAACATGGTGTTTCCCAGTTTGGCTACATGGTTAGCCAAACCATGCACCAACTGTGTTCCAACCCCTTTTAAAAGAGACCCCTCACATGGGCTAGATGCTTTGTTTGACTAACCATGCATAGCCCATGAAAAAATACACCACTAAGGTTGTCTGAAATCTCGCACACGTGTGCATCCTGGCTTAGATGGTTGCAGAAAAACCATGTCTAAGGTTTTCTGAAATCTCGCACATGTGTGCATCCTGGCTCGGATGGTTGCAGACAAACCATGTGACCTCCCTTGTGCATTGGGTGACCCACATGGTTAAGTCACATTGTTATCACTAACCATGTCTAACTGCATGTCTTATTACAGCTTACAAAATATCAGATATCTAGTCTCTAAAAAAGACCTAGACTCTCCCTTACCACTTCTTAGCTTTAGAGTTCATTAATAACACAAGATGAGAGGTTTTGAAGAGTAACTTAAAAGTCTGTAACTCTCTGAAAAGCTTGGACATCACATAAATGAGTAAAATAATGGGTTGTATAAATATGAAAGAAATTGACTATTAATAGAATTTTTTGAAGACTTACTAAATATGGAAACATTTTCTTATTAATGTAATTTAATGGAATTTATAATTGGCTGGTAGGGAAATGGTTCCAGTTGATATTGGTGCGTGGTGTAGGCTAGGAATACAAATTAGGATATGAGATTTTATGGACCCATATTATATAGTACATATAATCTATGTTTATTGAATAAATAAGTGATTTGGACCTATTTATAGGTTAGATACCTAGTAGAGGCACACACATCATGATTTATTGTCTTCATGTCTGAATTGGGTTGTTTTGGGAAAATAAAATGAATTAAATAAATAATATTTTGTAAAATTCCATGATACATGGATTAGGAATTCTCATTATTTTTCAGGAATAGATCCTCTTGGTCATCCATGAGTGGATTCGGTAGTTTAGGTTTATAAGGATAATTGGGTTGATCATCATTGTATCAATCTGATAGAGGAGTTTGAGGTTTGGCAGTAGGCTTTGCGTGCCTTTCAACAACAGAGTCTGGGAAAATATGAGGGGAGTGTCTATGATATGAAGAAAAAACATTGGCTAGAAGAGATTGAGATCGATTTTGGTCTAATTTGATCATGGTTTGAGTTCTATGTTTGATTTGGAAGTTATTCATATGCACGGAGTTGCGTGTTAGTGGTGGACGCTGTACCTTTATAACCATAAGAAGGAAAATGTGTTCTGGCCAAACTTCCAGAAGGAGTTTCATTTTGGATTATTATCATTGATGATGATGGATACAACTATATAAGAGCTTATCTCCCTTAAATATGTAATCTTAAGTGTGTTTGAGATTGGTATCATGTTAAATAACTCTTGAACTTTTCTTTAGATTATTTTCTAGATAAGTAGTCCAGAGAGCAATGTTTGGAGGAATATTTACACCTAGTGATCATGTATGCAGTCACTCCATTTATGTTCCTTATGAATATGAATATGTAGAAGGAATAATAGGATATCAAGAGATTTTTTCTCTAGGATTTTATCCTTAAGATAGTATATTATTGGGTGTATCTAGGGGTAGGGTTTCATGTAGTGGGTTGTGAGTGTTCATGCAGTTAGGGTTCTAGTTAGTTGGAAATCGATCACAACAGATCTTTTCCAATTCTTATGGTCCTGATGTTTTTGATCACTAGATAAAGTATTTATGTTTCCATTATATTTTTGTGAAATAAATGGTCACTGTCGGGATCATTTTCTGACCACTCAGGTTGGTCAGTATCAAGTGTGTGTTCATGCCCCTTTTCGATAGCAGTAGTGTTTTCCCTAGTGGCAGTTTTGGTAGTAATCACCACCAAAACTTGTTCAGAAACCAAGGAAAGATGGTGTTTTCATAGGGAATCCACATGATACTCCCAATCCATATAAAACTAGTCCAGATCACATCCATGGAGTTCATATAAAAGAGGTAAAGTATTTGAGTGTGGTCTGATGCACATGTTAGAGGCTGTGGTTTTTGAAGAGATGAGAGTTGTTTGAGGTATGATTAGTTTATTGTATACCCTTATTTATGATTTACTTGATTCAAGTTCCTCAAAAACCTTTGTTTCTTATACTTTTTTCTATATTTTGGCACTATATTTTGATATAAATCTAGTACTAATGGTTTTATCTATACTAGTTGGAGTTTAGACTTATTTGTTTGATGTGTTCTAGGGATGTGTGTTGATGATGGGGAAACACAGGTCCATGTGAGATTTAATTTTACTATATATATATATATGATGTTATCCTTGTAATATATTTTATATATTTTATTAATTAACACAAATTTTTTTCCAAAGTAGAGATTTATTTTTTGATGTGAAGATCCAGTGGGTGGTGTTCATTGTTGAGAGAAGTTATCAGATTGGTGGTAGGCAAGAAGTGCCTCTATGGTCTTAATTAGAAGAGCTATAATTGGATGATCTATAATTGGAATATTAAAAAAAGGGTGTTCCTAGAGTTTTGGAAGAGTTACTATATGTTTTTATAGATTATTCCATGGTGGTACCCCCATGACACGATGTGGGGTTCGGGATAAAGTTGTAATCGAGTGCATCTCCAATTTCTATGGCTCCCTATCAAATGGTACCTATAGAGTTGGGAGATATGAGGTTGTATATGGATGATCTAGTGAAAAGGGGTTTCATCCGACCTAGTGTGTCTCTATGGGGTTCTCCATTATTGTTCTTTAAGAAATAATGCTGTAGTTTGAGGCTTTGTATAGACAACTAGAGATTGAATTTAGTAATGATCAATAATTTCTAGCCCCTTTTTAGGATTGATTATTTATTCAATCATTTGAGAAGATATAGTTGGTTTTCAAAAATTGAATTCTGGGTTGGATATCACCAAATGAGGGTAAACAATGGGGATATCCCAAAGATTACCTTTAGGTGAAGGTATTAGAAATTCGAGTTCATGGTCATGCTGTTCGATGTTACGAATGCACCAGACGTGTTCATGAGACTCATGAACTATGTGTTCTAAGAGTTCTTGGAAAAGTTCAACATCACATTCATTGATGTTATCATGATATTATTGAATACAAAGGAGGATCATACCAAGCATCTAAGATCCGTTTTTTAGTTCCATCAACACCATCATCTGTATAGGATGTTTTCAAAATGTGAGTTTTTAATATGGGAGGTACGTTTCCTTTGGTATGTGGTGCATGAGTATGGTGTATTTGTGGACCCATAAAAGGGTGAGGTGGTTATCTCTTGGGAAATACCCAATAACATGGCATAGGTTCGATTTTTTCTCTATCTAGATTTTTATTATGAGTGTTTTTTTATTTATCTGAATTTACAGCCACACTAACAAATTTGACTAGGAAGGAAAATGATTTTTTTGTCTTTATTAATTTCCAACATCATTCTGTTACCAGAAATGGAATTTGAATAATTCTTCGGTGCTTTTATTTCTTAAAGAGGACATGTTGTTTGATGTTTTTTGTGATGCATCCTATCTGGTATTGGGATTCAGGTTGATGTAGTAGAGAGTAGTGATCTATTACGGGTTTAAGAAGTTACTTTATCTCAATTTTAACTATTTTAACCACAATATGAAGTTTGTGGAAGTCATTCTTGTGATAAATTTTTGGTGAAAATACCTTATTGATGAGTGATTTTTGGTTTTCAGAGACCACAAGATCCTAAAATATTTTTTTCTATTAGTGGGATATGAATATATTCCCATTTAATTAGATGGAAATTTTTAGCATTATACTTTTTAGATATCTTACACCCCAAGAAATGGGAATTTGGTTTCCTATGTGTTGGCTTGAAATTCCCTTGGAGATATTGTTCGAAATCTTACGATTCTTATAAAGGGATAGAGGATTTTTTAGTGACACATCTTGATGTTAGAGATATAACTGGCCATGTTTTTCTTCATTAGATGACTATGGAGTCTTCCTTGATTCCTCATGGTGAGGATTCTTAGTGGAGAGACTCAGAATTGTAGGTGATGCATGACCATGTTGGCCATGGGGATTCCTTAGAGGGATGGTCAGAACTAGATGTTGTTTCAAGGGAGGTTTTTTTTATGGAGGAAATGTGTGAGGTATGTCTTCATGAGTTTCATAACTCACCTTTATCCTTATATCTTGGTGTGACCCAGATTTATCGAGATTTTAGGAGACAACTTTGGTGGCTGGTGAAGAAATGGTCAGTTGGAGAGTTTGTGGCAAGGTTTTTGGTTTGACAATAGGTGAAAGTGATGTACTATATTCATAGAGGTTTTTTTATAGTCCTTAGACGTTCTCTAATGAAAATGGTAAGAAAGATTTATGGACTTCATCATTAGGTTACCCCGAGATTAGGGAGGTTATGATGCTGTTTGGGTAGTGGTGGACCAATTGAAAAAGGCAAATCACTTTATGGAGATTTTTTAGTTGATTACCATGGATGTTTTGATAAGGTGGTATATGTATGATGAGGTTAGTCTTTATAGGGTATCGATGAAAATTATCTCTAATCAGGATCCTCATTTTACCTCATGATTCTGGATGGTATTTCAGCTTTATTTTGTCTTCCAATTGTGCCTGAGCAAAAATTTACACCCTCAGATAGATGAGAATATAGATAAGGCCATCCAAATGATGGAGGATATGATGTGAGGCTGCATTTTGGAATTTTGTGGATCATGGTTAAAGAACATTACTTGTTTGAGTTTTCATACAACAATAACTATCACTTGTCTATTGGCATGGATTCTTTTGTGGCATTGTAAGGGAATCTGTATCCTTTTCCTCTGTACTGGATGGAGGTTGGGGAGTCAACTATTCTTGGTATTGATGTGGTGAAGAAAACAACTGAGAAGATATAGTAGGTTTGATAGAGGATGAGGAAGGAGAAGGATCTTCAAAAGGCCTATGGAAATTATAGGCATATTCCCCTAGAGTTTGAGGTTAGAGACCATGTGTTCTTGAGAGTTTACTCTCAATGAGGGAAGAAGAGGTTTGGTATGGGGAGTGAGATTTCTCCTAGGTTTTTTTGGCCCTTTGAGGTGTTAGGGTGAGTTGGAGAGGTGGAATATCATTTGGAATTGACACCATGAATGGATAGGATCCATGAAATCTTCCAAACATTCTAGATTCATTGGTATATTCATGATGAATCCCAAATAATTGATTGGTGAGATTTTTATATTGAAGATGACATGAAATTCATGGGGTGACTAGTAGAGATCCAGGATCTCCAAGAGAGAGTGCTGTGTAGAAGAACCATTACCTTAGTTTACATGTTGTGGATACTTTGTGGCTTAGAGAATTGCACTTGGTAGTGAGATACACATATTGTGATTAGTATCCAATTCAATTTTGAGTCTTTCCTTTATTTCTATGGTTTTTACTATATTATGGGATGTTTTAATGTTTTTATTTTATTAGATTCAAATTTTATTTATGTGTGATGTGTGATAAATATTTAGGTATATGAAGAGAGAAAAACTGATTCTTAATCGAGTCGTGTTATAATTATACATTATTAAAACCATGTGGGTAAGTCTGTGCCTCCCAAATCATATAATATCTCAACAAGGAAGATATAATTCCTTCATTTCTGTGCTCGGTGTAGTGCTATGTGTTGGTTGTGTTAGTTGTTGGTTCAAGATATGTGGATGTTGAGTTATTAATTTGGATGGCTATATGTAAAGTAGTGTCTTTTTGATGGTACTAGATATGTGGTGTTATTCCTGGTGAGAGGTGGTGATGTGGTTTTGTGGTGTGTTATATGGATGTTTTAGTCTGGCATGTTTGGTTGGTGGTAATGTTTATGGTGTAAGAAGAACCTTGATAGCTATTTCATTGGGTGGTTGTTCTAGGCCCTTCCTTTCTTTAGGGTTGGTTTTGATTCTTGAGGATAAGAATCACTTGAGCGGTATTTAATGTAATGGTTCTTTCCATCAATACCTATTACTTTTCCAATTTGGTCAATCAAAGGTGTTTGAAGGAGACTCAATGAGGTTCTATGATGGTTAGATATATAGGAGAACTATAATAGACTTTTTTTACATCATAAAAGAGGTGTTTATGGCATAATTTTGTGGTTTACGGTCTATGTGTATAATATTTTATGACTTGTGTGTGGTGGTGGAGGACCACATGAAATGGGTTTGCACTGTAAGAATGAAATTTATTACATATGTTTAATCCTACCTGAAGTGACATTTTTTTTTTGAAGAAATGGTATTTATAGCCTAAAGTTCTATTTTACGGAGTAATTTTTGTGGGCCCAAAGAATATATGGTGTAAAATTGTAATTTACATTGTAAATTGGGTAAGTTATAGGTTTTATATATACCTAATTTTTCCTATTATCCTCTAATTTGGACTTTGTTCCCTCTTGGTTTTTTGGAGAACCATTGTAGCTCTATAATATATTCCATCCTATCTTCCCTTAATTCAGTCTATCAGTTTCAGTGGTTTCTCATTGGTTAACAGTGGTGGGTTAATTTCTATTTATTATCATGCTTCCTTTTTTCTATTCTTCTAGGGATCCACTATTGTGGTGTTGTTTCATTTGGGTTGTGTTTTGGGTGATTTGTTTCACAACCCTTGATGCGATGTTGTTCGATCCATGGTATTTGGGTGTGTTTGTAGGTTACAAACTATTTTTACTTCACCCTACAGTGCAAAACAAGATCAAAAATATTCTTCAAGGTAGGGGATCCTCAATATCTCCCATTTATGATCTTTGTGTGGGGATTTCATTATAAATATTTTCATTGGGTGAATGAAAAGGGTTAAAATAATAAAGATAATTAATTTGAATAACTGAAATTAATGGGTATGGGGGATATATCTCATGATTTACTGATTTGATTTATGTTGTTAATGTTGTTGTGCATGCTTGTTGCTAATACTGAAAACAACAGTTGTTAGGATCCTTGTTTGAATTGTATAGGATATGTGTCGAGAACCTTACTATGTGGTTGTGTGATCAAACCCTAAATAAAAGGATAATGAACATATATTTTCCTAATAAATTGGTTTCCCATGTAATATGTTTTGTGTGATAATACCTATGCTAAATAAAGAGGTAATGTGATCAAATCCCCTAAATAAATTATAGAAGTCCGGATGTGTTGCTCTGTGGTGTGATTGTGATTTTTGTGTTGTTTGTGTGTTGTGGGTTATTGTTTGATGGTGTAGACTGTCTAAGATTTTATGTGTGGGGAAATAATGTGGTGGTTAGTGAGGATGGATGTGACATCAGAATTTTTCAATGGTGATGATGTGTGGTGGTGGTGTACCATGTGGCGGTGTTGTGTGACGAGGCTGTGGTATGCGACGTGATGTGTAGTGGTTGTGATACACAATGGTTGTGATGTGAAATAGTTATGGTTCACGATAGTTGTGGCTATGAGGAGGTTGTGATGTGTGTTTATTGCGGTGATATGGGTTGACATGGTGTTTCACAAACATTCGATGTGATATGGGACAATTGTGGAATGGTTTTTTATGTTAGTTTCCCAGTTATAAATGGAATAAATTATGATGTTGAATTAAATGAATAAATGAATGGGTTGATAAATGAATTGAATAATGCATTATGTAAATGTGAAAGAAATTAATAAGTAATTAAAGTTAGTTGAAACTCATTAAATCTATAAATATTGGTGAACTTGTAAATAAAAGTGGGAAATATTGTGTGTCTTGTATGGTGGCTGTGTGGTGTTTCATATAAGAGTGGAAAAAACTATGAAAGTTGATGTGTGGTGCAATGGTGGTAGTGATGTGTTTTAGTTCTATTATTATGAACCCATAATCATGGTTTTGTTTTATATATATATATAAATACCATGTTTGTTTATGTGATTTCTTTAAATTCCACACCCAAGTTGGATAACCTTACCAATTCCCAAAGGTTTTTCATTTTAGTTGTTTTCCCTAACATCTAGGTCGGTGGAGATATGGATAGCTAGATATCCACTCTTCCTTGTTCTTCCTTCAATTGTGAAGGACCAGGTGTCATTGGGTGAGATGTAAAATGATGGAATATGTGTCTTTGGGATAGATGTGGTTGTTTTGGCTGTGATGAGACATGATTTATTGGCCTAGATGTCTATGGGTGAGACATGGTGTGGTGATTCCTTATAATTTCATATGATTCTAGACCATAAAATAGTGGGGTAGGTAGGGATGTGTCCCTCCCCATTTTTGAGATGGCTTGGGTGCCTTTGGGTGTGATATTATGTGATGTGGTATGTATAGAAGAGATGGAATCAAATGATGTTTGATGTTGGGGCTGAGAGTAGTAAATTAGTGGAGAAGTGGTTATAAGGTTCCTTGATTTGTTATGATATAAATTCTATATTACTATATTGGATGCATGATTTGGTGAGTGAGTCATGATGTGGTTTGGATTAGTTAGTTGACTAGTACAAGTTCTTGTTTGTTCTGTTATTTGTTCACTGTCACATTTGCATCCTATTTTCATATGTTCACTTGAGACCTTCGATATTCCTAGTGAGTATACATGTATGCTCACCCTACATATATAAACCATTTTTTTAGTTTTCCAGGATAACTTTAGAGATCAAACAAGACCTTACTATATTGGGATTTGGAGCTTTTATGGAGTTGCAACCATAAGACTTGTCTTTTTTTATTTTACTTTAGAGACTTTTATTTCGATCTATTATCATTGTAAATTCATTGTGGGATGATTTTGGGTTTATTTTATATTACATTCTGGGGTTGTTTAGTGGTTTTTTATCCTATCTCCCAATCCTATTTTATTATAAAAGGTAATTCCTCCCATATATATGATATTTTTATACCCTCGATGCTAGTCTCTAAACCAAGGCTCACTAGTGGCAGGACTCCAGGGCCATTGTATCTCTTCATTCATTTCAATATCTTTTGAGAGAGGAGGCTGTAACATGGGCGGTGACTTTGATTTAGGAGATGATTATTATGAAAAAGACAATGTATGATTGAAAACCTCTCTGATAAGGGACAATGAAGGCACTAGAGGCATCTTTCTTGGTTAGTATTAGAGACTTGGGGTTTCAATTAGAGGAGGAGTCGATGGTTGTGATCATTGCATGAAATTCATTCAAATGAAGTTCTTTCATTCTGAATTTTTTTTAACTACATGATATGTATTACTCTGATCCACAAACTACTTATATATTTATTTCTCATTGTGCATCATCATAAATTCCTTAAAAAAAGTATCATTAATAAATGTGCCATGCATTATGGATTCTATAGTGCTAGGGTTATATGTTATTATAAATATTACACATAGTGAGAATATGAGTCACATTCTATATATCTTGGGACCACATGCATCAACATGTAATTGAGTATACACAAGGTTAAAATCTTGGTCCCACAGATGATGCGGTAAAGGGGATATTCCTTATAGAGCTAGCAATATGCCTCGACATATACATAGAGTGCATGTCATCCTTCCCACATGATCACATACACCATGTACCATTATGAAAATGTCATGTAGGGTGACCCCACATGAACCTAGGAGCAATGGTATATGAAAAACTATTGGATGAGGTCTATATACAATATACATCAAAGTACATGTCTTTTATTTTGCATCAATTGCTATTTTCTATAACTCCTCAGTGGGTGTCAGAATTGGGAATATGTGTAATTTTTTATAAATATTTTTTTATATTGAAAAAATGGAAAATATCACATCATCAAACAAGGTCTTTTTTTCTAATATGTATGGGTATAAGTGATACTTTAGATTCATAAAGTTACTGATGAAGATAGATTGATTTTTTTATAGTAGACACGAATATAGTAACCCCCCTCGAAGCATACTCATTCAAGGAAGCTGGTCCTCCACTTATAGATTAGGTAACCCCCTCAACTAATTCCTAATAAAAAAATGTTTTGAGGGTCCTCCATAGGGATTAATGGACCTTGACTGATGTACACACCCCTCAGTGATGTGTGGACCTTCCACTACTTTTTTAATGGGATGATATAGAAGTATTGGAAGCTCTATAGTTTGAGTTAACTTGTTATGGAAATGTTCTAATAATCTAGGTTTCCTTCATTGTTTGATTTCTGTTGATATTAGCTATGAAAATGGAGTTTCCTACCATCCTTAGTTTTCATAACCATTAAAAGAAAATTTGATATAATTCTATTTTCAACAAACTTATTTTGTTATTCTTATTTTATATTCTTAGATAATCCTAATTTGTTTATTTATACTCAAACCTACATGGGCCCCATTATTATATGTATTGTTTCTATAAAAATTATGCAATGTACATTAGTTACTTTGGAGGGTGTTGTGCTGGTGGTGCTGATGCATAATGGATCTTGGAGGTTATTGTTACTGGTGTAACTTATCATGAATCCACCATTGGTAATACTCTTAGGATAATAGTGAGTATGGGAGTGACCCCAAATCCCACCTCAAATAGGATGTGGGTTGAATATTAGTGTAGAGGGTATAAAAATTCATAAGATGGGAGGCATTTCCCATATTATATGTTATGAAATTATAAATATCCACCAATCCACTCCATAATATGAATGAAAAACCATACCAATATATGAAATTTTATACAATGAGAAAAAAAAGTAAATAATCCATAAACTAAGCCTATCCAGTGACTACAAATACCGGCATCTCCAAAACAACCACTATAAGCTAGTAACATCTATCTCAATCACTAACTAGCTCCTTCTGAAAAAAAGAAGACATATATATAGGGTGAGAAAATAAATATACTTAGTAGGATACTTTATGAAAAATATTGTGTAAATATGGTAAAATCATACTAAATCCCAATTAATAAAAAAATTAACTAGTTACCTAAGTCAAGTAAACTACATCCCAACCTCACTAAGGCTCACTCACCAAGTAACACATAGAAGTTTGTGACAAAATATTAAAATAACACACACACACACATATATGAATTGTATCTCACATCCACTTTCCTATTTAAATATTCATCCTCACTCCAATATCTTTCATCCTGGTACTCCCATCCCCTCTATAAGTCATCCTTCCCATATCGGAAACCATATCATATATACATCACAATATCATCCCACAACTTGTGAAACTCTTCACAATTACATCATTATCACATCCCATAACATTGTAGTAAGTTTTAAATATATAACTACTCATTTAATCATGAACTATACCTCTATCTATCACAATTAGTGCACAATTCACCTATAATAATCGTAGTTAATATAGCCAGGATACATGTATTTTCTATAATTTTTATGTTTTTATAGACCAGACATACATTTATGGTAAAATTGAGATCCATCATAATATGTATGATCATATACTCTATACCTTATACCATGAAAACTAGATATTCCTACATACTATGTTACGTTTGGAAGATAGAGCATGGTGAGAGAGTATTAAACCATATATATCCTGAACATCCATGATGCTGGAAAAAACATCTAGAACCCAAGGCAATTATGGGAATCAGTTTCCCTATAGAATCAGGTGGTGGAGTGTGAGAAATAATTTAACATAATGATACTATAACACACACCCAGTCTAAGATAAACTATCCTATGATAGACTCAAAATATAACTAACATCCCACATGAAAACCTAACTACCACCACTAGGACTAGAAAGTTATTATCATTATAAGTGAAAAAGATCCAAGATTTATCATTATTAATCCTTTTTTAATTTAATAATTACCATAACTTTATCAACTTCATCATAAATTTTGGTTTAAAAATTATCCTTAATTTATCAAAACCAATGTGATTTTACAATCACCATTCCAATTTTCAAGGTTTCTTTTAGAGCATTTATCCCAACCAATTATTGGTTTCCATTTAATATATCATTACCATCATCAATACCCATATGCATAAATTCATTTAAATTCCTTACCATTTCATAATCCTAGGTATTTATGACTCAACCAAATCTAATATCAAGGAAGTAATATAACTGAAGGTAACAAGAATTCCCCCAAAACTAGAAACTAAGTAGAATAACCCACAACAAATAAAACATGATACCCCAGATCTCAACCCATTACAACCAACCTAGTGTCAACACCATCAAAATGAAATAACATTAGGAAATACAAACGCTCAACCCATTCATACTATCCCAACACTCTTTACATTAAGCCACTACTACCTCTCAACAAAAAGGGAAAATAGGAAAGCCTAAATCTCAACCTACACTAACATACCCAACCATTCTAGGTATCAAATAACAAATCCCAACAAAGGATATACCATCCTATGGTATATACATAGTAGGAAATCATATTTCCAGTACAATAAACACAAGGGGAAACCAAGTCTATAAAATTGGGGAATAAAACATAAATCAATCAAGGATAGTCATTAAAACGACATCAAACATTTATATCCAGGGTATAACATTTTTCTTTACCATCTTGAATTAACTGATTCATCATGAGAAGGTTTAAATAATAATAATCTTAAAAATAAATGGCTAATAACAACTATAATCATCCAATTAATGCAACGCCTTTCTTATTCAATAGTTTTTAAGAAAGAATGATAAAATCATTTAATATTCATCATCCAATACCTCTCTATATTCCAAAATTTACATTGCTTAACCAATTTCAATAATTCAATTATGATATATAACAAAAAAAATCATTGGAATAAAGTTTCACATTATCCATAAAATACCAGAAGGCATCATCAAACATAACATAAACCATATGTGAAACACAACACCTTTCTAATTGTTAAATTCTGGATAATAATATCTATTAATTTCAATTACACCATTTACTCAAAGAATATTTGGCATGATAATTCTACATTGACACATAAAATAAGAAGAAGTTATGAATCTTGTACCTCAATATGAAGCTTCCAACATTCCATGAATAATAATGAAAGAATTTAGATAAATATTTAATCACCTCTCTCATAAGAAACCCATGATTCCTAAGGATATCATCCCAATAATAATCCTCCATCAATAAAAAATATAAAACCACACAAACTAAAGGGAAAAAATCTCCTATATAATGACATGAGTGACTAAGATAGAGAATGAACCAATGTGGAAAAAGGAAAATCACCTCATATCACCGACAAAACAATCTCTAGAAACTGGTGTCTAAATCCAAGAAAAGGAGATTAAGAGTCCCTAAAAGTGGTCTTATATTTTCTTAGATTTTTAAGAAAGAGGTAGGAAATAATTGGAATTAAAATTAATTTATAGAATTATAAAGGATGTAATTTTTATAACATAGTGGTTTAGTAGGGGTAACCATGCTCAACAAGTATAATTAAAAAAAACCTTGATGTAATAGGGGTGGCCATTCATCAGCGGGAGTAAGTACAAACGCCCTATTGAAATCATGGAATGAATCCCCTATCTTCGCTATTTAATACTCATCCAACCCTTGGTCCGTTACAATTGATAAAACAGTATGGTGCAACTGAGACACTATGTCACAATAGTTCCCAAAATAATAGACCCAAGGGACTCAATATTTGAGACACCTCAACACAATGAAAGAACCTTGTTATAGAGAAAATTAAGAAGGTATAGACAGTGTAATCGACTCTAAATATCTATGGTGAAACTTAATTGATATTGAACAAAATCCCCTAAAATGAAAACCACCAAAAACTTCCACCCAAGGATCTATGATCTATCTCAGTAACCATGATGCATGGGTCTCCACAATAGCAGAACCAATAAACTAGCCTCCCAAAGCTCCACAACATAGAGGTTATGGACATTCTATAAAGTATATTTACATAAAAAACAAACTTTATGGAACTATACCAAGACATAATAAAACCAACCATTCCATAATGATCCTCTTATAGATGAAACTCCAATTTCTATATACACTTATAGTTCTCTATCCTTTCCCCAACCTCTCTGTTCACTCAAAAACACAGAGGAAGGGATTTGGAAGAACAATACCCCTACACTATATACCTTTCAAATGATTATAATCCTTGATAATCGAAAAAAACATGAGAAGGAAAGAAAGGGAAGGTCCAAAGACAATCACCCCATGAGATACCTCTCAAGTATATCCCCATAAAAAAATAAAAATTAACTCCTCATAAAAAAGATCACATAATCAACCAACATCATCCATATAATAAATAAAATAAGTTCATACATATCATCTAAATAAATCAAACAAAAAACAACCCAAGGTATTAAGAAAATATTTATGAATCAAATTACCAAGTACACTCCTTCAATCCACCGTGTCCCCGCATGATATAAACTAAATTAATAACATGCCAACAAAACACATTCTACCGACTGTCCTAAATATCAACAGGTAATTCTTAAATGTATTATCATTTTAAACCTATAACTCACTATTTTAAATGTCTTATAAATTTTTATAAAGATACCTATTAAGTTATGACACATGGAATATTTCATATATCTAGTCCATCTATGAGGGAAGTGTTAAACTATAAAAAAAAGATCCAACACACTTTGACACCTCAAAAAGTATAAAAAATTTGAATAAATATTACTCCCATGATAAAACCTATACTCCCCTTAATGAGAATACACCTCCAAGAACACATGATCTATAATATAAATCAGTAGAGTCATATTCCTGTGATCAACATTGGATTTCTGATGATCTTGAGTGCCCTTTATCTAGCATTAATAACCAGTGACATCTCTATTGTGCTCTACACCAATTTTAATCCATTAATATTTGAATCTATGAATTAGGTCCAACAAAATGAAGATCATAAAGTTCAGTCATACTATGATTTAAATTAATCCATTCCAATGGCAGAGTGATAACTATTGTTATTAAAAAACTCAACCAAGGGTAAGCGCTTCAACCATGATCCTAAAAAATCGATGATTCTTACATACAAAATGTCTTTCAGAGTCCAAATAGTATGTTCTATATAACCATCCATCTATGGATGATAGAAAGTTTCAAGATATAAATAAGATCCAAAATCATGTTGAAGACCTCTATATGCATGGTAGGTGAAATGAGAATCATGATAGAAGATGATCATCTTTGGAACCCCATGTAATCTCACCACCTCCTATAAATATTGGCTTGATAAATCATCCATTATGTTTGTCTCCCTAATCATAAATAAGTGAGATGAATTCATCAAATAGTTGATAATCACCCATATAGTTTCCCATCCTCCCTACGATCATGGTAAATTGGGACTAAAGTCTATCGATTTGTCCTCCCACTTCCATTGTTGAACATCAAGTGACTAAAGAAAACCATTGGGAATATGATGCCCAAAATCACCTTTTGGTAGAATAAATATCAAGACACAAACTCGATAATTGATCCCTTCATACCAAACCCCAAATACTAAACTCTCAAAGAGTGATATATCTATTATATTTTAATACTTACTGATAAAGTTTAAATATATAACTCATATAGAGCCACCTCATGGATCATTGAAGGAACTAAGAGCCTCCTTTATAACAACACCCGATGTCAATAATCCATGGACCGTACCTCATAAGAATCACTATAAACATTTCAATCTCACCGAAACTATACCTAGGAATCCACTATTTAGGATTCCTCCACTCACTACATTAAATAAAGCTATACCATCATCTAATAAATACACCGTCTAACATCAACTACTCCCATATCAAGGTTAATCACTGATATCTCCTCCATCACTCTCCGTGAATCTCTAGAATCATTCAAAACCTCACTACAAGACTTCCTTCTCAATGTGTTTTCCACAAAATTTCTTTTTCCCAATGTATAAGAAATTTCAAATTCATAAACCTAGAATAATTTCACCCCCACCATTTCCACAAGATAAAATCACACTGGGGGAATATTAACCTCAATCCCTTGTAATATGTGAAGACCACATAGTTCTCACTGATGAGGTAATTACAACATAATTTTAGAGAAAACACAAAAATATTAATATTAAGATAATGAGAAACCTAGTTACACTTATGAGGCTATTACTACCAAGACCCATGGGAGATAAATGATCTTTTCTACATCAGAACACAACCAAATCCAAGATGTAAAGAATCGCAATAAACCTCAAACAATGCTTACTTATATTGAAAATGATGAATTGATTAACTCACTATATTGTAATTTAAATAACCAAAATAGTCTTGGCACTTTTCAGTCCATAAAAAATCTTAATCCAATCGGCTCAAAGCTATTAGAGGAGTCACAATCCAATAGAAGTCAAGTATGAACCTATTGTAATATCTTACGAGACCTAAAAAACTCTAAATCTCCACAATATTATCCATGGATAAAAAATTAATAGTTGTCTCAGTCTTATAAGGATCCATAAAAAATCTATTTTTATATATGATATACCCCAACAAATGAACCTCATGGGTCCAAAACATATACTTTGATAGCTTCCCAAATAGTTGATGATGACAAAGAATCCCCAAAATATCTCACAAATACTCCCCATATTCCTACTCAAACTCATAATATTCAAGGATTTCATCAATAAAATCCACCATTAATGCATCTAAAAATTAATAGAATGTATATTTTATCAATATCTTGAAGAAAAATGGGTTTTACATCTAATTGAATTACCATGAACTCATATCTTCTATAATGAAATATGAAATAAGTATTTGGGATATCCTCATGTTTTCCCACATATAATGATATCTTAGAGAAAAATAAATCCATGAGAACAATCTATATTCCTTGATTTTAGAGAACAAGTCCACAATCCATAGGCAGGTATAATGTTTCTTCACTATCACCTGATTCAAGAGATGATTATTGATACACAATCACAAATTGCTATCTACCTTCATCTCAAACAGAACTTGCGTACCCCAAGGTGACACACTAGGGAAAATAAAACCTAACTTTAGAATATCATCAATATAAATTAGCAGTTTTTTTAACTGAAAAGGTAGCATCCTATATGGCTAAATAGATATTAGAGAGATCCATGACCACAAATCTATCTCAAACTCAACCTCACTTTGAGGGGGTAACATTATAACCGATTTAAGAAATACATGAAGGTACTGTTATATAAATTTTATAAACACCAATGGTTGATCCTCAATTGAAATCAACATCATATTAGTTATAATGGAAGAAAAAGACTCAATATTCCTCTGACCCATCAGAGGGTCTCAATTGCTAACAAATACTACAGGATCTATATCAACATTTTTGAATACAACTCCCCTCCAAAAGAAATAAATATTTTCATGCATAGAATTCAACTATTTCATGATGAGGGTGACTTCATATAACTATATCCTCAAATATATAAATTATTCCCAAATGAGATTATTCCATAAAATTTACTTATAATCTCTACACACATCATATAAACTTGATCTAAGTCAAACTGGCATAGTTAATTCCAAGGGATTGTGAAGCCTCTCCTCTAAAAGACACAAAGAATGGGAAATAAAAAGTGCAATAAGAGAGTGTGTAGCTCCTGAATCAAATAAATAATACAATAAACAAGAATATAAGAAGATAATACCTCATAAAACATCTAGTTCACATGAAACTAACAAATATAAGGAATTTATATGGACACATCTGACTCCAAAACCTCTTTGAACTTGATGAAGACCACCTATATTATTTCACTCTAATATCTTCCCATTAGGATGAAATTAATCACAGGGATATCCTCTGCATACCCTATACCCTCTCTAATGATCATAACATAGACCACCCTACCATCATTGCTACCACAAAGGATATTACTACAATTTCTAAGCTTATAGTGGGATTCCAAACCCATGGTGACTACTAAGGACGGTTGGAAAATCATGATTATGATGTCCATGACCTATTTATGAAAAAAATCCACATTTTATCTCCCATTAGGGGTTTAAGAGCTACCAACCATAGTGAAACTGTCTAAAGAAGGCTAGTAATAACTCCCCACTATCTGAAAATTATTGAAACTAGGGAATTGAGAATATATGGTCACATATCCTCTATGTGGAGAGTCTTGATAACTCCCCTCTCACAATGATCTAGTCTTATCCAATATCCCCTTGACAACCTCTACCTTCTCTAGCATCTCAAGATATATTAGTAATATGAAGGAGATGACCTAACATTGAATATATGGATGCAAATCCTCTTTTAAATACCCTTTTCTAGACTTATAATTTAGAATAAGGTTTGAAGAATAATGAGATAGGTTCTTATATTGAATACCAAAGTTCCTCATTCTAAAATTCCCCTATAGGAGAGTAATAATATTTTGATGAAAATACACCTTCACTGTTGTTGAAAGAAACTTATCTTGAAATTGATCACTAAAATTATCCCATGAAATGAATAAACCCCCACTATCCCTAAGAAGGAAGAACCACCACTTCAGATAATATCCACCCATCATAATGACATCCAATAAAATATAGTGATACCTCCAAGAATGTATCAAGATGAAAGAAATATCTAACTCCTCCAACCCAAACTCGATATCCTAATCCTAAATGGATCCATCATAATTATGTATGATATATCACGAAAACATATGAAGAATCTTCCAATAAGCATCATCATTATCGATTTGAACTATGTATTGATATATTGGCACATGCTTCTAAAAGTAATTGATATAAACCTAATGAAGACATTGAACGAAATCTATACTAGCAAAAAAAGAAATTATCAGAGACACTTTATACCTAGAACATGGAGTACTTAATAATAATTAATTTATATTCATCCTAATTCCCAAATTCTACCTAATTCTGTCACTGGTGCAGACAACCATGATGCATGATTATCACCTAGACTACTACCATTTAAGAAGAATCACTTCCCCTAATATTATTAGTAAACTTAAGATACTTTTATCTGATCCTGGAGGGCCCTAAAATCCCATTTCATATCTAGTATCCCTTTCATACATCACTTTCTAAGTTTAATTAATACTATTTACCTACTAATCCATATAGTCATCACTTATACTTATCTCCAAACTTCATCCTATCTATCAAGGAAATTATTTTATACCACTATTTCATAACCTTCCTCCATTGGAACCCCTTCTGGGCTAACAATGAAGTTGAGAGTGACCTATGATGGCATAATCCACTAGGTCATAGGTTGGAATAAAGAACTGAGATTATAAAAATGATTGAAATGGGGTGAATTACCATCAATATATCCCAGGAAATGATAAACATACACTAATAAAAACTATGGAATTAATAAACTGTCACATTAATATATTAAATTTCATATAATGTAGAAACAAAAGGACATAATCCATGAACCAAGACTAGGTAGTGATCATAAAGACCAACAACACCTGAACAACCCCTGTGAGTTAGAAATTTCGAGTTAGATCCCCAACCATATCATGTGGACCTTAAAATAATATATATATATATATATGGATGAGTATATAAATACACTTAGTATGATCCTTCCCAAAACCTCTCATGAAAATATGGAAGAATCATACAAAATCCCATCAAATAAACAAAAAAAAAATAAACTTTTTAATTAAGTTTGGTAAACTAAATATTAATATCACCAAGGCTTGTTCACCAAGAAACAAACATAAGTAGGTAACATAATATAAAAATTACCCACACATAAACACACACACACATACACACATGTATATGAATGTTAACTCATATCCTCTTTTCCACAAAACTTGTTATATGAACCCTAACTTCCTACATCCCAATGATATCATTCCATACATAAGACATCTTGACCATTTGGAAAACCATATTACAACCACATCATCATGTTATCCAAAAACCCATGAAACTCTTCAAAATTATATCATTATCAAATCTCATAACCATATAATAATTCTGATATCCATCATATCTCACGCAATCATGCACTATGCTTCAAACCATTTTTGAATGTACACAATAAAACTATAATAACCATAGCTATTTTATTTTTGATACCTATATACGTTATAACGTCAAGCTGCTACAACATGAAATTAAATTTATGGTAAAATTAAGATCCATAAAAAACTATATCACCACTTACATTATACCTTATTTTTTCATAGATACGATATTCTTATATATTATGCTATATCTAAAAGATAGTGAGGGAAAGAGAGTATTCAACCACACATATCCTTGATATCAAAGATATTGGAAAAAACACTTGGATCCCAAGTCCATTTTGGGTTTAGAATGACCTACCGAATCAGGTGGTGGAGCATAAGAAATAATAGAACATAATGATAGTACAACACACATCCAGTCAAAGGGAAACAATCCTACCCTAGACTCAATCTATAACTATCAAATCACGTGACAACCTGAATACAACCTCTAATACTAGAAAGTTATTCTTATTCTAAGCACACAAGAACCAACATTCATCATCATTAATCCTTTTGTAATCTAATAATTACCATTCACTTTATCAGCCTCATCATAAATTCAGGTTTAACCATTAATATTAATTCATAAAAATTAAGCTATATTTGTAATGATCATCCCAATTTTATAAGTTTTATCCCCTTATGTAAGAGTATTTTCCTAATAAATCCTTAGTTTTGATTTAAAGTATCATTACTATCATCAATACCCATCCTAATCAATTTATCGAAATTCATTTCCATTCTATAATCCTGGGTATTCTATGACCTGGCCAAATATAATCTCACATAAGAGATATACTTAAAAGAAAACAAGTATTCCCTGATAGGAAAAAAATAAGAACAAAAACCGATAAAAAATAGACAAGATCATCTCTCAACCCATACCAAGAAACCCATCATCAGCCCCATCATAATGAGCAAGATTCAGTAAATCCCAGCTCTCAACATGTGCCAATTAACCCAAAACTATATACATAAAGCCACTACCACCACTGAACAAAAAGGAAAACAATGAATCCTAGCTCTTAATATATGAAAACCTACCCAATTATAAAATATATCACATAAAAATCACATAAATTTCTTTACCTTCACATGGTATATACATAGAAAATATCATATTTTTAGTACAAGAAACTTAAGGGAGAACCAAGGCCATAACATCAAGGAATACAATATAAAGTAATAAATTCAAGGTTTTAAAATAGCCTCAATAATTTATATCTATTTTAAAAAAATTTCTTTTACCATCTCTAATTAACCAATTTATTATGAGTAGGTTTCTATAACAAGGAACCTAATAATTAGTGGCTAATAACAAATCTAATAAACTTATAAAGGAAATTCCTTTATTATTCAATAGTTTTAAGAAATAAAGATAAACTCAATTAATATGACCATTAGTTACTAATTTATCTTATTAAATTTACATTTTAAACCAATTTTAGAAAGTTAATTATTCTAAACAACAACAGTAATTATAGTAATCAAGTTTCACACTATCTATAAAATATAATGAGGCATCAAAAAACATGACATAAACCACATGTGAAGTGTAATAACCAACCAATTATTAAATTTCATATTATTATCTTCATTAAGGGTAATTCTATCTTTAAATCAAATAATATTAGGCATGATACTTCCAAATCATTACATAAAATATGGAGAAGTTAAAATTACCTTACCTTGATATATATCTTCTAACCTTCCCCAAAAAATAACAGAAGAATGGATATAGGTCTATAATCACCTCTCCCATAAAGAACCCACAATACCTAAATAGGACATCCCTTAAATAATCCTCCATCAATTAGCATCGGGAAACCATAAAAAAAAAATTAAAAAAACTTGTCATATTATAAAGGTTGGGGAGGAAGCCTCATTTATTATTAAAGTAAATAAAAGACCTCTTTAATTGGGTAGAGGTAGACCCATTACATATCCCAAAGGCCTAGTGGTCATTTATCCCATTACGTGGCCCGTAGGACCATTTTTTTAGCCCAAGACCCATTCTGTGAATAGTACTGCTACAGTATCCGTGCTGCTACAGTACCACAGTACCCTTCCACCGCCACAGTCACCTACCTCCGCTATAGTGTCCACCATTGCTACAGTGCACCGCTGCTACAGTATGATACTGTACTACTGCAGGGGATCAGGAGTCACTAAAAAAGATCCACTGGTCACTTAGGTTTTGAAGGAAAAGAAAGAAAATAAATGTAATTCAATGGGACTTTCGAATTTATACATGATGGAAATTTGATAACACAATAATGAAATAGGGGTGGTGATACCACAACAATTAGTATTTTTACAAATCCCTGGCATAGCTAGGGTGGACCTTTCATAATGGATCCAACTACATATTTCCTCTAGAGATAATGGCATAGAAATCCCCAATCTCACCCATTTAAAACTTATTAAACCCTCATTCTAATATAACTGAGGAAACACTATGGCATAGTTAAGAAACCATTATTTAATATCCCCCAAAATGAAATATCCAAGCTACTCAATCTCCAATAATTTTCTTTACAACCTTAGAACCATGACATAAGTCCCCTTAATAAGAAATATACAAGGAATACAACCCCAAGCTCTAGGGTGCAACTTAGAAAACTTTCTACATCAATACCAAAAATTAAAACCACAAAAACCAACCACTTAGGGCTTCATGATGCATCTTGGGAACCGTGACGCATAAGACTCTAAAATAGTAGATAAATCAAACCATTATCCCAAGTCTCTATAGTGTAGAGTCGATGGAAACATTATGAATACCATTCATAGAAATAAAAAAACCCCTTAAAACTACACCATGCCATAACCAAATGAACCACACCACAATACCCCTCTTACTTATGAAATTCTAGCTTCAACTATACTTATACCGCTTCATCCTTTCACTAATACCTCTAATAACCCAAAAATACAAAGAAAGGTATCTAGAAGAATAATTCTCTCAAATCACTTGATTCATGTCGGAGTGTCTGGTTACCAATTTTAGTTGTTTGATATTCGTATTCACTATGGGATAATTGGCCTTGTAATTTACCCTTGTTTGTTATAAATTTATTTATTGTATCGTTTGAATATTTAGTGTGTCTCATGCATGTTATACTCTAGTTTGTTATTTATCACTCTTTAATTGTAATATATTATTATATAAATATGTTTTTGTATGTAGATTATATAGGTTAAGGCCTCTTGTATATGCGATATGCCTTCTTGGTGTTATTCGCCAGACCCTGCTCTATTAAAGGTTGGATTGGGGTAAGATACTCAAATTACTGTCTGCCCAGGTAGGGTCTTGGTGGTTTAGATTTTTTCTTATATAAAAAAAATGATATTCTAGTGAACACATACCAAAATAATAAATTAAACAATAATTTAAGACCAATATATATTAATCATTCCATTATGACAAGACAATCAAGACTTTTTAACCCAATAATATGACCCTTTTCTAAAATAATGAGATTAATTATGATCATAGACATCTTGTAACCTCAAATATAAAATCCACTAATGTCATAACAATATGATTACATCAGATAGTTAATATGTTTCTTTTGGATTTAATAAATTTTATTATATGACATTTTGAAATAAATCAAGTTTAGGTTGCCTATAATTTTTGGAAATATCTAAATATGTCTTTATATTATCTTTAGTCTTGTTAGGTTTGTTTAACATAGTATAAAATATGTTATCAAAATAGTTCATCTCAATATTTATTACATCTATCATATGATGAACCATAAAATCATACCAACATGGTAGATCACAAAAAATACTTCATTTTTAACCAACTATGATATCTACTAAAGAATCCTATTTTTATTAGTTTATAATTGTTCATAAAGAAATGTGAGGATATGATGAGATGATATATTTCACCAGACTACCTAATATTATTGCTGGAGAAAAATATTTCAACTATAAATCTTATAAAATTATTTATATTTATTTAAAAAGGATTATCGGAAGAAATATTCACTGATAGTAAAAAAATACTTTCTTCTATTGAAAGGAATAAATGATTTACTAATACCCATATAATATGGTCTAGATTTATAACCATGTGTACTCTATCTAGATAACATACTAAATGCCTGAAAGTCACTAATTTTTCAATATAACGAAACTCTCATTATTAATTTTTATAATATAACTATATCTTTTTTTATTTTCATGATAAATATATAATAAATTTAGCCTATGAATCAGTTCTTTCAAATAAATATCAATATTCCTCTTTGGATATCTTGTAATTAATAGTGCTAAATATATATATCGTATATTAATAAAAAACTAAGAAGGGAAATTTTATGGAGTTATGAAAAGAGGCTAATAATAATATTGACTACCATAAGAACCAAAAGGATAAAAATCATATCTAGAAAGACTTAATATTATATTATGGGGTTTTGAAGAAAAATGTGGATGTAACTTATCAAAATTTTTCCACAAATAACCTTTATAAGGATGATTTAATATTTCATTCATAGTCATATTGGATATATGCTATTTCATAAATTAATATGTGTTGTGAGATAAAAAAATGTGTTTCAATCTATGTGTAATTAGAAAATATGTCAATTTTTCTATAGGAGAAAGTATAGATTTTCCATGTTGAATAAATATGTACGTTGATTTTTCACATGTCAGACAATTAAGTAAAGACTCATAATGACTATTATATAAGATTAAATAATTTGAATAGACATGAATATTTTGAAAATTAAGACCAAAATTATGGATCACATTTTTTTCTTTCTTATAAATTTGTAGTTAGCATATTTCCCTCAGGAAATAGTTATTGAAGAAAACCAAATATTCAATCAAAAGAACTGCTTGAAATTCAAAAATATAATTTTTAGGCATAAATTTCATAACAACTTCTAATTTTCTTATGTTTCATCCATGATATAAGTATTACTTGATATATTTTAACAATTCTTAAAATTTTGATTCATCTAATTCATAATTAGACTTATTATTCTTAATTTATTTTTCTTGAAAAGATAGGTTAACATCCTCATGTACTATGTTTTGAAACTATGATGGATCGAGAACAAAAAATTGCATTAAACGTTCAATTAAATTCACCATGTTGACATAAAAAACACAATCAACACCAAAACCAAATCATAATAAATGAAATTTAACAATATCAAATGCTTCAAATATCTAGAGATCTCATTCATACAAGGACACTTATTTATCCCTTCTGGAAAAAATTTTGGATAAGATGATGCAAATAGAGTAAATGATTCACCACCCTCAATATATACAATATTAATAATAGAACATTATGGAGTTTTTATTAACTTATCCAATCTTGATCTTAGTATAAAAACTATCATCCATTTCCCTTGTTCATATGTTTATAAATAAATAAAAATAATTATATTATGAAAACACAAGTAATTTTAAAATATATTTTCCATTAATTTATATTATTTTTCATTTACAAATTAATTAATATTTTATTTATCATAACTTATTAAAAACATGATTTAATTTTTTTAAAAAATAATTATTAAAATTTTATTATTATTATTATAATATTTATTTTAGTTATTATTTTCACATGAATTCAACATATTTTTATTAGTTTAGAATATTTTTTATTATGTTACTTGTGTCTATAATTTTATTATGTTATTATCATTTATTATAATTTTATAATTTTTTTTTGTTTTTTATAAATATTTTAATAATTATAATTTTTTATTACTCTTTACTATTTTTCTTATGTTTTCTATAATGCTAATTTTTATTAATTCATCATAATTTTTCATTTTTCATTTATAAATATTATAATTTAAAAGTGACTATTTTTAATTATTTTTTATTAATTTAAATCAATTATTTGTAATTTATAACAATTTATATATTTATTAACTAAAATTTTAACATCATAATAATTTAAAGTCAAATATTTTTTACTCAATTAATTTGTATTAATTTATCATAATAAATATTATAAACTATATTTTTATTTATTTTAAAGGAATTTAATAATTTCTATGAATAAGGTTGATGTTGATAATGGGAAGACGATTCATTTCCCTTAAATTGTGCTGAGAAAGGGCTTGATGATCATTGCCTTCCCTTATTCGATCTTAGAGATGAATTAGGTTTCACTCATGATTGAATCACACATGATGGTTCTTTAGAATTTGTTGAAGTTAATACAAAGGTCCTTGAAGAATGAATTATGGATTATAAGTTCTTGATTCTAATACGTTTGATTATTTTATAGAAGTAGAATCCATGGAATCTCGATGGAATATAGAAATATATTCTTCAAATATGTAGCTTTGATGGTAAGAACATTGTATCAATAGGTAAGGAATTATACCAAAACTTTTTCTATTTATATGATCTTAAGGAAATGGGTTGGGGTTATGGTTTTTTCCCCTCAATTAGAGAATATTGATAATTCATGATTGGGACACTCTTTTTGATCCTGTGAAGGTAAAAAATTCCGTTACCGAAACATGGATTACATTTTTAACCTAAATTGGTTCTTCTAGAATCTTCAAATTTCATGGGACATTTCTTCATCCATAGGTGTTTTAATCAATATTGATTGGTAGAATAAGTATTCTTATTATGGTAACTTTGGAATGATTTTAGTTTGTATAGATATCTTCTCTAATTTGATTGAATCTATTATTTTTGTTGCCACTCATTTTAAAATTTAATAATCTATTAAGTGTGATAATTTCCCTAAATTATATTATAATTTTAACTCATGTTGGAAAAAAATCCGCTATGGTAAATTTGAAGTGTTTTTGGGTGGCTTGTGTTTGTTGAGATAGAAACAATGTGATTTTTGACTAGGTATGGTGAAAAACATGAATAAATAGGTATGGAATCTCTGAAAGTGGTACAAAAAATTTCTTATAGAAGGCGGCATTATTTCCTAGTGTTTATGATAATTTTGGGCCTAAAAAATATATATTGGTTTATGCAAAAGGAATGATTTTAAAATAGAAAATTTTTGGACCACATAGTGCCTAAAGAAGTTTGTGGTAGTTTTATTGTAAAGGAATTTATGCCACATAATATATTTACTAGGAGAACCATATAGAAAGTATGTGAAACTGAGAAGAGAAATTAATAAAGGAATGAATTCCACTTGGAATAAATTCTTTGAAAACCATAAATGGAGTTTTCTATTTGTGGTTTAAGGTGGCGAATTAGAGTCCCCTCTAGAGGGAGTTTTCATTTGCAGATAAAGGTGGTGTTTTAGAGGCCACTACAAGGTGAATCATATGCTTTGCGAACTACATAGAGAGAGAGGTTCGCTGTAAATGAAAATATGTAAAGAAGTTAATTATAATTATAATTATTGGGTTTTATAGGTATCATTTACAATAAATTTCCCCTAATAACTTGATTAAATAGAGTTAATTTAATTAGAGAGAATAATCACTAGAAGAATCCAGATAAGTTCAAAAAAAGTTTGTGGGGTAGTTCAGATCATGAAGAAGGCAGTCTGAAAAGAATGATCAGTTCATGGAAGTTATTTATGGGGCACTCTAGTCCATAAAAGATAATGGGTTCATGAGGAATAATTCATCTATGAGGTAATTTTTTCTCATGAATTACCCACTCTATGTGGCGTAGGGGTTTCGTAAATTTTTTAAAGAAGTCCTCAAAGGGAAAAACATTGTCCGTGAAAGGTTTATCTGCAAGAAAATCACAACATGGTGAAGTGTATTTAATCATTTTTGTGATTGTAGAGATTTATGTAATAGTTATGTGTGAAACATTTATGAGGTGTTTCTGATCAATAGAATAACCATATAAAGGATGAGTGTGTACACTTAATTTGAGAGAGAATTGTGCTTTCAAATTTTGGTTGGATGTAAACTAGGAGGGATAATGAGTCTGCTCCGAACTTTGTAAAAAAAAGTATTCTATAGTGTATTTGGTACATTGGAACATTTAATTTTTAATATCCTTGGATATATCCTAGTATAGGTGAACCAAGTAAATTTTTTGTGTTTCATGTAAGCTTTTATTTATGCTCATACATTTCTATGAGAAAAGAAGAGAATAGTTTTTTTGTTTAACGATGGGACTATATCCAAAGGGGAATTAGTTTTAATCTTTCACATCCCAATTCACCACACATATTAATATATTTAACCTATTTGGATCAATAACTCAATTGGGAAATTTTTAGGTAAATTTCATAAAAATTTAATCTATGGAACCGATAAAAATATTGGTCATTTGATTGATAATTTTAAGTTAAATTGAGTGTGGATGGTACTGCTATTAAATGTGGATGCTTTGGTAAGGCCTCACAATCTATTTTGGAAGTAGGGAATACTTATACTGTCATTTTTTCTAGTACATAGTCTATTAGAAGATATGATTAGGCTTGTGTTGGGTAGGTATTAGATCACCATAATGACTCTTTAGGGTTTAGTTTCATTTAAGTGGTGGTGATAGAGTTCCTTATATTTTACCTAGGGATCAAAGGAGTAAGCCTATTCCATGGGAAAATTCAGCTATTGATATAATGATTTTGAATTTTTTCAAACAAGGACCAATAAATTATGAGGATGATCACTGGATCTTAGAAAATGATGATGAGATGAAATTTTATTATTTACAATCTTAATAATTTCTTAACTCGAAATATATTAAATGTAAAATGGATTTAATACTCTTGGGTGTTAAAAATAGAAGATATATACAAATAGATATTCAAATAGAATTAGGACTAGGAATACTGTCCAGAATCATTTTCAATGGGAATCAACTAAAGTGGTCACAACCTTGTGTGAAACTATAAAAAACTCTTCCAAACAAGATTCAATCAAGGTAGTGGGTTTTACCATTATAAATGAATAAAATTGTAATATTTCTGTGAAAGAACATAAAATGTCTCATAATGTTTCTAGGAACCCTATAGGGTTTTTTTATCTCCATCCTAAAGAGAGGTAAATATAAAATTTTTATAGGTAATGGATGTTACTTTTACAATTAAGGATACAATTTGTTTAGCCGATCAATATACTTCAAGTATAAAGGCAATATTTTTTTATGAGAAAACCTCACTATCCCAGTTGATTGATATTTCTACACAGGATATTTCCCATGTGTAAAGTGGGTCTAAACAAGGAATTACCTATGATATGGATTGTGGGAAGGCTACAAACATAATTTTGATTGAAGTAAGTATGGATGCAATTAATAAGTATTTTAAGTAGGTACCCCTCTAGGATAAAACATGAGGTCAGAAAGCAGTAGTGGATTCTACCACTAGGATGGAGAAAAGATATAGAGTTAATTTATTATCTATGATTAACCCTATCAATTTATCTATAAATGATTAATCAATTCCAGAAGATGCGAAAATTATCATGAAAAGAGTTATTTCTTTTTCATAGATCCAAATAAAGTGATGAGTCTCTAAGGTAAAGAATAAAATTATTCTTACTCCCAGGAACCCACTATAGTAATGGATGATGCTGTTATTGTTAGTGTGATAACTGAGGTTACATAGTCTTTAAAACCTCTAGAGGAACCTATCACATCCCACAATAAATACCTAAGAATTTTATTCAACCGGAAAGATATTGTTCCCTTTAATAACTTGAACGATAGAAATATAACCTCTATAAAGGAGGATTATGAAACTTTTGACATGGGAAAATAGATTAACCTTTAGAAAACTCTTAAATGGAAATGTGTCCAACACCCTTATAGTATAATTACTCCACAGAATGTGGGAAATATATATTAAAAAGTTTGTTTGATATTGATATTTTGGGACATTTTTAGAGTGTTTCTTATAGGTTGGTGATGCCCTGATTATATTGGAATCAACGATGGCTAGATGATATAAATATAAAGGAGGTCTATGCTTTTATATCGGAGTGTGACAACTTCATGTTGCAGCTTCAAGTTGTTTTTATGATTATTATTTAGGGTTGTTAATTTTTTCAAGTCATTCTTTGATAATTTCCACCACATCATAATAAAATTTATATAATTAAATACTATTTTGTAAAATTCCTTTTATATTGTATTATTTTTATAAATTTTAACTAATTTTTATTATTTTAGATTAACAATTCAATAACTTATTTGATTTTATTAATTTGTTACAAATAAATATTTACTATTATGTTATATTAATTTTTAATTAATATATTATATAAGTTATTTAAAAATTCATTTTATATTTTTAAGAATTATATTTTTAAGTTTTTATTAAATTATTTCTGATTAAATTTTTATTACTTTTTTTCCTTAATTATAAATTATATTTATTAACAATTATTATTTGCGCTTTTTTTGTTATGATTTTAATTAATAAAAAATAAATTATAATATTTTTACTATTAATTATGTAAAATATTAATGGAATAATACAAATTAATTATAATTTTTAGTTAATTAATTAATTAATATATATATTAATTTATTATAATTATTAATTTTAATTTATTTTCATTAATTATACTAATTTCTATTAATTCTTAATAAATTTGATTATTATTAATTAAAAATTTATTAAATCCTTTATAATTTTAATTATTTTATCTCAATTTTTACTATTTTTTTTATTTTAGATTATTATTTTTGTTACTAATGTAGTTTTTATTAACTTATTAACAATAATTATTTATTATTATCTTATAATAATTTTTTTATCATTATGATATTTAAGTAAATTGATAAAATTACTATTCTTTAGTTATATATTTTTTTATTTAACTATTTGTAATTTATTTTTGACATTTTTTATTTCTAATTATAATTTTTTGTATTTTATAGAAATAAGTAATTTTATTATTTATGTTGACTTAAAATAATAAAAAATAATTTAAAAATATTATCATTTTATAACTAAAATATTAATTTAATAATGTTTTTACTAATTATTTTTTTATATTATAGTAATTTTTTTTATTTTTATATTACAATACATAATAAATTAAACTATTAATAACAAATTAATTAAATGAAAACTATAAATAATGAAACAAAAAACTATTTTTTATTAATTTATAATTATATTACAATTTATATACTATAAAATCAATTTAATAGTAACTCCTAATAATATTTTTTAAATTTTACTAATGATTTATTATTTATATATTATAAAGCTTAATAAATTAGACTAATAATAATAAACTAATGAAAAAAATAATTAATAAATTATATAAAGAATCAAATAAAAACAAATAAAATATTAATGTTAAAAACAAATGTTTAGAATATTAGCTTTCAATGGAAGAAAAAATAAAAAACTAACTCATAGATGGCAGTTCTAGATCACTATAACCTTTAGGGATTTTTTTATGAGAGAAATTGAGCAAATGGGTAGGAAATTATGAGGAGGAATAATTAGGCCTACGAGCTAAGTAGATAAATTTTTTTCAATGGAAAAATTAGTCACAAAAAGTTCACTATATTATTTTTAATGGTATATATTTGAGACATTATAGGGTATTAGAGACGTGTATTTTTAATAGATCACCCGTTTTTCCCAAATAGGGGTTTCCATTTTTAATTTTTTTCTACTTTTATGGAAATTATTTGTGACATATGGAGTCTGTAAAAAATAACCCATTGTCGTCTTAAATTGCCTTATGAAACATGTGTTTTACGATGAAAAAAATAGTCCATCACAATTAATAACATATTACCATGAATTTCACTATTTTGTCACAAATAATAGTTGTGCTACACCCAACATGTATTCCTACTAAGAATATTTATGACAGATATGTATAATTTATTTTAAACAAGTCTTTCCCATTGAAACTATTTGTAACAGACTTAGAATCCATCACAACTGGTCATCTTTAATATTATTATTCGTAATAAAATTTGTTTTCATCGCAAAAACATTTCCTCAAATCCACTTTTTGTGATAATCATATGATTCATCACAAATACTCCACCACAAAAAGTGATTTTTTGTAGTGAATGAATAGTTAGGAAAATACAAGAAACATTATATATATTTCTTTATATATAATCAAAATACTGTTAGCAACATCATGGAATAGGGTTTGCGACACAAATTCATATGGTGAAACAACCATTTTATTTTATAAAGTGATAATGTACAAAATGACCATCACATAACATAGTCTGTAATATTGACACCGTGTCAACTGCATTTTGCTGCCAACATAGTGAAAAAGGCCGAGAGAAGAAAGAATAAGGAATCCATAGTCATTGATGTCAGGGAGATTCCAACAAGACAACATGTATACCCCTAAGGGACATGAATATTCACTTATACACATTCCTTACTAAATTAGGAAAGTGGAAAACTAATTGTCCACATAGAGGAATATCTAGGAGAGAAGAAGGAAGAAAAAGATAGTAGGAACTAAAATCTAAGTGTCTCTTGAATAAGGTGGTTTAGGGGGGGATCTAAATGCTTCACTTATCCTCATGAAATAATCAAAGGCACATAAAATACCACATGTAGTGATCATTTTTTACCTGAGGTATATGATTAGTGCTTTAAAATAAAGAAGATACCTTAAGGAAAATGATTTTAACTCATGGATAGATTTGCAGTAGTTAGAATTTCTTGTTTTATTCATTTTCATTCTATCATGTAATTAAAAATGTTCTTCTTCCACTATTTTGCACTCTATTTATAGGGAGATATAACACAATATAATTAGTCCTAAGATTATGGAAAATATAGTTATTGAGTTTGGTTATATATATTTAATTGTTTCTTAGTCCATTTTCTTAATTTGAGAATTCAATCTATTGTTTGACATGGGTCACTAAAAGTTTCCTACCATTTCTATTCATAATTATTCTTTCTCTATATTGATGGTTCATTCAAGCTCCCACTTTCATAGATTTCAAGTATATTATTAGAGAACAAGGTGGTTCTATCAGATAAATCCATGATAGTGGTTATGTGAATTCAGGTGCACTATGATAGGGTCCTAAGGATCAATTAACACTCAATCAACACAAAAAAGAAGACAAAAAAACTAAATTTCCATGATCTTCCACTTATTATTTTGAAAAAATGTATAATAAAATGAATAAAATTCATTTAAACCTTGCACTGATGATGCCTCAACTATTTTCTTCAACCATAATTCTTGATGAATATCTCTAAGAGGAATCCAAAACAATCCCTCATCAGTAGTGTATCCATGAACCAATATGAATCACCTAAAGTACGGGTGAGACTCTCATCACACCCAAGATATTCTATTATCTCACTTGGGAAAAGGGTTGGGTGAAATAGAGGTTAGAAGAATCAAAACAATCCGTCAAACACAGATCTCTATAGGTTTGGCATATTTATATAAGCTTTTAGGATACCCCTCGATCCCCATGCATCTACTCATGTACTACAAAAATCATGAGTTAGTCCTTTTCAATCATATAATCATCAATTGAATGCAATAATAATATATAGTAAAAAATAAAACATTATTTATTTAACATTATAATACCATTACTAGTTAGTGGCATGTTATTTCATTACATACCTTATGATATCCCTAAACAAAGGCATACTGTATTCCATATTTTTCATGCATTTATTACTCCACATAACATAAATATCATATAATATGATATTGGATCTAGGATATATATCATTCCATCTCTCATTCCCACTAAAGTGTCTTAGACTTAGTTCTATTTCACTTTATAGAGAATCACATTCAATAACTTTTGAAAATTATATCTACAAATCCTATTGGATATCCTCCAGTTTTTTTGGAATTATATCTTCAACTTCATCTTATATCACATCATATGTAATACCTTGTGAATACCCATCAAAAAATCCTTTTGATAAACATTAAAAATACTTTTAGAGAAGCTCTCTAAGTCAAAATCAGTCCTTATTTTATTAACCATAAAGTATGACCAAACAATCCTTCATAGTATTGAAAAAAATATAAATTTATGAATATATAAATTTAAGAAAAGAGTTGAATTTTTCAAATAATCGGTGCCACTCAAGCTATAAAGGGGTCTGATGTGATCTCCATCAAACATGTGTATCTCTATACCCATGTCCACCACCTACATCTTATACAAGCATGCATTTTCATCTGATTCCTTTTTCTGTTATATTGAGTGACCATGGGTCATAAATTATGTTAATTTCATGTTACCTCATCATACATTGTTGATTCTTTGAGTATAGAGTGACTAGGTTAATGAATACATCACATGTCATTCACCTTTATGGATGATCACATCACATGACCCTCACCCAAAAGATAAGAACATCATATAAACTATATTGGTATGGATGTACACTTCCACATTTTATCTCAACTGAGGGACCATATTTTTATGTTTCCACTTTATGTGTGAAAACCAATTTTCTTCCAAAGGGTTAGTTTACCAAAAGGAGAAACTTCAAATCACTAAATTTTTATGGTTTGGATATAAATGGTTTAACAATAGTTTCTAGGAATTAAAGATTGTTGTTACATATATTGGATGATGCTACAAATGATATATTTAGAAGTTTCCCCTTGAATCAATTAAATTAAATCAGTGTGTGATACACAAAGTATATACATAAAAATAACTCTGGGAAAACATAACATTCCTTGTAAAGGATCATACATGCAATTTAATGGAAAATGGATAAACTTAAGAGAATATTTCTTAGAGAATAAGGTTAAATTTGACAGAAATTTGGAAGAATATACTATGTACTAATTGGTGGATTTTAGATAGTGGGATAATTTGAACGAATAAAGTGATAACCACTAAGAAAAGAGTTATATAGAATCACACTTTATTGAGATCACAAGATATGGAAATTGGCTGCATTTGATGTAATTGACTATATTTAGCTGGGTGACTCACTTGTGTTAACACACTTATTCCATTTTAATAATATTATGTTGCCTTAATCAAAATAAATCATCATTCCTCCTATGGAGTAAAAGTCACATTCGAACCATATGATTTTTTGTTCTATTTTTTTTTGTATTTTAACTTTTTCCTTACAAAAATATTGTTTGTATGTGTTCAAAGATTTTTCATTGTGGTGTAGAGCACATGATCATTTGATGGTACTTTTAAAAATTGATTAAATTCTATTGTATATATTCTAATATATTATCATAATGTAGTATTGATCCCAAAATGTGTAATTAGATCTTTGGTTGAGGGATATTTAGATGGCCAGGCCTTGGTGGAGGCATTTCAGATCTTAGTTCCATTTCATCATTATGTCCCTTTCCTTATACGATATTTTTTTGATAATATAGTCTTAGTCCCTATTATGTGTTCTTTAATTTAGTTTGATTTCATTAATTTCTATAGAAATTGAATTTAATTAGGGATGGTATGGGTGGATAAGTTCTATAACACAAAATTTGAGTTTTGGAGAAATTAGATAGAGGATTTTTTATTATAGAAGGACCCAGAAATTTGATTCATAGGTACCAATTTAGAAACAATGAAGAAGTAATAGTGGGAGATGATGAATAATAAACCATTAGGTTTGATTCCAATTTCATTATTATATATTGCGGCTTATAATATCTTGGAAGTGAAAATTTAGTTAGAACTTCTGAAGACCCTTATGGATATGTATGGGAATCTGTCAGCAATGAATGAGGTTTCCTATTTTTGAGGTTATTTGAAATGGTTATTGTGAAATTTAAAGCAATGAAATATCACATCAAAGACTTAAATATCATAAAAAGTTAGTTAGAGTCAGTAAAGGTGAATTTTGGTGATCTATAGTGTGTAATGTGTTTACATTCATCACTCCATGAGTCTTGGAATACATTGGTTACCTGAATGAGAAATTCAAGTGGTAAGGTTGAATTTTTTTATGGATGTAAGTGTAATTATCCTAAGTGAATAATCTTATTTAAAGTATATTTAGGTATCTTTTGGAAATTCCAACAGTGAAAAAGGAAGATATTATTACACAACATGGAAATGTTAGATAATAGTGAAAGGAAAAAGAAGTCAGAGTAGGAGTAGCTTGATGGAAGGTGGTCCGATGTGTTGGAATTATTAAAATAAAGTCCACCTGGGGAAGGATTGAAATTATCAGGGATTGAATTTTTGAATATATTATTCCATGAGTGGATCTAAAAATCTTATATATAAAGATAAGAGCTATCTACTATTCAGGACCTCTAGCTCACTTGAGTCTTTAATTATTGACTGTAGTGCTTCCTTTCACTCAAAATCTAAGAGGGGAAGTATGAAGAACTATATTTTAAATAAATATAGAATGCGTCATCTTTTGGATGATCAGGAAATTGATACGAAGGGAAATTGTGGCATCTATATTCATACAAGTAATGATAGTATATTTGATTTGATGTGAATGAAGCACATCCCATTATTATGGGGGACCTAATTTTTTATTCGATAGTTAGAGGATAAAGGTTTCTATACAACAATCATGGATGGTGCAAGAAAGATCTCATGAGGTTCAATGGTTGTGGCCAAAGGGGCGAATTATGGTATGTTGAAACTCATAGGAGCATCGTAAGGTATGATGCATTCTAGAGAAGTAACTTTCCCAAAGTTATGGAATAAACATTTAGCTCACTTAAGTTATAAAGGGATGAAAATACTCTCTACTAAAGGTATGTTAAATATTTTTAGTATAGAGTATAGGATATGAAAATATTATATCTTTGGAAATTAGTGAAAGGTTTCATTCCAAAGGGAAGGTAAAACACCGAACAACCGAATGATAGAGTTAGTTCATATAGTTTCACGAGGATAAGCTATGGTTTGTTATCATGGGGGTCATTATTATATGTAACCAATATCAAGGATGAAACATGTAAAGTGTGGGTTTTATTTATTAATAATAACTATAGGGTGTTCAAAACCTTCACCTGATGGCGTGACATGGTGGAAAAAAATAATGGTTGCAAGATTAAGTTATTGTGTTTTGACAAAGCTATGTAGTATATAAGTAGAGTGTTCTGGAGGTTCTTATTGTGGAAGGTAGAATGGTTTGATAATATCATACCTTACACTCTAGAATATAATGAATTCATAGAGAATATAAATAATTTTTTTTTGAAAAGTCAAGAAGTATGATAATTCACACAGGATTCCCCATGGTGTTTTAGGCAAAAGTGGTGAATTTTGTGGCATATTTGATCAATAAAAGACCCTCTTCTATTTTAGTGTATAAACTACCATAAGTTAATTGGTTTGTAAGGAAGGTTTCTTTTACCCATATCAATGTCTTTTGTTGACTTAAATACATCCACATTGATTCCAATAAGAGGTACAAGTAAGAGGTTGAGTCCCAGGCCTATTAAATTGTGGGATATAGTGATTAAGAGTTTGGTTATCGAATCTAGGATAATTAATCTCATAAGGTAGTAAAAAATCAAAATTTATTCTTCAATTATTGGATAATTTGAAATAATTTCAAGTAATATGAGGTTAATAATGAGAGAAAATTACTATCAAATGTTTAATTTCAACTAATTGATGTTAAAAAATTGTGGATGTTAAAGAGAATTTAGATAGTATGTCTATACTAGAAACACCATACTATAAAAAAGTTACTATATATATGATTCAAGTTTTATTGGTACTTATAATTCTAGAAGTACTAGAAATATCTAAGATTATAGATTCTCAAGGTAATTATTTGAAAAAAATATCTTCAGAAAATATATCTCTAGAAGTTATAGTACAAGAATGAGTTGAGTCACATAGGGAATTTCCTAGTTCTACCAGTGTTATGTTATAAGTATATAAGTACTCGAGTGATCTTTTTTACTTAATTATTATGTATTATAGAGACCCCAATATCTTAGAAGAGGAAAAAATTGGAAAAGTCTTGAATTAGTGGGAGTTATCCATGATATATGAAATTAATTCCCCATATATAACTTGAAAATGGGAGATAATAGAAATGAATATTGGGAAGAAAGTTCTTTAGAAAAAATGGGTGTATTGAATAAATGAGGAAGTGGATATTATATATAGGTAAAATTTATTACTAGTCTTGAAATGGTTTCATGAAATGGATGGTGTGAATTTCTATTAGTTTTTTCATCACTGGTTAAACATATGAATATCCAAATGATACTTAGAATTGTTTCCATGGAGGGTTTAAATTTAGAAAATTTGAATATGAATACATTATTACATCATGGGTACTTAAATGAGAAGAAGTAGATAAAGAAAATAAATTGTTTGAAGGATCATTGAAACCCAGTCCTTGTGTGAAAGATGAAGAACAACTGTTATGGTTTGAAGTTATTTCTAAGGAAGTGGAATCAGAAGTTCAACACCTCTATGAAAGAGAAAAAATAATTAACAGTAATTTAAATCATTTATATTACTAAAATGTGTATAATTATTGGTGTTTCATCATCTTACTTATCTATATTTATGATATTATTATTTTTGGTTCAATGAAGGAAAGGGTTGATGAGTTGAAAAATGAATTGTCCCAAAGATTAAAAAATAAGGATCTCAACCTAGCTAAATGGATATTAAGGATTAAGATTATTAGGGACTTAAGTTTTGGTAATTTATTCCTAATACCATTTGATTACAACTAAAATATGGTGGAATGATTCAGCATAGGCAACCATAAACCCATAAATACTCCCTTTGAAGTAAATTTCTAATTGAAAAAATAGAAGGCACTATGAATGGAAGATGTGGCAGAATACATGGAAAGTAATACCTATAAATCTATAATTGATAGCCAAATGTATGTCATGGTTTTTAATATGGGTGTCTAGATCGGACCAAAACAGATGGGTCCGACCCGACCCGACCCGACCAGTTTGACTCTAATTGGGTCAGGTTACATGGAAAATACATCGGGTTGGGTTGTTGTTGGGTTGAATCATGCATGGGTTGGGTCAGGTATTGAGTTAGATAAATATTTACCCAAACTGACATGATGAACCTATTGAAGTTTGAAAAAACCCCTGCCCTCCTCATTTTCTTGCTCGCCACATCTACCCCAGCCACCTCCTTTCCCTCATTCTCACACCATCTTCCCCAAACCCCAAAATCCCCTCCATCACAAGAATAAAACCCTACCCCCCCCCCCTTGATTCACCTCCTCTCCATCTGTTTTTATATCATTTTCCTTCCCTCCTCCTACCCTAATGTTACCTTATGAGAAAACCCTACCCCCGACTCACCTTCTTTTATCCTCACTCTCTCTTGAGAAAACCCTACTCCCCAATTCTCCTCTTTCCCCCTATCCCACCTCCTTTTACACTATAGTTAATTTACCCACCCAACCAACCACCCTCCTCACTTGCCTCCTCCCCTAAAATTCACTCATGAGTGATTGGGAGAATATTTACTACTTCTCCTAATCCACATGCTGGTGTCATATGAGGGCTCTGGTGTCTACATAAGGAGCTCTTTATTTTTTTATATCATTTTAGTCTTCTTATATCACACCTTCACTACCGTAGTTGTATTGACTTCCCAAATCAATCAAAACCTATTTTTTCTTATTCTTCCTTGGGTGTTCTGTTTCCATGCCTGGAGACTCTCTAGTGATTGGTAGTATTTTTTAGACAGCCGTCCCATCTATCTATCCATCAATTCCTTGAAGGTTAAATAGAAAGTGAATCTAATAATTCAACTACTATAGGGACAAAATTTCATTTGGGGTGTTCTACTTAGGAACATTTGTTTCATTGTTAAAAATGATAACTATAATTTCATCCTACTAAATTGTTTTTCTAGTTATTTTCAAGTTATTTCCTTGAAAACTGCATTATATATTTTAAATTACCAATTTTATTCAAGGATTAGTTATTGAAATTCATTTATATTTTGTTTATATGGTTGATGTTTTTCATTATTTGATGTTGTAGTTATTCAATTTAAATTCAATTACATATTTATTCATTTACAATTATGGTGAATTCATTGTTTTTTATATTTTTAGGAAGGAAATTAGTATTGAATAATAAAGAAGGGTATGGATCCTATTTATATATGAAAGTAAATGTGATTTTTTTTAAAAATATTTTTTAACTCCTGAAAGAATTAAAAAACAAGTCTGGATAACTTATATTCTTATAAAAGTGAATTCCTATCATGTATTTATATGTATTTTGGTCAAATAATTTTCTAGCATTATCATTATTAGATTTACATCATGTATAGATTAAATTTATCACGATGTTTCTTGAGTCCCAGTCAAATCATTTTAGAATTTCATTTAAAAATATATATTGATTTGGAAAGGTTCCATTATCCAATTAATATATATATATATATATATGTGTGCAAGGAAAATATCTAATTCAATCCTATGGATCATCTCAAAATCACAATCCATTTGGTTCGAAAAGAAGATACATATTGATTGAATAGGTGATCAAGGTATAATACCATATTCATATAACTACATAATCATAATAACCTCCGAATACTTCTTAATAATTAATATAGGATCCACATTACCTTTCTCAAATAGGTTCTATAAACAAAATAAGGATAATTGTTTTACCATACCTGTGGGTTCTTTCATAACTTCACATAATTCTTTTAAAAGTATTAATATAGAATGATACTTATCATTATACAAAAAATTTGGTGGTTTTATAACAAATCTATTCTATCATATGAATTAAGTTTAAAATTCAGTGTATATATCCCTCTAGAGAAGCTAAAACAACTTATTTACCACCATGAATAGTTAATTTTATTTTTTTTTCAATTTGTAAAAACGAATAAAATTCCAACATTATAAATTCATTATTCCCAGATATAGAGTTAAACAACTATCTTTACTTATTTTTCACAAACATTCCGTATTAAATTAATATATTTCTGAACAACTATGTAGTGATAATGTGTTTTTTATTATCCAAATGTCTTACTATATCCATTTTTTATTTCCTTGGAATAGAATTTAATTCCTCAATCATTTTTGGTACCAATATAAGGGTTTTAATGATTTAAGAACATCCATATATACATTAAATAAAATGAATGAAAAATGTTCTCTTATAATTTATAGCATATCTCTAGTATTTTTTATAGACTAAACATTTTCAATCAAATTTTTATTAGTGTGGTCTATATATGACTTCCATAGATTAGGTGTTAAATTCCCAGGATCCCATGAAACTAATATTTATGTTCTATTGATCAACCTTAATTAATGTTTTGAACCATATGAATTATGTTTTTCAAATTCACCATCAAACTATTACAAGATAGATTTCTTGTCTAAAGGAATTTTCTCATAAAAAATATCATTAAATGATTCAATAACTATAATTTCCTCTTTATTTAAACTCTACATGAAATTTTAGTGGTCGGGCTAGTTGGGTCTCCTAATTAACTTGACCCGACCCAACCCAACCCACAACAGGCAAGGTTTGGTTGAGTTGATCATCCATCCATATTGTAACCTAGCCCTTAATGGGTGGGGTTGGGTCAGGTTTGATTCTTATGAAGCGTGTTACCCGACCCATCTCGACCAAAACGTTTTTTATTTGGTTGGTTATAACAACATCCTTGAACTAACCTAACCCAACCCATGGACACCCCTAGTTTTTAATCGATCAAACATTTCTCAAGTGTTGAGAGTTGTTCAAAATTTTATGTCAAATTATAAAAGAGAACATTTGGAGGTTTTTGAGTAGATTCTCTAGTACTTAAAGGAAAATTAAATCTTGTCTCTTTGTTTGGAGCAGGTGAGTCCTTATAGGGTTTTTCTGACTTTGACTTTGGTGGAGATTTAGAAACTCAAAAGTGAACTACCAGATCAGTGTTCAATTTTTGAGTGGAAACCATGAGATAGATGTATAAGATTAAATATGTAGTTTCAATCTTGATAATAAGAGAATATTATGTTGCATTAATGGAAGCTGATCATGAGTTTATATGGCTGATGGGGTTATTAAAATACATTGGAAGGAAGAAAGATGATGGGAAGTTATTTTGTATCTCACAAAGTGTGATTTACAAAACCAAAAATCTAATGATTCATTACATAATGAATCACATTCATGTAAAGTAAAAATATTTAAAAACGTTTTAGAGGAAAAAGTGATGGTTCAATGGAAGATGAAAGGGGATCAAAATTCTATAGATATAATGGAAAAGATCATACCATTGGATATGATGAGGTGGTGTTATACCTCAGTTATGTTGAGATTATTAGATCTCTATTGAGGGAACCATGAAAGTTTTAGAGGAAGTTTGAGGAAAAATAAGAGGATTTCATAGGTTTATATAGGACACAGTACTGAATCCTAGAAAATGGTTCTCAAGTGAAATATTTTAAGGGTTTAGTTGTGTGTATGAAACCATTTTCTAGAAAATTTTGAATTTGTTAAAATGAGAAGATATAGATGAATAAATTCCAATGATTTAGATGGTAATTCTAGAGAAAATTCTCTTGGGACTTGAAGACCAAAAGTTAGATAGATATGATAATGTTGTCATACGATGAAATTTGAAGTTACCCATTGATTTAATTGAATGGAATTATTGTGGGAGGTGAAAAGGACCCTCATTAAAGAAAAAATGAAAAAAATATAAGATTATTAATAGAGAATTACCCTAGCAGTTTTTTGTAAAAGGAAAAAATTTAGGGAGCATAAAGGTAATATCACAAGATTTTATAAAGTTCCCATTATATACTAGTCGGTGGAGTTGATGTAGTGGAATCCTTTGACTGAATGGAGAGATAAACATGAATATAGGATCTATGTGGAATTAATTCTCATAGAGATCAAAAGATATAGTGACTAATTATATTGTCTATAATTGACTATATTTAGTAGGGTGAATCACTTATTTTGACACACATAATCCATTGTAGCCATATTTTATTATGTTATTCAAAGTAAAGTAGCATTCATCCCATGGAGTTGGGATCACATTCGATCCATGTAAAATTATGTTTTAATTTTTCTTTCTTTTCTTTATTTTTTTTTATTTCAAAAATATTGTTTGTCTACGGTCAATGGTTTTTGTGTTTCGGTACAGTGATTTAGGTATATTGGCTTCTAAGTTTCTCTACCACCATAGAGTTGGATAATTTTCTAGTAGTTTATTTCCAATTAGTATGTTTTAGTGGATATATTTTGATGGATTATTAGAAGAAACTCATGAGATCAATACAGATGTCATACTCATCATAAAAGATAAAAAATCTCATCTTGGCTAAGATCCAAACAATGACATGATCTGGAATATAACCAACCACCGCTAATTAGTAAATCCACAAGGATTTCATAAGAAAGCTATCAAAGTATAAATCTTCTTGGGAAATTTTTTGTTCTATCATTTATTGTTAGGGCCTCCAGATATGAACTATTAACCCCAAATAAACCAAATACATAACACATAACAATCCAGGTGGTATAATTTGTGGGTTATCTAGAACAAAAAACTCATTCTTGGCCTCATGAGAACATTTTTTATCCTAATAGAAGAGTCCTACCCACTTTGACCTTAATATTTCATCAAAACCTCTAATAATCCCTAAAAAAATCAGTTAATGATAAATCAATGTCTTACTTTGTGAGGTAAATTATCATGTCACTTCAAAATATAAATATATGCATCCCAATTAGATGAATGATAAATTATAGATTTCATTTTATATAATAGGATGCATTTTATATTCTCAAAATATTTTAATAATAATTAATAAAAATATTCATAATCATATGTATAACATGTCACATATGATATACTTCTAGATTAGTTATATGTTTGTGAGACTTTCGAGGTTTTTGTTAAACTCATTACATATCCATGTAATTTATACCAGATCACTATGTGACCATCTAATAAAAAACTCTCACTAAATTATTTAGAGAGTAATATCTATGAAGAAATATCATTTGAATAATAGTGAGATTTAGGAATCATATTCCCAATATTAATGTCCTTTAACTATCTATTCAAACTCCTTAACATTACAAAATAAAATGTTTTTATTTTAATACCATATTTTATCTAATCATAAATCTTTCCAATTTGATCATCATTAGAATTTTTGGAACCCTTTACATCAAAATATTTCCTTGAAATATTTTGGTAACTCATGAAATAGTTTAGATTAATCTTTTACAAACATAACCTAAAATTATTCAAGATATAAAGTGACATTCACTTTTTAATTTCTACCAGTATAATATTTTATTCAATATTACTAAACTATTCTGGGACCATGATTACTCTCACTAACATTTTAGTTTGCATATCCTCTTCATAATATTATGATTAGATAAACACTTATTTTATGTTACGAAAGAACACTTATTTTTTCAGTGGGAATATTTACTAAAAAAACTATTGTTTATATAAAAAACATGGAATTAAATGTGTTTGGAGCATTATTTTGAAAATAATTATTTATTCTTTAAAATATGGAACTGATGGTTGGATAGAATCAGTCATACATTAACAAACATATGGATAATAATTTTATCCTAGATAAAACATTTTTGTCATAATATACTTCTCAAACCATGTCATAAAAACCACTGAATCATAAACCATGTTTATTTAATTTATCATCTCATATTGTTCCTAACAATTATTTGACTTGTAATAGTATCCCATGTCATACAATGTGATCACCATCAGGACTTACAATATCACATTTTACAAAAATGACCATAGTATAATGTACCAATCATATTATATGATAGAGAATATGAATTCCAAAAACTATAAATATTTATTCACTTAAAACATGATTTAAATAATAAAAGAACATGCAAAAGTTTTAAAATAATTTATGGGTTTCTAAGGATCTATTGAACACAATAAAAATAGCATAAATAATTGAAAAACTAAATTATAAAGATATACCGTGTATAAAAGCAAAATCATATATAATAAAATGAACAATATTTTTAAGTCACTTACATAGAATATTCCTATAATAATGCCTTCATCCATAATTCTTGATGATTATCGCTAATAGGTAGCCAAAGGAATCCCTCCTCTATGGTGTATCCATAAGGTGACATGAATCACTTGATGTTCATGTGGGACTCTCCCCACACCCATGATATACTAGTATCTCACTCATGAAAAAGGGTGAGGGAGAAAGAGAGATCTAGAGAATCCAAAATTATAGAAACCGAAGCTAATTATATCATCATATTACATAATTTCAATAGTTTAAACATTATATCCCATAAAATAATCTCATAATCCCAAAAATTTAAGGTTTAGTGACTTTGGGGAATAACTACACAAACAATTTATTTTACAATGCTTTTGATCATTTCTCCATAATTGATCCACTCTAGACCCCTTATAGACTTCTCATAAGTTTTACTCATCTTCATAACCATGTGAATGGAAACATAGAAAGGGGTGAGTTTAAAATATAAGTAAAGTAACAATCATAGAAAATCATGGTGGTGAGACAACATATATAAGTTAGGAAGTATAACATGATATCGTAAAGAGAATGATCATAGGATTAGATACATGGAATAATGAAATGATTTCATAAGATCATGGAATCATAAATATTTGTTCAAAATATAAAAAATGGAATAAAAATCATAATTTAAGTCTCATTTACAGTATCATTATATCCCAACAAGCATCGTATCATGGTGGATTCAATTAACTCCCAATTATTATAAATACAGATGTCAAATACCCATAGTGGATTGGGTTCACACCTGTAGAGACCCGAAGCCTGACGTACATGGACATTACATTACATTTGCGGAATACTTAGTACATAACAAAAAACACACACACAAGGATCGAAATAGTTTAGTGTCTTTGGAAACTCGGAACGTAATCTTCTAATCGTGGTGAAAGATCTTCAATATCTCCCATAAAGATCTTCCCTTTTTTTTACCTAAGACATTTCTTTATATCCTGTAGAAAAGAAAACATAAAAGGGTGAGCTCAAATGCTCAGTAAGGGTAAACAAAAGAAATATCAATCACATCGTATACACAAGCACATAACTTTTGGAAATCTTAACCTGCAAAAGAGATCATAATTTCATAACATGGGATAAATCATGGCAGTGAAATGTAATCACAATAATCATAACTTAAAAGATGAAACTTTGTGGCATACGCACATAATAATAGAGAATCATTTCTTGTTAGTCAAGACTCATTTCCAAGACTATCTTAGTGGACAAAGTCCCTTTCTGAACCGATTCACCCTCGTTCCAGTCCTGTTTCACTGAACCGGTATAACCTACCGTTCCAGCCATGTCTATCTCATGAGATATAAAATCTTTACCCAATGCATTGGAGGGAGATATAGGTCCCACCCATCTCTTAATGATACCATTCTTATGTGTGCCACAAAATCATAAACCATACATCATAGCATAACCCATGTAATAAAAATGGGATTCTTAAACAACATGACATCATAAAACAATTCATATAAGATAAAGGAATTAATAAAAATATATCCATCACAACATAATCAAATCCATGTAATAATAGGGATAAAAAACATAACTCTTTATTATCTTAGATGGAAAATAATTTTGACAAAACACTTGAACTCTATTCTTGAGGAAAATATCCTTTCTTCTTCAAAAACGTTTTTTCCTTTCTTAACATGTCATACAACTTTAAACTAAAAGAAGTTGATTAAAAATAAACTTGAAAACTTGTAAAGGAAACTTATTGGAAATAATGTTTTAAAAATCCATTCATGCCGTATAAGTTAAAAAAACATTCTTCGTACTTTTGTCGGAAAAGTCAAAAAGTACCTCGTACGAAAAAAGACAAAAGATTCCTTTCTTATCTTTTACTAAAAATTCACCGAAGTGTAAAATTGGATATAAACTATTTTAGAAGGATATAAATATTACATATTGGGGAAACATGTATGTGTATGATAAAATACACCCCAGTAAATACCAAAGTATAAACAATCTCGGATAAAAATGAGATTGTGATATTTCCCTTACCTTAGGTCCGACTTGCTTTGTAAGTGTCTGAACCTCCTGTATAATGATTTAAATCATGTTATTGAATTATTATAGAATCATATTAATTGTTATTATATCATATATGGTCCACTTATGACTTTATATTACCCATTCTTTTGTAAATTCATGTTAAAGTAGCGTTTTGGGTAAAATCGTCCCATTTGTCGTTTGTGTTTTTAACTTGTAATTATTAATATGATTACTTGGATCATGATTACTTATATCCAGAATGTAAAACATGATTTATATATAATATATATTTAGAATATATATATATATATATATATAATATCGATAAATGGAATGAAATACACCGTTCATGGAGACGGTAGTCCGTACGTACGCATGAACGCTGTTTTCGTTTCCTTATTGAATTGAATGGAATTAAGTAGATGACATACATATAAATATACATAAATCCATTATCATTATTATGTCATATATTTCATTAGTACTTATTATATATACTTTATAATCATTCATGAATGGTTAATCATTGAGAATGAATCTCATCGCGTTGTGGAGACGGTAGTCCGTACGTACGCACAAGCGATGATATCGTTCCCATGGTCGTGGAATTGTGTTGAAGTGTATGTATAATATTTTAGTATCAATATCACTTTATAATAATCATATATAGTTACTCATTACACCATTATACCCATCCAATTAAGGTGGTGACGGAAAATAGATTACACCACGGCGTGGAGACGGTATTCCGTACGTACGCACGCGCGGTGATTTCCTTTTTCCGTAGGATGGATAGAAGGTTAATTAGAGTTGTTTCATATTTATAATAACATATCAGTTTATAAGAAATACTGATGTTATTACTTTATCATGAAACAACTAAAGAAGAAGAAGTTGAAGAAGAAAGAAATTGAAAAAGATCGGTAATGGATATTACCTCTTTTTGATGCGTCTTCACTTAACCTCCACTTAAAGAACTAAGGATGGTCTTTGAAGAAGACCAGGACCTCTAGGATGATACTAGGGAAGTGGAGAAGAGATTTTGGCAGGGGTTGGCCGAGCTTGAATGCTCAAATTGGTGTGAGGAGGAAAGGTAGGAGGTTCCCTTTTATAAGGGAGGAGAGGGGCATCTTAGGAAAATCTCAAAATATTATTTTATATTAAGGTCAAATTCGGTTTATAACGGTTCCAAATGGTCTTATTTATAAGGGAGGAGAGGGGCATCTTAGGAAAATCTCAAAATATTATTTTATATTAAGGTCAAATTCGGTTTATAATGGTTTCAAATGGTCTTATTTAGAAGATAAAGTGGGGATGGGTCGAAATCCTCTCATCCAATAGTATTTAGACAAGCTTAGGTTATTATTTTAACCTTATCAATTAGATTTAACTCTAAGTTAAATAATTTAGCTTTTACCGTGTCTTTTTGTTTTATTACACTATATGGTTAATAAACTTACTATATCAAGCCAAACGAACCCCAAGTTGTTTATTATTAATATATCTATCCTTATCTAAGTCATTTGGCCGAACCTTATATTTTTAGGAATTAAATAACAATTAATAATATAATATTTGTTTTAAAAACTAATTCATGTCAATTTTGACACTATTTGGTACATGATTTTTATGAAATTTCTAAAAGAATGATAAGTTATAACCAAGTTACTTAAATAAAAAATAACATGTCATATTAACCTAGAAAATTAGTGCAAGTCATAAAAATTTTTAAATTACATTTATTTGGGCATTTATAACATCAATTATGTTAATATTTTCTTAAAAAGGTAATTACTGCATTATCGTTGTGTCATAAATAAATTAAATTATTTAAAGTATAAAAATTACAAATAAAATACCATTATGTATGAAATCTTTTTATCTTTCTAATTATTATTTATAGTCGAAATTATATTATGTATAACCCTATATTAAAAATGTTTTAGTAAATAAACTTTGATTTTAACTCTTTTAACTCTTCTTTGAATTAAATAATAATAAATGTCCTAATCTAATCCAAGTGGGCCTAAATGATAATATTTTACACTTAAGGTTGTTTTTGGTCGAGATAAACTTGTCAAATAGGATTAGGACATGTGTTAGGGTAATATTAATATCATTTTTACCCTTAATTACCCTATTTACTTTTAACCGTGGTAAATAAAAGTGAAAAGTTACTATTCACCAAAAATTATTTTCATCTCATTGAACCACATTTTACTTACTAACATCAACCGTGTCTCTCGGATTTTTGAAATTCCATTCACAGAAGCGGTAAAATTAAGATTTATGAAAAAAATAATTTTTTTAACTACCACTTAGTAGTTTCACTATTCATCAAAAATTGAAGTTTTTCAGAAAAATGCCAAAATTTCACCCTAAGCTATAATTGATATTCCGAATTCAAAAATGATTTCTATTTTACAAGATTCCCAACATATAAGTTTCATTAATTAATTTTATAATTAATTTCCGATGTCACAACAAATAGCGTGTTTTTAAGAGATAATAACTATCAAAAGATTAACACTTGTTTATGTCTGGTGTAAATGTGAAATTACATCCAATGACCAACATTGTATTGAATTGTAAAAATATATTCTAAATATACTTTAAAACCACTCAAATTAATAATTTATCACTATTAATTATTTCGATTAAAAAAGTTGTTTTTAATTAAAATTTAGTAATTTTCACTATTCATCAGAATATGAAAGTTATCCGAAAAGTACCAAAATTTCACCTTAGGCTAAATTCGATACTCTGAATCCAAAAATGAAGTCCATTTTGAGAGCTAAAATTTCTAAAATTTTAAAAGGTGGTTATTACTATTCTTAACGGCTAGTTTTAATAATATTTTTATAGCATATCGTTGTTTAGTGAAACTCAGTATTACGTACTACACACGCTATCGAGGAAGGTCGCGATTTCGTGTAATGCAAGGCAAGTCAAGGATGCGTGTTGTACAAGATCCTTTTGTTGTAGTGTACTACACAAGACATTAATAAAATTAAAAAGAATATTTTTCATAAAATCTTGGGCTGTTACAACACCCCATTATGTTTCAGATTCCATCATGATGTTTAATGCTTTTACTATTCTATTAGAAGGATATATAATTTCAAATCCACCCATAACATAATCAAAATAATAATTTTTACATTCATACATTTTCTACATGAAGAAGAGAAACTATACATAAATCATAATCATGATAAGAGGTATGAGAAGAATGTGGGTTTCATAATCTCATATCAAAGTATAACCAAAGGCTAAAGCATAATGATTCATAAGGGAAAAAGGAATTAAATCATTTTATATATTAATATTTTAATAAATAATAAAATTTCTTTAACATTGAGTTATAATATTGAAATATTCCTGAGAAATATTGGAGAAGTAATGATAAAATTGAGCCACTTAGGTGATGTTTTATGAAAAGAGTAAAGAATATTTTATAGAAGGAAATAGATTATTATTTTCCTTTGGACAAGAATTGAACCAAGAGGATTTTACATAAAATAACTCAGGATTTAAAAATATATTAATGATTTAAAACATTTTATTGGGATGGTACATGGAATGAGATAATAAGTAGGGTAGTTCCCTTAAATCAGGTTTACATAAAAGAGGGAATTACGAAGGGAAATTAAACATGTGTTATCCACAACCAACAAAGGTATAGTAAAATAGTTATATATATAAGGAATATATATATATAATGTGTAATAAGTACATGATAATATGATAGAGGAAAAATTGTTAAAAATAAATAGAATGCATAATCCAAAATTTACAAGGGTGGTTTAGAAGATCCCTTTTTTATGTTATAAAATACCATTGTTGAAACCCACATAATTAAAAGTTTAATAAAAATTTGTTCTTAAAAGAGGAAAAACAAGATTATAAGTTCACTTGAGATAAAACATAATTGGGTTTCTGTATACAAAGGAGAACATTGATGGGAAAGGAAAATATAGACAAGGAGAGGAAACTGTCATTTAAGGAGGATGAGAATTATTTTCCACAATGATATAATTGTTGGGGAATAAATTAATTAATATAAAATCCATGAATTAAAATTTAATTCTTCCTTATATAGGAATATAAAATACTTTGAAATAAATTCAATGGGTGAAATCAACCAATCATAGAAGTAAGAAGTTCATGACGAAACATAATAACTGAAAGAAAGGGTGTTTGAGTTAAAAAACCCTTACAACATCATAATATTTCAAATAGTTAATACATGGAAGGTAGAAAATGTTTTTTATTTTTAAATACCATATATTTCATGAATTTTATAACAAAAATAAATCCATATCCAATACATACACCACAAAAATAAAAAATTGGTGAATGTGAATCATATCTCAATGAAACACAATTGAGATAAAAAACCTATAACTTAGGTATTTATTCATCGTTAACATGTATATAAAATCATTTATAATAAAATTAATTCAATTATAAACTTTATTAATAATTTTTTTTCATCAATATTTTATTTTCTATGATCTATTTACTATTATTACTTATTCATTTATTAAATAATTTTAGCTTATGTCTGTTACATGAGGTGGTTTAATCAATTTATCTATTACTCCCTTAGAATATTGGCCATAAATGAAGGTGTTGTAAAACATATTCATAATTTTCAAAATTATATATGTTTATTTAATTTATTATCTCATCATTACAAAATATATACAATTCAACAGGTTTCCAAAATGGAGTGTAATTAATAAAGGTTTTTAGATATTTTCATTTCATGTGGTTAAATTTACTATAGCAATTTATTATTAATATTACTTATAGGTTACCAAATATTATCAATAAAAAAAATTAATAGTATCATAAATATCATTTTTATACATTAGAAACATTTTATAATCATTCATGTTACGTGGTAATGAAAAAAAATGGAATACGTCGTTCTGTGGTGGAGGTCGTCCACATGTACGAGGACGATGATATCTTTTTTAATAGAATGGGAGGGGAAATAAAAATAAATTAATTATAATTTAATAATATTAATAATATTATAATTATTATATTTTAATTAAATAATTATTTTGTACTATCCATGTAAAGAGTTTATAAAGAACAGACCCTGATGTTCATGAGGCTGGAAGTTCGCACGTACGCATGCCAACATTTTTATTTTTTAATGGTTTTAGAGGACGGTAGAAAATTGATATTAAATTAGAATAATAAAATAAAGAATTTTAAGAATATTTATTTTATCATACTTTCATGGATATAAAATATTTTATAGGTTATAATAATAAAAAACTAAGAGAGATTGGTTGAGAGCGTTACCTCTCCCTTTTGATATTCTCTCTTGGGTAACACCTTATGGATCCTTAGTTTGGTCTTTTTAAAATCACATAGATTATTTTATTTTGGGAGGAGTTTTAGGAGTGACTATAGAAGAGTCCTTTTAAAGATAAATCTTTTTAATTGGTGGATAAATGTGGTAGAAGTGATCCCCTTTTATACGTGATTAAAAATAGATTTTTCATAAATACCCATTACATTTCTATGATATCATAGAACTATTCAATGGTAAATGGATAATAAATTGGTTAATAATTGATTTTATAGGCCTTTGGTTCTAGAAATACTCAATAATTCTTTTTTACAGATGTTTTAAACATTTTATGAGTCTTTTTTCTGTTAGTGTTTTTATACGTTTCCATTTTTGTTTTTATCTTGGTAACTAGTTTCAACTAAGTTATTTATATTTTACTAAAAATAAAATATAACCCATGTTACCAAATTTGAGTATTTAGAAACTAAATTTATTATATTTTTAATCCAATTAAATTCAAAAAAATGATAATATTACCTTTAAAATTAATACATATAATATATTGAAAAACTAATTTTTATAAGAAAATAATGTTTTAACTATTAAGTGTTATAAATATTATATAACATGAATAAACAATTAAATGGGTGATAATATATTTATATATATTTTTAACAATTATATTTGAGTTATTTTTTATAATAGATTAAATTATTTTACTAGTTAAAAATACTCAATGATAATAAAACAATTATTTGAAAATAACAGTTTCACTATTATCATGATAATTTAATTTAATCCTACTAATATTATTTTTATGACTAAAAATAAAGTTTAACTTATTACATAATATTAAAAAGATTTTAAATTTTTTTAATCAATTTTGTTTTATTTAAATTTTATAATTGATGAAAACTAATTTTTAAAAATAGTTTTCAGAGTAAAATATTACTCTAGTTTCTAAAATTTTTTGAACGAGTTTTATAAATTAAACTTAGTTTTATAAATAATTTATTTTAAATTATAAATATATATTTTTATATAATACTTTTTAAAAATTTATGTTATTTTTTGTTATGATAATGTTATAACAATGATAGCATTATCAAAATCTGTATTTTTCCACTATTCAACCAAAAATAAATTATTTTAAAAAACTCCCAAAACAACATTCTTAAGATAATTTTAGAATAAAATATATTTCTAGAAAAAACCAATCTTATTGGTTTCTTATAAATTAATTTTATTAATGAATTAGTTTTAAAAATGGCTTTTAATTTATTTCTACATGTTTTTCATAATGAATTTACATCTTTTTAATCACCAATTATTTGTAATTTTTTTACAATTATTTAATATTTTATGGTTCTTTCTGGATCAATATAGTGTATGAAAAAATCTATGAAAAATATATTTTAAATGGAAATTTAATTTAAAATATTAATGAATTGCATTCTCTCACCCTGAAATAAATTAAAATGGTGTGATTTTAACTATCACATACTAAATAAAATTGAAAAGTGTCTCTAAAAGGTATTTAGGATTGAAGATATAATTTATAGAGAAATATAAACCACTGAAACTTAGGGAACATATTTGTTTCCTAATAATAGTATTATCCTTAATATTTAGTTTTTATTCAACTATTTGATCCAATAGTTTTTATTTAATCATCCTTATAATGATAGACTATCATATGTTGATGTAAAATGTGGTTTCCTTATTCCTAAAAATAAATTTTCTTCTAAGTAGACAGAAAATATAAATTCGCAAAAGCACATTAAATTTATCTAAATTAAGGATAATTAAAAATTCATGAATAATAATCCCAAAAACCTTGAATAATAATCCCATACATTGGATACAATAATTACACCACCAAATGTTTTTATTTTAGCAGCTAATTGTTAGTGAAATATCACAAGACATAAGACATCTACAAATTAAGAATGATGAATAACTATACCTAGAAGCACTTAATTATCATAATACACTCCAATAGTAATAATTTCATATAATGTTTCTTTCTCCTATGGTTTAAGATGATGTTTGTGTTAATTTTAATCTTAATCCCCTGGATTAGTGCATTTTTTTGAATATTTTCCAAATTCCTCACATCTAAAACATAAAATTACCAGTGGATCCTTATGTAGAACATTATTTTCCCCAGAATGTAAACTGGACCCTTCCCTTTTCTATGGATACTTATTTTTTAATTTTTTCCCTTACCATTGATAAAAAATATTCCTATTTATTTGAGACATTGTCATAGGGTTCACTTTCCACATTTTTGACAAGAAAGAGGTTGAATATTCTTTCCTTCATCATGTTCAACACCAGAACTTCCATGAGACTCTATCCATTTATCCTTTAGAGTGTTTGAAAACTCAACTTAGTCCACATTTTTAATTATAATTTTGGATTGGTTATTTTATATAATCACAATATTTCTCACTCCATATCTTATAATGTTTGGTTTATTATTAGGACAATGTTTACATTTTCTATAACACCCATCATTAACTTGGTTCCTTCAAGATTGAACCATTACTAAAACTAAAAGTGTTAACATGAGTACTAAAAAATTAACATCTTTAGATAATTATCATAAATTATCTCATAAAAACTAAATATCTAAATTTCATACTCTTTAAAACTATCAAATTAGCTTATAGTTCAGCTAAAATCACTCTTAGAAAAATATATGTTTCTTTAGGTTGGGTTCTCTCATATTCATTATCCTAATTTATTAATATAATAAATTATTTTTAATTGATTTTAAAGAGAATGTGATTGACCAATGCATATCCTATGATAGTTTCAATTAATGTGTACAATCTTAGGCTTACTCATTGTGTACTTAGTGAAGAATGAGTTAACACTCAACCAACCTTTTTCATGGTGATTTTACCTTGGTTCATTTGTACTACAGCTGCATCCAATTTTCAGTGAAAAAAAGGGGATGGAATTGTTTGGAAAACCAAATACTCAAAACATTAAAAAAAATTTGGATATTATTTTACACTTAAAATTTTACCATAGACTTTTCCCTTGAGTTTTCACTAAAGTTATCTAATCCTAATTCCCAAAAAAATTAAATTATTCCTTAAAAATAACTAAACTATAATCTAAAACCAATTATAGTGAACTAATCTAAACATATATTTATTTTAAATAATTTAATTAATTTATATATCACATCTTATAAAATAATCATAGAATCCAAATAATATATGGTTGAGTGTCTTTGAGAAATTTCCACAAAAGAAATTTATTTTTCAATTCTTGTGAATATTTTTCAACAACTGTGCCACACTAGAGTCCTTCTAGTAAATTTCTAATTTATACTCATCTTCATCACATGGGAAATGGAAACATAAAAATTGGTGGTATCAAATTCTTGGTAATGGAATAATTAAATTAAAGCAAGATAGTGATATAAGACAAATATGTTTGGAGGAATAAAATGATATGTCAAAGAGAATGATCAGATGAATGGAAACATGGAATTAGTAAATGATCTCATATGATCATATAACCATAAATAATTTTAAGAAACATAAAATGTTATTACCTTTAGGTCATAGGTATATTTTATTTTTGGATTATTTTATCTTTTTTTTTGAGTTTATAAAGACTTACAGGAGTCCAAGGTTGAGAATTTTGTGTTTTGGGAGAAATTGGCTAGGCACACGATCTTCACATGATTAGTAGTAACCATGTAACATGGATATGTTGGTTTTAGTGACGTTTTTAGTGGTCTAAGAATGATTTTTGTATATTTTCAAGGGTCTATGAAAGTTATGTGAGTGGATGGGTTTGGTTCTATAGGATTTTACAGGACTTACACATGGCCATTATAATTTTGTGGTTATTCCCAAGTAATCATGTGATTTAATTTTCAAGGGGAAATAACTACAATTTGGTTAGTTCATATTTTATCTAACCATGTGGACCAAATATGCAACCCATAAAACTTTATAAAATTTGGAAAACCACCATGATAACCTTACTCATTTAAGCCTCCTAACCCCGTTAATCTCTCATTAGCTCGACCCATCCATTCTTGGAAACTCTATGAGGTTCTCTCTTGGTATTTAAAATATTATACATTGATTTGGGTGGATATATCCATGGTATTTGTGAATATACTCTTGATTTATCCTATTTACCTAGATCTTCTCTTGATATCTTTTCTCCTCTAGAGGGTTTGATAGGGAACTGATGATATTATTTTTGGATATACAACTATGAGTACTAGATCTCTTCTTTTCTAATTATTGTTTTTGAAGTTTAATAGTTTTACTCCATTGGAGAGGTTGGTTCCTCTATACAATGGTTATATCTCAAGATTTACTTGATGTTATTTCCATTGTTTTGGTTCAAAAAATGATTGATTTTGTATTAAATAATCTATTTTTATTAAATTAAACCTTTAGTGGAATGATATGGGGTTTTTATTTAAAATTGTTTTATGCACATCAAATGTTTGATGAAATTACAAAAAGGTGGTTTTGACACTAAAATGGATTTCCAAGTATGTGAGTGGTAATGTTTCACTTATGAAAATTTCTTATAAAAATGTATGTGTGGTTTATTTGAATTTTTTTCGAAGACATGCTATATAGAAACAATAGGTGTGTTGGGTTATGACCATATACAACCCTTAATAAGTGTGGAATCACTAGTAATTATTGACAGGTGATCATTATGATGTGGTTACTAATGTGTATCCAAATTTTGATAGACTATAGAAGGAATTATAATCATTATGAATCAAATTATTTAGGATTAATGTTCCTTATGTGTCATAGTTAAATATTCCTATAGGCTAGATCCCACTTGTTCTTTGATCTTTGTTTTATTCGTGATAGTTACTTTTTTTGATATGATTCTCACATGTTTATATTTTGATATGTGGATGATTTTGACTAATTATTTCTATTTTATCAATCATGTTCATCTCTATTTTATTGTAGATTTTATTATTGAGTTTTTTAAAAGAAACCATATAATGTTTTATGTAAAGTTTTTTTGTCAAATGAAACAGATTTATGAAAGTATTTTTTTAATTCATGAACTAGTGGTTAAATGATGATTTATATTGTATTGATTTATGGTAGTATCCTTCTAGTAATTTTCCTCACACCCTAAATGTGTGTTTGGTAGTATGTAGATTTGGTTTTGTAGGATATAGGTAATTGAAAGGGTGTCTTATAGCTTAACAGATTCTCTAGGTCGATATCTTCTTCATAGTGGGTTGGGTTTTTGTTGGGGAGGACTGCCTCATGGATACACAGTTATGGTCTTGGATATGTTTTTTTCAAACATTTAAAATATAAATACAAACATTTTACATATACTATTACGTGATTTTTATCATAAATCTCTATTAAATACAACCAAAGGATTTAAAAGCCTAGTGTCTTTATAATACTAGGTTCCTAACAAAAAAAGTGAAACTAAACTAAAATTTATTTATTTTAATCCCCATAATGTGATCATAAATCCATTTAAACTCATAAAACTACATAGTATAACTTGGGGAATACATAAAATAAAGGGGTGATAAAAAATCCAAGTAAGATAATAAACATGACAATGAATCATTTTATGTGATCTAAATGACATGAAATGATATCATAAAAGTGAAGGTTTATGAATAATCACTCGGGAGCATAGAAAAATAAACATGGTATCATATGATCATAGAAACATAGTAAATTTTAAGAAACATATAATAATAAATAATCATATTCCATGGATAACTTCAAAAACAACATCACATGGTGGACAAAGACCCATCATGGACTATGTTTACTCTCTAATCCCACACATAACATCTAATGAGAGAAACAATTATCCAATGCATTGGCGTTCTATCTAGGAACAACCATAATATCATGTACACACTTATTTTCATCAAAAAAGGAAATAAATCATATGGGATAAATAAAATAATTACCCTTGGAAAGAAATTGGTTGTATAATCCTGCCTCATATCATAATCAAAAGATATTTCTGAAAGAATGCATTTGAGAAATAAAGATAAGGAATTTATTACAATATAAAATGAAGGAAGAATATATATATGTATATATATATATATACGTGATAAAAAATATACTTAATTTATAATCATTTCATAATATTAAATAGAGATAAAATGAGTTTCACAGAGAAGGGTTATAACCCATAGAATAAGAGTGGTTTAGAGAGTTCCCTCAACTGATGTTCTAGAATCATTCTATAATTCAAATCAATGCCTTGTATAATCAAATTATATTCAACTAATACTTAGTTAAAAAAAATTAATTTTATATATTATTTACCATAATTTTATTATGCTCATTTAAAACCATTTCTATTTGTTATAAGGTTTAATTTCATTATTCTATTGGTGTTTATTTCATGGTTTTGAGGATAGATCACTTAGGGATAATTATATAATTTCTTGTAAAATGGGAATAAAAATTAAGAAGTGAGATAAAATGGTATTCATAAAATTCCAGAAATTTAAATTGTCCCAATTATCAATATATGTCTTGACATAGTGACAAATCATTTAGTAAAATGCTAACGTTATGTGGTTAGTTCATTTAGGCAGTTTTACCGACCACCAAAAACTAGATTCATTTTGAATAATATAATGTATTTATATTCATTAAAAACATTATTTAAGTTATTATATACTTATTCAAATCTTATTTAACCATAATAATAATTTCATGACCAACCTTAAATGAGGAGGAGGAAAAGGAAGTGCATTGTTCCTGGAGGCAGTGAACTAATAATATTATAAAAAATTATTTAATTTTTAAAAGGAAATAAATAAGGGTTTAAGAAATATATTACACTATAATAATATAATATTAGTGTATTTAAGATACTTATGTGACTATTTTTAGGTCTATGGATATTATATGGGATTTGTAGAATATGAAATAAATGGAAAGAGATTAGTCAAGAATCTTACCTCCTCTTTTAGTCCCCTCCTCTTAAGCTACCCCTTAAAGATCCGTGAAATGGAATTTTCATGATAACCATTGTACTATAACATGGGGGAGACGTTTGGGAATATATATGGGTATAAATTCTGAAATCTCTAATTCTTAGAAGCAGTGAGGAGAATGGATGGTGAGAGATGATATTTATAAGGGGAGAGAGGGGTATTTTTGAATATTATAATCATCAATTTATTATTTTTCATCAAGACTATAAATAGTATTTAATATTGTGACTATATGGAGTAAATAGTTAATTTTAATTTAAACTAATGGTTTTTTACATTATCTATTACTCAAAAATTAATGTATTTAATTTATAATGTTAAATATTAAATTTTATCGTATTTCACCATTAAAAAAATACAAAATTTCTTAAAAAATACAAAAAATTCAACTAAAATATTTTTAACTTGTATATATCATAAAATAAAATCCATTTTATAAAAATAATATTATAAATAAGATAAAATTAATATTTAAATAAAATTTTGATTTATTTGAAAAAAAACCAATTTTAATATCGTGATAATTTTTATTACCAGTTGAAAAATTACTTAAGGTTTCATAAAATAATAGTATAATTATAATAAAACTTAATATTAATTTATAAAATCATTTTATGAATATAAAATTTCACTAAAATCATTATATTTTTTATAGAAATACAAATAAAGAATTTGTGTGTTATAAAAATAAAAACACTTATTTTAACATTTTAGAAACATTTGTTCACTTAAATAATGATATAAATATGTCTTATATTCATCTTATAAAACATATAAATATTATAATAAACTTACATAAGTGATGATACTATTCTAATGGTCAGGCTACTATTCTTAATGGTCAGGTTACTATTCAAATGATCAAGTTATTATTCTTATGGTCATATTTTCAATGATTATATGGGTTCCCTACTTTATATAAATACCACATTTCTCATTCATTCTTGATTAAATTTCATTTCTAACAAGGTTATGTATTTTCATTTTCAAAATCAATATTTCATTAATAATATACTTATTTATTTATATAGTTTTATTTGTGATTGTGGATATTTTAGTGGATCAAGTATATCCAAATTTTCATATATTAGTTATATTATTTCATATTTTTTATCCCCTTGAAATATTTTTAATTCCTACGGAAATTTTTATTCTATAAATGTAATATTTAAATTAATACAATAAATTATATTTGGTTTTATCATGTGGTGTATGTTCATTATGGTACAATACTAAATATGATACAATTATGAGAATGAAAATTAAATTAGTAAAATTATGAGTCATTATATTATCCCCCGCTAAGAAATTTTCCCCTTGAAATTTCATTTTACCTTGTAAGGTGAAATTAGCCGATGGTACTTTTTATTCATGAATTCATCTGGTTCCCATGTGGTCTCATCATACTTATGGGTTTTTTATGGTAATTTTACCATGTGAGTTGTATTATTGTGTTGAACTTTATCTCTATAGTCTAAGATCTCCATTGACTTATCCATATAAGAGAGATCACTTTCCTTCTGTACCACCTTTGAATTTAGTACATGTAAGGGATTTGGTATATACTTAATTATGAAGGATATGTGGAATACATCATCTATATGAGAAAGGGTTATTGAGAGTGATAAATGATAATCCTAAGCTCAAATGCGATCAAGATTATTAAATGGACTGATGTTCCTGGGACTTATCTTACCCTTATTTCGAAATCTCATGAATCTATTCCATGGAGATATGTGAAGGAATAAATTTTCAACAACCTAAAATTCCATGTCTCAATGATAATTATCAGCATATATTTTCTATCAACTTTGAGTAGCCGTGATGTTCTACTGAATGGTCTTAACCTTTTCTTCCATTTCCTTACCTATTTCTAGTCTTAGAAGATTGCATTCACCAACTTCATCCTAGTATGACTTTGTTCTATATATATTTCCATAAAAGGATTCATATGAATCCATTTGAATTATTTATTAGGAACTATTATTATAGGAGAACTCAACTAAGGGAATATCCTGATCCCATCATCCTTTGAAGTCCATCAAGCATACTCTCAGAATGTCTTCTAGTGTCTGGATAGTTCACTCATATTGACCCTCATTTTGTAAGTTACAATCCATACTAAATTTCAAATCAGTGTTCATAGCATAAGGGAGACTCTTCTAGAACATTGAGGTAATCCTTGGATGTCGATTGGATATAATCGATAGTGGTGTTTCAGGTATCCACCTCACTTCTTTGATGTATATCCTTATAAGTTGATCAAGTTATAAGTCCTCTTGAATTACAATGACATGAGGAGAATTTCTAAGATGATCCACGACAATCCATATTTCATTACTTCCTCTTTATTTCTTCACAAGAATAGTAAAAAATTTCATGGTGATGTTTTCCCATTTCCATATAGGTAGGGTTAATTGTTTTATTATCCCCTTATATATTTTCCTTTCACCCTTCAACTATTAACATACCATAGAACATGATGAAACTTATTTTTTTTTTATTTTCAAATAAGTCACTTTTTGGGTTAGTGAGAACCTACAAAAAACAGTCGAAAAACCATTTGCATCCCCAGTTTCCAATCCCTTCCATCTCTCGATCTCATCATCGGAATTCACCATTGATGTTGTCATGTAATCGCCAGAAACTCCAACCATCAAGGACCACAAACCAGAAAACCATACATCATATCACAAATTCACAAAGAACCAACAGAAAACCGAACCACAATCACAGATTCATCCAACATGCTGCAAAAACACCACAGCAAGTCTGAGAAAATATGATCCACCACTGTGAAGCCATCACACGCAGCACATCACCCGAAACCAAGATTTAGGTCACCAAGAATGAATCACCGGTCGTCATAATCGGAGCCGAGTCCACACTGTGCGCCGCAAAAACCATCGCACCACGAAACCAAGAAAAACACATAGAAAAAATCATACAAACACAAACCAAGCTAGATCTCGCTGGCAGGGGACCCCTCTGCAAGTCTATGCCGCAAATCCCATCGCCACCTTCAAAACCGCACCTGGGGCCAGATCTACCCATCACACCCACAAATGACATGACTCGTGACGTCAACCCCCAGACCACAACTTCAACCACCAGGGACCAACATCGCAACACCATGGGAAGCCCTAGCCAGAGCAATGGATAAGGCCTCACGTCGTAGAAAGGATGTTCACTAGAAATGGAAAGACACCACCACTGGAAGATCCCGCAAACCACGAGTGTGCCGAGAAGAAGGAGAACAAGGTAGATCTACAATGGGGGAGAGGAAGGAGGCCGTGAGGGAAACCTATCTTCAAGAGAGGCCCCTTATGGGCTCATCTGATATCATAGCTGACTCTATTATCATACCATAGATTTTAACGTTTATTTTGTGATCTATTTCTATATATTGTACCACCAATATTTCTCTCAGTGATCCTGATATATCTTCATGATCCCTAGGTGGATGAAAAAGGTTGATCTATGTGAATTTTTTTTTAAAAGGCAATGTCCTGGTCAATGACTAAGATAAAAAATAGAATTATCACGGGAGAAGATTACAGAAGTCTGAAAGAGGGAATTTTATTACAATCCTTATTAAGGAGAGGGAGGAGGTCATCCGACAACTTATCACACCACGTAATGGACTGGTTTATCCCCTTGTTGGAAAGAGCATCTGCCACCGTATTAGCTTCACGGTAGGCATGGGTGGAAATATATCCGATCTCCAAAAGTGAGTTCAGGCAGATCTTCCAACTTGAAGTAAGAGGCCATGAGAGGTGGACCTCCCCATTCCAAATAGCTTGAAAAATGGTGGTTGAGTCATTTTCGATCAAGATATTGTTCCAGCCTTTATATTTGACAAATTGGATAGCATGGATTAGAGCCAGCATCTCAGCTTCAAGGGAGGAAGTGACCCCGCAGTTTCCATAGAAACAACCACGGCAGTGACCTGTGGAGTCTCTGAAGATTTCCCCACAACCCACAGGGCCTGTATTTCCTTTGGAAGCCCCATCCAAATTGATCTTGATCCATCCAGGAAGTGTGGATTGCCATAATACTTCAATAAAACATTTTGGATGAGGAAATATGACTTAAATCTATAGATGCCGCAGGGTCACAAAGTCACCAATTGTGTTGTCACAATTGGATTTCTAGATCAAAGCATCATCTTTAATAGAAATCAGGATTCTCGTGTGACCTGCAATGAGATTGGGCAAGTGATTATTGTGAAGAGTGGCATTTATATCATACTAGATAATGTGTAGAAGATCCACCATGGCAGATAGGAAGAGGTTTTTGATTTGTGCTGAGAATTTAATCTCCACATAATGATTTACCTAAAAGAGGATATTTTCAAAAGGAGGTCATCTGAAATCAAATATGTCGACAATAAAATTCCACATAGAAAACACCTTAGCACAAGATAAAAAAGATGGTTGATATATTCTCAGTGTTGGTGACAGATAGGGCATTTAGAACAGAGGTGAATGAAAAATTATTAGAGACAGGTCTCAATAGGGATATTCTTGTGAACGAAGCGCCAAATAAGATTAAGTCTGGATGGTTTAATACAAGGTTTTTAAAAAAAAATTAACTAGGAAAAATCAGATTCCGAGCTAGAGAAATAATGATTGTAAAAAATTTTAGAGTCAAAAATACCATTGTGAGCCAATTTCCAAACTAGATTGTCATAATCACTAGAGAAAGGGTAGCCATCAACCATCTGCATGATGGAGTCAGGTAACTCAAAGGTTCTAGAATTCATCACTTCCATTATAGTGCAGTTAATGCTATTAGGGGAAGTATTAGGAGGAAGCATAAAGATTAGTGGGGAACCAGTCCTGTTATCCAGCCAAAAAGGAATGGTGGAATCCAGGCTAACCAACCATCTAGAGTTATTCATGATGCGGAAAAACGAGTTTCTTAGAGAGGGCCAAAGAGAAGATTTCACATAGTTTAGATTCCAATTTTTTAACCTCATAAGAAATTTATTTCTAAGGAAAGCAAGGGAGTCAGTGGTGTTATTGACCAGTCTCCAAGTGAGCCTTTCTTGGAGGGACTCATTGAACAACTTGAGATTTTTAATATCAAGGCCACCATTCTCAAGAGGGGTGCAGTAGCTCAACCAGGGGATGATAACAAGTTTTCTTTCAATGATGATGCCAGTCTAGAGATATTTTTTAATATAAGTATTAATTCTCTTGAGGAGACCAAGATTACACTTATAGATCATGGGGGAATAAACCAATTGGGAGATAATGTTCGATTTCACAAGGAAAACCCTACCAGCCATGGATAGGGATTTCCCTCTTCAGGAAGTAAGCTGATTAATCACTTGATCAACCACAGTATTAAAATAAACAAATTTCGGTTTGGCCCAAAAAATGGGAACTCCAAGATATGTAAACAGAAAAGAACCTTCCTTTATGCCAATATTATCTATAATGTGACATTTTCGGGAGAGGGGGAAGGATTTCCAATAGAAAATAAAGGATTTGTTCCAACTGATGGATTTCCCCGAGACCTCTTTATAATGGGATAAGGTTTTTTTAAGGTTAAGAACCTTCCGTTTATTTCCATTGAGGAAATTTATGTGCATCATTAAACAACTCCTTCATTATATCATTATTTAATGTTACACAAAGTTGGGACCCAAATATTATTACTAATTCTTCAATAATTTTGAAATTTTAGGTTTTTTATGGATTCCAACTTCTTGTATATTTCCACATCATCTCTTTGAGAATCTATTATCTTTTTCAGAAGGGATGAGTGAGTAAGAATTTGAGATGGTAACTATGATGTTCCTTTCTTTATAATTTTGATGTCCATCCTTTTTTAGCCTAGGAATATTGGATCCTTCTCAATTATCATCATTGATAAGGTTTCTAGATCCTTTATACTTAGAGAATCCAACACTTTATTTTCTTTCCTAGGATGATAGTGGATTGAACAGTCATGGTTCTTGACAGGCTATGAGCATATTCACCAGTTTGTATTAAGATCATTTTGTGTAAATATATATTTTAAGATCATATGATTTGTATATATTTAACACTTCTCTCCATAGAGATAACGTTACCATATTTTCAACATGAAGGTCACTACAACCAACTCCATATCATGCATTGGATAGTTCTACTCATAAACTTTAAATTTCCATAAGGTGTAGTCTATAACATTATCATTTTACATTAATAAAAAACCCAATACCTTTTTTGAAGTATCACTGTATACCATGAAGAGTTACCCACCTGAATGTGGCATGATAACTCGTATACTAATAAGACATTTTTAATCCATTAAATAATTCTAAATATTTATTAGTCTATAAAACCTTTACTCCTTTCTGAGTTAGGTTGGTTCTCGGGCATGAAAATCATGATAAGTTTCTCAAAAATCATCGGTAATACCCAGAAAGTCCATAGAAACGATGGATATCCATTACATATATTGGTAATATTGTATTTGGTATCTTAGGACCTACTATTTTTACTTTTATTTAATGTATATTCGATGTATTAAATATTAATAAAACTTTTTATTATATATTTTTCATCATTATACATTACTATAATGTAATTATTTCCTAAAGTATATGTGTCATTGATAAGGTCATATCTATTCTCCACTATGATCAGAATGTTGAAGTGCTATGATGATATTTTAAAATAATGTTTCATGGTTGGATAAAATACTATGATGGGACACATAATACATATACTGTTAGGTGTGATTAATAATTTTTAGATGATTATTCTTCTTCATTTAGTTCAAACATGGTAATATAAAAGTCGAGATATTATGAGAACAAACCATCCATTAGGAATTCCACATTTTTAGTTCCATAAGATATTCCTATCTACAAGCATGTGTAATGGTCCTTAGATTTTAAGATTATTATTAATGAATTTCATGACCTAGAAACATAGATTTTATGACAAAAATATTGATGACATATATTCTCAATGAGGTAGGGTGTGTTGGGTGTGTCACAATTGACATGTCATAAATGGATAAGTCAAGGAAGTATTTATCCATTCCAATTTTATGGAAGTTTATATCTTATACCTTTGATTAGAATAGAAATTTCCCATTAAATTCCATGGACATGGTGTTATGAATTATTTAATTTAGATAGTCAAAAAATATGTATGAAGAAAATAGGTTAGTGACATATATGTTCCACCTTCTTGATGAGATATTTCGACAAAGGGATTATATCACGTAGTGATAATTCGTATATGATTGTTGTTTTTGTGACATTAATTTATTTATCTTCGGTGCCTAGACCCATTAGTAGATAGTAATCTTGGACTTTAGGAAATATTACCTAATTCCAAAAGAGAAAAAATCCTTGAGGGTCACACACTTAGTGTTTCCAAGGATCTCAATTAAATTATATTTGAATTTAATCAATTGAAAAAATATTATTCTCAAGATCAAGGGATAATTTTATTCATGTTTTATTGATATTAAATATTTATTGATGAAATATTTAAATTAAAAATTTATTTTTGGTGTTCGATAAATGCTATATGAGTTTGAATGGACCAAGGCCGTGTATGGTTAAAAATATCAAATAACAAGATGATTAAACAACCGTTGTTATTATGCAAGTTATCAGAAACCAAAAAATACCACTACTAATAATATTATTATGTGTCATGGGGTTTATTAAATATTATTATATTATTTAAGGTTCTAAATTCAATTAAATATTTATTTTAACCTAGAGCCTATCTCTATAAATATACGGTTATGTCTATTCTATAGTGAGTGAGAAAATCGATCGATGCAATAGAAATAGAGAGTTTTTACACATAAAGAATTCTATCTCGAATCATCCTTATCTCTCCATATCAAGAAAGAGAAATGAAAGGAAGATTCATTCAATACTAATGGATGAGTGATCAATATAATCGATTCGTTAAGCTAGTACCCAAATATCAATTGGCATTTCTTGGATATCAAAGGAGGGAATGTGGATCACTGCTAGATAGATTCTATCCATGGTTCATCACAACATAATGAAAGAAATTTGAAAGGGTATTTTCAGAAAATCAACATCCACATCGAAGAAATATCCTAATTCAAAATATTTTTTCTTCTAATATTATTTAAATTAATCATAAATTTGATAAGAAAGATCCTTGATCATGGTTTCGAACAACATGAGTATTGAAAAAAAAATTAATATATCACCCACCACCATGGACTTATGATATTCCTGAGACCAATAAGTGGTATTAGTGTGGTTACACTAAAATTTATTTTTAATTATTTTATTTTTGATCCATACTTAATCATGGTTGAATTTTCATTTCATATTATTCATTCTTTATTCTGATTTGAATTAACATGTTATTGAAATATTAATCAAGTTCGTTTAGTGTTTAATTTTCTTGAAAGTCTACGAAAAAATTAATAATGACTAGAAATTCCATTGGGAAGTATCGAGTGTTTGGACTATAAGACAAGGTTACATGGAATATACTCGAAAGTACATGTTGTGTACCCTAGTATGTTGCACCTACCCATGCTATGGGACACACAACTTTCCTTACGATTATTAAATATGGTGTACACCAAGTGTTGACTGGACAACATGGGACACCGTTGTTGGATTACATTGCATGTATCGGTATACACATTGTGTAGTCTACATGGGTCAACTACGTAAATTATGAAATTTGTGTGGTCATAATACATATTAAAATCACATGAGAATGAAAACCTAGAGAATTTATGATATACACGATGTGTATGTGGTGTAATCACCGTATAGTTCATCAATTCCAACATCTAAGATACAAAATGAGTTATCTAAAAAAAATGAAATTAGAGATTCACGATGTGTAGCTGGAGTGCATATATCATGTTGTCACTCACCCATAAATAGGCCAAGTCTTTCAGTGGGTTTCATGGGTGAACGATATTCAGAGTACATGGAATGTAGGTAGTCTATTCATGTCATGAAATCAACCAAGATATGCACCAATGACCCATGTGAGTATCTTAGGCACACAAAAAGTAGATACCCAACTTGTAGCTTGAATGTACATTCCATGTAGTATGACCGAGTCAACACATCAAGGCCCCAAGAACGTGACCCAGATACACAACAATTTAGGTACACAACATGTAAATGGATAGTACATTCCATGTAGTCTCATAAATAAGGGATAATTATATTATATTAAATTAATAATTTCAGTATTAAAACTTTATCTATTTGATTGAAACTTTACGTATTTGACAATTTAGTAAGGATTTTAAATAATTTTAAATTCTGAATTAATTTATTGTAATAAATATGAAACTATTGGTTTTACCATTTATTTTCCATTAATTCCTTAATTATGGTTATCTCCAAATGAATTCAGATGTTCATTAAGATAAAATGGAATTAATTAATGCAAGCATGTTTATCATAATAATAAAGAACGAATTAGAAATTAATGTTATCCATTTACCTTTTCATACAAATTACATATATGACCATTAATGACATTAACCAAAACCAGTGTATGTGTTGGAATTTATTAAATTTAATTTATTTCATGAGTTTTCAATTATTTATTATTAAATTAATGTTGATCGACTAAGAGTCATACCACCCTTAATTATTAGGTAGGTATTGTGTATCGAATGTTATTTATGTAATTACCCTTTAACCATTCCTTTGGTTCGTGTCACCCTTTTATGGGTTATAAATATTTTTATTTAATGGGATTTCCCAAGGTGCATGTAGAAAATTCAAGATAGAATCTTAATTTTTCCAACCTAGGTGTTAAAGAGGTGGACATGTGGAATGTTGTAACTCATGAGAAGACTGAAAACATGATTTATTTCTCTTAGGTCAAAGGTTAATTTAATGTGTGTACATTAAATAAACCATTATAGTTTTCTCAATAATGAGTCATTTAATTTTTTTTCTATCTATAAAATTATTAATTTTATGGATGCAAGTTCTCAATCACATAAATAAATGAATTATTGTAAAAATAAGGTAATTAAATAAATTAAATATGCATAATTTTTTATCCAATATGTTAAATTAATTTAGTAACATCAAATTAATATCAATATGACATGTAAAGGATAAAACAAGATAAAATTTATGCATAAAAACTTAAAATTTCTCAATTAAATATTAAGATAGAATTTTCCTTCCATTTCTGGATTACTAAGGTAAGATTAAGAACTAAGTGTTTGATCGAACCTCAATGGGATACCGACTTTAAACATGGATTTTTTATGAAGGTTATGGTTTTCCTTAACCATATTACATTCAGAGAAGTAGCCTTCCCTATACTTGATGTAACTTTGATGAAATTTTTGAGGAAATCCATGTTAAGGATTCAGGATAAAGGAGTCCACTAAGTGGATTAAGAAGATTCATTCCCATAGTTGGGAAAGACTATCCTACCTAAATACCTTAAAGTAGCTTGAACATCCATTGTTGGTGTTATGTAAAGGGGAATATGGATCTTTGATAGTACAATGTTAAAGAATATAGACATTCAGAGTTCAATGGAGACGGATATTGGGACTTGATAAAATAGTGGGAGATATAATGAAATAATTAATTTATTATTTCTCACATAATTTTTAATCAAGAAAAATATTAATAAATTGATCCTTTAATTGTAGAAAAAAAATTAAATCTCTTCATTCACACTATCCCTATGATTAATTTTGAAGAAAGTCAACCACTTAACTGATAGTAACTTTCTAGAGTGGTTTAGATGCCTCTAGGTTGTGCTATTCCATGCACATAAATATTACATGATATAATATATAGTTTATGATCTGTCTGCTAAAGAAGCAAGTGATAAAGAGTTACATTCCTATGAAAACCATTTGAGTGACAGAGTTGATATTCATTGTTTGATACTTATATCTATGTCTAGTGAACTCATGAATTCTTATGAAAAAATGGATGTGTATAGAATTCTTGAGAAGCTCCATTGTATTTATCAGGATATATCTAGACAAAATGGTTTGAGAAATCCAAGGTGATATTTAAGAGCAATATTGGAGAGGGTTCCATAGATGGGAGGAACATATCCATGCTCATTGGATACATTGAGCCCCAATAGTTTATAGTGTTTAATATACCTGAAGAACTAGACACTAATATAATTCTTGCATGACTCCCTCTGAGATTCGCCATCTTTTTTGGAATTATAATATGAACAACATTGACAAGTCAATGTTAGATCCTTTCACTCTTATTCTAGAAGTAAATAAGTACATGAATCGTGGAAAACCTTCTATCCTTATAGTGAAAAAATAGAAAGGATTAGAGAATAGATTTATGTCAATTATTCTTTATTACCTTCGAAGAAGAGAATATTAAGGGGAAAGAAAGGGATTATGATGTTGTCTCTTTATCCTAATGAAAGAAGGGTCACTGGAAGAAAAACAACACCTTTACAAAGAATTAAGGGGAATCTTTAGGTGCATTTTTTATCAAGTTTAATTTATCTTTTTTTAAATATTGCGTATTAGATACAGCTTGTGGTGATTATATATATATATATATTTAAATACATATACAAAGTTGATTTAGAATGGTTGAACAAGTAGAGGTAGATCTTTGAGTATCCAAGAAAGCTAAACTTGTTGTTGTAGCTATCAGGGAATACTACCTCACGTTGCTGACCAAAAAGATCTTGGTTTTTAAATGTTGTTACTATGTTACATACATTATCAAAAACATTATTTCTATATCCAGACTTTATACGAATAGATTTATTTTCATATTTGGAAGTGAATTCTTCTTATTTTATAATGATATAAATTTTTATAGTGAGGCACATTTAAATAATAAATTTTATGTGTTGGATTACAAATAACTAAGTAATGTAAATAAATAATGAATCTACATCACATGACTCATACCACACCCAACTATGGTATCACCATATAGGTCCTGTAAATTAAAAGTGCTTGAATAAATTATATCAAGATTGATATTTAGATTATTTTGTACTAAAACGACTTAGTCTAGGTCATTCATGTTAATAAGGTGAAATGACCAAATCCCCATTTAGTGGAAAAGGTGAAAGGGAAAAGGATACTATTTAATTAGTTAATATGGTTGTGTATGGGTCATTTCCTTTTGAGGAAATGGGTGGGTACTCATACTTCATAACTTTTATTGATGATTTTAGTAGATATGGACATGTCTACTTAATTATGTTTATGTAAAATTATTTTGAAAATTTCAAGGAATACAAGAATTAATTTGAGAAGTATCTTGGTTAAAATATTGAGAAACACTCCTCAGACTATGGTGGAAATTATCTTAATCAAGAAATCATTGATTACTTATGGGATTTTGGGATACAATATTAACTCACTCTTCCTTATCCACCTCAGAAGAATGTTATAAGTGAAAGGGGGAACCAAAACTTGTTGAACATGGTGAGATAAATGATGAGTCATTCCATTCTTCCATGATCCTTTTAGGGATATGTGTTATAAATGACAAAAAATACTAAACCGAGGTCCAAATAATGTTGAAGGAAATATATTATACCATTAATGAATAGAAATAAACCTCTATTATCATAGTTATATGTATGGGGTGGATAATAATTTTTTATATCCTCTTCAAGAAAGAAACATTCACCCAAAGGAATAAAGTGGACCTTTATAGGATGCCCCAAAGAAACAAGGGGATATTACCAATATAAAATCATAGAAAAATTGGTAACAGTGTCAAGACATTAAATATTATTTGATAGGGATTAAATCCCTAAAAATGATAATTCAAGTGAGATAGAAATTAATTTAGTTGAGGCTAAAGGTACATAAGATTTGGTATAGGAATAAAATCTACAAATCCCAAAGATAGAAGAAATTGTTCTAGAGACACAAGTACTGTGTAGGAGTACAAGGGAAGTTAGAGAACCAAAATGGTATGGTTTTATATTCACTAAGGATAGTGACTCATTATCAGTTGATAATAATGATCCCCTAACCTATAAGGAATAATTAAGTGTCATAGTTTTTTCCAAGTGGAAAGAATCCTTGAATTCTGAAAACGATTCCATGTAACAAAACCAAGTCTTGATATTTTTATATACTCCAGTAGATATAAATCCCATTGGTTTTATAATGGGTATTCAAGGAGAAAGACGACATATAAGGAAAATTCAGCACTTATAAGGTGTGACTGGTTGTAAAATGGTTTAAATGGAGGCAAGGCATTAACTGTGAAGAAACCTTTTCAACAGTTTCAATGCTGAAATATTTTATAATTGTACTTTCCATTACACACTACCATGAATATGATATTTGGAAAATGGATTTCAAAATATTCTAACTTAATTAGAACCATTAGGATGATTTCTATATAACAAAACCTGAATGTTTTTTGATTCCAAAGGATTCCAACAAGATATGAAAATTTCAAAAATCAATTTACAGTTTAAAGTTAGTATCTAGGTCATGGAACATTCATTTTGATGGAGCCATAACATAATTTTATTTCATAAAGAATAAGTGTGTTCCTTGTGTCTAAAAATATTTTATTGGGAGTTTATTCATTTAATTAGTAGTATATTTCGATAAAATACTACTCATTATAAACTAAATTCCATTCTTACTGTCTATTAGGGATTGGTTGAAAAAATGCTTCTCTATAAAGGAAATGGGTGAGGTAGAATATATTTTTGGTATGAAGATCCATCATGATATATCCAAGAGGTTAATTAGCCTTATTCAAATTACATACATTGACAAGATATTGAAGAGATATAGTATGGATCAATCCAAGAGGGGATTAAATCTAGTGTCACATGGCATTCATATTTCAAGAAAAATGTGTCCTTAAAAGGATGAAGAAAAAAATAGAATGAAAATGATTCCATATTCAAGAGCGATTGTGTTATCCATGCATGTAATGCTATGTACTAGGCTAGAATTCACCTATTCATTAATTGTGGTAACAATATTTCAATTTGAACCAGGTGACTACCATTGGATAGAAGTCAAGAACGTCCTTAAGTATCTAAGGATTACTAAGGATATGTTACTAGTTTATAGAGGAGATAAGAAAATAGTCATTAGAGTATATAAATGGGGTATTTTCCAAATTGATCAATATGACTTGATGTCAGAAATGGGACACATATTCACTTTTAATGGTGGTCTTGTGAGATGGAAGAGCTCAAAGTGTGTTGAAGTCAAAGATTTTATAGTAATGTATGAGTATATTGTGGATTGTATGGTAGTTAAATATGTATTATGGATGAAAAACATCATCATATATGTTGATGTGGTACCTAGTAGAAAAGATACTCTCAAATTCTTCTATAATAATACTACAATGGTGGATCTTGAAAAAGAGACAAGTTTGTATCAATATAAAAAACACATATTTTAGAAGTATCATATCTTGAGATATTTTTTTCAGAGAGGTGAGGTTAAAGTGAGAAGTACATCCATGAAAGAAAATATTAAAGACCCATTGACTATATCCTAAACTCAAGGGAAACATGATTATCATATTAGGTCTAGAAGACTAATACTTATAGGAACTTGGATCTAGTCTAATTACGAGTTTGTTGAAGTTGGTGTCCTAGGAAAAATATTTTCACTTTGATTACATGTATATTTGATTTATTAAATATTAATACAACATCTTATTACATATTACTCATTTATATTCATGACTCTGATGTAATTTTTCCCTAGATGATATATTTAATTCATAATATCATATAAATTCCCTACGATGATGAGAACCTTAAAGTGATATGATGATATTCTTAAATAATGTTCTGTAGTTGGATAATGTACTATGATGAGAAAAATAGTATATAGACTATCATGTATGAGTACTCATAAGTGGATGTGGATTCTTCTCATGAATTTCTCACTTAGTAATCTCCAAGATGGAAGATTATGAGAATAGACCCAGCAATAATAATTCTACATGTTTTGGGGTCGTCTGATGTCTATGAGCATGTTCAATGGACATTAGAATTTTATATTTTCATTAATGAATTTCATGACTTGGGCACTTATATTTTATGTGAAAAACCATGATGACATAATTTTGTGGCATGGTAGGGTATGTTGGATGCATCATTATTGACATGTCATTAATGGATAATTCAAGGAATGATTTTTCCTTCCAAATTTATGAAAGTTGATATCACAAAAAATTTGATTGGAATATAACCTTCATATTAAATTCCATTGTATTAGTTTAACGATGTGTTTATTTTAGGTAGGCAATGAAATACATATTAAAAAATAAGGTTGTGATGCATATGTGAAACCTTCTTGATGAGATATTGCAAAAAAGGGATTATATTACATAATGAGAGTTTATATGTGGTTTTTGTCCATAGGACATTAAGTTATTTATCTTGGGTTCCTTAACCAATTTCTTTATAGTAATACTATAATTTTGGAAAGATCGACTAATTCTAATAAGAAATAATCATATTGGGCCACACACTAAGTGTTACCAATGATCTCAATTAAATTCTATTTGAATTAAATTAATTAAATAAATATTATTCTCAAGACTGAGGGTTAATTTTATTCACGATTTATTGATCTGAAATATTTTTCAACTAATGAAATATTTAAATTAAATATTCATTCAGATGTTTAATAAATACTATATGAGTTCAAATGAACAAAGATGATGACTGTTGATAAATATTAAATAACATGATAGTAAAATATTATTTGTTACTTTCCATGTCGGGCACACCAAATAGTAATAATAATAACAATAATATTATTAAATTTCTTGAGGTTTATTAATGGGTATTATATTATTTAAAGTCCTCTATGAAATTAAATAATTATTTTAACCAAAACCTTAGATATATAAATAGAGAGTTCTGTCTACTATGTAGTGAGTGAAAAAATCGATCGGTGCGATCAAAATAGAGTATTGTAGCACACAAAAAATTCTCTCTCGACTCATCCTTCTCTATCCCTCCCAAGTAATAGAAGTGAAAGAGAGACTCCTTCAAGACAAAAGGTTTAGTGATAAAAAATAATGAAATACAATCAATTCATATTACTAATAACCATATATTAATTAGCATGTGTTAGAGATCAAAGGAGTATGTGTGGGCCACTACTATAGGGATTTTATCCTTGGATCCTCACTATATAATGAAGGTAATCCTAAAGGGGTTTCCCCAAAAAATCAACATTCACATCGAAGAAATATCCTCGTTCTATATATTATTTTCTTCTGATATTAAAAAATAAATTTTAAAATTGACATGAAATATCCTCACTCATGGTTTCAAGAAAGTATAATATTAATGGAAATTTTAATATATCTCATAAAACCAAACACTTCCTCTACACTCGGAACCAACAGGTCTAGGATACTCTTTAATTTCATTAATCATAAAAGGGTATATATATATCCCTTTTTTGGTAATAACATGCCCAAAAATGATACTCCCCACTTCCAGAACTTAGATTTACTATACTTTGCATATATATTCTCCTTTAATAATTTCTTTAGAATAGTATTATAATGACCCTCATGATCCTAATTGTTTTTAGAGTATATTAGAATTTCATCTATAGATAATACCAAAAAAAATTCAATATAATCTCTAAAGAATCTATTCATCACATCCTTAATGATTGTTGGATTATTAGTGTTTCTGAATTGCATCTCTATGAACTCATAGTGTCTTTACCTCATTCAAAAGACAGTATTGGGAATATCTTTCACATTCTACATTAATTAGGTATTTCTCAACCAAAGGTCCACCATATAGAAATACTAGGCCCCATGTAGTTGACTGGACAAGTAATATATCCATATAAGGGGATACTTGGTCTTTTTAATGATTTTATTGAGCTGATGATAATTAATGAAGTGGGGAATTGATCCAACTTTTTTCTTGATGAAGAGGGTTGGAACACCAGATGGTGAACCACTCAGGTGTATGAAATCCTTCTCTATATTCTCGTGTAACTGATTATATAGTTATTCTAAATGAATGGTGGATATTATATAAGGAGTCATGTATATAGGTATATATCCATGTATTAGTGCATTCAAGAAATCAACGTCTTAGTTAGGTGGAACACTAAGCAATTTTTTATAGAATATATCAATATAATCTATCATAATGGGTATGTCTTTGAGAATGATTCTCTCATTTGTCTCAATAATTTCTTCTATATATTCTTACTCATGATTTAATTATATCCGCACAGGATGTGAAGATTAAAAAATAGATTCATCATCCTCCTTACACCTGTATAGGATCATAGGATGAATTGGAAAGTGAAGATTGATCTTCTTATCTCGATAGTTTTTGTTGGATTTTTTATGTATTTCCAATAAATTCCCAATATAGAATCAAATTATACAAAAGGAAGAATGAAAAGATTTTATGGGAGGTTCAATCCAAAAACATTAATTGATGATAAATTATATACTTGGGATTCAAAAATTCATCCATTTTCTATTATCATAGATAGATCAACAACCATATTTTGAGGTGGTGTTTGAATAGTTATACTAAACTTAAATGATATGAATCATTGTGTCAGGAAAAAATAAAAAATTATGTTTGATATTATTGAATGAATAACCTGCATACATGTCACCACATCCTTGTTAAGATCCACCCCAGTAGTAGTGGTAACATATGACCTTCCTTTCTCTCTAGGACTTGGTGTTTTTTTAATTTTATTTGAAAACCCTTGGATGAGGGAATTCGTTCACATAATGACCATTTTCCTTGTAGTTGAAACATTGTACCACAATATAATAATTTATTTTAACCTCTTTTTTCTTTATCACATTAGTGGTATTCTTCATATCCCTTCAACCATGATTGGCCATATGTGCCTATTTTACAAATTTGAAGCATCTCCTAGATTCATTTATATGGTTTTTAGGATTCTTATTTTCATAGTTTTGACACATGGGATGTTGGGTTTTATTCCCTCTATGAGATTTATCCTTTGATCCTCCTAAGGAAAAATCTATTTTATGCTTTTTTTATCTAGGCCCATGGGACCACGACGAGTCCCCAATCTCCATATCAAACTTTAGGGAACAATGAAAAATATCTTCATAGATTTCAACGACTTGAATTTCTAAAGCTTTTTATAGACTTGGATTTAACCCACTTAAGAAATGATCCACCTTACTTTCAATACTATTGAAAAATCTAGAGGAGTATCATGTAAGCTGTGTTTAGTTTTCCTTATAATCACTGATAAACTCATCTACTATTTTCTTCAATTTCAGGAAATACCTACCCATTTTATATGGATATTTTAGGGAAAATATTTAATGAAAAACATTTTCTTGAATCCTTTCCATTCCATGGAATCTATTTCATATTTTGACTTCATTCTCTTGATCAGTTTCTACCACTGACCATCTTCCCCTTCAAGATGACAGATAACTAACACAACTTTATCTTGTTTGGAATATCATAGGATAAATAATGTCTCTTCAATATAGTGAATACATTATTCGATGATATTGTTATTATAAGATATACTATTGGTATGAGGCCTTTGTCTCATAAAGGAATCTACAACAACTTTATCTTTCTTAGGATAAGGAGGGAATCCACAGGATTCAAGTTATAGGTCATAGCATGAATCCATTGTTCCAGAACTTCCATGATGTTCCTAAAAACCACTCTCATAATGTTAGGCATATCATTTGGGAACTCATCACACTTATTATTATGTGGGTTGTTGGCATATTTCCCACTATTTACTATCATGAACTAAAATAAAGGAAAAACCGGATGAAAATTCTTGAACTTTTAAACATATAAAAGAGAAACTATGAACATAGAAGAAATAAATTATAAATAACATGTAAATCCTAAATTTTGAGTCTCTAAGTTTCAATATAGATTATATATGGTGATTTACCTATTATGTTCTATAATTTAACAATTTATTTAATTCCTTCATAATGGTTCTTAAGGAGTTTGTGAATTTTAGAATTCATATCACATGTGAGTGTCAAACTATGTGTGCAACAAGGTCTCTTTTTCATGAATCAGGTGATGATCAAGACAATTCCAAATGTTCCCTTTTCTAGGTTATTTCCTATAGGTGCAAATACTATAGAGACGCATCCACTTATAGTATTTAGAAAATGATGAAATCACTTAGAAACCACTCACCTTATACTTTACCAAATTTACATGATACATTCTTATTCTTATAATTATCTCTAGGTTTCTCACTAAATTATTCTAATACTAAACTATAAAATAACTAGACCATCCTATGATACCAATTATAGGTACCCAAACCTTTTACATATATTATTAAATGATTTTTATCATAAATATCCATTAAATATAACCAAAGGATTAAAAATACTAGTGTCTTTAGAGTAATATGTACATAATAAATCAAGTGAAACCAAAATAAATTAACTTTAATTTTATCTCTATAATGAGCACCTAAAAATTCCTAGGATAACGTGGGGAATACATACACGAAAGGGGTGATAAAAAATCATAGTGAGGGAATAAACATGAAAAAGAATCATAAAATGTGATCCAAATGACATAAAATTATATCACATAAGAGAAGGAACATGAATAACAATATGGTGTTATAACATAATAAACATGGTATCATATGATCATGGAAACATAGGAAAGTATAAGCGACATAAAACATGTTATAAGTGAAGACTAACTACCAAGATAGCATCACATGGTGGACATAGTCTGATCATAGATTAGATTCACTCCATATTCCCATACACAACTCTCATGAGACAAAAACATCTCCCAATGGAAAGAAAAAGGTTTTATAATCATTCCTTATATCATAATAAAAATAGTTTTCGAAAATAATGAATTCAAGAAGTGAAAATAAGACATGTATTACATCATCAAAGGAAGGGATTATATGATAGGTATATTTGTGAGATAAATATATATTGAGTTTTAAATATTTACAAAATATGAAAGAGATAGATAAAGTGAGTTAGGTAGAGAAAGGTGATAACCCAAAGAAAATGGGTGGTTAGGAGAGACCCCTTACCTTATGTTCCACAATTTTTCTACACTTACAAATAACATCTGGGAAAATAAATTTATATTTATTAATTACATAATTTATAAATTTTTACATATAAATTTTATTTACCATAATTTTATAATGTTCATTTACAACCATTTATATGAGATATATGGTTTAATTTCACTTTTACGAGGGTGTTCGTTTCATGGTTCCAAGGTCAAATCACTCTTAAATAATTACTGAAATTATTGTAAAATGGGACTACAACTCTCGAAGTGAGATGAAATTGTATTCATGACCTTAAAAACATTTAATGGGTTCTAAGTATCCAAATGTGTCTGGATATAGGGACAAAACATTGAGTAAGAATGTTAACGCTTCACAGTTAGTTCATTTAGTTTATTTTATCAACCACCAAGAACTATATCCATTTTAATTAATATTATGGAAATAAATAAATTTTAAAACATCAAATAAGTTTTTATATAAATATTATAATCTTATTTAACCATAATACTAATTTTATAACCATCCTTGAATTAGGTGGAAAAAAATGTAGTGTGTTGTTCATGGAGGTAGTGAACCAACCATATTGTAAACAATGATTTCATTTTATAAATAAAAGAAGGTAGGGTTTAAGATAAATATTACAACATAATAATGACATACAAGTATATTTTTGAAACTTGTGTTACTATGTTTAGGTGTATAGAGATTACATGGGGTGGTAGTATAATAATAGAATTGAAATAGATTAGTCGAGAGTATTACATCTTCCTTTTGTCACCTCCTCTTACGCTACCCCTTAAGGCTCCTTAAATTGGTATTTGGATGAGAAATGTAGCACTAAGATGTGGGGTAGAAGTTTAGGAAGTTATTTGGGATAAATTTTGGAAATATCTAAGGCTTATAAGTTGTAAGGATATGGGGTAGGGAGGGGTGGTATTTATAAGTGTAGGAGAGGGGTGTTTTTGAATATTATAATAATTACTTTACTGTTTTGTCTCATGAAAATAAATAATATTGATTCATGGGATTATATATAGTAAATGGTGCATTTTAGTTTTGAAAAATGATTTCTTACAACATCCATGAATCAAAAATTCATCTATTTATCTTATAAATGTTAAATGCATTATTTTACTATATTTTATTATTCATCAAAAAGTTTAACTATTTAAAAAAAGAAAAAAATTCAACCTGAACATTTTTAGTTTTGTATATATATATATATAAAATTAAATCCAATTTATGAAAATAATTTTCTAAATTTGAGAAATTTAATATTGAAATAAAATCCTTATGTATTTGGGAAAATACCAATTTTAATATTATAGCCATTTTCCAACCCTTTAAAAAATTACATAAGGTCTCATAATATTATATTTTTATTATAATAAAACATAATATTAAATTACAAAATCATTTTATGAAAACAAACTTTATTTTAAATCATTACATTTATTATAAAATTAAAAATAGAACATTTATGTTTTATAAAGACATGAAAACTTATTTTAACATTTTTTGAAACATATATTTTCCAGCATAATGATATAAATATGTGATATATTAAGTTTTTAAGATGCATAAATATTATTTTTCACTTCAATAGGTGAGGTTACTATTCTAATATTCAGGTTACTCTTCTTAATAGTTAAATTACTATTCTAATTGTCAGGTTACTATTCCAATAGTTCGAATACTATTCTAATAATTATATTTTTAATGGCCATATGGGTTCCGTACTTTATATAAACACCTAATAATTCATTCATTCTTCATTCAATTTTATTTCACTCATGATTATATATTTTCATTTTCAAAATTCATATTGCATTGCTAATATTGTGCTACATATCTATTATGTTATTCACGAGTGTAGTAATTCTAGGGGATTGAGTAGATATAAATTTTATTAATTGAGTTATATTAATTTCTTTTTTTATCCCCTTATAATATTTTCAATTCCTATGTCCATTATTATTCTCCTAATTTAATGTTTATATTAATATAGTAAAATGTAATTGGTGTTATCATGTGGAGAGTCTGAATTATGCTACATTACTAAATATGACACAAATATAAGAAGGGAAATTCCACTGATAAAACTTTTGGTCCTTACATTTACTCATTGACATGGTTTTATATGTCGCATTTCTATGTAAGTTTTCTTCTGAGATGTGCTCTAATTGTTTATCTTAATATTGATTTACATAAGACTTGTTTTGTATTATTTTCAGGGTAAAATCATTATCATGGTTTTTTTATTGATACCATCATGCTTGTTACTAGCCCATAGGGACTAGTAATCTCTTTTGGGCCTTATAGTGGGAAATCTTGAGTCATGTGTGTGGTCAGCCTCTATTGGTTCATTAGAAAAATGGTATCATAGTGAGGTTGTTTCAAGGCTGGTTGGTAGAATAGAGTTAGTTAAATTGAATCATGAGTAGTAAGTGTGGAAGGGTTCCTTTAATGTTTACTTCCATATCCTACATCTAGTATCCATGGATGGATGCTGATTTTTCATTAAGTATTGAGATAGATTTGGGTTTATTTATATAAACCATATAATGTTTCTTTGTTGGTTTCTTCTATTGTCTTAAATCCTTTTATTATAAAGTCTTTCATTTGTATTCTTGAAGATCCTATTTTGGTTTATAGATGTATTCTGAAGCTAATCAGGCGTAATATGAACTATTAAATCACTAGGTTAATTAGGTGGTGGAAGATGGGAATGGAAGCTAGATCATGCTTTGTATTTTAACAAAGAAAATCCATCAATATTTTGTGGTGATAAAGTGACCAATAACTTAAGGAATGCATGGAAATAATAGAAATAGTTTCCCACTTTTTGAAGACACCATATGACTCCAAGGTAGTATTTTTAACTTATATGATGGAAGGACCATGATGAAAATAGTGGTATTCCAACATGTATGCTAAATTACCTAAGGACATCACTTATACCACTTTCAAGAAGATATTTAATCACTAGTTCTATCATGATACATTATGTGTGGAAAAAGATTGGGAGTTTGCAACCTTGGATCAGTTAAACCATTCTATAATATAGTACACTATTCATTTGAATGAGTTAGTTATCCATTACTAGAACTTTTCACTAATGGAGACCTCAAGGCTAGGTGGTTTGAAATAGGTTTGAATCCCAAGATTTAATCAATTTTTATTCTTATTTGACTACCTAACATTATTGAGGTTCTTGATAAAGAGACCATTGATATGGAAAAATTATCTTTGAAAAAAAGTCTTGGTGGAGTTTCAATTGTAGAAGGGGTTACCTGAAGTTAATATTCTGGATAGAAATGGAAGCACAATAAGGGTGATTAATTCATTTCTTAAGCAGTTCCAAGGGATTGTTTGTGTTAGAATTATGTGTCTTTATATCATTATGGGAGAGCTAGTTATACTAATATTTATTATAGTACCTCATAGTATTTTCCATCATTATGGATAGTCTGGACACCTTAATATTTTTTTGGAAAGGTATCTCAATGAAGTAAAGCCAGATACACCCTTACTAAAGGCTCTTGGGTTTTGTTGTACACAGTTAAAGTTGGTGGATTAAATTATAATGAAATGTGGGACACTCATGTAGCAAAGAAAGACCAGGGAGTGGAAGAGACCATATTTATTTGTGTAGTAGAGTATGCACTAGAGGAATATGAAGTTGGTCTATATACTATAACTGGTAAGGTAGTTATTTTCCCCTATATTTTTGTATTTGGTTGATATAGGTTTATCTCATTCATTTATATTATATATTTTGATTAAAATCTTGGGATTAAACTTGAAGTTTAATCCCCTTTTGACAGAGATTCCCACACCCATTGGAAAGAGGAAAGAATACAGTTTTAAATATTTTGATTGATAGGTTAATATCACTAATCGTGAGGTCATATGGGATTTCCTAGTTTATGATTTTAAGGTATTCGACCTAATTATTATCATGAATTGGATGGTTAGCTTTAAATGCTAGATCTTTTTATATTGTGATCAAGTTTAGTTTCTAACTTCCAATGGGGTTACTCACATATATAATGGTGAGTGGCTTCCTAGATCTAGGAGTGTGGGACCTATTATTACTGAGGCTATAATAAACTCATGCCAATTATTAGAGATGTATCTTGATGTTGTAGACTAAAATTTAAGTGCTCTTCTTTTTACCATTGTGAATGAGTGACCTGTGGTGTTTTATAATTATTTTTATAGGTTACCACCCTAGAGATAGATCAAGTTTACTTTTAAACTTCTTCTAGTGATGAGTTATATATCCTATCTATATTATTTTAGGAAAACCATTACATTGATGGAACTTAAATTTCAACTTGAGGATCATGAAGCTAAAGGATTTATTCATTGAAGGGTTTCACTTTTGGTTTCACCATTTCTCTTTATAGATATTTTTTTATTAAATTGTCTAACTTTAGGTTTATTACTGAATACTTAATCTGGTAAATGTTAAGAACAAGTATCATTTTTCAGGGATTTATGATTTTTTTGACCAACTCAAGGGATCCTAATGGTTTTATATGACTGAAGTTTGAATGGGGTATCATTAGTTAAGGGTCTGAGAGGAGATACTCCTTATAAAACATTTAGGTGTCGATATATGAGTTATGAGTATTTTTTAATGCCATTTACCCATAAAAATTATCCTACAATGTTTATGGATCTGATGAATCATTTTTTAATAAGTTATGTGACTATTTTTATTGTTTTCATTGATTGTATTTTACTTTATTCCATAGAAATAACACATGGATCACTTGAAAATTATTCTCCAAACTCTAAAAGAACATCATCTATATGGAAGTATATTAAAATGTCAGCTTCCTATCCAACAATTTATATTTTTGGTCTATATTATTTACGAGAGGGGTATTTTAGTGGATATTGAAAATATTTAAGCAGTAATATAATAAGAGAAACCCAAGAGTGTGATTTAGACTCAAAGATTATTTTGTTTTTCTACTTATTAAATTTTTTTTATTCAGGATTTATCAAATATTTCATATTATATGATAGATTTAACTCATAAGGGTGTTAATTTTGAGTGGAATGATAAGTTTCAAAGGACATTTAAGGAACTGAAGGCAAGTTTGGCTTTAAATATAGTTCTGATTGTTCAGGATCTAGGTTTGGGTTATGCTGTTTAATGTGATGCCTAAAGTAAAAGATTAGGATTTGTTTTAATATAAGGGAAATGGGTGGTGGCATACCTATCATGAAAATTGTTCCCTCATGAAAGTAATTATCCTATCCATAATCTTTATTTGGCTATAGTGATTCATGATCTCAATTCTTGGTGACACTATCTCTTTAGAGAGTAGTTTATTGTTTATTTGGATCATAAGATCCTAAAGTATATTTTTACTCATAGATATTTGAATTTAAAAAAGAGGAACTGGGTTGAGTATATTTATATGTTTAATTTTGATATTGAAAAAATACCTTGAAAAGGGAATAAAGTCTCCAATGTGTTGAGTTTAATGTCAGAAACAATATCCTTTATAGAATCAGTGGAAAAGTGGAATTTGATAAGTTTTTTTCATAGAGATGATATAAGAGTATGAAAAAGATAATGTAAAATTGTTCTTAGAGTTTTTGAAATATGATTCTTTATTTGATTATGGGTTTATAATTCAATAATAGATGAACAATTTTTTTCAATGTTTTAGTAAACACCCTTAATAAAGGAGAGAACTTGTGTGTTGGGTGTCGGTATCCTGAAGGTGTCTTACGTTTAGGAGGTAGATTGGTTATTTTGATATCTTAGAGACAAAAATTTATAGATAGATGAGATACTTCTAGTTGGTTATTACATCCTAGGACTACCAAGATGTATCATGATTTGAAACATTGATATTGGTGTCTAAGGATGATGTGGTCAATTACATACTATGTATCACAATGTCTTACCTTTTAAAAGATTAAGGTGAAGCACCAAATACCAACCAGGTTGTATAATCCTTTACCCATTCTAGTGTAGAAGTGGGATGGTATATCTATGGACTTAATTATTTATTTAACATATAATCCTAGTGGGATTTATATTATTTGGATGATCATTGACCGACTTACAAAATCATCTCATTTCCTTCATAATAAGGAGACGACGATGGGGGAAGATGTAACACACTGAGATTTTATGAAATAGTTTTTCAAATAAATTTAATAATTTTTATATCTTCTATTACAAACAACACCGATTTTATCATATGTTATATGAACCACTAAATTTAGCTTGTGTTACCCCTAAGATAATGTTTAAACGAAGCGTGACATACTATTAAAATATTATTATTTAATATGGTAGTTATTAATTTGCTGTTAAAATAGAAGGATTGAATAGGATTAAATAAATTATGAAAATATATGGTTTAAACATGTATATCAAATTTATTCTTTGGGGAATAATTATTTATAAATGAAAATAATAACAATTTTGAAAATAATAAAAATCACTTTTTGAAAAACTATTTTTATGTGCACAAACATGTTTTAAACCTATAAATTAAAAAAATAATTTTATTGTGAATTATTTTAATTAAATTTATATATTATATTTCAATTTTTTTAAATTCATCTTATTTGTTTTATAGACCATATATAATAATAAATATGATTTTATGCTAAAAAAATATTTTTTTCTAAAAAACATTTTGTGACACTTTTGGAACATATTTTAAAATTATTTTTGATACTTTTAGAAAATTTATTTTAGAAAATTAAAATAATTTTTTGAATAATAATTTCAAAATTATCTTGGAGTTATTTTTTTTAAATTTTCTAAGAATATAAAATTTTTATTGAATAGTGAAAAATTCTGGGTTTTATTAAAACAATTGTTTTCATTCAAATAATTTAGTAGATAGGTTTTATTTGAATATGGTTTTAAAAGTAAAATTAATTAAATTATAAATATATTAATATAATTTATTTCATTAGATTTAATTTCATATTTAATTTTGATATAGAATCTTTTTAAACTTTTTAAATGTTTCTCTTTGGAAAACCAATTTTTTTTGTCACGTTCGTGAGATAAATTTTTTAATTAATTTTGTCCACTTATGTGAATGTAATTTAAAAAATTAATTTAATTTTTTTAATTATAATAATATTTTTAAAATAATTTCAACTTAATTTTTGACCATTATGAATAAGTAATTCAGTAAAAAATTAATTATCCTAGTTAAGGAGAAAATGGGTTTACCATGGAGTTAAGCTAAAAATATATGAGATAAAATGAAATATAAACTTTTAAAACCCATTTTATGGGTATATTTTGTTCTTATAATCTATAATGTTCTGTAATAGCCCATATTTCAACTATATGGATTGTGAAAAACATGGGAACAACTTTTTCTTTTCCAAAAATACAATTGTGATACTCACTTCACTTATAAAAGGTCACCCCTATACTATCTTATTCACACTTTCAAAACCCATTTTTTAGCCAATACCTACCCAAATTAGAATCCTAATTTCTTCACATAATATTTTGAGCTTTTTTTTAGAAATATGACCTAAGAAATATTTTATTCTAAACCAAAATTTTTTTTTTGATGAAGTGGAAATTTCCTTAAACGATCATTTTATTTTATTTCTTCCTCTACCACCATAAAATATTATTAAAACAAAATGATATAAAAACATATGTATATTAAATATATTAATATGTTTTTATGTTAATATAATGACCTATAAACATATACTCCTCCCTCAAATGGGAAATGAAACCATTGATCATGTGTATGGGGGACCATCACCTCACCAACCAACTTGATTGATTTTCCATCACCACATATCATAGCATGATATAATGATGTTTATAATGTTTATATATGATATTTATTATATAATTATACTTTGTAAATTATAATATCAAATAAATATTCTTAATTTACATTCTGTATGGAATATGATAACATCGATCGTGTGTACGATGGATTACCGCGTCCTAAAATAATGTGATTATTTGTCACTTACGCATTACATGGAAGGTATTAAGGGTTTATTTGATTTTTATATATGATATTAATGGCATTTTAATCATTTTTTTAAAACAAATATATCATATAATTTATTATTTTACCATCCTTTTAATAAATTATAACGTTATTTGTGTGAACAACAAACCACCGTCTTATGAAGTGATTCTATTTTTCTCTAGGACTTTACATGTTAGGTAATATAGGATAATCTTAATGACTATAAATGATATATATAACATATTTTTTATTATAGAAAATTATTATACAATCCACTTCCATACTTTTTCACCTGTTAAGAAAATGAAAACATTAGTCGTGTGTGTGTACAACCTACAGTCTCCACGAACCAATGTGATTCATTATCCATATTCAAAATTCAATAATTATTATAAATATTTATCTAATGAAAATATAATACATATAAAATTAATATAAATATTTATATGATGTAACTAATTTATATGTTTAGGATCTGAAACTTTCATGATAAAATAGTCATGAAAAATCAATGAAATTAACACTCAAAACAGTAGTGATAATGAAATATTACTAATAAATGGGAAATTATAAGTTATAAAATGTTAATATATGATATTATAAATATTAATATGGTTCAATTATAAGTTAATAACTTGTTTAAAACCACTATGAATGAAGTTAAAGAGCTCTCAACTAAAGGGAAGTGTGAGGTAAGTTGTTTCTTAAATCAATTTTCATTCATTGAGTCATAATTTGAATTCATTGATTATATTATGAAAATATTATGTTTGAAATTTTTTTATTGATTTTTGTTTTACTTACACTTTAATGTCTATTGATCTATTTTTTTTGAATATAATCACCTCATTTATCAAATATCACCTCAATGATATGAACTTTTTATGGGTATTGTATCAAAATTACTTCTTTGAGAAACATATTTTTTATACACCTAATTTATTTTAAATGGTGTATGTACTACCCCTTTACATACTATATCATGCCCTGGTTCTTGTCCCCATACCATGGTAATCAAGAAATCGCTTCAAGCCTTGTGTTTCACTAGTTTGGGTGGTGTCTCAGGTCTTCCCAGCTTGGTTCATTACATAAAAAATGCACTATAAGTATAAATCAAGGATCAATTCTAATTACATCATATCATATTGGTCTATTTAATATGGTGGATTGTTTTCACTCCTTATTCTCAAAAATATAGTAGACAATTTCCCATAGTATATTGGGTTCACTACCGATTCCATTACATATTATGTCAGGATATGTAAAGATTTACCCAATGAATTTTATGGATTTATAATTCAAATAACACCCATCACATAATGAAAATCATTATATTTAATTTAATACATGTTCTCTAGGAGAAAAAATATGCGATATATAAATTAAAAGTAGGATAAAAATCAAGAGAAGAAATTAGGTTTCATAATCTCATCTCAAAAAAAAAACTAATGGATAAAATGTAAGGAATCCTTAGTGAAAAAGGTTCAACCATTTTATATTCTAGTATTTGAATAAAGAATAAAATATCTTGAACATTGTGTTCCAATGTATAAAACCTAAAGAGAAATATTGGATAAGTATGAATAAAAATGAGCTACTTAGGTGATTCTTTATGAAATGAGTAAAGGGTATTTTAAAGTATGAAAGAGAATATTATTTACTTTAGTTAGGAATTGAACCATGAGGTTTTACATTAAATAATTAGGGTTTTGAAATATGTTCCTGGTTTAAAACATTTTATGGGAATGGTACATGGCATGAAATAAGAAGTAGGGAAGTTACCCTAAACCGGGCTTATATAAAAAAGGGAATTGCGAAGGGAACTTCGAAATGTATTATCTCAAAAAATAAAGGTATAATAAAATAGTTATATATATATAAGTATCATATATAAATAACATGGAATAAATTAATGAGAATCAGATAGAAGAAAAAGGGATAAATTGAAAGTGAATCTGTAATCCAAAAGTTATAAGGGTGGCTCGAAAGATCTCTTTTTCATGTTCTAAAATACCTTTGTTGAAACATTCATTGTTAAAAGTTTAACAAAAATTCATTTTTAGAGAGTAAAATAGAAATGTTAATGTAAAATTAGATAACAGATAACACAGTTTCTATATTTAAAGTAGGGCAATGAAAGGAATGGAAAATATGGTCAAGGATGGTAAACCGTCAATTAAAGAGGATGTGAATTATTCTAAAAATGATATATTTTGTGTAAAAAATTTACTAAGGAAAAATGATTGAAAGAAAATTTATTTCTACCCTAGAGAGTAATATAAATTACTATGAAATAAAATATTAGGATGTAAGAAACAATTTAACTAATAAGAAATTATAAATGAAACATAATAACTCAAAGAAATGGGGTGTGTGTTAAACAAAAGCCTTACAAAGATATAGTATTTGGAATAGAAAATCATATAAAGTCATAACATGATATAGATATTCAAAGACCCTATATTTAAATAATTTTAGGAAAAATTTAAATCATTTTACAATACATACATCACAAAAAAGTGGTAAATGTGACACATATATCTATGAAACAAAATTTCAATAAAAAACAATTGCCTAAGATTCTAATTCATTATGTGAATGTTCCTAATGTTATAGAAAGTAAAATTAAATTTATTAAAAATATTACTAATAAATTTTTATCTATATTACATTTTAAGGTCAAATTTTTATCATTATTTATTCTATTATTAAATAGATTTATCTTTTGTTAATTTCTTGAGGTGGTCCAGTAATTTTTTCTTTAACTATCATGGTATGTAGAACATTATAAAAAGTGTTTTAAATTAGATTCATAATATTTATAATTTTAAATTTTAATTTTATTTGTTATCCTATTATAAAAATATATAATGTTCCATAGGTTTTCAAAAATGGACTCAAATCAAGAAAAGATCCCTAATATGCTCATTTAATGTAGTTTAATTCACTATAACCATTTATTATTAAAATTAGTTATATATTGTCAAATATTATCATTAAAAAATATTAAAAGTGTAATAAATATCATTTCTATACAATAGAAACATGTCACAACCCCTTCCCAAAAAGTTTACCCCTCCTCGGCCAGCAATGAGAGAAGAGAGATAATGACTGCCTGAGTCCAACCTCCAATAGGCCTCAAGTTGGGGACTAGCACTGAGGGTATGATAAACATTTATGTGGGAGGAATTAAAATCTAATAGAACTTGTGTTAGAGAGAGATAAAATAGATAAACCAATAAACACCTACTCATACTCATATATAAAAAATCCCAAGAGGAAACAAGCAATTCGATACAACCCCATAACAATTGAAAGGAAACTTCATGTACCAATAAGGTATAGAAAACTATGACCATGAAACCCAAAAAGATCTTACAAAACCTTGATATTTTAATATCTATCCTAACCTCCAACCTACTCTGGCTGATGAAAAGAATAATTTTTATATGCACACAGTGAGCATAATTGTATATTCAATAGGATCCTCCTCAAATCCTATCGTGTAAAAGATATAGAAAGCATGCTAAAGAATAATGAAAAACAATGAAACTAAATCATCAACTAAATAAGTATAATAAGTTACCAGCTTCACCATGTCCAACTCTCACCAAGTATCTCATACAAGAGAGACTATAATATAATAATGAAACATTAAGGGTACCCCACTCCCACTTCCCCACTGGTTTGTTGCACTATAACAACGTCACACGACCAAAGCCATCTCTCTCCAAAATAGGCCAGATTGAAGACACCAGGGTAAGGCATAAAAATATGAACCTCTTCCACCAAATTATCACACCACCACACCATCACATCATCCCATATCACATATCCATATATATTTATCAAGTATTTTTTGAGATACAACACAACTCATATGATGTGTATCATAGATCAAGTATTATACATAAATACATCAGATCCCATATACCAAGTACCTCAATCCATCACATCCTATACAAGTCATACATATAATAATCCTTTGAGTATTATATCTTGGAATACATGTGTGTGAATAACCTAAAGACATCACTTCACTCTACACATATACATGGTAAAAATAACCTTCGTGGATACCAACACAAGTATATACCAAGAGAAGAGAGCGAGGCCCAAGGGGGTAGTAAGTAATCTTTCCCCCACTTGAATATTTGGGAAAAAACCCTCCCAGAGACCACTAGGTTTTAGTCACCCTAACCGACATGGGTGGGGTAGCGTATGAAATCATAGAGTATACAAGATATAATATATCTCACAACAACACTATGGGATTAAAATATTCCTAAGATCAACTAAATCTATCATCACTCAGACACCCAACTACTATTGCTAAAGTCTAGATATCCTATAAGCATACTATCATTTAAAGAGATAAATTAATTACCTAATTATTTTTTATCATTTATTTCATTTAATTAATTCACTATCCATTAATTATCCACTAATATTATTCCACATTACATTACATTAATAATCATGGTAAAATCCATACCCTCCAGGTATAATCCAAGAAGAGTCCACAATTTATCAGCAGTAACATATTTTAAATATTTACATTCCATCATTTCCAACCCATGGGTTAAGAAACATTTATTCATTAATATAATCCTTCCATATCTAGGTATACTAGTAAAACCATCCAAAGCTACCACCAAGTGGAAACACGCAACCAAGAACATCCAGCTACCTCTAGTAGTAGGGAAAAGAATTTAGATAAAATAAGAAACCCAACCACTAACCATTACAAAAATTTGTAAGTGAGTATCCCATCTCTTAAAATAACATAAAAATGGGTAATCCCTACTTCAACCCATCCCATCCCCTCCAGTTCCACCCCTGACTGACACATGAATATCCAAATACATCACACCATCACAGGCGTCAAATACTTCCACACCCTGTGGTTCTCCCCAACCACATATCACATCAACCATCCTTGGATTATCTAGCCTAGGATCATATCACATTCGGTCCCTTTTACCCTATATCACGTCGCATAGAGAATATCACTTAAAAATCACATCACAAAAGAAGCATGAAAAAAACAAAAATATCCAACAATGTGATCAAGGCCATAAACAGACTTTACATGTAAATGAGATCTCACGACTCCATCAAAAGACAATCGGCCTTCTTAAAAATTTGGGAAAACTAAGACCTATAAATTATATTTATCACACAATAATTTTTCATTATATCTAGAATTAACTGATTAATTATTCATAGGTTCCAACTATGGGAAACATATGGCATAAAGTTATAACATGCTATCTAAGGAAAAACATGATCACAACATCAAATAATGTTTCATAAAATTGATAGAAGTACCATTATTATTTATCATTCCATTTATTTATTATCATAAATAAGATTCATCATGATTCACATTCTCTATCAATTATTTTAACACATGGAAGATTACATTTAGTTAAACATGTGTATTACATTAATTATGTTATCATCAAATTACATCAAACACCATATTACAAACATAACTCTTATTTAATCATTATTAAGAAATTAATTATCAATTAATTCCGAATTTATGATCTTTATTAATTTCAATATGAAACTCCAAGAATAATAACATTATAATAAATAATAGAATAAATATCACACTATCTTGAAAAACAAGTGATAACCCACTATCATGGTATAAAGCATTAAAATGAGGTTGCTACATCCTGTTTCATCATTAATCTGGTTCAATCATTCTTAATTTAATTTCACAACCATCCATAGGGATAAAATATGCTCAATTTATGATTTCACATAAATAAATAGAGAAAAAATGAATCCATTACCTCAAATGAATCAATGTTCTTCCCACGGTAATGGACCAATGTTATGGATGTCCAATCAAATATCTTGTGAGGAAACTGTGATCTCATAAAGACATCATTCCACAACCACACCAAAAAAAACCTTATTAGAACAGTGGAGATCAAGCCACATATCATGGAGAGAGGAAACAATAGGAAATGAGACTGATCAGTTATAACCTACTTCAAAACAAATAAAGAATGCACCTTGGATCACTAAAGATCAAATAAGGAAGTTTGATAATCAATCCCCACTTAAATAAATCTGAAACACCAAATAATATTTCTAATAGATACTATAAAATGAGATAATCGGCAGAGTTTTGAGAAAACCCAAGGTGATCTATCCTTTATTGGAACACTACACTTGGGATTTACATGGAATGAGCCCCATTTTCATGTCGTGTAAATTCCAGGCATCAAATATGACTGAAAAACACATCACCTTAAAGGATTTAATCCCTAAAATTTACACACCATTTAACACCCTATAAATTAGCCTTAAAAATATGTAAACCTATTATTGTAAATGAATTGGACTTACACATGTTGTGAACTAATATTATATGATGTGAAACAAAACTCACACACTATGTATTCTCCATAATTACATCTTTTAGAAGCCAAAACTGTATAGACATTATATCTAGGACTCCTCCAAGCACCAAGAGATTGAGAAACCCACAAAGGGTCGGTCTACATTGATATAGCCTCTTACATTATATACATCTCAAACAATTATCATTAACAAGAATCCAAAACCAAACTAGATAGAAAGAGAAAAGGGATCATCTGAATAGCCTCCCCATAGAATACCTATCAAATATCTCTCCATCTGAGGAGATCAACCACATCATAAGAGGAAATAAGTGAAAAACAATATATCCATAATGACCATACCCAAAACACTCTCCAAGGGTGGATACCTCCAAACTAGAATCAATCCAAAAAAATAAACAAGAACAAACCATCTCATAAACTAGAAAGGTCAACATCCATAAGAGAACTATGTTAAAATAGAACAGCTAAATAAGTAACAAATCAGGGTATTGACTGCATATGTATAACTCAGTTTCCCATGTACTCTCCTATACTACACCCTATTTTTACAAGAAAAGAACCAAGTGATTATAATATTTGTGAAATACCTTCTCCTTGCAGTCTTCAATCTCCACTGGCTTCTCCATGAAGGTTGCATAATTATCCACATCGATCTTTCCCCAATTGATAACATAACAATCATCTTAAAAATAATGATGGATCTACAACATGTAAAAACATATTTTATCAGGATCATATTAGAGGGATGTGATCTTTGATAAGACACAACTCTAACATAATCCAACACCTCTAAAGGCCCAAAGAACTAAAGAGAAATATTAATCCCATTACCAAAACTTCACTGCCCACAATGAGGAGTTAAGTTTAAGAACACATTATCTCTAAAATCTTACTCTAGAGGTATCCTATTATAATAAAATTAGGATTTATGATGATCATGTGCTGCCTTAAACCTATCATTAATTATCTGAACCATCTTTGTTGTATTCTATACTAGTTCCGACTAGATAATCACTGCCTCTCCAACCCTAGTCTTTCATAAAAGAGAATGATAAGGTTGACCATACAAAAATCAAGTAGCTCCATACACATGGAGAATTTTAAACTATTATTATATTAAAACTTGACCAAGGGAATGTGTCTCATCTACAAACCTCCAAAATCCAAGACACAAGAAAGAAACATGTCTTCAAAAGTTTGTATATTATTCTCCTTCTGGTCATCCATATGTGGATGAAAAGTAGTGCTAAGGTATAACTAAGAACCAAAATCATTCTGGATACATCTCTACACCATGGAGGTAAAAAATGATCCTGATCAAATATGATCATCCTTGAGAATCCAGGGAGTCACACATTCTCTTCCAAAAACCGCCTCAACTAAACCCCCAAAGTGCTTTACTTCTTGATCAATATAAAGTGGGATGATTTAATCAAGGAATTCACTATCAACCATATACAATAATAGCCACCAGATCTTGAGGTAAAATGGTATAAAATTCCATTTAGATGTCCTCCCACTTCCAATAGGGAACATCTAATGGCTGTTGCAAACTACCTAGAACATGATGCTTAGCCTTAACCTTTTGGAATACCAAACATAAAAAAACTTAGAAATTTTACAATTCAACCTAGAATACCAAAACCGACCTATCAAATCTCAAAATATATTTTTCATGTCGGGACGTAATACCAAAGGTTAACCAAGGAACTCAAAAAGAACAATATAACACATCACCATAGGAATGAAAAGAATTCCCTGATACAACACCCAGTTCCATCCATCCTTAGACCAACTATAAGAGGAATCACCAAAAACAACTCGGTATTTTCATAACTCCACCCCATAATCCACCAGTTCGGAATCCTCTACCCTTTTTACCAATGATAACCATACATTCATTTTGAAAAGATAACCTATACATATAACCTCACATATATATAGAGTCATCACTAAGAGTTATTATATCAAACTCTAGGAATCTACAGATCCATGAATGACATCACTATGTGACTTCCTTTTAAAACATAAGAAACAACATTTCCCATTCCTAGTGTATTCAAAATATTTAATTTGTAATATTATAATAATTCCATCCACCATTGTTGATGCAAGTTCAGGTCATGCTGGGAGAATACATACCTCAGGATCCTATGGTTGGCAGAAACCACAAAATGATCACTAATGTGGTATTTTTCCACATCTTCAATGAAAACACAACAACCCCACCTCAAGATCATGGGTGTAATAGTTAATATCATGGAGAAATAAGTTCTAAGACCCATAAGAAATAACCAATGTCTACTAAATTAGAAAATATCCCAAGAAAAGACACGAAATGTCACAAAAAACCGCAAACTGAACTCCCTTTGTTAGAAAAAAGGGTTGGACCACTGATCAACTTATTCTTTAAGAACTCAAATTATGCTTAAAACTGGTAAGTCTAAAAGAAAACCTGATCCTTCTAGTTCAATGCTTTCAGAGGAGTCAAAACCTGAGAGAAATCAGCTATGAAACTCCTATAATGGCCTGCAATACCAAGGAAACTCTGCAACACTTCCATGTTCTTGGGGGATGCCCAAGAAAAAACTATCTATATCTATAAAGGGAACATAACTACTCCCTTATAAGAAATTACATGCCCCAATAAATAGACTTCAACATATCAGAACTCACACTTTGAAAATTTCTCAAACTACTACTCATAAATAAGAACTTCCAAAATGATGTGCATAGGATCTTCCTGCTTCTCCTTATATGTGGATTACACTAGGATGTACTTAATGAAAACCACCTTGAAAGTTTCCTAAAACTATCAAAACACTATGTTAGTCAACCCCATGAATGTGATTGGAGCATTCATCACACCAAAAATCATCACAAAAAACATAAAATTCCCATAATAACAATAGAAAGTAGTCTTCTAAATTTCCTCACCCTTCAACTATATATAATGATATCCTAACTAAATATCGATTGATAAGGTAAAACTTACTCCCTTCAGTAGACTGAGTAAATCATAAATCCATGGAAGTGGATATAAGTTCTTCAATTTTACTTGGTTCAAGCGATGATAACCGATAAAATGTTTCAAACTACCATCAGACTTCTTCAAAAAAAATACTGGTACCCCCCAAGGTGACACACTCAGATGAACAAAAACTTACTAAAACATATATTCTTTCTATACTCATAGCTCTTGTAACTCATAGGGAACCATCCTATATGGAGAAATCATGATAGGATACATGCCAAGTTGTAGCTCGATCCCAAACTTGATCTCCCATTGAGGGGTTAACTCTACAACTTCCTTTTTAAAGGCATCAATGTAGTCTTCCACAACCTTGGGAAACACCAATTGTTAAACCATTAATGATATCAACATTAACCCGACCATCAAAGATGAAAAGTATGAAACACACCTAAGAACCATGTGAGGTTCTCACTCACCAACACACAACATTGGATCTATATTATCATAATAAAACAAAATCCACCTCATGAAGAAATCTATGATAACCTACACCAAATACTACAAATCCATGCCAAGGGTGATGTCATATAGCCATATCCATAAACCTATGAAGTATTACCAAAAGTGGTGTCTCCACATAACTCAATCATGGTATCTGTATACTCCATACAAATCACATCGACCTCTAAATGGAATAGTCAATGCCAATGGAACTCGAAACCTATCTACCTCAAGAACCAAATCATGTACAAGGGTAGGTGATATAAAGGAGCATTTTTCTATTGAATAAATAAATGCACAAAAGTAGAGAACAAGAAATGGGTACCTCAAAGGATGTATTGATAATCCATTTCTAGAAATTATAAATCATGAAGTTGACCAAAAACATATCCATGGAATCTCTGACCCTTCTGATGAATATATACATGGGCACAATTTTCACGATGAGGATGAGGAGCATCTTGGGGATGTAATTTTCCTGCCCCATTAAAACTATAATTATCCCAAACTAGAGCACCCTACTATAGCTTCCTTAGAAAAAATTACCTCAACAAATGGAAAACCTAGTCCACACTAACAGATCAAAATTTCCGTTCACTCTCTCCACTTATGACCTCGACCTCCACAAGAAGAAAACACACACCTAATCCCTTGGAATAAGTCTAAGAGCCCCTTCCCCTAGAGAAATGAGATGATGAGGGATGAAACCTACCCTAAGATAACCAAAATATATTCAATCTTAAAAAATTGGTACCCCAAACCATATCTCTAATTCATGAGGAATTCTAACAACTCCCCTCTCATGATGGTCCAATTTTGTAAAATGTCCTCTAAATAACCTATGCTCTCACCCACACCTCGATACACATAGTAAATATAAATGGGGTGACCTGAAGCTTTATTTATGGATTTAAATACTCCTCTAAAATTCTTTACTTGACATCATTATCTAGATATAAGCATAAATCATATCATATAAGGGTCCTAAAACAGATCCCAAACTATCACACACTGAAACTCCCCCATTGAAGGGTAAAAATATCCTAGAGAATGGATGCCTTTATGGTCAAAGAAAGGAAATATACTTGGAACTAGTCTTGTAACTTCTACCATGATATTTAAAACTCCTCTTGATCCCTGAGGAATAAGAACCACCCCTACCTCATTACTCTACAAAACATTGTCACAATTAGTAAAACCTAGTTCTCCCTTTGAGAATGGATTTAATTGAAAGCTATCTCAACCTCCTTCAACTAGTTTTCTCTAACTTAATCTAAAATGGTTCCCTAATACCTTTTTAGTCTATAACACTAAAAATCATGGTGTGTTTACATCCAAGTGTCATCAGCGTCAACCTCTAATCTATGGCGATCTTCTGGAACATCATGATGAGCATCTTCGACACAAACCTAATGTAGACATCAACCTAAAGCCATGTCTACAAAAATAAAAAACTATTAAAGCTACTAAACCTAGAATATGTAATACATAAAAATAATTAATTAAATTTTTATTATATTTTTTAAGGTTTTAAACTTCCCATGGTCTATCCATTTCAAATATTGTCAAAAAGATGAATGATATATAATCCTTCCCTTTGTCTCTACCCTTCAATGAGCATCGCTTTATTTTTTAGGCTCATTAAACTTAAAGGTCCATGCATTATATCATAGGGTCCCCAAATTCTCATTTTATAGCTAGTATCCCTTGTTTAAATCACTTACCAAACATAGTTGACACTATTTACCTACCAACCCATCCAATCTCACCCATGCCTAACTCCAAAATCCATCCAAACCCACAACCTAAACCTCTGATACAACTGTTTCACAACCCCTCTGCCCAATGTATACCCCTCTTGGATTGGGAATGAGAGATGGGAGATGGTGACTACCCGAGTTCTACTTCCAGTAGGCCTCAAGTTGGATACTAGAAATGAGGGAATAATAAACAATCATGCGGGAGGCATTACCCTATAAGAGAACATGTAGAAGAGGGAGATAAGATAGATACACCAATCAAAACCTACTCAAACACACACCAAACACACACACACACACACACACACACAGATATATATATATATATATATATCATTTGAGAATTTTTTTCACAAATAGTACCATATCAACTAAAAGGAAAATAAAAGTACTAAAAAGTTAAAGACAATAGTGACCACAAATACCAAAAATCTCCTACAAAAGTACGGGCTAGTAATATCCATCCTGATATCCAACCTGATCTAGATGACTTAATAAATATATATGTAGGTTGAGAATAATAATATACTCAGTAGGATCCTCCCTAGAGCCTCTCAGGAAATAGTTAAGTAAAGCATGCTAAATAATAGTGAACAATAATTAAACTAAGTCATCACCTAAACATTTATACTAAGTTCCCAACCTCACTAGTGATAACTATAACAAATTATCACATAAAAGATAACATATAACATAATAATGAAATATAAAGGGTACCCCACTCTTGATTACCCACTGGTTTTCTGATCTTCCCCAACATAGAATGTGCTAAGTCATATCTCTCCAAAATAGGACATCCCAAAGACACATGAGAAAGGTATCACAACATGCACCTCATGCATCATATCATCAAATCATCACATCATCACATCATCACATCATCGCATCATCACATCATCACATTATCCCATATCACATATCCATATATAATAATGAAGTTGTTTATGATAGCCACCGTAGCCCATACGACGTATATCATACATCATGTGTAATACCTCAAGCTATCACTTCCCATACACTGAGTACGTACCTCAAGACAAAACAGCCTATAAACATCATACCAATAATAATCCATTGGATAATATATCTAATAATACATATTTGTGAATAACCACAAGCTGTAAGTACCCTCTACACACATATATTGGAATTATAATCATCGTGCATACCAACACAAGTATCTTCCAAGAGAAGAGAGAAGGTCTATAGGGGGTAGTCAACTATCAATTCTTCCACTGGGATGTTGGCGAAAACCCCATCTCAGCATCCATTGGGTGTTAGTTTCCCTAACCAAAATTGGTGGGAGTAGTGTATGAAAGGATAGAATATACGTGATATAATATAGCTCACAACCACACTATGGGTGTTACTTATTCCTAATCACAACTACAACTATTATCGCTAGAATAACCAACTGCCACTACTAGGGACTAGATATCCTATAAGATCACAATAATTTGGAGAGATACATTAATTAACTCTTTATTTTTTATCATTTCCTTCCATTAATTAATTCATTAGATATTAATTATCCATTAACATTATTCCACATAAACTTACATTAGTCACTAGAGTAAATTTCATGTCGTCCAAATACAATTCAAACTGAGTCCACAGTTTCTCAAGAGTTACATACTTTAAGAATTTTCTTTCCATCTAAACAGACCAAATGTGTTATGAATAATTGATTCATTATTATCATCATTACATATCTAGGTACACTTGGAAAATCATCCTAAGCTACCACCAAGAGGAAACACGTAACGAAGAACATCCAACAACCTCAATCTGTGGGGAAAGTAATGCAGATAAACTAAGAATCTCAACCATCAACCATTAAATAGATTTATACGTGAGTATAGTAGCTTTCAACATCACATAAACAATGGGTAATCCCTTCTTCAACTTTTTCCATCACCTCCAGTTCCATCTTCGACACCCACATGTATATCTTGATGTATCTCTCCATCACATGCTTCTACTAATACCACATCATTGGGGCCTTACTACCCATATATCACATCATCCATCCCAAAATCATCTATCCTAGGCTCATATCACATCTGGGCCTTACCTACCCAAATAAATTCACATAGATAATATCACTTCCAGATCACATTATAAAAGTAGTAGGAAAGAAAAAAGATAGCCAACCGGTCAATCCAGTCAATAAAAACAAGGCATCCAGCCTTCACACATAAAATGACTCTCATTACTCCAACCCAAGATAATCAAACTTATCAAACGAATGAAAAAATCATGTCCTAAAAATTATCTTTATCAAAAAACTGCTTATTATTCCATATTTAATTTACTGATTCAATATTCATAGGTTCCAACTATGGGTAACCAAAGGCATCAAACTATAATAATCTATCAAAATCTAAACATGCTTTTAGAATCAAAACTGGTTTCTTCAAACTTTGAGAAGTACCATTATCATTTAACATTCCTTTTATGTGTTATCATAAACAATAATAATCATGGTTGGAATTCTTTATCAATTCCATTAAAACATGGAATTTCACATTTAGTTAAACATGTGCATTACATCAATTTAATTACCATCAAATTACATCAAACACTGGATTATTATTTTTTTATTCTTTAATTATTTTTAATCTACTTAATTATGAATTAATTCAAGATTTATGTTATTTTCCTTTTTTAACTTTCTACTCCAAGCATAAGAAAATACTAACATAGCTTTGAATTGATATTATACTACTGAGAAAAATAAAAGGAAACCCACTATCATAGTATAAAGTATGAACTTGTGATCGATACAAACCATTTCATCATTAATTATATTTAATAATTATTATGTTAATTTAAATTCCATATAAATGTATAAACCATGCAAATTTTATGATTTCATGTAAATAAATAGATAATCAATGAATACCCTACCTTAAATTCATAAATGTTCTTTTCCCCAGATCAAACCAACATTACAGATATCTAATCACCTATCCCATGAAAAAACTCTAACATCCTAAGGATGTTAGGCCAAAACTACCTCAAAAACAAAAATGAAACATAATTATAACAATGGATATCATGAACCATTGTAATATGAGAAGAAATGGGAGGAAATGTGGCCGATCATGGAAAGATCTCTAGAAAAAAATAAAGAACACCCCTTGGATCACCACAAATCCAAAAAGAAAGGCTGAAAATCAATCCCTGATGAAAGGAATAAAAAATTCCAAATGAAGGAACCACTATAAAATGGAAAAGGATAGAATCTATAGGTTTTTGACAAAACCTGAGGCATTTTAGCCTTTATAGGCATGTTACATAGGGGATTGACACAACATGAAACCTGTTTTTATGTCATGTAAATTTCGGGCTTTGGATCTCACCAAAAAACACATTTATTCAAAGGATTAAATCATGAAACTTTAAAAAGTGTGTAACTACCCATGAATGAATCTGAAAAATAAATTAACCTCTTCCATTCCATGAAATATCCATACACAATCCTTCAACTGGGAATACACAATCTGAAACAAACTTACATGTTGTTTATTCTCCCTCATTCCATATTTTAGCATTTGAACCGCTCTATAATTGATATAGGCCTTGTATGAGTACCACGAACTTTAAAAACATACAAAGGTTTGGTCTAGATGGATAAATTACCTTAAAATACTTTTTTTATTCAGTCATCTTTGGAGGTAATGGAAAAAATAAATACATCATTCCTTGTAGCCATAGGTCCTCTCATATACGGGAAATGCTATCATTTTTCATATAATAAGAGGACGTATGAAAATTAAATAATTATCATTTAAAAAAATTAAATATTATTATATTATTATATTTTTCCATTAAATGACTCTTTTTTAATAGCCATTTAAGGAGTCTAAAAAACATAATTCATTATTCATGGAGGTGGTAGTCCGCGCAAATAGATGACTTTGTCTTCATTTTTTGAATGGTTTTGGTGGAAGGTAGAAAAATGAAATTATATTAGTATAATAAAATTAATAATATTAACAATAATTTTTTATCATAATTTCATGAATATAAAATATTTTAGGGGGTATATGAATAAAATAACTAAGAGAGCTCGGTTGATATCATTACCTCTCTTTTTGGATGTTCTCCCTTGGGTAACACCTTAAGAATTCGTAACTTGGTATTGAAGAAAGAACAAGAATTCCATGATTATAAAATAATGTTATGGAGATATTGTATAATTTTTTTGGTAGTTATAATTCTTCTTAATGTGTGGAGAAACCTGGTGGAAGTTATCTCCTTTTATAAGTGAAAAATGACATTTTTGTAAATACCCATTAAATCTCAATGAATCCATGACACTATTCAAGCTAAATAGCTTCCAAATTGGTCCATAATTGAGTGTAGTGGTTTTTGGGTTGATAAATAATCAACCATACATTTTAAAACACGTTTTAAATATGTATTTAGTCTTTTATAATTAGATTTTTACAAATTACACTTTTGGTTATTTACTCTGGTAACTAGTTTTTACTAAATAATTTATGTTTTAACAAAAATATAAGATAAAACCTATTACCAAAGTTGAATATGATGAACCTAAAATTTTCCAATATTTAATTCAATTCAATTTATAAATAGTATGAAACTAACTTTTAAATCAAATCATTTAATATATTAAAAATTTATTTCCTGTTTAAAAATGATTTCTTACCATTAAGTGTTCTATATATTGTATAAAATTAGTCAAAAATTAAATGGTATATAATATATTTTTACATAGGTTGATAAATTATATTATATTCATTTTTTATATGATATAAATTTATTTTAATTGATAAAAATTAAACAATGTTAATAAAAAAATTCTTTGAATAGAACTATTTTTCTGTTATCATGGTAATTAACTTTAATCCTATTAATCTTATTTTTATGATTAAAATGAAATTGGAACTATTGAAAAATATAAATATTCTGATATGAAATATTGAATCCATTTTTTTAAACTGAATTTCTATATGTGATGAAAACTAATTTGCATTAATATTTTTAGAGTAAAATATTATTTAATTTTTAAAAATGTTAAATATGGGGTTTATAAATTCAACCTACTATTTTTAAATGATTAATTTTACTTTATATATAGATTTTTTATATAAAAAAATGTTTAAAAAACTTTTTTCCATTCATATATTATGATAATGTCATAAAAGTGATTGTATTATCAAAATCTGTATTTTTCACTATTCACCTAAAAACAATTGTTCTTGAAAAATACAAAAAAACATAATTAAGCTAATATTTATATTCTAAAACCAAAAAAGTGTATTTTTTCAAATTATAATTCTATAATTTTGGAACCTAACTTTTAAAGGGGAATATAAAATATATGGAAAAATAGTTTTTATAGGAAAATAACTTTTTAGATATCAACTATTCTTATTTCCTATAACTTACTAATTAAATTATTTTTAGTCAATTATTCATACCAATAATATATTTTATATATAATATTTATTGTTTCTTAAAATGACATGCGTAAAAATCATATTTTAGAAGAAAATATATTTCAATCATAAAAGAATATTATTTTTTATTTAATAACTATAATTTTATCAATGAATTAACATTAAAAATGAAATTTATTTTATATATACGTGTATTCATTAATGTGGTTACCTCTATATTTAGCCACCAATTAAACCGCCACATTTTAATGGTTATGTAATGATCTCTGATTCGTTTTTATTTAGTGATTCTTATAAGGAAAGCTGTTGAACACATTAGGTTTTAAATAGAAATCTAATTTAAAATCTCGAGCTTTACAATAGAATCTATAGAATTCACATATCTATGGGTTTGGACTATTTTTATAGGCATCATGGACACTCCTAGTTCAACAAGCATTTTCTAATTCATTATAAGAAACATAATTAAATCTGAAGCCATTCATACGTAAATAAAATGAATACATAAATCCTCCCATGTGTTTCAAATTTTAAAAAATCAATAATAATGATATCCCATAAGGAATAATTAAATTTAAATCCTCTAAATTTCTATTTTCATGCCAAGTAAGTGGTATGTTATTTTATAATAGGACTTATAATACCCCTAAGTAAAGGTTTATGATATTCCTTAGCTTTCATGCATGTCATATTCTATGAAATGAAAATATCTTACAATATGAAAAGGATGTATGACATATCTCCTTAAACATAGAATTATTTTTTTATGTATATTTCATGAAATAGATGTTTTGACTTATTAAAACAAGGGTACCACTACACCCTCACTGAGTATGTAGACTAGTCAGTAAATGAATACGAGGTCAATGTACTAATGAAATAAATGAACTAATATTCAAAAAAAATATAGTTGAGATGGTTGAAGTAATATGGATTCCATTGATAAGGGATATGTATAGAACAACCATTTTATAAAAATTATAGAATGAAACTATTAAATCCTAAATACTAATCTAATAAATTTTCATATGCATCAACATGTATTTTTAATTTTTTTCATCAAAAAACCAAACCCCTAGTTTAATTTCTCTAAAATAAAAAAAATAATAAAATATCATAAAGTGTCATTGAGGATAATTACGTGATTTGGGATTTCTTGGTAGATAAACCTAATATCATCCACTGTGTTGATTTATTAGGAGATTATAAATATAAAGAAATAGGGATGACCCTTTAACAAGGCCTATAACTTCATTCATGATTAGTGTTTTTTGAGAAACCATACAAGTCAGATAGTTTCCTCAATATATTTTAATTATCTCAATTTCTATTTTATTAATTCAACTCCGTCCCACCAATACAAATGGAAAGTAAAATGTGTGGGAACATTCATTACATTAACTATGTTAAATATGAATACTATAGAAACTACTCATGAGACTATAGATATGATGGGAAAAGATAAAAAATATACTATAAATAAGAAATTCCTATTTGGTCCAACAATGCAATTGATTATATTTTTAAGAAGTTGAAGGAAATAGAGGAAGCCCCAGATAGGATTATTATTAAACTTGAACAAGATACTAAATGGAAACCAGGATCAACCACTTTATCCTACATTATAATATTTGATTTTATTCATGTATATTGTGATGAGTATGTTTAGGAGATCAGGAGGGATCTTGAGGAAGACTTTACACTTCCTTATTATACTAATATCCATTTCTTAGAGGTGATGTATAAGGAATATGATATATATGTTGAAACAAATAAAGGATATATTTATAAATTTATTATATTTTATCTGAATTTATTAAAGCTCAACTACAAAACACCCCATTCACTCTAAATCATTCTGAAAGAGTCCAATATTATCAAGGAGGGAAAAAATTTTCCTCTGATAAAATAAATATAAAGTGAGATCCCTACTTTTCTTCTATTTGATGCACTAGAGAGGCATCCACTCACCTCATATCTAATTACCCTAATGTGGGAAATACACTCTACAATTATCATCTCTCGAGATCCACATCGTGGATTATCACAGTAATAGGATTAGTTTTTATTAATCCTATATTTTCTATTAGTCATAACATATAAGGGATTATTTACCACATCAACCAATGAGGTCTTATAAGAGGGTAATACTTCGAGGAACTAAGGAGGCTAATCACTGCCCCCAAATTTATAAATGTATAATGGATAGAAACTTACAATAAAATTACATAATGGAATCCACAAATCATTAAAAGTTATATTGTAAATTAAGAGTCTTAGGATTGATCTCATCCTGAAGGGTATCAAAAGGTTCATATGAATATATGTCAAAAGGAAACATGTTCAGAATCTCAAATCAACACCATTAACCAATCACCCATAGAAAGGTTACTCCTAAATTGTTCCTATATTTTCCTTAAATATGAGATAAATTAAAATTAATTCATAGTAAAAAATCTCACACAAGAACAAATACCATGGAAAATAGGGCATCACCCTCCTGAGGTCAAATGGAACAAAACATGTATCAAAATAGTACCTCATAAATTTCCCTTAAAATACAAGTCATCAACCTCTTTATAAATAATTTAGGAATGAGTAACACATGTTGAGTTATTCAATCAAGTATCTTCTCCAAAAAACCAAGAAATACATTTTTCGAAAACTCCTATTTTTTTAAATACCATTTCATAATCACCTCTTTAAATCACTGCTTTTATTTTGAAATTCCATTAAAATCTATTTTATTTAGAAATTTCATTTAAAGATAAAAAACCATTTTAATTCCATTTGAAAGTATTATTTGAAGTTAAAATTAAAAAAAATTAAATGACTTTAATAAAGGAAGAAAACATTTAACGTTCAAAAAATAAACTCACACCACCAAACAATCCATAAGATGGTCCATCAACACTTGTTCAAACAAGGTGACACCAAAAAACTATTTTTAAAGCTATGGGGTTTTTGACTGTTAGTTTAATGAAATCCTATACTATTTATATAAGTATTTCATGAGACTTCACACAGTCACACCGTTAATAATAATAACTAAAAAAATCCAAATAGTCAAGGTAATTAATGTGAAAAGGCCACCTATCTTGTTCATGCATCAAAATTATTCAATCCATGGTCATGTCAATCTCTATTTAGTTAATGAGAATTTATCTCACCCATAAATAATCACAATTTAATAAACTATTAATTTAAAATTAAGATCTCCAATTAGGATTTTTTATGATAAACCCATCGAGTGCCATAACGATATCAAAACTCTAAATAATGGGGAATAATCCACCCCAACACACAGTTAGACCAAATTCAAAAAAACCAGAAATTAAAAAAAATTGAAACAATATTAAATTTCATATAATTTTGGAAAATACCTTTTTAAATATTTTGGGTGACATAATTCAAGTAAAGGATAAAATATTATAATTCAAACCTTCCATGCCTCATCTACCCACAACACATATAAGACTGGTGTTTTTGATATGATACAACCATGATATGATGGAATTTAACTTCCATGGTCTAGTTAATCCACAATTAGTTAGAATAAGAAGTATAAATGGGACCAAAATAGTAATAAGGATTGTATATTACTTCCAACTGGCACTTCAAGGGTATCTATATTGAAATAGACCCATGAGGGGATCAAAGAAATATGAAAATAGGGAGATACGTTACCAAAATGGACTCCTACAAAGCTTCCAACCAACTTAAAATAAAAGGGGATAGATCATCATATAACATTTAAACCTCTAACAAAACAAATATGATAGAGCTCTATAGGGTACCCGATTTACAATTAGAAGTTAGATAATACAATATTGAGTGCCCGATGTAAGGCCATCGACCACCTGATGGCCAAACCAGTTGGAATTACCCTCTAATTTCTACCACTTCCCTCTCTCTTTTAACTAAAAATCTATAAAAAGAACGTTTTATATTTCTACCACACATCATTTTACCACCAAACATCTACTAAAACACCTAAAACATGCCTCAAATATCCCTTTGTTAATCTAAATAATTTTTTTTGAATCCACCCACCCACCTAAAAAATATGAGTCTGACCTTACTTCTAGTACAATGATATGTGAATACATGGTTAATTATAAAAGTATTGAATTATATGTTTTAGAAATGGATTGAGGTATAATTACCACAATAAAACACATTATTTCTTGTATTGTGTTTAAAAGAGTAAACCAAATAGGATTTAATTAAATTATTTAATATATAATTAAGATTTTTTAATGATAATAATGAGTTTTTTTTGTGTTTATTTATGTTCTAATATTTTGGCCATATTCCTGGATAAAGTGCGTGTGTTATTCTAGGTAGTCTAAAAGTAGAATAAAACCTCGTCAAATATTTTCATAACAAAAATAAAAGATATACATATTATAATACTAGGCCATTTCCTTGAATAAATGTTGTTTATTGATCGAGTGTGTAATAAAATGATCTATATCTACTACATTATCACCCAAGTGTAGTGTTAAATGAGAAAGGGTCTTCACACATTTCTAGATGGATGTTGGGGGAAGGATGCTAGTCCAAAATCATAATCATAGGTTCAATATTTATAGAATTTAAACTTAAGTAGGTAAATATTTGATGTTGGTAGATATTATTATTAGAATAAATATTAGTTTATTGTTTTTAGGAGAGACTAAATGGATGATAGAAAAGGGAAAATATATGAATAAATAAAGTTTCAAACTTTGGTACTCAGATAAAAATATGTTTAATAGTAGTGTTGGTATTATGGTGGATAAAAATTTAAGAGATAAAATTGTTGATTTCATAATATTATGGGATAAGATAATATCCATTAATATAGTAATAATAAATAATACTTTTAAATTTGTTAGTTTTTATGAACATCAAGTAGGTCTCGATGTGAAATAAAAAATATACTTTTGGAGTTAATCTAGAAACATTGTTTCCTAGTTTTCCAAAATATGAGAATAGTTTTATAGGTGTTGAACTAAATGGGAATATTAGAAGGGGTTATAGAGACAGATATATTTTCATAGAAGGTTTGTTCTGGGTGTAATAAATGATGAAGAATCAACAAACTTATAATTTTCCTATAATTTTGATTTTCTGGTAGCAAACACACTTTTTATAAAATGAGAAGAATATCCTATTACTTATAAAAGTTGATTTATAATATCCAAAATTGATTATTTATTGGTAAAAAAAATATATAATATTTGTTAATGATTTTAAGGTTACTACTGCTGAAATTAAAAAAACCAATCATCATTTATTAAGTAATCCAAGATTCAGATGGTGGATTTTAAAGGATAATATTATAATGATATTTAAAAACAATATTCTAAAAGATGTGGATTAGGAGGTTTAAGGAAAATATTATATGAGGTTTCTAATAGTGTTAAACATATAGTTAATTATATTCTAGGAGTATATAAAGGTTTCTTTCCTAAATTAAAAGAGTTTTGTTGGTGGAATGATAATTTTCAAATTAATGTTAATGAAAAATGAGATCATTTTAAAGATGTACACCATTGTTGTAATGAGTACACTAGATCTCGTTATCATGTTACTAATAGAGAGGCTAAAATGTAGTATGTGAGGATAAATCAAATATTTTTGTGAAGATTTGTATCATTAATTACCAACAATGAATGGGGAATAAAAAGATCTATAGTTTATCTATAGGAATAGAAAAAAATATTGATATTTAGATCAAGTTCTGTGTATAAAAGATGAATAAGGGAATTCCATTTTTAAGGATGAGGAAATTAAGTAAATATAGTGGTTTTAATTTAATAATATATTTAAAGAAGATAAGAGGTGTGGATTAGACTTAGATAACTAATGTATTAGTAGAGATAATCTCAATTAAAACTATTATATAAAATTTCATCACTTGGAAGTTAAATAGACTTTAAGAAATATGTAATATGGTAAAGTGGTTGGGTTAGATAACATCAACATAGATGTGTGGAAATATTCAGAAGAGTTGGGTATTAATTAGATTACCATCTTATTTAATTAAATTATGAAATATAATAAAAATCTCAATGAATTGAGGAAGAGTTATATAGTAACTTTATATGATAATTAAGGCGGAATTTTATGTTTTTAGAATTATAGAGGGGGTACCTTTATCAGTTATAAAAAAAAGAACTGATAAAAGTACCCCTTTATCAGTGCTTTTTTTAGCACCGATAAAGGTACCCCCTTTAACAGTGCTTATTTTTAGCGCTGTTAAAGGGTATCACTTTATCAACGCTTTTTTTAGTAGCCCTGATAAAGGGGGGTCATTATCAGCGCTTTTTTTAAAAGCGCTGATAAGGGGTCTACCTCTAAAAATAAATTCATTAAAAAAATATATTAATATTTAAATATATATATATAGTTATATTGATATAAATATAATATATATATTTTAAATATAATTTTAAATATATTTTAGATAAGTATAAATATACAGTTACACTTAATATAAAAGATATTTAGTGAAAATGGCTTATAAAAAATTAAAAAAATATTTTTAATTAATAATTTGATAATTATTATGGAGTAATAGTCATTTAATAACAATTTGAAGACTAAAAAAATAAAATAAAAAATAAAAAAAGATCCAAAATATGTTGAAAACACAACTCAAACTTCAAACAGCCATAACTTTTGATCTGGGTGTCCGTTTGAGCTCTACCATATATCAAATTGAATCCTGAGACGAGATATACACCCATATCAATAGGGGCACCCAGTTCAAAGTTTTTTCGAGGCCAAAAAAGGCTCATAAGGCCTCAAAAACCGAGTTTTTAGTCGGGATACCCTGATTTTTTAACATTCTGTGGATTTTCAGCGTCATTTAAGGGGGTATTATTGGATTTTTTTAGTGAGGACTGAATTTATTCCAAGGTATTACATTCATATTGATATTATTTCTTTGAAATTTTATCGTTTTTTATAATGTACTACTATTTATATTCAAATATATAATAATATATACATATTTTTTTATATATTCACACATAAAAATTTAATTATAAATATAAATAATAAACTATATTTACATATAAAATAAATTAGCTTTATCTAAATAATAAATAATATCCATTTTATTTAAAATACAAATATATGAATATTTATATACCTATATATTAATCTAACTATATATATATATTAATATAATGACATATATATATTAATATAACTATAAATATATATATTAATATCACTATAAATATATATATAAATATAACTATATATATTAATATAATTATATAATTATATATTAATATAAATATATACTAATATACGAATAAATATAACTATATATATATAAATAGAGATATCATGAAATGGAAAACAAATCAAAATAGAGGACTGGTAAGGGCTTAGGCGCGTAGGGGGGGAGGTCTTGAGTTCAAAACATGGTGGAGGTAGGGGCATGTGCACATGGGGGAATATGGGAGCTAGCATTGATAATGGGTAGGGGATAGCACTGATAAAGGGTGGAGGGGGTGCGTGGGGGCGCTGGAGGTGTGGGAAGGCGCTAATAAAGGGGGGCTCAAGCACTGTAAAAATCACCCCCTGAGATTGCTGGGATTTTTCTTAATTTTTTTTAATTTTTTTAACTTTTATCAGCGCTAAAAAAAGCACTGATAAAAGGGGTCTTTTATCAGTGCTAAAATTAAAGCACTGATAAAGGACCCTTTTATCAACGCTTCTTTTTAGCACTGATAAAATCCCCCTTTTATCAGCACTTTTTTAGCACTGATAAAGGGGGTCTCTATTAGCACTTTTTAGAGAACTGATAAAGGGGACCCCCCCCCCCCCCCTTATCTACACTGGCTTTAACAGTGCTTTTTTAGTGCTATTAAAGGCCATTTTTAGTACTGATAAAATGGGTATTTGTAGTAGTGGTGATTGAACATATGATTCAAAGGGAAAATAAAGTTTCTAGTAATCAATTTTTTTTTATTTTTTGATGTTCAACCATATAATAAATTTATTTTATTAGAGAGATGATAGAGTATTATAAAAAACCACCAAAATTTTCATATAGTTTTCATGAATTTGGAAATTGAATATGATAAAATTCTGATGAGTTTATATATAAATATCTTGAAAGAAAATGGATGGACGAAGAATTTATTAAACCCATATAAGACATGTATAAAGGTGGTTTGACTCAATTTGTAAATACCGTAGGTGACAATATAGACTTACCTCTACCAATGAGATAGTATGAAGGTTCTACTATAATCAGATTCAATTTTTTCATTGGTCTTGGATGAATGTGCAAAGCATATTCAAGTTAAGATACCTAATTTTATAATTTTTTCAGCTCATAATATTATCATTAGAAATTAAAAAGAGACAGTAAATTTAAAGATTGAGATCTAGAGATAGAATTTTGAATCTAAATGTATCCATATTAATATGAATAAGAAAAAACATATAGAATTTCATTTTAGAAATTGATTTTAAGGTAATGTTATGAATGTGATATTTTGAGACCACATTATTTAAAAAGTTGATAATTTTCAATATTTATGATTATTTATTCAATGTGATAGAGATATTAAGGTAGATGAATCTCATTGGATTCAAAATTTATAGATAAAATATAGAAATGATTTTAGGGTGATTCATGATCATAAAATTCTACTGAAATTAAAGTCTAAATTTTGTAAGACTATTATTATAATTTTTTATTCTATATAGTAGTGATTTTTGGCCTTTAATGAGAAATATTGAACAAAAAACAAGGATTTGAATAAAATTCTCATATGGACATGTGGATATACTTATATGGATAGGATTAGAAATGAATTTATTTTAGATAAAATTATAGTGGCTCTAATTGACTATAATATGATTGATATTAAATTGATATGGTTTGAATATGTTAAAACAAGACCTAGGTATGTACCTATTAGTTAGTTAATCTTAATGAATAATTCAATTATTAAAATATGTATATATGAATCTAAAAGGACTCTCAAAAAAATAATTTAATATGATCTTAATCTAAATGGATTCAATGAAAATATTGACTTCAATAGAGATAATTGACGATGTTTAATCCATACATATGACCCCATTTAATTGGGATTAAGACTTTTTTGTTGTTTCCTATGAATTGGGTGTCATTACTATAATTATATAATAAATTATATTGGGTATTATTTATATAATTTGTGTTTATAGGAAATGTATATATAAAAAATAATTTGTAAATTGATATTATTGGATATCTAACATAGATGGATAAATCCTTGAAATCACCAGCCAATGTGAAGTTTTTACATGATAATTTGCCACAAATGATATAATTTTACAAGATTCTCAATAGTAATGTGGGTATTTTCTAGTATCAAATCCTAAAGATTTTATAGTGTAAGTCTATTATAATAACATTTTTCATGGATTTCTTAAAGGTTGGGTTAAATAATTTCTCACATTCATCGGGATTACTATCACGTGAATGAGCTATGTTTTTTCCTATAAGCATTGGTTTTAATGGTGTATGAGTTTTAATGGAAATTTTTATAGCTTGATTTTAGAATAATAATCTATGTATGTTGATTAATTTATATTATTATTATTATATTTATCTATCATCAGTTTTTGAATAATTCACTATCTACATATATAATCATGTTAATACACAAGATTCACACTTTGATAAGGTCCTTTTATCCTTATGAGTATTGATACTCCCCTCACCCTATACATATACAAATTTAATGGGAAACATTGTATTATTGTGTGTATATATATATATATATATGTTTTTATTGAATTTTAAGGTATGATGGTTTGGAAATCCATTTATTTAGTGAAGATGGAGGTGTCTTAGAAGTTGGATTCACTAATCGATAATTAATTTAGTTCTTTTTTACCAAGTATTAGACAAGTTCATTATTGGACCCATTTTTAAATATCTAATATTACAATAAATTTTCATTCATTTATATTTTTTATGTTATAAATTGTGAGTAGGTAAATTTTAACATATGTTATAAATACTTTCACAAGATATATATATATATATATATATATTAATTTGGTAGGAAATTATAATAATGGTTTTATAGGTATACTATTAAGTTTTTCATAGTATTTTATATTTTTTAATATTTAAGATTAATAACACTTTGGATTTATTTATTAATATATGGAATTTAGGTGACTACACTTGAAGTTCTGAGAAAATGACTCAAAAAGGGGATTATTCTCATGTCTTCTTATTGAATCATTTAGTCTACCAGACATACACATTATAGAATTATGGAAAATATCCATAATAATATTTTTGAATACTTTGTATTATTTTTTAAAAACCAATATAATGGGGAAAATAAATTAACCCCACACCTCATATAGGGGAAATAGGTCCTTGTGATATAAATTACAAAAAATAAAAGAGTTTTTGGATGGACAAGGAATCAAAAGTGAAACAATGTAGAGGAATGGTAAGGGAATAAAGGGGGAAAGAATTTAGAATAATAATTTGGAAATTATTATAGAAAATAGGTATTTTTAAAAAAACTATCCAACTCACTTTTTACTTTCTTATTGTAAATGTTCAAGTAAGAAAACGTAAAATAAAAGAGAAAAAGTTCATAAAGGTTCAGATATATCATGAAATTTTAGATTTATTTTACCTTTATCAAGAATAAATGCTTTATAAATTTCATGTTTTCAAGGTATTAGTTAAAATTAATGTTCGTCATCAGTTTCTAATGAAAATAAAAGGATTAAATAATAAATAAAATAATATAAAATATTTTTATTATTTGTGTCTTATCATTGAACCCATAAAGAAAAATAATACAACATTTTAACTTTATATCATAATCTAAACAATGAATAACAAGATTATACAAGAACAAAAACTAAAATTTAATTATGTTATGATTCAAAATGATTAAAATTATACTGTTAGTAGATAATTAAAAAACATATGTGTTTCTTAAATATTACCAATAATAGGACTTAAGAACATGAATGTGATTTAAATATTAGACCTTGGCCTTAAAAATAAGATAAAAATCAATTATATTATACATTTTAATAAAAATTTTGAATATATTTTTTGATTAATCAATTAAAATAAATTATGCCCCAAGACCAAAAGATCATTTTTTGTAAAAGACATTGATTTGGAAAATACATTACTTCATAGGATTCATAATTATTTATTTTTATTTTACTGATGCTTATAATGGAAGTGAAATGAAAATTGTGAATCAACACTCGTTGTTTCCTTCCTAGGTTTTAGGGGGTTTTAAAATGGGACTAGAACTTAAAAAAAGTAACAAATACCAAATTATTTAGTGAAAAGAAACATGGGGGAAAGTGTATAAATACCATATATTTTAATAGGATAGGGGTTCATTCCAGCTTGGAGATGGGGCACTGTTGTCCCTCTCAAAATGGTTTTTATGAAACAAATTAGTTGGGAACAAGGGAGACAACATTGGTAAGATTGAAATATATAGGGAAACATGTAGAACACAAACTCATAGGAACTACTGATAGTGACACGACTTTTTTTCTACACTATTTGAAATCCCTTGGTTTGAGAAAAACGAGGACCACTAACATCAATGAACATCTAAGTTGAGAAGTGTATTTTCCACCATACAAATTTAATTCCATAAATACCATCCCCACCAGTAGTATATGAATCCCAAATAAAAAACAATCATGTCAAACACTAACTTATCTAACCCCCTCAATACAAGAAGTCATTTACATGGAAGTGGTGTTGAAGGAACTAACTAGGGAAGTGGAAAACAACAATGATGGAAGGACAATGAGGGACCCCCAACATTGAAATGATGAAGTAAACTACACATTGAATGAATGTCTATAATAAATAGAAAATGATAAGTGAATAAGAGGGATTTATAAGGATGGAAGGGGAGAGGTGGAGGATGTGAAATACATCAACACGTCTAAGTGAAACAAAACAATAAAGATGATAGGAATATGTGGATATAGGACTAAAACACTAGAGCGTACAATATATGGGTATATTCTAGAGGTGAAATCTCCTCATAAGACCTTTTTTTAATGAAATAAGAAAACATGATTCCAAATATAATCTCTAAAAAACTCAATAATAATAGAACTATTTTATAGATGTGATGAATTCATCTATATAGGTTTTCGAACTAGAAAATTATCTCACCCTCTTAATAATGGTTTAGTTTCTCATGTTATCTTTTGGTTGGTTTTGATCCTTATTTTGACTTATGGTATTTATATTTTTTATAATAATTTTCTATACTTTTAATGAAATTTTAAGTTATTTAGAGAGATAGATAGAGGAATTTTAGCTAGTTTTTAGAATATTCATATTGAACGAAATATGAAATGATATGAAAAAATACTAGTAAAAGGCGTAGATGGAATATGGGGGGCGTATAGTATAGATTGTATCATAAAGGAACAAATACCCCTTAAGGGGATCTAGATTGTTCTTATAACAGTGATTTAATGGTTTCACAATGATGGTAAACTTGTATTGTCAAGATTTATTTTTATCATACATAAAACTAAAAGGGTATTCATGAGTGATATTATGTGGGTTATAATAGTGGTATTGAATCTTAACTCATACCAATTTCAAAGTAAAATTATATATTTCAACAATCCTAGTTACATAAAACTTTTTTAAATGATTAGATTGTCATAATAACTCATATTCTCTCTTTGTGAATCTATGATTTTTTTGAATAAATTTTAACTCCAAAATATGTACCTTTTATTATTTAGATTCACAATAATTATTAAAAATATATTATTTTATGTCTCAATGGACTAGGTTCTGTGTGTTCAATAAATGTTAAAAACTTTAGAAAAAACAGTACACTAACCATAAATTTATACAATATTATATATTTTAGAATGTAATGTATCAGAACTAATGGGGTCCAAAAATTTAAATACTCTTCATAAGGAAATCTATATTAATTATATTTCATTAACTAGGAAAAACCATATAGATAATTCAATTGAAATAAATTCAAAAAATATAGATTTTTTAAAATGTGTCCAAAAATTGTTTAATATAATTTAATAAGGATATTTTAATTAAATAAGTCAATGGTCATCACAATGTTTATTTTATCAAAATAAATATTACAACTATATAAAAATAATAAGCATGATTATGACTCCAATTTTGAGATGTATATGTGATATTTTTATTCCAAAATTACAAAATAACATCTTATATATTTCTTTTTTTTATATGGATCTCTCACAAGAATATTGATAGGTAATACTTGGGTATCAACTAACTGTGAAAAATATCAAACTTGTAAAATTATCTAGGAATTATTGTCATGTTAAATTGTAACACACACAGTATTAGTTTAAGAAAATTAATTATTAATCACAAAAATTTATTGATAAAAAAAAATTCATGTATTATGATACCACTTACTGACCAATTTTTGGTGGTCTCTACAAATTAAGACTCTAAAGACATTTGGAAACCAATAACAGTGTTTTATAAGTTTTAAAAATCACTTTTGGTGGCCCCTAGTTCCCCCCACTACTCATGAGTGACCTCCATTGGTGGTCTATAATAAGTATTTTCGACCATCAAAGGAAATCACAAATATATAATCACAATTATCATAGGAAACCATTGATAACTATTGAAAATTTCCATGGTCGGTCAATAATACCACTGTTATTAAAAGAATATAGTTTAAAATGTAAAAAAATAAAATAATATTAAAAAAATAAAATAATTTCACTTACAAAAAAAATTTACTCAAAAAATAGCCATAAATATAAAAAATCAAACTATTAAAGCTATAAAAAAAATCAATCGCATCTCTCATGGTCATAATAAAGGGTTTGAGAGGAATTATTATCATCCTATACATAGTGAAATAACAAAAAACCTAATCCCAAATGAACTATATCATATATATGTATGGGATTGAATAAAAAATAAAGAATAAAATGATTACCTTTAAGATTGATGATCTGACATATCCAAGCTTCAAATAATAGATTTATCAAGATCACTAAGGAGAAACCAGATGGTTTCTCCCTCATAGGGAATCCACGAGTCATGGGAATCTCAATAAACTTGGGAAGGATCTACCTCCTCACTATAATCTTATAGAACCTTGTTCAAAGGTAGAAGAAAAACAAGGGATGGATAACTTCATACTTGAGGAGTTATAATAATCACCCCCTTGTATGTGTATCAATCATGTTTATATATTCATTAAGGAGCATAAAATGATCACTCAGATTTATGATAAGTTTTATAACAATTCTCTAACATTTTATATTTATAAACATTTGACATAAACCTCATAATGAATAATTAATGTTTGAAAATTCATGTTATGCATTCCAAATCCTCATAATCATCCTTAAATGTTGAATAACTGAATGATATAGCCAAATAATATGAATATGATTGATCCCTACACATTATTTAATGACACAGTAACACCAAGTAGAAATCACCATGGTATAGTGTATCAAACTATACCATTGACACTACCCAACCAACTGTGACCCCTCTTGGGCTAGTGGTAAGCTACATTTAACACCCTATGCCCACCTCCAACAAAAAATGAATTGAATACAATCAAAAAAAATACATAACATACATAGGAGTCCTTATCCTCTAAATTAAAATTTTATTAATGAAACCATGTTAGAAAAATCGGAAAACCATTGTACACTAACAAGAACCACTACTTGCTGAAAGAGATCACAAAATGATTAAACACCAAACTAGGATTACTAGACTCTACTACTCTATAAAGTTCCCAGTGAAGCATACTAACCTGGGATTCTGGTTCCTCTATGATGAGCTCTTCAAGGTGAGTGATCATCCTTTCCACTGTCTGAACTAATTCCTCTGTGTTGATTTTTCTATGATTGAATCCCATGACTAGTATTCAATGTTGTTTTTTTATCAAAACTTGTTGCTCCTAATTGGCATCAACTTGAAACCTTCATTCATAAATTCATTGGATCTCTTCTTCTAAGACATTGAGCTGATGGATTTTTTCCAACATTTCTTCCTTGGAGGGAAAGATAAGTTTCAAGAACTCCCCGTCCTCTTCTTCTCTATCTCTTATAATCCTACTCGATTATTCACATTCCCCTTTCTGTACAACTTTGACTTTTTTATTTCTACAATTCTTGGCTGACTGGGTCTCCATTGGTTTTGGAAATAATGAGTAGTACTTGCTCCCCTTTGTGTTTTCCCTTGAACTGTAATGCATTTCCCCAAGACAAACATGCCTTTTTTCCCCTTTATTCCTCATGGGGAGGTGAGGTCCTTTCCCTTAAATTTGGTCCATGCTCCCAACTGAGGGGTGACCATAACTGTCATCATCAGAAGAATATTAATCTTGAGCCAGTGGTGGATCTTGGGAGTCTAGGCCATCGAAGCAGTTCCCTAGATTTATTTCCCCACTACCTTTGAGGGCCATCTGCATACACTGAGACACCTTACATGTTTTTTCTCCAAACCAAACTTCTTCCCTCCATTCCCAGCCTTTCTTAAGACCTCTAGAGTTGTCTCTGAGGGTGTCTGAGTCTACGGGCCCCAATATAATCACTCATTCTAGCCTTCCCTGTATATTTTGAGAATCTGTAGCCACCAACATGAAGGATTTCCCCTTCATATTGATGGTTGTGGGTTGATCATATCCTCATCCCATAAACTGGGGTTGTATGTTTGTGTCCTGACAACCACGATCATGAGAGCCACTGGGCCTTTGAGCATAACTCAATGTCAATATCACATTCGGGGGAGATTATTTATCTACTTTATTCAGTTCTAAGTCCTACTTTAAATGGGAAAAAACATCCACAACCCGCGGTTCAACATCCTTATGCTTTACACACTTCACTACCACTGGAGGATCCAAGGGAGGCCACTACTAGTGATCCTTCCATATACTGGTCGACACACCTAGAATGGAGAGATCTAACACCTCTAGAGAAACCCTGCGCCCCTCTGTTTGTTCATCTATACAATCAAAACCCCACACTTTCTGGTTTACAGGAAGATGAACTTTCACCAGATGCCCCTCGGTCGCAAAAATATCAGTATGTGTAACCCTATGCCTATAGGGACATAATAATAATAGATGACCTAATCTATGACACTTTAGGCAGAATGCGAGCCATGATTCAAAGACTACCAATTGTTTCTAGTAGAACACTTAACCTACTGAAATCCATAGACACTCTGTGGGAGACTTTGAAACGTCAGCCTCAATGCCTATGTGAGGGGAGATTTTCTGACAAACCGTCGACATTTGGATATCAGAGCATAGGTATCTACCAACCATATTGCCTAACGTTCGGATAATTGAATGGTTATGGAAAGGGAGGGTTAGATTGAGGAAGCTTACCCATACCATGGATGAATCCACGTTGGTATTCATGTTGAGTTCGAAAGACCAGCATAGAAAAAATTCCACATCCATTGATTGCTCGAGGGGCTTTGGAGCAAGTGGAAATCAGATCGTCCTCTGAGGAGAAACAAATTATCATGTGACACCAATCGAAGAGAACCACCACTGCATTTTCTTGAAGATCCCATGAGTCAAAGAAAAATCATTCAAAAGAATCAACAGAAGGACGACAGACCCTAAATCAAGCTATGAGCGTCAACTAGTGAATATTCAAGGCCTAATTGAACTCCTTTGTAGAAATCACAAGCTAGGGTGAATAGTTGTAAAGATCAGGAACTTTAGGGAAAAGTGAGATCGATGGAAAGGGGGAAGGAAATTTGGGTTTGTGGGAGGGATGAAGGGCCGAGACATCAAGGAATGGTTGGACATATCCTTACCACATGGTCTCCCAAAACAAACTCTTATTGCAGTCAACACCCATCATGAACCACCAACTACTGTAATACATCAGCTTTATCAGATCCATATTTGCTATTATAAATTCCAATCTATTTAATATATGTATAGAAACAAAATGTTTGTTTACAAGGAAGGTGTAGGGGTGAGTATAAAGAAACCTAATATGATTTATAAAATACAAAAAGTAATGATTGATTAATAGGAATAATCAAAACTCATTTCCAAGGAAAACAATAAGGAGAATACCAAGGAATCATTTATTCTATAAAGTATCACCATCAATAGGAAAAGGAATAATTCCAATATTATAAGTTTAACTTCACAAATAATTGTATCTCATGATAATCTCGAGACACCTAGTGTAGCTAAAGTCTCAAAAACCCTGATGATAGGAACCCAAAATAGGTCATATTGCAAAGAAAATCAAACATCCCTAATATCTCATAAGACTTGTAATTCCCACATAATCCATTTCCACATGTACTTAGATCCCATTCCCATGCTATCTCACTTAAACCTAGATATATTACTTGTGCCTTATGGTAGAGATCACATTAGTCAAGTAGGATACTAGATCCTAATAGAGTAAATACCTATAAGCTACCCTATAGGAAAGAATAATTTTCTATATATGGATGAACCATTCCTAATATCATGGGAGAATATTAACCCCACTTGTAGTATAGGGGAAACTTGCCTCATAGGGATCAAAGGGGTACCAACCCCATTCTCGAATAGAGGACTTACACCCTAAGGATGGAATTCTTAATCCTTAAACCCTTCAGAGGTGTACCTAACTAATAATGCATATAAGTTATATACACTATATCCTAATAACATGTATAAGGTATTACTGAAAATGTTACAACACTAAATTACTTTCACATACACCAATATCGTCTCTATGAATTTAAGGAAAATCATTTATCATAGATGCCTCAAAATCAACCCCTATTATCAAAGAAAAATGTATCATCACACTCTATAAGGAAATTATCTCAGAAAGGACTACTAATGTATCTAGTTCCAGCACTCGAGTAAGTAGATTTAAGTAATTTCATAAACATTATAGTACATGATAGTTCTTATAGAGTATATGACATATATCCTTGAAGACTTCACTAGGTGAGTTTAAGAAATGTCTAGAACAAATGGATTCATTCCATATGTCTTGTATAATAGGGAAAATGTTTTTCGGTTCTTCTAAATTTATCTAGGTGTGTACCGCTATTATACTTCTAGTTATATGCTTGGATACATGACATGTACTTTAAATACATGGTGTGGGGTGCCATATAGGATGATTAATATGTGTATCTAGTACACATTGTGAAAATTATTCAGAAGTTAATGAAATTTATGGAGAGACACACAACCTATGAAACCATGGGGATACTTTATTTGCACACCGTATACACACCATGTCACTTCCACTACTATACATGATGTGTGTGAGGTAATACACAATGTGTGGGTTGGACACATAGACCTAATGTATACTTTTAGAGGCATGAAACTTTGTAATACTCAACATGTGTACCAAATTCATCCAATGTAGAATTTATATCTTGTAGAAACCTATCCATCATGGATTGTGAAATATATGATTTGTGACCCAATGGACTGCACATGGTGTAGTAAAAATTACAAATTAAGTTTTTCAACTTTGTTGGAACACATTTACAGCTTGATACAATATTATTTCCACCATAATCATGCACCCTATAATGAAACCAACACATCTCCCACCCCTCACATCACCATAGTAGGATCGCCTCTGCACCCCTTAGAATTCCTTTTCTGGCCATTGATCACTATTATATATCCTCTATTGAATCCACTTCCAACACCCACTAGAAATCCTTTACGCTCACCTAGACATACACAACCCCAACCATCCTTGAGTTTTATATGAAATTAAAAACTAAATGTTTGAAGTATGAGAATGGTGTTTAGTGGGAAGGTATGGAAACCTCATTCAAAGAAGAACATAAAAAGAAAAAAAATCAAAATATTTATTTTTGGAATTAACGTTTTTTATTGTTTTCTATTGATCATAATTCACCTTATTTTTATCAAACGTATATAACAATAATAACAATAATACTATCGTCATCATATTTTAATTTAAAGACAAAACCCCACAAACAAAAATTTTCAAGCCCAAAAAATAAAACTGAATTTTATTCAATCATAGATAACTCAAATCCACATTTATTTAAATAATCAATCTCATTTATTCAATATATTGAATAAACATATGTTCTTCATTGAAAAATAATTTTTGATCACAAATTATTTTATCATAAATAAATCTATTAGAATAATACCATAAAAAAATATTATTAAAATAATAATTAGATTAATTTAATTCCACTTGAATTATTTTTTGTTATATGTCCAATTATTTACAAAATCATTAAGGACAGATAAACATGTATTAGGTGAATTTAGATAATAAAGTTTTCTACCTTATTGGCATCAATCCTAACAGTTAAAGATTTATGAATTCTACATTACTCGAAAATCATCCACAAGTGAATTTTAATTTAATATATTGTGTAAAACACACTCCTCTCAAGCATTTATGGTTATATTATTGGGGAAAATGACTCAACCTTGAGGAAAATCTATTTTAAGCTTTTATAGGGTGATTCTAGAACAACTAGGTTTTTTTATTAAAATACTCAAAAAAATTCGGTACATGACTCAAAACACATACATAAGGGTTATATTTTTCCTTGTGGAAACAACCCATCCCAAACAAAATCATGTTTATTATTTCTATTTGATCTTAAATTTAGGGTATTTTAATGTTCATGTTTGTGTGATAAATATTTATTTATTTAATAAATATTAAATATACATTGAAATTAAACCAGAACATAACTTCCCTTGAAAATAATAAATTAATAAAGTCCAAAATAAAAAGAATTTTGGGTTTTACATCCTCCCCACCTTTAAACATTTTCCCCTAAAATAACGATACACCCTAATGTACTAAGATGAGAATCTCGTTAAAAAACCCCAGGTAGAGAAAACCAATTTTCAGATGCACTTGATTTTCCTTAAAATATCCAGGCCCTATCCAAACCTAGAAAACTGTATGGGGAAAACATTCTACCCTTAAACCACTTTTATCCTAATAAGGAATAGATAATACTATGTTCCATTAATACCAACCTCAAAAATGTTCATTAGTATGGATTCTAGATACAATATAATTACATCCCCACCTTTAATGATCAACCAAAAAACTATCACATAGAAACCATTGATCCACATCAAACCATATAATTTGGAGATGCAATTAATGATTCCACATAAATGTTATTAGAGATCACTGGGAAAATCCTTGAGGTATAATTCAACTTCTCATCAAGTATTGAAAATGTGCACATATCAACATTTATAACTCAAAACATAATCACATTACCATTATTATAGATTAACCCCTATTTCTCCCATCCATGAAACTACAAAACCACACCACAAACACAAAACAAGATCACATTCACCACTAAATCACAAGGTTGGGTGGTTGTCTCTCTTCACGAAAGCAATTGATGAGAACATCAAGAAATAAATTCAACCTTATAAATCCTCCAAAAAACAAATAAAGAGCTCATTTATGACCTATTTAATCACAATCTAAAGTGGATAGTCCTGGCCTATTTTGATAACCATCCTTTGTCAGATCTATACACATGATATGTTTTCTAAAACTTGACATACAAAAACTATTAACCATTATGAAACACATTAATATCTATAATTTCCACCAAATAAACACCAAATATTAACATTTTTTACATCATAAAGGTTCTATACACTACTCAGAGGCTTTATTCCAAATGATCATCACAACACTCAAGATTATTCTTATCAGAAACTTTACTATTCAATGTTGAAAAAATTGTTATACTCACATCCTTTATGGGGAATCATAAAAATACACTACCATTAGATAACTAATCACATATTATCTAAAATTCAATACCACATTATCAGACCTCCAATAGTCATTGATATGTGAGGGTCATCATCATTGGAAATAAACATTAAACATATTTATATTCCTTCAAAAATCAGTTGTACTGAGTCTAGAAACTCAAAAAATCCCCCCATTTATTGTGAAATAAATTCCACCTAGGGACATATTCTACTAAAACAGAACTATGTTACTCTGTTAAACTAAAATTTTATATCCTCTAATCCAAAAAATATTAAATCATCATAGATATATTACCAATGAAATTAATCTTTCTCAACCCATACTAATACTTCAAAATCACAATGCAATGTGGCTGATCTTAGAAATAAAAGAAATAAAAATTCAAATGCATGGAATGTTCACCATTTAGCTCAACTCACTAAGGATGAAATCAATGAATATACTATAAATTATCCATGGGTATCACAACCATAACTGGGGAATTTATGTCTCCTAGTGTTGTCACAAAAGTTTCAAGAATACCATAGTGATATAAGAATTATTCTTGTGGAATATATCTCACATTAATCTGGAGATAACACTGAATAGACCTAAGATTTATATCCAAGAATCCATTTATTACAACACATTGGTAAAATATATGATATTTAGATTAATTGAATCCTTTATCCAAATGGTCTTCCATATACTCCATCATCTCCCAGATCTCATTCGGTATTTTTGATGAATTAAAAAGGATAGTACTATAGATTCTAAATAAAGCCTATATGAAAGTTAATACCTGACTAATGTAAACTCAGTATATTCTACACAACATTCATATGCTCAATAATAACTATGGGTAATAGATTTAGAATACATTATATATCACATCAAACCATACCCACTAACCAGAGTAAAATTAGTTGTAATAATTAGAATCTTCTCCCTACTCACCTACACAAACCATGAAAAGGTTATGCACCATAAAATATACACCAGGTATGGTTACACAAAGCCTCATATTAACAAGAATAAAAACCAAAAAAGTACTTCCTTACGTATGGTAACTCACAGTCTCAACAATTGTGAGTAAAGGACCATAATCATTAGTTGGAGTCTCTAACTATATGGTATATTTTGGAACCTAATAGAATATCTAGCTTTTAAACAACAACATAAAAGGAATGTAATGGATCTCATAAATGTAAAGGATCATGAGTTTCTATTAAGAATATTTAAATCATACCATAAACCTTATTGGTTATCGACTATATAGAGCCCTCAATCACGTATAACCATTTTCATCCCAAAAGTTAGAACTCTGGGCTTTATGGGAATTACCTAGAGGGGGTAAATAGAGATGGTAAAAATGATCATCCATTTTAAGATATTACATTATAACCAAATCGTTTTCCAAAATCACCTCCCAAAAAGAAGAAATATTTCCTATAATAGAAAGAAATATTTTCTAAAATATTTCTAGAATATGAAGACATATCCACCACAGTACTGTGGATAAATATATGAGATTGTTTTATTACCTTAAACCAAGGTTCACCAATAAAAAAACTCACAACTACCAATGACCTCTATAGGTATCTATTGTTAGTGGGGAATCTGTTAATGCATAAATCCTTTCTCAAATTCTCACTAAAGGGATCTTGAATTCTCATTCTAGAAGAAATTCCATCCTAGATCATGTATAAGGATTACTTAATTTATAACCTCAACATGTGCTTTCTTATGGTCACAATATCTCAAAGAGGGTCCAATATGTACTAAAATTATTGAATAAAACTTCATAAAAAAAGATTAAACTCTACCCATGGTAGTGTAGTACCATTATGAGTTCATATAAGAATTAAATATTGAATCATTTCATTATGAGGGGTAAAAAATCCAAAATTATTATGTAGTTTGTGTGTGTCCAAAAGAGATATAAATAATGAATATAATACTGGATTTTGTGTCTTATAACCAACTATTGATAATTTATATTGGATGTATATTCAAAGAAATTAATATAAATTAAAAAATCTTATTATATATTGTTTATAGTTATAGTTAACTTTAATATAATAATTTCCTAGAGTATCTATTGTATTAAAAATGGAATATCATCTCCCCACTATGATGAGAACCATTAAATTATATTATTAAATTAATAAAAAAAATTCTACGATCGGATAAAATTACATGATAGGACACATAATATGTTGACTGTTAGATGTGAGTACTCATAAGAAGATGATACTTCATCTCATGATGTTTGAACTTGGTAAACTCTAGGACTGAAGAATGTGTGAACATACCCACTTGTATTAAATCAATAAGTTTATTTTTCATTGTATATTCTTTTATATGAGTGTGCTTAATGATCCTTATATTTTATGATTATTATTAATGCATGTCCTAACTAGCGGACATTCATGTATTTATGTAAACCACATAGACATATGATCACGATAAAGTTGGGTACGTTGGGTGCATCTTGAATGATATGTTATTAATGAAAAATTAAAGTAAGAATTAGTCTATTCTATCCTTAGGGAAGTTGATATTTGCGTCCTTTAATAGAAATTGAATTTTCACATTAATTTCCATGGACATGGTGTATAAGTGAGTTTATTTTAGATATTAAAATAAAGATATTTAACATATATAATTTGATGACATGGGTGTGGAACCTTCATGATGATATATCACGACAAAGGGATTATGTTACATAGTGATAATCCACCCTTGGTTTCATCATTATGACATACGTTCTTCCTCTATGGGGTCCTTAAGATATTTCTAGATAGAAATCTTGAACTTTAAGATATACCACCTAATTACACTAAGGAAGATTCCTAGATGGTTGAAAAAAAGTGTTTAATTGATCTAAGTTAAATATTATTTATATTTATCAATTGGAATAAATATTAATATATTAATCGAGAAGTAATATATATTTAATATTTATTGAATGATCACAAGTATTAAATAAATATTTATTCTCAAGGTAATTTTTTGATTAAGACAATATATAATATTAATTTATCTATTACTAGTCACACCATAATAAATAAAAATTTATTTATTAAATTAACAATTTTTTAGTAAAATTAATAATAAATAAATATTTATTCTCTAGACTTTAAATAGAATATTTTTTTATTAATTGAATGAATGTATAATATTTTTTTAAAAATTTCTTCTATAAATTTATAAATATTGTGAAGGAAGTCCATATCAAATTGTTTATAGTGATGACTATTTATTTTTTAGATTTTAAAATAAATATTTATCATTATATGAGTTAGTGAATGCAATAAAATTGAATAATAATATTATTTTATTACATGACATGATGTTATTTTTGGGATTAATATATTATCATGATCCTTTGTAAAATTAATTGAATATTAAACTCTAAACCTAATTATAAAAAGAGAATGCTATGTGTATTGGAGATAGGCTAATCGTTGTGCACACCAACTAACTCTCATGATATCTTTCCTCCTCTATTCCTCAAAAGAATGAGAATAATATGAGCAATTCCTTCAAGATTGAATAAATTTGAATCAATCAAGAAAGAAAATAAAATATACTTAATCAGTTTTTCTATAACCCTATGGTTTATTAGTGTTGTTTAGATATCGAAGAAGCATGTGTGGATTACCACTTGAGAGGCTCTACTTTGTGTGTTCACAACATAAAGAAAAAATACATATTGGGGTTAAAATAACGTCATCATCAATGAAAAAAAATCCCAAGACTGTGATAATATTTATTTTTGTGTTTTTAAAATAATTATATATTAATGTGAAAATTTAACTCTCTTGGTTCTGAAAAAATAATTTATCAATATTATTCATAAAAATCAAAATTGTTGCTAGCGTTCACATCATGTACATTGTGAATGATCTATTTAATCTGAAAAAATTTGAGTAGGACATAGGACTAATAGGTGTATCCACTATATATGGAACAAAAAACTTGTAAAAGAGTGATTATTTTAAAATTTTAATTATTTAATTATTTATTGTATTTATAAGCATTTAATTTTAGTTTTTTATTTCATACAACTTTTTATTTAATCTGACCACCAAGATCTTTTCTTCCCCCCATTATTTCTCACTCATTTAATCCATATCTGGTTAAATTTTAATGAATACCATCTGAAGAACCCATTTTGAGGTCTCAAAAAGTATAGCTGGACAATAAAGAATTACATATCCTATTAACAGAGTACACACTATGTATCCTAGTTTGTTTCACTAGGATTTGATGCGAATTAATTCACCATGTAATGTAATAAAGAACACATGGTACATTAAATGATATATGTGTTGACCAATCTGGGTTGTAAAACAACATGTATGACTATATTCCCTATAACTTGATTACACATTGTGTAGTTGTTGCATTTTCATCACAAAAAGTACATAGTAAAATGAAAATTGAGTAATAATTATAAAACCCATCTGGAATGAAAACCATGTAACAAGGAGGTTACTTAGAATTTACTAGTTTCACACATTGTGTACCTCATATTTCTATAAATTAATAAATGTTGAGTCCATATTCATGTATCATAAACATACAATGATAATGATACGTGACGTGTAGCTGGATATAGATTACATGTACCCTACTTGTTTATAAATAAAATTAAAATTTAATTTTTTAATCCTTTAAAACACAATATCATGTGTTCAATGTGTTATCTATTAACATGTACATGTCATGTGAGAGGTAATATAAATATAAATATATATATATATATATATATATTAATTGATTAATTATTTTTTGAACTACATACCTTGTATAGTCAAAATCTAGTGAGTACTCAACGCACATTAAAGGAAATATACACAACATTAATTAACATGTGTTCCACAAGTCATTTAATTGAATTGAACTCTCTATTTAATTCTGTGATAAAACATGTATGAAAAATTCTGCAAGTGTAAACTGTTTATGATCTCAATACAAGTTGATTTTTTGAATAGGTACTCACCAAATTTCTTCTGATTACAAGATGTGTACTTATTGGATTAAATTTTAAATTAAAGTAAATTTATTCAAAATTATAGTGTATGGTTATCTCTACGGAAAATTGGATGAAGATTAATATAAATTTAATTAATTGATTAATCATATAATTTGTCGTATTAATCCATGTGTGTTTATCTTAATAAAATAATGAATCAAAATGAATTATACCTAATTATTTTAAAGTTATATTCATTATACTAGTTTATAATCATGATATTATACTAAACTTTTTATAGGTATGAACTCTTTTAATTAAATTATTACTTGTTTGTTTTTAATGATTTTATTAAATTAAATTAATGGAATATGAGGCATATCTCCCTTCATATTATGTACTTGACTGTGTGTTTATATTATATTTTGTGTAAAACTCATTTCTAGTTCCCTTAAACAGTGAGTGAAGAAAAATAATTGTAAGGATAAAGCTCCCAGGCATATGGAGTTGGTTCTTAATAGAGCCAAGGTTAACCAAAACTAAGGAGAAATAGTCGAAAAATGTATATTGTTGCAAGCTCGAGTCCAGATTGTCTCAAGAAGTTTTTCCCCTAAGGTCAATGGTTTGTTTATTTTCCACTCAATAAAAAACTTCTAGTTGATGGTCAAGATCATGTAATTTCATCTTTACTTTATTTATATCTATTTCATGGTTAATTTTATGGATGAAATAACATGACAAAATAAAAAGTGGATTAATATGCCAAGAAGGAATTAAAATAAAAGGATTATGTGAAAATATTTTATAAGTGAATTGTTAATAACTAAAGTACAATACACTTTATTTTAATGAGACATATAAAAGATAAAATAAAAAATATATACATAACAAAAAAATATCTCTAGTTAATATTAAGTGATTATGCCTTCCATTATCTGAGTTAAGATGGACTCATAGTTAAAATGTTGGTTCAATATTTTTTGGGGGTACCTTTAATTATCGAGAATTTTAAAAAAATATTGTGGGTCATCTTTAACAAAATTATATCATATTTAGTGACCTTTTTATATTTAATATAAATTTAGGAGGCAAGTGTTGAGGAACTCAAAGTCATAATTTTCAGATTAAGGAGTGCAATTAATGGAACAAAGAGTTTCAAGACTAGAGTTGGAAAGACCTCCTATCTAAAAACCATGTTAAAATTTTCATAACTTTTTTCAAGATTTTAAGAAGGGAAATATGTATCCTTTCCCTTAGAAAGTATTAAGTGATCTGACATTATGTGTTTAATGGGGATAACCATTGAGACTTGATAAAATTGCAGGATACTTAATAAAATTAAAATTATTATATATCATATAATTTACAATAAACTGAAGTACTAATAATATGATATCTTATTATTTAATAATAATAACATTTTCATAAAAAATTCATCCTTACAATCAATTATAAAGAAATACCATCTTGTAATTGTATTTAACTTTCTGAAATGGTGCAGAAACTTACGAGAAGTGTTAAACCATTAATATAAGTCTTAGATACTAGAATCTTCAATCCCTAATCCTCCCACTAAGGTAGAAAGTGATGAGAGGTTCACTATATCTAAAAATACTTGAACTAGAACTAGATGTTCAATTTTTGATTATTTCATCCATTTCTAATGATCTCATGAAGTGACATGATAATATGGATGCCTATAGTATATTCCATCACATATTTGATATTTATTAGGAGAGGGAATTGTGATAATTTTTTATGATATCCAATGCACTCTTGATTGGAAAATGTTGAGAAGGTGAGTTATCTGGGCCTCATGTGGTCCAACTCATTGGAAATATTGGGCACCTAGAGGTTATAGGGTTTTAGTTTCTTGAATAACTATGAACTAATCTCATTCCTTTATCACTCCCTTATAGATTATCCTATTTTAGTTTGAATTTTAATATGAAAAACATTGAGAATTATCTTCTAGATCTTCTCACTCTACTTTAAAAAGTTGAAAAGGAAATGAAGAATGAAAAAAATTCTATCTTTATGGTTAATAAAACTAATAGAAAATAAAGAATATTTAATTCTGACTTCTTATGAAAATATTTTTCAAAATACCCTTCAAAGAAGAGGAAGATGAAAGGTAGATAAAGGGAATAATATGATATCATTTTTCTTATGGCAAGAAGGTCCATTTTAAGAAACAAAATACACCTATAAAAATAATAAAGGGGAAAATTTAGGTTCATTTTTTACTGAGTGTAATATATATGTTTATAGAAATTAATTATTCGATAAAATTTTCCATTATCACATAATTATTCAATTAAAAGGACCAAGTATATTTTATAAGATTTCCGGAGGTGAGGTAGATCTATGAGCAACCAATAGGGCCAGACTTGCTGCAATGGATATTAGGGAATACTAGAACACATTGAAGACTAGAATTATCTTAGTTATATATTTTTTTATTTTGTTCTATTAGTTACTAGACATAATATTTCTATTCCCAGATATGATAAAGATGAATTTATTTTCAAAATTTTGAATAAATGCTTATTCTTTTATAATGAAAGAATATGTTTTGTTAAGTCATATTTAAATAATGGTATTTATGTGTTGGATTGTATTAAATAGATAATATAAATTTTTAATGAATTCATCTAACTTGAATGATACCATAACTGACTATAGAAACAATAACCAGGTAGTGAAAATGATCAATTCCCCCGTTTAGTGAAAAATGTATAGGGATGGAAAATTCCTCCATCAAAAATGAATATGGAATCAACAACAGAATATGGTATATGTCACACATGTTGACAAGGAAAAAATTATCAATTCCCCCATTAAGTAGAAAATGTAAAAGGATGGAAAATTTTATTGTGTTGGTTCTTAGAGATATGTATTGACAACATACAGTTAAATCCGGAGGTGGGTAGTAATACTTTATAACTCTTACAGATGATTTTAGTATATATAAATATATATACTTAATGTGATATAAGTAATATTCATTTGAATTATTTAAGGAATATAAGAATGATGTTGATAACTAGCTTCGTAATAATATTAAGAAACTTCACTGAGACCATGAAAGATAAGATCTTAATCACAAATTAATTGATTATTTATGGGATTTTGGGATTATATCCTAGATCACTCCTATTTATATACCACATTGGAATGGTGAGGACAAAATGAGAAAACACACTCTATTAGACATGGTGTGAGCAATTAAAACAACCCCAACCCCATTAGAATATAGTCGGTGGACATTTTATTATAATGAAATAGTCATAAGAGATTACATCACCAAGGATTGGGTATTTTAGTTGCCTTGACTAACTAGAAACATACATGTTTTCCTTATTACATTGGTAATTAGAAATAGATCTTAAAAAATGAAGACACATATTCAAATATTTCATATTTATAACATGGGTAAGGAAACTAATTAAGAGGTCGAGATCAAACAATCAGTAAGAGTTATATGATACATTAATAATTTAATTAAATTCAGTAAGGAATTGACAATATGGAAATGTAAATAATCTTAAAAACACATTCCATTAGTACACTATGAATAAAAAGGAATCAATAGATTTTTTTAATGGGGAAAACCTCATGGAAAGTAATAACTGAATACTAAATGAAGAAAATGATTACTCATTGGAAGTCATGTATTTGGAACATGAACTATTATACCATCAAAATGGTTTAATTATATGGGTAAAAAACCTTCTAATTCTGTTTAGAGAAAAACACGAAGGGTTTCTCACTATATATTTTGTCTCATGAGACTTGTTATTGCATTGAGAGACTATCTATAACAGGGACCCTCATGTCACTGTAAGTCCAAAGCATTAATCATACACAGATTCAATTAAATAAAAATATTGTATATAAAAAAGGTATATGTATAATACAATAATAAAACCCATGATATGAGAAATATTAATATTTAATGAATGATGATCATAAATAAAATGGAAAAATATATATATACCAAACATGAGGAATAAGTGGTCAAAGGGAATATCATAATAGTTTCAAAAAAATAATGGTTTTAAACCATAATTCGAAATTAATAATATAAAATAGGCATATATCATGATAAATTATGTCCCATAAAAGTTAAAACATGTGAAAATATTTTTTACAAAACTTTAGAAAAGAGTCACTTTAGTGTGATTAAAAGAAAACTATAAATGAATCTCTAAAGAGAGAAAATGCATAATTATAAGTATAAAAATAAAAATGGAAAAAAAAATTCTTTTCAAGATAAGAATAGTGACTTTATATAAATATTGGTTTCTTAAAATAGAGTATGGAGTGTACTTGAAAATGGATATGAAATTGTAAATTTCCCTTAAACCGGGCTTGCTTATCGGGAAGAATTGAAAAATGATCCTTAAAAAACATGCATTTCCCCATAAAAGAAAGAATAATTGAGTTATGAAAATATTTTTGGAATATAAAAAAAATTATAAGGATTAAATAACAATAATTTATAATTACATTAGGGTAAATGAAGAGAAATTGCAACCCAAATGAAAAATGGAGGTTTAGAGAGAATCCCTTATGTTATGTTTGAAAGTGTTATACACTTACACTTAATGTCATGGATAATGAAGTTATATTCATTAATAATTTAATTAATAACCTATTAAAAATCTATTTTATTATTTATAATTTTATTAAGTTCATTTATGGATTTTTATGAGTTATGAGATTCATTTTCATTGCTTGGGAGTGTTTGTTTCGTTAGTTTTCATGAATGGTTCACTTATATACATGTATGGGAGTTCATGTAAAAATGGGATTAATTCTCCAAAATTGAAATTATATGTTACTAATGGACTTAAATGATATTAATGGAATTATATATTTGTTTCTTCTAGATATTAGGATGACTTATTAGATAAAATGTAAATGATGAACATTAGTTTATTTTGGTGAATTTTTGATCGTCACAAACTAGTTCAATTTTATTAATTAATATTAGGTATATATACTAGTTAATTAACATTATATGACTTATAATATGTATAATAAATATTATTTAACCATAATAATGTTTTTATGTCTATCCTTGAAAGTGGGAATGGAAAATAAAAATGCATCGTCCATGATGGCGGTAAATCAACACATCACGAGTGCCCTTTTCATTTTTAGAATAAAAGGGAGAGGAGAAGGAGATTGATGATGGATTTTCCATTAAATAAAATAAAACTATAGTATTTATATATGATAATGGTGTTATCATGCGTGTTTGGATATAGGATTTGGTGTAAGTATAATAAAAGAAAATAAATTGGAAGGAAAATAAAAGAAAACAACAGTGGATTTTACCTCTTGAATTTCTTCTCCTTAAGAACCTCATTAAGGGGATTTATATTATACTTTTGGTGGGACAAAAGGCTCTTGGATGACGGGAATATACTTGGGAAGATTATTTCTTAGTAATTTTATAATATTAAAGGATTAAGATTGTAAGTAGAAGTGGTGGTGAGGAGTGGTATTTACAGTGGAGGAGAGGGGTGTTTTCTCATTGTTTTATCCATTAGTTTATTATTTTTCCTCAAGAATATAAATATTTTTTGAATTATAACTAAATATATTAAAATAATTAAAGGGGTTTCAATATTTTTATTTTTAAATCTGTAATGAATCAATAAATAGTGTATTTAACTTTTAATGTTTATATACCATAAATTACTGTATTTCACTACTCACAAAACATTCAAGTATTTTTGAAAAATAACCAAACATAACCCTAAACATTTTTCGATGTTTAGAATTAAAAAATGAACTCCATTTTATGAAAATGGTTTTCTAAATATGATTAATTTAATTCTTAATTAAAATCATCATTTACTTAGACAATACCATTTTTAAAATTACAACTAATTTTATAACACTTTGAAAAATTAAATTAGGTCTCATAAAATTTTATTATAATAATAAGACAAAAAATATTAATTTAGGAATAAATTTTATGATTTTTTTTAAATAATTATATTAATTATATAATTGAAAATAAAAAATTATGTTTATAAAAAATATCAGTACTTTACTAATAATTTCTAAAACATGTATTTACTTGTACCATGAAATAATTATATCATATTACCATTTATAAGATAAAAAAAATTATTTATAATTTCAAAGGTGAGGTTACTATTCTATTGGCTGAATTAATATTTCCAAGGGTCACATTACTATTCAAAAGGTAAAGTTACTATTTAATTGATATATGTTTCTTAATTTATAGAAAAATCATGTTATTTCATTCATTATTCATTTTTAAGGTTTGTTTTGTGTTCCCTATGTGATTTTAAATTATTTTTACTATATAAAATATTTTTTTTGTGAAATTTTAGCTATCAAATGAATTGAATTTATTTAAGGGGACACATACCAGAAAAATATTGGGATGTTATATTATTGACGAGTCATGCAAGTCATCCATTATCACATAAGGGATAACCATTACTGATCATGGAACACATACTAAACCAAGTGCCAACTAAAGAACAAAATAATATTCCATATGAAATTTAGTGTGAAAGGAAACCCACACTATGAAATTTACAAGTGTGGGGTTGTAATGTATTTTTAAGGCTATTTATTGAAACAAACCCACACCTCAGGGCACAAAGTGTATATTTATAGGACACCATATTAAATATAAAACCTCTAAGATAAGAAATATGTTAATAAAAGATATACCACATTTCTTGAAAGGGTTCAAATATCTAAATGATATAGTGTGAGTGGGATAGAAACTCATGAACTCTAGACTAAAGATACATAATATTTGGAAAAAGAATATATTCTACAAAGCCTCATGGAAATCAATGATTTGAAGACACAAGTACTATGTTTAATTATGAGAGAGGTTTGAGAACTACAATAATACAATTTTCTAGTAACTAATTATGGCTACTAATTACTAATTGATTATAATGATCTTATATCATATGAGGAAGAAGTAAGTGAAATGGAAGATTCTAAATGGAAAGAAGTTATGTATTTTGAAATTGAATCCATTTACAAAAACCAAGGATTTGTTTTTGAAGATCATCTAGTGGATGTAAATGATATTGGTTGTAAGTTTCTATTTAAGAAGAAACTGAACATGGATAGACAAGTTAGTACCTATAAGGAACATCTAGTTGAAAAATATTTCAAAAAAATCAATGCATTGACTATGAAAATACTTTTTCCACTCTTTATATACTAAAATTGACCTGAATTATACTTTCCATAACATCCTACCATGACAATGATATTTTAAATATGGATGTCAAAATAGTTTTCCTTAATGATTATCTTCAGGAATATGAATATATGACACAAGAAAAAGAGTTTGTGGCTCCAAATGATGCCAACAAGTTATTAAAGTCACAAAGATCCATTTAGAGATTAAAGAAAACATCAAAGTCAAGTAAATTCTTCTTTACGAAGCTATAAAAATATTAGGGTTCATAAAGAATAAAAGTGATCCATGTGTCTATAATCAGTTTAGTGAGATCATATTCATTTTACTAACATTTATTTTTTTTTTTGACATACTACTTGTTGAAAATAAAATTCAAGTATTACTGTCCATTAAGGAATAGTTAGAAATTTTCTTCTCCCATAATTAATTTGATGAAAAAACATTTATTCTTAGGATCAAGATCTATCGTGATAGATACATAGGCTTCTTGGAGGAAGTCAAATTATGTACATTGAAAAGATAATAAAGAGATTATTTATGGAATAATCTATGAGGGTATTGTTTAGTGTCACTTGAAATTCCTATTTCCAAAAATATTTTTCTACAGGAATGTTTGGAAAGAAAAAATATGGAAAAAATCCATATGTATTAGTGATTTGTTCAGTTATGTTTTATAAAATATATTAAAGGCTAGTTTTTTCTAATTTCATAAGCATTGCATAAATACATAAAGGTAACCAAGGTGAATTACATTTTATGGAAGTAAAGAATATCCTTACATATATAAGGTGTAAAAAGGATATATTCCAAATTTATAGAGGAGGCGAGGAGATAGTAATTACAGGATATGAAGATATATATTTCTTAATAGATCAAGACAATAAGAAATCATAGTCAGGATACATCTTCACTCTCAATGAAGGTGTTATGATTAAGAAGAGATCAAAGAAATTCATGGTTACAAATTCTATAGTATAGTTTGAGTACATTTCTGCTTTTGAGGTAGCTAAAGAAGAATTTGGGATTCACAACGTCATATAAGATCTTGAAATTGTTCTATTAGTAAACACCTTCTCACACTATAGTGTGATAACAATGTAGTGGTAGATCATGAAAATCATATAAGGTCACATCAGCATATGAACTAAATAATTCAAAATTATTTTATCTTGAGGGATTTTATTATAGATGAGATACCACTATGAGTGTAGTTTCCATGAAAGACAACATGGAAGAACACTTTATAAAGCCTCAAATTAGCAAAAATATGATCTTTATGTGGGAGCTAGTAGATTGAAATTCATTAGCAGTTGACTATAGTCTAATTGCGAGTCTTTTGGAGTTGGCGTGCTTGAATAAACTACTTGTTAATTTGATTTTACAAATATTCAAAGAGGTGAATATTAATAAAAATATCTTATTACATATCATTCATGGTTATCTATAACATTAATGTATTTATGTCCGAGAGTATATGTCACTTTGAAAAAGGAACATCATATCCCTTTTATGATGAGAACATTGAAATTCCATAATGATATTATTAAAAAAATTCTACGGTCGGATAACATTATTTTATAGAATAAATAGTATGTTGACTGTCTTGTTTGTTTACTCATAAGTAGATGAGACTTTATATTTTGAATTTCTCACTTGGTAATCTACAAGACAAGAGATTTAGAGAACATTTACTCTTGTAAAAAATCCACATGTTTAGGCATTATTGGATATTATTTTCTCCGAGAATGTATAATGATCCTTATAAATTAAGATTATTATTAATGGAATTCATGACTTGTAGACTTCGGTGTATTACCATAAACTGTTATGACATATGATCAAAGTGAATTTTGGTATGTTGGGTGTGTCATGAATGATAATTTATTAATTAATAAGTCGAGTAAGTATTTGAATGACTATATTTATATAATTTTATATCAAAAGTATTTTTTATGGAAATGGAACTATAAAATTAAATTCCTAGACTATGGTGTATAGGAGATTTTATTTTAGATAGTCAAAGAATTACGTATCAAACATATAGTTTGATTGAATGGGTGTTTAACCTAATATATGAGATATCATGAAAAAGAGATATTATTACACAATGAGCATTCATATTTGGTTTTTTATTGCAACATATATTCATTCTGTGTGGGTTCCTTGACCCATTAGATTATAGTTATCTTAGAATTTAGGAAATCCCACCCAATTCCACTAAGGAAGAGGCATATATGGTCACACACAAAGTTATTCTTTGATCTCAATTAAATATTCTTCATTTTTAACAATTGGAATAAATATTATTCTCTAGAATGAGAAGTAATATTTATTCATGATTTATTAAATGATATATAATATTAAATATATACTTATATTCAAGGTAATTGGTAATATTTAATATTTATTTATATCTTGTTGTTCACGATGAAATAAATATTCATTTATTTATTAAATAAACACATTATTGAGTTAAATGAATGTAAAAAATATATTTATTCCCCAGACTGTGAATAAAATATTTTTGTATTTATTGAATGAATAATATTTATTTATATATTTATCCAATGTATTTAATAATGTTGAAGATGATGAGGGGACTATATTTTTTTTGAAATTAATATTTATTTACCATATTTTAAAATAAATATTTATCATAATGCTAGTTAAAACATACCATAAAAAAGAATAATTATTTTATTTTATAAAATATAATGGTGTTCATTTTGGGTTTAATATATTATTATTTGCCTTTGATCAATTAAATAAATATTAAGACCTAACCCCAATTCTATAAACAAGATTCTATGTCAATCAAAGAATGGTTAATCGTTTTGGACAAAAATTACCTCTCCAGATCTCCCTCCTTTTCTCTTCCACATAAAATGGAAAAGAAAAAAGAAAAATTACTTTAATCCTAAAGGATTTTGAAGTGATAAAGGCTAAAAATAGAAGAAAATTAATTAGTCACACTAGTACCGACAGTTAAATGATGTTTTTTTGAGTATTTAAGGAGGAAATGTGGATCTATAAAGTAGATTTTCTACTTTTCATCCTCACAACATAATTAAAAACACTAATTGGGGTCATAAGGTTGGTATGATCAATAAATAATAATACAAAAATCAATTTTATCATTTTTATGGTGTTTTTAATTTAATTATAATGAATATGACTTATCCTATCTCTTAGTTCCAAAAAAATATTTTTTAGTATTCCTTAGAAATATTTTTAGTTGGAATTACATTCACTTCATGTACATCAAGAATGATCAATTGATCCCAATAGAATCCAAGTTGCACATATACTAAATAGGTTCTTTTTTTGTGTCTCTAAAAAATATCTGAAACTACAACCAATCCTCTATCACCCAATGATTAGGATAACCTTTCAGAACTATAAATAATTTTTTTACTAGAATATATAAAAAAATATTCAAATAATGAGAATAATTCATAGTTTAGTGGGAAGAACAATCTACATGACATGAAAATATATATAAAGAACAAATGATTGAAGAATCTTACATATAATCAAAATGAAAATATATCTCTCAACTAACTTCTATAATGATACCTCACCACTCAAATGATTACTGAAGAGAGGACCGAACAATGAAAAAGGAAAATCATGGCCTTGCCTCTATATATGAGTTAGCTATTTACAGGTAACATTCACTATCAGATGGGATGAACCTACAACCACTAAAGCATATCTAGGCGATTTGAAATTGGAAGTACATGTTAAAGATAAAAAATGATAAATATATGATGCATGAACCATCATAATTACACCCCAAAAATGAGTCTATAAATTTTTGGGTAAACTAATAGGTTATCATAGTCATGGTGAAAGGATATGTTATTTTTTGTACCTATACCCATCTCTATGGTCGAATAATTGAACTCAGGATCTCCTCTATATTACTACCCTAAATTACCAAACTAATCCTTAAAAAAACTAACTCTAAGATCTATCTCTAAGACTTGAACTGCTCAAATACCATTTTGATTTGAACCAACCCACCATGACCCCTTATGGGATAACCAATTACGGAGTTTGGATTTAACATCCCATCGCCATGGATAATTAATTGGTGCTAGATTGATTGTCACTACTGTACCCCAGGTACTCTTACCTATGTGACAGAGGCTATCAAATAGAAGCATGGGTCTAAGGTGGTATGGTGTAGAGACTATATATTCATATTAGAGTTAGATAACTACTAAAAAAATTAATCATATACAAAACCAAATAAATATAAAGTAGAAACAATACCTAGGAAAGTGATAATAAATAATCAAAAGAAACCCTAAAATAATAAATTAACTATATATGATACATGTCAGATAGTCATACATTAATATCATACCATATATACATTAAAACCAAAATAATAAAATAAAAAACTAGGAAGAACCCATAAAATGGTCTTAAGTCCATGCCCATTCTCATACTCCCACGCTTTACACCATTAACCAGAATTATCATGCATATTCAATTTCATAATCCTTTACCTACAATAAAGTGGAATTAATCAAGTACCCAAGTTACATAGCTAACCTAATAGGCTAGGATTATAAACCATTTTCCCACCACTAATGACCTCCCTTAATCTAACCTATTTGTAAGAAAGTGCATGCCTATGAATTGTAAATAAGTAGTTTTAAATAATTTCAGAATTTAATTTAATAGATATAAAATTACGATCAAGGCCCATGATCCATGGGGAAAAACTAGATCAATCTATGCCATTATCTATCCTAATATGTGTGATCCCGATCGACCATACACACTACAACTTGTGATGGGGAGTCTCTGAGAAAATTGTGTGGACAATTCCAACCATAGCTCATGACCACCCTTTCAGGTGTTTTCCGTATAAATATCATGACCACCCTAAGGTTGTTTTCTTTATAGTTTCATAACCTCCAAGAGGGAGTATTCATGACCTCCTGTAGGAATTATTCACAACCTCCCTATAGGGAGAATTCAAGACCTCCCGGTAGGGAGTATTAACAACCTCCCAATAGGGAGTATTTACAACCTCCCCATAGGGAGTATTCATGAACTCCCGAAATGGTATTTTTCTTCATTAATTACCATGACCACCTTCTTTACAAGACCACATTAATGGAATATACCTATATATTATCAACACCTATAAATAGGATTTTTCTAATAAAATCATCATGACCACCCCAAAGGGAATTTTAATTTCATTGAAAAATAATAAACACATCAACTCATGCATCATCTTTTCACTCAAGAAAAAATTCACATACTCAATTCCATTTACCAAACTTCTTACCAATTAATATCATTAGGGACCTTTCATAACAATCCATAATAATTTACCATTCTTTTTTAAACTTACCATCTCATCCATATTTACCATTTATACGTCTATCCCATTTCATAAAACATTAAATAATTTTTAGAAACTTTCATCATTTACAATTTAAAAACATGAAATCAAATAATATTTTCTCTTGAACATTGTAATAATACATCAAATAAATTCATAATTCCTATGTATTTCACTTTTAATTTTATAAGAATATCAAACAAGACTTTAATATATACTTTTGATCATCGATAATTGTAAAAGGAATCACCTCATAATTTATGTTGACAAGATTCCACCAATCACTAAATCCTCATATATATGGTTACTCTATCAACCTTCTTCCTGATAATTTCTCCTATCCATATCACTTGACTGCTACCCCACATCCAAGAATTATCGATAAAAAAACACAACTCCAGCCCAAAATGTTATTCCATTAATCAAAACCCCACCATGTGTTCAAAAAATGTACATGATTTTTTTTCACATCATCATATCCAATTACATAGGTCATCAATGATCAGATCCCCTCAGACCTACTCTCCTTCAAGGTTCTCAGTTACACTGACTGATGTGATACAATAACACCCAATCATCATTCATAGCTCCTAAATGCATCTTGATATCAACCTAACATGACACCCTAATAAGAATATGAATCCCAGTTCCATTCTATAACAAGACCATCAACCCAGAAAAACTAATGTCATACTATACCTTAACCACTTATGCACACATGATCTGACACCCCCTCAGATCTCCAATTTTTACCTTGATTCTAACACTAAACCTTGAACTTTAACAAACAAAAATTATACATTTCAAATATATTATTCTCTAAAAAACTATATAAACCAAATTTATACTATAAATTGTTATTTTAGAGCCATTTTGGCCACCCATCGATTAGTATCACTTCATTAGTGGTCTAACCAACATGGATCAGCATACTCACTACCAATTTGATGATGATGACTATATGAGTGTAGTCATCATAATTCTATAAGACCAAATCTCCAATCCCCGTGGTCTATAATCTTATCCATTACTACATGAAATGACTAAATCCAAACACTGCTCTCAAACCTGAGTGACATCAAGAGAAAATTAATTCCACCCACTGTCGACTCACTAGGAATGTCATTTGTGACATCAGATGTAATTTAATTCAAAAATAAGTTCATACCCTTAACCAACCATGGGTTCTCTCCTTACCATATGGCCTCACTTACATCACTCCTTAAGTGTGACCTTAGTAGTTTAATCATCAACATATTTGTGTTGCCCATCCAGAGCCATGCCCATTCATCACATTAGTGCATAACAGGGGTTAATATTAGATTGAATGATACACTATAAATTGACACATCCATGGTTTGTATCTCTCCCCAAAAACAAAAATATCCAGAACAAGGGACTTAGGACACCATTTTCGCATTCCCATCATTGGATCAACATCAATCCCTAACCCACACACACCGCTTCTTACAGGTTCTCAGTCTAATGATACCATGTTAAACTAATGCACATTGTCTTGGAAACATTTAAGCATAAATATCATATGCTCCCTTACCACACAAACTATAAGTCAAAATATGCAAATAATCCCCAACATTTAATTTCCTTATAAATCCCATCAAAGTTTAATGGTTTCATTCTCATATTTTAGAGACCTAGTTTTTTCCCTTATAAGACTTTGAAATATTTATATATTTTTTTTTGGAGAAAGGGGTTGAGACATCGTACGATTTTGAAGCCTCAGTGCCCAAAATTATTATTTTTTAAAATATAAAATATATTTTATATTATGTGTGCATATTTTATAAAATAAAATGGGGTAACTATTAAATAGATGATCAGATCAGAAATCAGAGACCATAGATGACCGTGGAACGCGATTTTTGCATTAGGCATGACCTAAAATAGGTCAGTGTGGGGTGTTCAGATAAGCTAACCATTGGTGATAAGTTTAGTGGATTAATGAAAATTTTAATTTAATTAATTAATTAAATTAATGGAGAAAATTTCCATTAATTAAATATTTATTGATAATTTCCCAAGGTTACTGCATAAACCCTAGGAGAATTCAGAGCATTATTCTTCCTTCCATTGGTGAATGGGGATTTGACATGGATGAATCTACAAATCTAAGTAGAATTAAGAACACTGAATGTAATAAATCCTCTCAATCATTGGTGAACACATTATTTATAAAAAATTATTCAATATCTAGTTATAACTCTTAAATTCATGATTTTCCCTTTTGGATTAAATTGGCTATGCATGATCCATTCCTTTCATTTGATCTGCACTAATTGAACCTTAGTATGTTCATATTTATAAATTTAATTAGATTTTTAATTAATTCTCACCTGAGATATCCCCGTTTAGGATCATTGGAAAAGAATTATTGGAAATGTTCTATAAATTTTTTTTGCATTTCCTTTCTCTCGAAACAGCATTTCATTCTTCACCATTGGGAAATGAGACCATGTGTCAACATTTATGAGTGGTACCAACCCCAATCAGACCTCCAGATTCAAATCAGTTTCATTGGAGATGAAGCAATCAATGATAAAGGAGGGATATGGGGATGAATCATGGAATATTGAGGTTTTTTTCTTTATTTGGGATATGATACTAATAGGATCGAGCAGAGGTGCGTCGGGGCATACAGGTTTCCATGGGAATACTTAGAACATGATTTATGGCCACTAGAGGAAGTGAAATAATTGGATGGGGTCTAGTTCCATCGATTTCTAGAGAATATAATGCTATATTCGAAGGTGAAAAAATAGTATATGGTGCACGAATACCATTTCTATAATTTTAGAAAAATCTTGGCTAAACCCCATGTAGTTTTAAAAAAAAGGCATGTCAATCCATAGATACGAAGACTAGGGTTTTAGAGATTTATAAGTATCACACACTATGTAGGAATCCCAAATGGTATGTGACCTTATGATGGCGAACTCAATGTGTACTCTAGGATTAAATGTGTGTGGGAAAGACTCGGTACATATTCTGTGCCAAAGTACATGGGAACAACTAGAGACACGAGAAGCACCCTGTGTGAAGAGGCATGTTGTTTACCAAAGTACATGGACTTGAGATGAATACACAAACATGAACATGTAAAAGAGTGGGTCAAAATTTCATGTGCTTTCCTCTACAATCAGTGTACCCCTAGTCTAATTTTGATGAAACATTAACCTCTTTTATATCCTTCATTGGGACTTATATTTTGGTCTGTGATTAGCGTATCATGTGTGTTTTTCATTGTAGAACATTGCAGTTCCCTCCATTATAGAATTTGGGATATTATGTGAGGTGTTTTAGGTGTGAAGATTATTTAGGAGATACTTTATGGAGATAGCTATTAGGAAGGATCACCAGAGGCTTTCTGAGTGGAAACCTCCATCAAGGCTGGCCATGGGTCCACAATGAGTAGAGTGGGTGCCTCCTTTAGGACATGGAATGGGTCCTAAACCTTCTGAGTGGAACCCTCCATATGGACGGGGCATGATTCCTCGATGACGATATTGGAAACATTATACGGGGTATGTCATGGGCCCTAAACCTTCCTAAGGGAACCCTCCAACCAGTCTTGTCGTGGTTCCTTGGTGAATAGAGTGACACCCTCATGAAGGGAAGGGTATCAGTCCTCAAACTTCTGAGTGGAACCCACTATCCAAGCTGGTAATGGGTCCTTAACGACTAGAGTGGAACCCTCAAGTGTGGTTGGGCACGTGTTCTCAACCTTTTGTGTGGAACCCTCGAGCTAGGCATGACATAGGTCCTTTCTGAATATAGTGGGCACTGCACAGGTTGACTAGGCATGGAAACTCGACCATTAGAGGGGAACCCTCTTATTGTACAGACACATGAGTCCTCTACCTAGATATTATAAACCCTCAACTCTACATAATAGGGGTGAGGTGAGTCTTGAATTATATGTTTTATTTTGGGATGATCTATGAGATTTTGGGCATGGTTGGTGGAAATATGCAACTGATAGAGACTCTTTTACTAGGCTAGGTTATTAGATGGATATACCTTGATCTCTCATTTGGGTTTCTTTATCTTGAGAATAGATATATATATATATATATCAATGTTGATGTATTTTCATACTCTAATGCTATGGGTGGAAGAGATGTGACGTGTAGTCCAACTACATGATGTGTTGAGATCTATATGGTCAGATGATGTTACTTTCTTTAGTATGATTTGTTTACTGTATTTCTATATTTCCATTACTATTTTGTCTCTTACTAATCCCCCAATAATATTTAGTGTAATCCTATTGGGTATGTATATACTCACATATGAATTGGATTTTATCGCATCTGTCATGTATTATGAAGATAAAAGACATGTCAACGTTGACTTCAGAGGTGTTCAGGGATACTGGGTAATTTGGATCATGTAAGGTGGTCACATATTAGAGATCAGGATATGGTCACTATCAAAATTTAACTTTCTAGTTTTTTCATGTTGGGAAATATTTCTGGGTGGGTGTGTATTTTTCCCCTTTAGTTTTCAGTTTTCACTATCGTACTCTTACACACCCTATTTGTTTTGAATGCTTGGTGTACATTATAGCTATTTCATATTTTTATTATTTTTTCTATGTAATTATACATTAATATTGTTTGGTAAAATCATACAAGTAAATTTAAAAAATGACTCCCATTTAGGATATGCCTTTCAACTCTTGTCACCATCCCTGTCCTATTGAGGTGTGCTTGGGGTAGTTGTGGCTTGAGCCTTGGTTAGGGTCGGGTCATGAAATATTGGTATCAGAGGAGTTTCAAACTTTGGTACAATATTTAGATTAGTTCCCTTATGAGGATTTGGTTTGGATTTAGGGAAACAATGTCAAAGTGGCTCAAGTACAGATCTCAATGAAGGGAACCCAATGATGGTACAAACAACTAACTTATCTATTCACCAGGACCTTGACTATCTGATTGTCAATTCGGCATACTGAGAAACTATTTTTAGAGATCAATGGTACATGAATCATATAGGATTAATTCTTTGAATTTTATTATAGAGTCAACTCCATATTATTTATATATGTATATTCTCATCTAACTATGATATATCTTGATTAAATTGTCAAGATGCCACGATGATGCTATCCAGCTAGGATACATGTTCCAGATCATTGTGATGGGATTATTGAGTGATGTGGCCTTGGTTTAGATTCCATAACATGATATTATTCTTCTACATGGATGGGTATTATCACCCCTACATATTTTTTAGTATATCATACAAACAAATCAGGCTAAGGATGCTCACAAGCTTAGTTCACTCTGTGAGTTCTAGTGCTAGAGACCTTTGAGGTTCCATGGTGATTTAGATCCCTAAGAAATGGAGGATTGGAGAGAGTAAGTGGCCTGTGTTTTTAGGCTTATTTGGACATCGATATTTTAGGTTAGTATGCTAGCAGCTAGCCTTTTCCATGAAGCAGTTGTGCACTGGTGGAGTCTTGTAACCCAGATATTTGAGGAGTCAACACTCTCATGGCCTGAATTCTAGAATTTGTTATGTGAGGAGTACTACCCCTCCTTCTTGCACTCAGTACTGATTTAAGTTCCTCTATTGATATAAAAATTGGGTATGATAGTGGCTAAGTACACTATGAGGTTCACAGACCTTACACGGTACTTCCTTGCTATAATCTGGGATGGCTACTTATAAGCATGAAAGTTTTAGAAGGGCCTATACCAAGTGATCCATTATATAATGCTTCCCTTATTAATTAAAACCTTTTCTAGGGAGTTTAAGAAAGCACTAGTGATATAGATATTCCTATTATAGGGATTCCAGATCATTAGATATGTCATTGAGTATCAAAGAGATGGGTGATCCGCTGCAGATAGCAGACGTCAGATGACATTATCTCGGCATAAGAGGTCTTCTCAGGATCAGGCACAGGAATGTGGTTAGGGGAATTAAAGAGGATGAGGGGAGAATAGATATGGAATATTCTATTATTGGGATGGTAATGGTCACATAACGTGAGACTTTCTTATTATATGTGATGTGGAGCGCAAGTAGATAGCAGAAGGACCACCACAGAAAAGACAATGCTGTGATCAAGGATCTCCTAAGTGAGGGAAGTGTGGAACTTAGGGAGGTGTATATGGAAGATGAGTATGAGGATCTATGGATGATGGATGAAACTATGATATCCTTCCACCATCACCAACTTGGGGCCTATTTCAGGCTTAGTGTGCTGGCAGTCAGGGCCATAAAAAATTATAGGTGGTTGAGGCTTATGATCCCTTGACACATGAGATTATTAAAGGTATGATTGGTTTATTTTGTAATCTAGATTTTGTATTAGTAGACATTTTTACCATTATTTCATTCATCTGTATACTTTTGTTATGATAGCTATAGATCTATGTTGAGGCTTTATCCAAACAGTTTCATCTTGAGGATCCTATAGGGAACACTTCATATGTATATTTTATCTACCAGCAGTGTGAGCTATCACTTGGTGGAGAGAGGTTAAATTCAGACATTTTGGTCACAATGACGGAACCTATGATTCCATATTGGGTGTAAATTATTTTACCATGTAATAATCCTAGATTTACTATCATCAAAGATGAGTCAGATGCCTTCTCACTAATGAGATGAGATTCACCTTTACGAGGGAGAGAGATATCATGGAAGAACAAGTGGGATATCTAAGAAGGATACTATATCCCATCCCTCATCAATTGTATAGTATATTATTTAATTTAGAAGGTTCTTCAAGCATTTTGATTCCTTCAGTCGTAGAGGGTTTTCTATATGTCTTTCCCAATGATGTTCAAGGACTACATTTTAGGTGGGATATGGAGTTTTGTATTGAATTGAATCCTAGTAAAACCCTAATATATTATGTGGAATGTTAGATGAAACCTAATGAGATTTAAGAGATGCAATTGTTGTTGGAGGACCTTTGATATAAGGTATTCATCAAGCCCATTTTGTACCCTTGGGTAGCTTCAGTGTTCTTGAAAAAACATGATGAGAGCTTGTGGTTTTGTGTGGATTATCGTCACCTGAACTAGGACACAATAAAGAACCAGTTTCCCTTTATAAGGACTGAATAAATATTTTAATAGTTAGGAGGAAAAATATGGTTCTAAATGATTGATATCTAGTCTAAATACCACTATTTGAGGGTTTATGAGGCTGATATATTGAAGCTGACATTCCAATGTATCTATTTCCACTATGAGTTCTTGATGATTCTATTTGGTGTAAAAAATTCCCCCACTGTGTTAATAGATTTGATGTAACTGTCTTCCTACCATACTTAGAATAGTTTTTGGTTGTATTCATTGATTTCATACACATATAATTTAAATTTTAGTAGGATCACGAATAACACTTGAGGGTAGTCCTAGATTTACTTTGAGAAAACCATATTTCCGGTAAACTCTCAAAGTGCTAGTTTTGGATTCATGAGGTTCAATTTCTGGGGCTTGTCATTTTTTATCATGGGTTAGCCATAGTCCCAGTCAAGATCTATAAAATTATTTCATGAGATCCCCCAAGTGCATGTCATAGTTCTATAGTTTTCTTTGCATGGTGGGGTACTAATGGAGATTTATGGAAGACTTATATAGGGTTGAAGCCCCTTTAACTTCCCGAACGCGGAAAGACAACCTTTTACATGGATTGAGTTTTTACAGAGATCCTTATAGTTGTTGAGGATGAGGTTTAATTGCACTTCTATATTGAGACTACATAAGGAGGGTGTATAGAACATAGTTTATTACAATGCATGAGGAGCTTTTATCTACTACATGTTCATGTTGTGGCTTATAGTTATTCCATACAGGCCAACAAAATGGAGACCCCATGGGGAGAACTAAGTGAATCATAACCTAGATTTGGAAATAGTGATCTTTTCCCAGAGGATTTAGAGGTCATATCTCTTGGGAGACCACCTTTTTCTTTAATCAGACCATCAGAGTCTTAGGTAGATATTTACACAGAGAGACTTGAACCTAAGACAATAAAACATTTTTGAGTTCCTACAGGACTATGAATTTAAGATAGTCTATAATTTTTGAAGGTAAAAATGGTAGATTATTCCCTTAGTAGGAATTCCCAAGATCACTTAATGTAGAAATCTTATGATCAGTTTGATTACTTTCAGTTTAAATTGGTGGAGCAGGTGGGTGCATATTTTCTTTAGTCAATGGTGTTAACTTATCCACTTATCGAGTATATGAGAGAGTTACTGTTGGTATACATATACTATGAGTTATTTCATGACTAGATATTCATAATATATTCAATAGATGGATATTCTAATTGATGGAATCTTTTAATCCTTTTTAGGGATGCGCGGTGGTACCAGTCATGATGCGGGAGGAGGTGATGTAAGTGTTCCACAATTATCCATTTGATGTACATCTCAATGTGTGTAATATGCGTAGATACCTTCAGTGGTAGTTTTTATTTATTTAAATGAGATGGATCATGGATAAGTTTGTCTCCCAGTGCCTCACCAATCAGTAGGTGAAGGCTGTGCACCAGGTTTCATCAAGTTTTTTGTAGCCCCTTGATATCCCAGAGTATATGTGGGATGACATGTCAATGGATTTTGTGACAGGGATTCTGCAAATAGTGGATTTCCATGATTCCATCTCAGTGATATTTGACTGACTCATAAATTAGGTGCACCTACTTTTTACTAGGTTGTATAGTTCAATGGAGAGTTTTGGGAAGATATACATATGGGAGTTTTTGTTTCTTTATACGGTGACCAAAATTATTATCTTAGATAGTGATGCATGGTTTATGTCAATATTATAGAGATCCCACGGAAGGAATTTGGGACCCAATTAAGGATAATTACAAACTTACTCTCCTATATAGATAGTTATACTGAGTGTACTATCCAGGTGTTGGAGTATATGCTGAGGGCTTGTGTGTAAGACTTAATCTAGAGCTTTGAGAATCAATTTGTCTTAGTAGAGTTTTAGTAAAATAACAACTACCACTCTAATATCTACATAGAACATTTTTAGACCTATTATGGGTGAACTTGTAGGTCACCCTTATGCTGGATAGATATTAGTGATACTTATCTTTTGGGTTCATAGTTGGTGTCGACGATGAAGGAGAAGGTCCTAGTAATCTATTAAAAGATGAGGATGACCCAAAGAAGGAAAAAATATTATGTAGACTATTATCATGGGCCCTTGGAGTTTGAGTGGGGGACCATGTTTTCTTGAGAGTCTACCCACGACAATGAATTTATAGGTTCAGACAGAGCGGAAAGAAATCCATGAGGTTTAGCAGGATGTTAAATATCTTATATTGGTTTGGAGAGGTTTCTTTCTTCCTTACCCTACCACCATAGTTGGAGTGGGTGAATGATATATTCCACGTTTCATAGCTAAAGAGATACGTCTATGACCCGACATAATTTATCTACTAGGGAGAGATGGAAATTGAGGATAGTTCCACTTTTTTGGATCACCCATTGGTGATCAAGGATCAGTAATAGAGTAACCTACATGGATGGAACGCCCCTTGTTTTGCATGTTGTGGCAGTATGCGAATATGCATAAGAGATCCTAGGTGTGGGATAGCTAGTTTCTATATTATTACCCCATGTTGTTGTTTTAGTTTTCTTTCTGGGAAAAAAATCTTGATTGATGGAATGATGTAGAGAACTATTTTTTTCTTTGTAAGACTTTGAAATATTTCTTTTTATATTTTCAAAGTTAGGCGCTGAGATGACATGTGATTCCAAGGACCAATGTGCCTAGAATTAATTTCATAAAAATATTAAAAATATTTTATATCATACGCATATAATTTGTTAAATAAAATTGGATAAATATTAAATAGAAATTCAGATCATAAATATGAGACCACAGTTGAGTCTGTAACATGATGTTTATCATATGTGTGACCTAAAATATATCGGCACATGGAGTCCAAATAACCCAGTTGTTGGAGGTACTTTTGGTGGATAAATTAAATTCTTAATTAAATCATTTATTAAATTAATGAAATGATTTTCTTTTAAATTAATCATTGTTGAAATTTTCCCAGGGTTAGACCAATAAACCCAGGGAGAATCTAGAGAATTATTACTCCTTCCATTAGTGAATGAAGATTCGATGATGATGAATCTATAGATAGAAGAAGATCGGAGAAAATAAAATTAAACTACTCCTCTCAAAAATTATAGATAATGTTATTTGATATAAATTGATTAATTCTCCTAGAAGGAATCTTTGATTCATGGTTTATTCCCATTTGGACTAAATTGGTTGATCATGATCAATTACCCTACTTTGATCCACGCAAAATGAACCCTAACATGCACATATGTACCATTTTAATTTTATTATTCATCATTTCTCACCCTAGATATCCCCATTCATTATAAGTGGACAAGAAATCTTGGAAACAATTCATAAGCCTTTTTTGTGTTTCCTTCCCCCTAAATTTATTTTTATTCTTCACTATTGGGCTATGTGGCCAAGGATCAATGTTGTTGGGTGGTATCAAGCAAGATCAGACCCCCATATTCTCACCATTTTCATGGTTGAATAAGGAGTTAGTGATCATGGATAGATATGGGGATTAATTAGGGAGTATAAAGGGGGTTTTTTGTGTATTTTAAATCCAATACTTTTAGGAATGAGTAGAGGCACAATTGTGCATACGTGCTCGAATGGGAAGACTTTGTACTCGACTTATGGACATGAGAGGGATGGATTTATAGTTGGATTGTAGATACACTAATTTTTGGAGGATTTGAGAATTAATTATAAGGAATAAATACCATATCTAGTAAGTAGATAATATATCTAACCTTCTAAAAAACTCTCGATTACACATCATGTAGTTTGAATAACACACGATGCATTGGTACTTGACTATGATGGATAGAGTTTCAGTGATTTATATGTATCACACACCATGCGGGACCCCCAACACCATGTGACCTTCTACTGGTGGAATCATCCTGTACTCTAGGAGTACACGAGAACAAGCATAGAGAATTTCACACCATGTGCCTATGTACGCAAGAATGACTAGAGAGACGGGTGGAACCCTATGTGAAGAGGCACACCATATACCAATCTAAATAGACATGGGATGAATAAACATACATGGATAGGAGAATTAGTGGTAACATACACTGTATGGGGCCCCAACACACCATGTATCCATAATCACTTTTTAAGGAAACTTCAACTTCTATTATATCTTTCATTTGGACTTTTATTTTGGACAAAAAGTATCCTAACTTGTTTTTTTCTATGTAGAACATAGTGGTTACTTTTTTGTTAATTTTGGGATATGATGTGAGGTAAAATGGGCGTGTTTAAAATTTTGGTGATTGTCAATGATGGTAGTCATCAAGAAGGATCATCAGAGGATTTCTCAGTGGCAACCACTAGCCCAGATGGGCAGGAGTACCCAATGATTAGAGTATAATCCAATTGAGAGGTGAGGCATGGGTCCTTGACATTTCTAGTAGAACCCTACATCTAGACCATACATGGGTCCTCGATGACTAGAGTATAACCCTCCTACAAGGAAGGGCATTAGTCTTCAACCTTCTGAGTGGAACTCTACAGCTAGGATGGGTATGGGTCCTCAATGACTAGAGTGATTCCCTAATATACAGAACAACATGGGTCCTCAACCTTCCAAGTGCCACCCTATAACTAGGATGGTCATAGATCTTTTATGACTATATTGGAACCCACATATAGGGAAGGGAATGGGTCCTCAAAATTCTAAGTGGTTCCCTCTAATTGGGTTGAGCATGAGTCCTTGATGACTAGAGTGGAACCCTCTATCTATGATGGGCATTGTTCCTCGACCATTATAGTGAAACCATTCTATTGTACCAGGGCCTGAGTTCTCTACCTAGAGATTATGACCACTTGATATTGTTTAATAGTGGTGAGGTGAGGCTTGACCTGGATGTTTTATACTAGGAAGATGTATGAGATGTTGGGCATCAATGATGATCTTATAGAATAGATGGGGACAATTTTCCAGGGTTGGGTTGTGATGTGGATATCCTATTCAATAGTTTTTGGTTTTATTTTTCTTGATAATATATATATCCATGTTGTTGGATTTTTTACTCTATTTATATGGGTGGAAGAGATGCGACGTGTAGTCCACTAACATGATGTGTTGAGATCCCAATAGTTGGATGAATTTAAATTATTTATTATGCTGACCTTTTAACTATCTAACATATTTTAATTACTATCATGTCTCCTAATACTCCCTTTATTAGATTTCATGGATACAAGGAATATATATACTCACCTTTGCATGGTCTTTTCCCACACATGTATTGTCTTATGCAGATGATGGATTGGTCGAAAGTGAGTTCGGAGGAGTATTGGGATACTGGGTGCTTTGGACCATGTATGGAGTTTGAAATTTGGAGATCAGAAGATAAGATCTCTCAGTGTTTTAATTTCATGTTTTTTTAGGTTGGGGCATCTTTTTGGTTTGGCATTTATTTTCCCCCTTTAATTTTTAGTTTGTACTATCGCACTCTTGTAAACCCTAGAGTTTTTTCATGTATGGTTTACATTCTATATGTCATATATTTAAAATATTTTCCTCAATATTTCTACATTGATATGGTTGGGTGTGTTAATACATGTACATTAAGAAAAGTCCTACCATTTAGTATATATATTTTGGTGACTGTATCCACCCCTTGACTATGAAGGCATGCTTGGAGTAGTTACAACTAGATCCTTGGTTATGTTTTGGTCATGATAACTATGAAAACCAATCATGAATAATAGATTAAATCTGAAGTAATACTTGTTTCATAGAAACCATGCTATTGAACTTCAGCCACTGGACATGCCACCACATTATGCCAGTATCTTCAAGAAAAATAACCCATTATACTTTTAAAAACCAAATAATATCACCACACCATTACCATTCATACAACCACTCATAAATCTTGTGTCATTCTAAGACCTTAAGTGTCTAACCATGTCTAATATCTTAATATTGTACCACTAAGTGTTATAAATGACAATTTTTATATAACTTCATTGGTGTTTGATAAGTCTAGGCAATCGAATTATCCTTGTTTCCCAAACCAGTTTTGATACCAAAATACCTTTGGTATTCACCTTCCATTTCTTTAACCCATTCATGGGAATCTAGACACACAGGGTGAAAAAGGCCCAAATATTGTCAAATAATCTCAGGATCCCCTGTCACACCCTAAAATCACCTTTGTGTATCAGGATCTAACATGAGCATTTATAAATTCTTCTCATTATAATAGAACATACACTTCTAGGAAAACCCCCCTCTTGGGTTACCCTAGAACATCAAGACTTTCTGACTCACCACCATCCTAAGTCATTTCACCAAGGTCACTAGGTTCTCACACCTAGTTTAACAAGACAAGTATCATATATGATATATTTCATAGAAAATAATTATGATCCTCTCTTGAGACACACAACATCAAACATTTCAAACACTAAATAAAATTTATCAAACATAGGTTCAAATCTATTCTATCCCACTCACTCTTAGGTCAGGTAAAACTCAGAAAGGTCACTAACATCTCCAACACATCATGTGTCCAGAAGTTATAGCTAAAGGAAAGTAATAATATTAAAACACCCAACTATTCCTTATATCTTGAATCATAGGTGTATCACTCAATTAAGGTTCTCTCATATACCCAACAACCCATGAAAAGGATAAAAATAATAATCAATTATTCCCACGTCATTCATATATAGGATTCATAATTTACACTATTATATTTTTCATTTTCCAAAATGTTCATTAGAAAGGCTATGTTAAATGAAATTTATATTATAAGTTATAGAGAAAATAACATTATAAGTTATAATATAATTTCATTTAGTAAATTCCACATAAAAATCAAGTAATGTGATCCCAAAATTTACTTTTAACCACTTAATTTAACTAGAACTACTCATGTATGAGTATTTTTTAAAAAATTTCAATTACAAGAAATAGAGGAAAATTATATATATATATTGTAATTAGAATTTGATTTAGCTGATACCTTGTAATAATTAAGGAAAAATATCACATAACATGTTTTTTAATTTTTTTATCCATTTAGAGGACTAGTTTTTTAAGGTTCCACCATACACTTATATTGGATAATATTGTATAATTGGCTATAAACATATTAAATAAATGACCCATAACATAGTCCTAGTAAACAATCACTTACAATCTCACAGATGAAATTTAAAGCCTACGTGAATTATATGATGCTTGAACACACTCTATATTTCCATACTCACAAAGAGATAAAATCCCATAAATCAATATCTTAATAATCATGTGTATCTTTAAAGGTGAAATTATATCAATAATAAAAGTAAAAATCATGAATAAAAATTCCATCAATGGATAGAGGGACATCACTCTTACATGGGATAGAAATTCCCAAGAACAAGTCCCATACCATGTTCAAAAAACATCCCATCTCTTGTATACCTTTCATAGAAAAATAAAAAATAAAAGTACCCTATGATACGACTTTGTAACATCCTACAACCCTGGAAAAAAATCTTTACTCGAACTAATAGTCACTACTATAACTCAGGTGAACCTCCTTATATTCCAGAAGCTTCCGACTAGCAGATCAAATCTAAGGTGGTATGGTGGGGAGACTATACATGAATATCTAAGTAATATAATAGTGAAAAAGGTAGTAATATAAACCAACTAGATTAATACATAGTTGAAAAAATACCTATGAAATTTCTAAAAAACAATCAACATATACCATACAATAATAATTGAACTATATACAATACATGTTAGGTAGTCAAAAAATGACATCAGAACATATATACATTATAACCCAAAGAATAAAAGAATAAACTAGAAAAAACCTTGAAAAATATTCCAAATCCTATCCAAATCCTAAATTCCCATGATCCATCCATGAATCCCAAAATCATTAATAATAATGCTTTTCCATTACCTAGACCTACAATCAAGTGGCCTTTTCATAGGTACCCAAGTGCCATGATGAATAAAATAAGGTGTGAGTACAAATCAGTAGGCCAAAACCAATGGAATCCATAAATTTAACCAGTCTATAATAAATTACATGAAGGAGTTTCATAAATAAACAATTTCAAGGAATTAAATAATTTAATTTAATAGTATTAAAATATCCATCAAGGTCCGAGAACTTTAATGACACCCGATATGAATCCATACCATAGCCTATCCCCATGTTTGTGACCCCAATCCACCATACATACTTTGTCTAGTGCATGGATATATCCAACCCTGTCAAATAGACAATTAAAACCCTTGAACCATGAGCATTATTTTGGGTGTTTTTCATATAATTACCAAGATTTCCACAATGCTTTTTTATTTATAGTACCATAACCTCCCCAGAGGGAGTATTAATAAACACCTTATATAGATTATTTATAACCTCCCCATAGGGAGTATTCATGACCTCCATATATGGAGTATTCATAACCTCTCTACAAGGATTATTCATAATCTTCCCATAGGGATTTTTCATTAACACCCATAATGGGAGTTTTCTTTAAAATTTATCTTGGAAAACTACATAGATGTTTTCTATAACCTTAGTTTAAGGCCACCTCAAGGGTGTATACATGTATAATATCAAATCCACACCTAATGGAATTTTCTAATCAATGTAGTAAGACTTACCCAAGGTATTTTTCATTTATTTTCAAAATAATCAACAATTAAACTAACAAATCATTATTTTAATCACTAATAAATACATATCTCCAAATCCACTTTCCAAAGAACTTACCAAATATCATTATCAAGGAAATTTCATAAAAACCCATAAAAATATACATTTAGATTTCTCACATTGTATCTCATTAGGAATTAACATTTATACCTTAATCCTATTTCACATAACATGAAACAATTTTAATACACTTTCATCACTGAGTACTTATAAACATGACATAAACTAACAATTTCCTTTTAAAATTGGAAAAATATAACCAATGAAAAATAGTTACAATGTCCTTAACTTATCTTTTTATAAAAACATTAAAAATCCTTGAATATCTATTTATAATAATCAATTTTTTTGAAATTAAATTTCATAATCATTGTTGGAAATATAATTTTCCTTTTAACCATTTTAATTTTTTTTAATTTTTCATGAAACTGATAAGACACACCAACTTGATTTTTCATTTTAGGAGGTAAAATGAATTTACAACTTCCATATTCATGCTAAAGTTATATAATAACTAAATTTACTTGGAATTACTCTTTTTATTCTGTACAATGAATTTTTATTGGGTCCTCTATCTAAGATAAGGAAAAATTAAATCATTTAATTCATATTAAGTAAATTTATGATACGGTGAGCATGAAGTTACAATGCATCACATGAAAAACTAAGTGAGAATATAGAATAAATTTTGGGGCCACCTATGTTATCCTTAAAGAGTCCACACTCCCACACCAACCTTTGGTCCAAGGTAAAATGGTGGGGCATGTATAGTGACACTAATAGGTGTTTCTGGGAGAAAAATCTCAAGTGGGGTATTAAAGGGGTTGATATAGTGAAATTATAGGGCCACCCCAGATTTAAAATTCTTATGGACCAATGACCCACTCGAACCACTAGCTATCTAGAGGGCCAACAACTAGTCTATGATTCTATACCTTATATCGGGCCACTAGTATGACAGAGGCCAACTAGTGGCACTTCCTTAACCTTGAAAGAAACATTGGACTCTTATAAAACCCCATAAAAATCTTCTTAGATACCTATAAACATATTTTTCACTTATATTTCTAAATAAAACACACACAACCAAGGGATTGAACCATGGTTTAACAAAATTTTAAACAGATCCTCACCATTACCAAGGGTTGGAGTCTTACCAACTCTGAGCTATATAATAACTCATCCCTGAGTTGTATCCATGAGCATAAATGATCCCCATAGCTGATTATCATCATAATTTTTATTAAACCTACCTATAAGAACAATATACCCTCACTTTTGAATATGTTGGTGTCCCATCCTTAGAGACACCCATAAGGACATGTTGTTATCAAACTTTTACTCACAAGGTAGGTGACATCAATCCACATTTGACTTCATCTACCCAAAGAAAATACCGCACCTTACTGAGATCAACTTGACATGATCTAAGTTTTCATTCAGAAGACCCAATCTAACAACACTGATTCATCAGCCTCTCACAAGTCATGGATGTTCCAAAATTACACTAACCTAGTTACACTTCTCATAACCTCATTGTCCATACACTACAATAATGACTATTTCAACAAACATAATTTAATGTCTCACCTATGATGATATTATGGGGTCCTGAAACCTTTAGAGAATATATTCTTACTCTTGACACTGACCACAACATGAGGCCTCACATCATCCTTATTGTTGACATGCTACCACTTATCATCGATGCCTTATAGACCTGATCACTCTACCAACCTGCTTCATAATAATTTCTCCAAGCCATATCACTTAAACGTTACCCCAAAATATTGAAATTAACAAACAAAAAACACAAAACCACACCCCAAAATCAATACCAATTTTATTGAAACTCAATATCACATTCCATCAATGCACTTGATGTAGTTGTCACTTTACTTCATCCAACTACAATGAGTGTCACTAGTCAGACCCCCTTGGTATGTCTTTCCATAAAGGTTCTTGGTTACACTGACCAATATGCTATAATAACTTCTAATATTAATGCCAAACTCTTAAAGGAATAACAATAGTATCCAAGAATGCACTCAATACTCCAAAATCAAGTCCCAGTTCCATTCCACAATAATACCTTCAACTCACGAAAAATATCCTAGTGTTGTACCGCAAGCGTCGACACGCCCTCAACATGACTCCCATTAATATCACCAAATTTTAACTTGACCTAGAAAATGATACTACAAATTCAGAAAACACCACTTATAAATTTCAAATAAAATATTCTCTATAAAACTAGGGAAACCCAGAATCATCTGCACATCAACATTATAGATCTATTTCAACCACCCATCCACTAGTCCCACTGTATCTATGGTGCCACCCACACATAATTTCACACTCATGATCGATTTGATACTCCCAGCTATAGTAGTATTCTCATAACCAATTTTAAAACCTTTAACACATCAATATTTTAAAATGAAACTATATTTGATACCATATATGATATGCAACACTAAGCCTAAAAGAACGATGAAGTATTTTTATTTAAATATGACCCTTATAACATAGATATTAAATTGAATGGTATGAGTGGTATATACAATATTAAGAAATATATATTAAAATATCTCACTCAATACAAATTTATAAATTAATTCTTAGAAAATAAGCACTGAATTTTTAATAAAGTCATTTTATGCTTTAAAAACATTTTTCTTCAAAAACATTTTCTATAAATTTTTATGAGAAAATATTATAAATTATCTCTTGAACTTTTAGAAATTTTATTTTATAAAAAGGATATCATTTTTTAAATTATATATTCAAAATTATATAATTTTTTAATTTTAATATTTTTCTAAAAAAATGATTTTCAGTGAATAGTAAAAATATGTTTTAAAAAAATATTATTTTATTTTGAATTATCTTAAAAGTAAAATTATATTTTGTATTGTTTGTAAAATTTAAATTAGTTACAATTTATTAAACAAAATCCAATTATAGTCTTTGGAATGAATATTATAATTCAATTTTGTGTAAAAACATTTTTGTACTTGAAAGGAATTTTTCTGAAAAAACCATTTTTGATGCAATTTTCATTTTGACAATAAATTAAATTACACCACTTATAGAAATTAAATCCTGAAAAATGAATTACATATTTATATTTAGGATTTCTATATTTTCCAAATAGAATCCTTTTATTTTTGGTTATTATTAAGAGTAATCATAGTAAATAATTATAACTACGGTAAGGGTAAATATTATAATTATAGTTAAAAATAACATCATAAGGACTGAAATGGGACCTTGACACTTGGATTTAACCTATTAGATGAAGGGAGTTTGACCATGTTCATAAACTTTCTAAAATATGGAAAATTTGTTCCATATTTGTTTTGGTTCTTGACCTTTATATTATTTTATATAATGTATAGAAAAAATAACATTTTCTTTGTTTTATTATCTCAATTTTTTTACATGGCTATAGACGTAGGCCATGTTCGATTATAAAAGAGTTATATGAAAGATAAATTATTATTTTTATCATGTTAATTTATTTATAATTTTCATTGATGCAATAATTACTTTAAATGATAAAGAAACATCGACACATTATTTATTCAATTAATAAAAATATAAAATTAATTATTTTCAAAATGTTAAAAGTAATATAACTTGGATGAACTATTTGGGGACAAATTTTTTTTGGATTAACATAACAAATCAAATAGATTTATATGGATTACATTAAAATTCTATTGATATCTAGTTGTTTTCATGGTCAAATTAAATGAATAGTTCTAAAAATGACTTTAATGTTATTTTATAATAAATAATATTTTATTAAAATATTTTAAATTCATAAAAGACATATAATATACCAAGTGTTTTTTATATATTTAAAAATTTAAACTATGGTCTCTTTGTGGACTAACTTTCCTTTATTGTAACTATATCTACCCATAAAGTGTAAAAACATCATAAACACGGTGAATGTCAAAAAGGGATAATGCTAGTTAAAATAAATTGATAAGGTTAAAAAATTAGTCTTAACTTGTAAACATTTTACTGGATGATAATATTTTGACTTTTACTCACAATATCTTCTAATTATACCATTTTGGTTCCTTTTTCTAAAAAATTAAATTAATTTAATTTTTTATAAATTTCTAAGAGTACACCTCCCCCACTTGTAAAAGAATACACCTCTCTCATTTTATTCAAACAACAAAAGACTTTTAGTTCATCCAATACTTTCCATAATTACTTATTTATAGCCCTCCTCATATACTAGATGATTTTTTCATCAAAAAATTACCCTAGTCCATCTTTTGGTGTAAACCATAAGAGGTTGTCCGAAGAAGAGGTATAGTTCCTAATCGATATTTTTCATTTTATTTCTTATTCTAACTTATTAAAATAATCTTAATTCATGAATAAAAGAAAAAAATTATATTAAATATAATTATATGTTATCATTTTAATTTTATATCCTATATCCATATCTAAAACATATCCAATGGTAAATGAATCCATCCTTCTTGTGCATGACAAACTACCGCCTCACAGGCTGATGTAAGTTATTTTCTATCACAGTCTCTCACATCTAGTTATAATGACAGATTATATATATATATATATTATTCATGAAATATTTATTATTATTTTAATATAATATATCTCTTATATTCTTATCTTATCATTCAATTAAAAATGATAACATTGTTCGTGCATGAACGCATACTATCACCTCCACGAAGCAATGCAATTCTTTTTTCATCAACACATCATGGACATCATATATATAATTTTATTTAAATAAATTATATGATATTTATTATTCAATTATAATTAATTAAGGAAAAATAATATTTACTTTCTTTCCATCATGATCGTTGAAAAATGGAAATGTTGCTCATGCGTACTTACGACCTACCGTCTCTATGATTTTAAAGTAGATAATTTTTAATAACCAATTTTCAAGGATTGTTTTAAAATTATAGATAATGTAGAAAAATAATAATAATTTCATTATTATTATTATTCCATATATTATTTAGCAATAATATTTTTTACAGTATTCAACTTGCTAAAGTCAATTTGAAATTATGATCTGAATATCATCAAAATATGGATGAAAAATGATTTGATTAAGTAATTTTATATAACATGGTTTTAAAAAAGATAAATATAATAAATAAATTGAAAATGGTTCTTAAAAAATTAAATATTTAACATAATTTTATTAATCAGGAGGTAAAGAATGTTTGTGATAATTCAGATTTGAGGTAAGATATTTCATCTTAATTTCCCTCTATTAAGGCGTATTGTAATGTTAGAAACCTAATTTTATTTATATGGTATATAAAATTCTCATTTAAAATATTATGTCATCAATAATTAATAAAATATTTTATTTTAAATCAAAATTCATTTTACTTCATCCAAGGGGATTTGATATGAGGGTTTCCAAGTGGTAAGGTTCTTCTTAACATAATTTCCATTCACTGGGTTATAATTCTAGTTCCTCATCTTTATTACAGCATGATTATGTGTGAATGGATCTATATAATATTTAATTAAGTATATAAAATTATTTTTTATGGATTTAAATATGTTCCCATAATCTAATCATGGATTAAATATAACTTCAAAAGTTATGACCTTTACTGATGTTTTTTTGTCTCAATATCTTTTTCTTGAGACATGTTTCATGTCGTGATCCATGATTTCCTTATATAGTGTAATTAATGCCTCATGAATGAATTTTGAAAGATTAAGTAATTTAATTCATGGGATTTATATAGTTATATCATTCTCTTGCTTCTAATTTATTTTTATTTTAATGTTACTAATGAGGTTAATTATTTATGTTACAATATCATTTCTTTTCGAGATTGAATATGGTCAAGGTTACTTTAGGGGAAATCATATACAAATTTTTTTAACCACATAACTTTTTTCTTATTTGGTAATGAATATAGGTTACATTTCTGGTTTCCAATTTTTTCCTTACTAAATTAGGAAACATTGTGAATTTTTTGGTAACTAATATAGATCTTTTATATTCTTATTTATCTAGAATATATCTGTTAGATGTCTATATTTTAATAATTTTTTTTAAAATAATGTTTATAAAATTATATAATTATTTATCAAATAATTATTTACACATGTTTTAATTTTCATTAAATTTTTTTAAAAGGAATCTTCCACTCATTTTATGAACACAGTTATTTACTTTTCATTAAAAATGTGTGAAAGGAATGCATTTTTAACTTATTCACCATGAATGAAATTTCATTCCATCATAAACACGAAATGATTTTAATATTCCTTTACAATTTTCTATGTTTTTTAAATAAAATATTTTCTATAATATTTTTGAAATGTTTAGATCTTAAAGAAGTTATTTCAATGTAAAATGGGTATTTTCATCAAGAAATATCCCATGTTATTTTTAAAGACATTTTGATCATTGGAGACAACCTTTGATGTTATTGATTTATTCTAAATTTTTTTATATATTTATCTCAAATATATTCCCATGTTATTATCCCTAATAATCATGGGGTAATACACGCCTTATGTTCATTTCCCAAATTTCTTATTTATGATATATCATTGGACTATGATATAAGGCCAGATTATGTAACCCATTTCCTTCCTTGGGAAATTATAACTATTATTACTTATGATTGATTTGTTTTTGTGGAAAACATAATCATGAACATTTTATAATGGGTACACCCATATTTTCCTCCAATGCACTGGGTAATGTTTTTTTTATGAGAAGTTATATATTGGATTAACGAGTAAACCTAATCCATTATGGGATTCTGTCCATTGCATGATTTTCTATTGTTAGTTTTCCTTTAATTATTAATTTTTAATGTTATTTTATATAATAAATTTCATATGTTTTCATGTTATTATTATACCATGTTCTGTTTGTTGTGCTCTCATGTGATTATCTGTATGCCTTATCTATTATGATATAATGTTATTCCTTATTATCATGTTTACTCCCTTATTGAGATTTATAGCTGAACTATTTAATTTATATATTCACTAGGTTATAATATGTAGTTTTAGGTTCTAAAATTGACTTGGGAGATCAATAAGTAGAATAAAAATTGAGGTTTTATATATTTTTTTATGTTTTATGCATCTAGTCTTTTAAAGACACTATGACTTGAAATATCTGGGTTGTAATTATTGTTTTTTATGTCAAAAATCATTTAATAATATGCTTTAAAGGATTGGGTCATAATAGTTTTATCAGATAAAAGTTGATTTATTTTTGGGGATTATGACTAGAACACTATAAAAAACCTTAGGGATAATTCTAAGTACAAGAGAATATATTATTGTTTTGGTAAGGAAGTGATTGTGTAACTTTCCTAGTAATAAATCTATTTATGGATACTACAGGTGGAAATGGTATTTTCAAAAATGTGTCTATGAGTAATTACCCCGAAAATAGTTGTTTGATTATATCTCAACCACCATTCGGATTCACATTGAGTGTTCCCTTACTTGACACCATGTTTGACACTCCAAGGGTATATGATTTGGTTAGTTCACATTTACTTTATAAACTATTATGATGAATGAGATAATAAAACCTATTTAAACCAGTGATATTACATATTGACATGGTATAAATATAAAGTATCTTGGTTTGATATGTCTAAGGTTAATCATAAGTTTAAAATCGTAGATACCCATTTTGAGGTTTAAAGTTATAGAAGTCTAAGATGATCATAAGTATTTTGGGTGAAATTAAAGTTAATAAAACCCTTAGGATTAATATGATTTTTGTAAAATAACATTATTTAAGTAATAATGATTTTACATTTTGTGGGTATGTGTTTAATGATATTGGTAAACTTCATAGTTTATATTATCTTTTATTTTATGGAAATAATATCTAATTAAGATTAATTGATTTTGTAAAAAATGGGTTTATAGAAAACTATTGTGGTTAAAGTATATTTTATGATTAATGTTATTTTTGGGAATGTTAATCATATTTTTTTGGAAATTTATTGGAATTATGTTAATATAGTATTATAAAAATGGAAACCTACAGGATGGGTGATAACCCGTATCATCCAGAAAGGCTGTGAGGCTTGAAACCACAACCAAAGGGAGAAAAGAGTGCATCACCTACCACTGGACTATATGTTTTCTTGGTTAGTATAATTTTTTACATAAATTATTTGATTAATAAATATTAATTTGATTTTGGGAAGTAAATTATATGGTCAAATCATTTTGAATTTATGTTTTTGGTGGTTAATGGAATTTTAAGAGACGTTTTATTGGTTTGATTTATATATAACATATTCGTTTAACCTACATGATTATTTGTGAATAATGATATCAAATTTTAGTGATGTAAGTTTAAAGGTGTGAGATCACATTTTAGGTTAAAAAATTCCTAAAATTTGAGGCTATTGATGTAATTTAGAATGTAGGTTTATGGAATGATCTATGTTGTACCTTTGGTGCTATTATAGACATTTTCAAGTAAAACATATCAATCATTTGGATATTATATTACCTTAGGCAATCCATTTTGGTTAATTATTAATGATAGTATTAATAAGTTTTTTATTCTTTTGTTTATTTTTTATTTCTTACAAGTTGATTTTAGTGCTTCAGGCATGAAAATTTCATCTTGAATATTTATTATTTGGAGAAAAAGATAATATTATGGTGAAGATTTATTAAAGTATGAAACTTTTCTTGTAAATTAAGTATTTTACAGAAATTATTAATATAGATTTTAAAGTTATGTCTTAACTCTAGAAAAATATATTGAAACGATTTTTTATCCTATTATGTTCATTTATGACGAATCGATGGTCTTTTCACCCATCATAGATTTATAGTTTTGTGATTATTAACTTTCTCCTAACCTAGTTCTCTATAACTCTCTATTAGTCACTAGGAATTATTTTTTTCCTCCATGGTCATATTATCTCTTCCCATTAACGTTATCCTATTGTTGAACCATGTTTTGTGATGACCATAGTATTTACCTAACCCTATTTTAAGAGGTAATTTTGTTAACCCTTTTTACGATGTGGGTTTTCAATAAAGGTGTTTTCAGAAGTCAAAACAATGATTAACAAGTTCAAGTTAAAATTTCAAGGACACAATTTATTAGGGGGTATGTAAAACCAAGATATTTTATAAATAAAAAATTTTTTGATATCATATAATACACGCAACACCAAACCTAAAAAACTTGAAATATTATTTAAATATAATCATTATAACATAGATTTAAAATTAGTGGGTATGAATTATATTTACTAAAATACTAAAAATATATAAAAATATCCTATAAAATACAAATTAATTAATTAATTATTAGGAAATAATCACTCAATTTTTTGTAATGTACTTTTATGGTTCAAAAATATATTTCCTTTAAAAATGATTTTATTTATTTTTAAGAGAAAATATTATAATAAATTTATTGAAAATTTAGAAAATTTATTCTAAAAAAATATAATTTTTGAAATCAACAAATCAAAATAATCATATGTTGAAATTTTGATATTTTTCAGAAAAGATTGATTTTTCAATGAATAGTAAAAAATTCTGTTCTTTATTTAAAACTGTATTTTATTTTATATTATTTAAAAAGTAAAATTTTATTTTTCATTATTTTTAAAATGATATTAGTTAGTTTTTAAAAAAATCTAATTTATTTATTTTTAATTAATTTTATTCTTGAATTTGTTGAAAAAACCTTTTTATACTTTAAAAGCATTTTCCTGAAAAAACTATTTCTCATTGCCATTTTTATTTCAATCTTAACTTAATTTTTGAAACTTCTAGAAATTTAACCTTGAAAGTAGATTATATAATTTGATTTAGGAGGTCTAAATTTTTTAATTCAATTGCTTTTATTTTTGGTTATTATGAATAGTATGCATAGTAAATAATTATTATCACAGTATGGGTAAATCAATAAATTAATCTTGAAAATAATATGATAAGGATTAAATAATGATCATAACAATTGTACTTGCCCTATTTTATGAATGGAGATCAATAATGTCCATAAGATTTTCTAAAATACAATTAAAAATACTAATTATGTTCTATTTATGGAAAAATTTTACATTTATGGCATCTATATTTACCCTTAAGTAGTATAAATGTTGTAATTGCAGTAATCATCAAAAAGTGTTAATGCAGGTTAAAACAAATAGATAAGGGAGAAAATAATATAAAAATGTAAAATTTTTATTGGTGTAGCACCGTGACCCCAAAAATATCAGATTCAATGTCTACTACCATTACATTGGCATCATACAAGGAATCAAATTCTGAAGGATTGAAGAGTTTATACTCTTAGTAAACTAGATACATATAAGAGTCGTGTATTACGAATCAATACCCTAATTACAACATAATTTTTTCTTTAAAGGATAAATTTATTCCATCTATGATATCCTTTCATATATTTCTTATAAAATTTATTGGATTCCTGGGGAAGGAAACAAAATAAGGGTGAGCTCAAATGATCAGTAAGGTAAAGTTTAGTAGAAACAATAATGAATCAATGAGAATAGTCAAAATGGATGGGTAATAACTAAAGACACACGCCATGTATTCAATAAACTGATAATAAAGCATGTAAAAAATTTAGTATGGTAAATAACTAAGAAATTATGCCATTTAAATAATTAGATAAAGAATAATCAATATGGAAAGGAAAATAACTGAAAGGCATGATATTTAATCAGTTACATGGGAATGAAATGCATCCCTAGATATTGTCAAAGAAAAAATCTCTTGGATAAAAACAACTGAATACTGAATAAAGAAAATTATTAATTTTTGGAGGTCATGTTTCCCATACACATGATACCATTACCATTAAGATCTTTTATAAGATAGGTTATCATACTACTATCTAGGGCTTTTAAAAGGCAGTTTAAATCCATCGGTTGAAACCCATCTATTATACTTGGAAAAAACATGAAGGGTTTTTCACCAACTTATTCCATCTCATGGGAGTAAAAATTCTTTGTGAGGCTTACATTAACTAGTCCCTAACCCATAGGGCTTGAATTAAATGCTCCCTAACCTAGGTTTTTCATGTCCAAATCATTCCTCACATATCAAATAATCAATTTAATTCAAAAATCACGTGCCTTATAAAATATCTACTATGAGTAAAGGATTCAAATTTATCAATATTTTATCTGTAAGTCATATAAATATAAAGTTAAACACTATATATAGAAATGGTATACATTTTAGGAAATAAATATATCCATTATAAATGATATGGATAATTATTGGAAATCAAATTTCTAATTATCATAGGAAATTGAATATTTCAAGGGGACTGACAAAGAAATCAAGGAAGTAAATTTCAATAATATCCATGGAAAAATCAATTATAAATCATAAAAATAGATTATAAGGATTATATCAGTAAAACATATCCCAAGTGGATTAAAAATAAAGGGTTGTTGTCATCAATGAATATAAATACTATAAAAATATCTTTTGAAAACATTATGAAGGAAAATATCCTGTTTAATTTTGAAAAATATTTCAAAAAACATTTTATTCGAATATAACTTTAGAGAATACATTAAATTTAAAATAAACCTTTTATAAATTAAAATTAAAATTCAAATAAACAATGATAGTTAAATTTTTACATGCCATACAAGTTAAAAATAACATTCCTTTTACACGGTAAAAATGTTAGAAAAGTGACTTGTTTGGAAAGATACAAGAAGACTTATTTGAAAAAAATATTAAAAAAAAGATTCCAAATTTATTTAATAAATAATTTTGGAAATTTTAAATAAATTTTTGAAATCCTTTTTATGAAATAGGGGTTTTTGAAGAAAACATGTTCTCTGACTAAATAGAAATAAAGAAGGGTTTCCTTAAAAAACATATCTTAAAATTTTTGAGTACCATATAGTAGAAAATTATACTATTACCTGGAAAATTTACTAAATAACCATAGGAGAATAAAATTAAAGTATTTATTAAATAATTATCCAACAATTCCCTCAAATGGAAATTCAAGTGTAAATAATGTCGTACAAAATGAGATTTTGAAGTAAACCCTTAAAACGTAATAATATTGATGCGATAATAAATAAATGAATAGATTATGTATGTAAAATAAAATTAAACAAAATTTAAGTGTAAATACAAAAATATATAGTAAAATGTTATTACACCCATAATCTTAGAATATTAATGACAACGGGGAAGTAATATAACACAATGAAAAGGAATCTAGTTATGAAATTATTTACCACTTGGTAACTTTTATTTGAAATACCCTTAGAAGTAAAAATAAAAATTGAAACTCAAAATACCATGATGAAAAAATAATTCATGATATAATATATCAAAATGGGAAGTATATACACCACAGAATATAAGTAAGTGGTGAATATGACATTTATCACACATATTTAAAAAGTGATATGAAAATCTCTTACCATAAGTTTCCATTTAGGTTAACATACTTTAAACTCTTGTATAATGTTCTAAATCATATAAATGAGTTATTCCAAAATTATAATAATATTTATAATATCATATATTAACTTTTTATAGTATCTTATTGTCCTTCTTTTAGTAATCTTTCATTATTTTCTCTATTTCGGGTGTTAATTGTCTTGTTTATTGAGTATGTTTTAACTTGTAATTTTTTACTATTATTAAGATCATGATTTAATCATATCCATAATGAAAACAATGATGTAAATTTAACATATATTCAGTATATATATATATATATATATATATTTTATAATCCATAATTTTTGTAGATAGGAAATGAAATACACCATTCATGGTGACGATAGGCTGTACACACACATGAATGATACTTCCATTTCTTTATCACATTTAAAATAATTAAAAGTAAATTATATATATATATATATATGTATATTATAATATTATTATCATATTTATGTCATATATGGAACATATTTTTATTAAAACCATCATTAATACATTCCATTTATCATATTTATACCAAATGGACTGAATGAAGTTATGTGTTATGTAAAAATTAAATAAGTACCAAAAATATATATATATAATATATATATAATAGAAAAATATAATTTCCATCATATTTACAAACCATGATTGGTTGTAAAGGAACGACAAATGGCATAGCTTCACGAGGAAGTAGTTCGTTATACATGAACGGTAAGATCGTAACCCATTTGATTGAAGTGTGTGTAGGTGTAGGTAGAAGATTTAAAATAACAACATATAATTATATTAGGTATAATTATTTTATTATATAATAATGTAATAATAATAATTTAATTATTTGACAAATAAATAAAATGAAAGTTATCATTGAAGAAATTTACCTCGTTTTCCGGTAACCCCTTTTAGTTTATACAACGAAGACTTCATTGGTTTGCTTTCTTACAAATAATAGACTTATAAGAAAAGTGTAGGTATTTTTGGGAGCTTATTTGGGAAGATTTTAGGCAATAAAAAGTTCTCAATAAGTGTGTATAACTTGGAGGGGTGAGTGCCTTTTTATAGTGGAGGAGGAGTGGCATTCTTGTAAATTTTTTAGAAGAGAATTCCATCCATGTTTTTCCCATTTTATGTGGGGCCAATAATGAAAAAAATTATATATAAGGGAGTATAGTGTATAAATATGAATATAGAATTGATTTTTTTAAAAGTTACTTGGTCATTTTGGCCCTTATGATTTTAGTTTAGTTCACTATTACTCTAATTTACCCTTTTTTGCTATAATTTATTTTAATCACTTCCAATAATATTTTTGATAAAAAAACTATATTAAACTTATTAAAAATTATAAATTAATTTAATTATAAATATTTTATCCATTTTTTCAAATTAAAATCACATAAGTGGAAAAAATTTATTTAAACTCAATCCCACTGAGAGGATGAAAAATATTTTTTTTAGTAAAAATGTTCAAACATTTACTAAGTTTTTATATCCAATTTCAAAGTGAAACTGATTAAAATATCTTAAATTGGATTAATTGATATATAATTTATGTAATTTAACTTAAAACCAATAAAAATATTATTTATTATTTTAAATAATTTATAATGAAATGGAGTTTGGAATTAAAACCTTGTATTTTTCATTATTCATCAAACAATGAAATATTTTTGAAAAATACCAAAACCTAACCCTAAGTTAATTTTTAAGTTTCAATTTAAAATATTAGGTTTATTTATACATATAAAATATATAAATGTTCTAAAATATACATTTAAGATAGGATCTCCCTAAAAGGAGGAAAAATGAATTTAGAAAAAATATACGTTTTTATGCATAATATTGGGTTTTTCTTATCTTATAACTATAAAATATATTGTATGAATGTCAAAAAATTTGATTTTATAATATATATATATATTATCATAATTATTTTAATAAAATTTATAACAAAACATTTAATGACTTGGTTATATCTTCTTATAATAAATACTATTTTAATGTGATATTGTTGTTCAGTAAAAATTTGTCTTACATGTAATGAGAAACATTGAAGAAACACATTGTTATGTATGACACAAGATAACTAATTATCAATTTAATTTAAAGAAATATCATGAATTTAATTTATTTAAAATTATAAATCTAATTTAAAGTCTCAAGATATTATATTTCCTTATGTTCTTGTTGTTGTGCGTCATTCTTGTTGTTAAATACAATGTTCTTACTTTAAAATTTCATGGTTTTACATTCTTCACACATTAAATAAAATAGTTCTAAAAATTTAAACTCTATCTTGGAGATATATTGTTTTATATTTCATATGTTTAAATCCACATCATGTGAAGGGGTCATAAAACATCCTCTAGAAAAGAGAAAATGAAGAGCATAAATGTTTCAAGAACTAAAATATAACTATGTATATAAATAGGAGAGAATTAGTTGAATGTGAAAATATGTACATAGATGAAAAGTTTAAATATCTATAAGGATTAATTGAGGTCACTATTCAAAAACAAGTGAATGATCATTGGAAAGTTGGGGGCCTCAAATACATAAATCCGTGATGGATTAAAAGACCACAAATTCAACAAAAATTAAAGTATTTGGAATTTTTTAATCATTTTACTAACATTTAGTAACTATTTTACTTAATATGATTATATTAATTTTTTCTTCATTTTTTATATGAATAATTTCATTTTTGGTTGTTATTCTATCAAATTATAATTCATCCCTTACTCCATGAAATATATACCCTTTCTTTATTAATGAAGAACTAAAATTTACTTTATACGGATCATAAGATCTATAATTTTTTTTTGTATATAACCATTTTCCAAAACCTATATGGTTAATAACTTAATATATAAACCTAATAAGTAACACTAGTTGTTAATTTTAATCATTTATTTGTTTGTTTTTTTAACTAAAAATAATAAAACATTAACTAAGACATCATGTAGGCCAGTGGTAGGCACAAAACCCTTATCATTCTTTGGTTGCGAGTTTAATCCCCACCACCTTTTCAGATTTTATGGGTTATCAAACAACATGATGGTTGTACTTTTTCTGAAAAATATTAATATAATTCCCTTGAATTTCTCTAAAATTTTATGGACATCCTTGAAATAAGGTTAATCACTAAATATCATTTTAACTAAGGGTTTCAATACAAAATCATTATATAAATATTTTATCCATTTATTTCAACATAGGTCCTTATTTAGACTAGAGTTTAACATTGGACATTAATTTTCATTATATATTCAAATAATTTATAATGTTTTGTAAAGAAAATTCGAATTATCATAAGTGTATCCCTAGGAGTGCCAAACTAGGTATGCAGTAAGACTAATTGTTGTGTACCAGGTTATGCTCGAGTTTGGCCTGACATACCTTTTTGGAGTTGTTACCCCTAGGTACATCTATTATAGAACCACATACACTTTCATTATATTGAAAGGGATGTATTACTATAAGGAACCAAAAAATATATATCTTACTAAAATTATAGTATGTTCTTATATACTTATTATCAAAGAATATCCCTGAGGGTTATGTTCTCTAATCTAATTTATATAAATCAAGCTTCCAAGGTAGCTATTAAATGTCCCCTGATACCAACTATAGTGAACCAATCATAGAAATCATAAAACTGGTGTCTACTACCATTACATTTGCATGAAAATAAGGAATAAAATATCAAAGGACCAAAGATTTTAGTAGTGTTGGTAGAGAAAATACATAGATGAGTCTTGTATTACAAATTAGTACATTAATTAGAATATATTTTTTTTATTTTTAGGATAAATTTATTCCATCTACTATATCCTTGAATTTATTTATCAGTACACTTATTAGAATCTTGGTGAATGGAAAAAATATGGGTGATCTCAAATCTTAGTAAAGGAAAATTTTAGTGGAAGAAATAATAAATCAATGATAATAGTAAATATGGAAAGTTAATTACTGAATAAAAATTCCATGTAATTAATAAAATAATAATGAAGTAGATACACAATATTTCAAGGTAAATAACCTAAAATAGATTCCATTTAAATAATTAGATAAGTAATAATCAATATGGAAATGAAAATAACTAAAACACATTCCACTTAATCAATTAAGTGAGAATGAAATGCATCTATAGATAAGGTTAAATAAAAAATATTATGGATACTAATAAATTGATACTGAGAGAAAGAAATTATTAACTATTGGATGTCATGTTTCATATGAATATGATTCCTTTATCACCAATACCATTCACAATACATTTTATCATACTATAGTCATGAACTTTCACAATACAATTTAAATCTTTTGGTAGGAACCCACCCATTATTCTTGGAAACAAACTGGTATGGTTTGTCACCAACCAATTCCATCTCGCGATCCTACCGATACATTATGGGGCACACATTAATCAATACCCAACACATATTTCTTGTATTAAATGGTCCCCAAACAGGGTATTTCATGTACAAAGAACTCCTCATATATCAAAAAATAAATTTAATTAAAAAAACATTGTTCCTTATAAAATATATGTTTTGAGAAAAGGATACAAATTTATCAATATTTCCCTAGTAAATAAAATAACTATAAATGTAAATAATATATGTAAAAATGATATTCAATTTAAGAAATAAAAATATCAATTGAAAATGATATGAATAATTGGGTGAATTCAATGTCAAGTGTTCATTGGAAATTGAATATTTCAAAGGTAATTACAAAGGAATCCATGAAGTGAATATCAATACTCGAGGAAGGATAAGGATGGTATCAGTACAACATATCCCAAGGGGAGCAAAAGTAAAGGGTTTTTTCATTAATGAATAGAAATTATATAAAAATATATTTTCAAATCATTCCTAAGGAAAATATACTTTTAATTTTTAAAAACATTTTGGAAATTATTTTCATTAAAAAAATAATTTTTAAAAAATGTTATCATTAAAAATAAACCTTTTAAACACGAAACTGAAGCTTCAATGAAATCATGTCGATTAAATCCATGCATGTCGTTCAAGGTAAAAGGAACATGCCTTTTTCATGGTAAAAAGTAAGAAAAGTTCCTTATTCAGAAATAGATAAGAAGATTCCATTTATTTTATTAAAATTAAAGTGGGTAAAAATGACTTTAAGAAAAAATTATATAAAGGTTAAAGACATTTTTAAAAACATTTTTAGAAAAAAAGGTTTTTAGAAGAAAATAAGTTCTCTGACTAAAGAGAGAAATGATGTTGTGTTTCCTAAAAAAATATTTTATAAAAAATTTGAGTACCATAGAATGGAAAAATGGTACTATTAATTGAAAGAGGTGATGAATAAATAGAGGATAAGAAAATGAAAATATTTTTAAAAAAATGATCCAATAATTTCCTCAAATGTAAATTCAAGTCTAAACAATCCCGAACTAAATGAGATTGTGAAGTAAACCCTTGAAAAGACCATAATATTGAAGTGAGAATAAATAAATTAATATATTATGTGTGTATAATATAAATCCATATAAAATAAGTTAAATAAAAAAATAAATAGTAAAAACTTATTACATATATAATCTTATAATATTAAGAACGAGGAAGCAATATAACCCAGTGAAAATGAATTGTTTCCGATGCTTTCACCGGGGCGCGCGCATCCATCTGTCCGTGGAGGAGGACGCACTGCGCTTGTTGCCCCGCATTCCCGCTTTCCAAAGGCGGGCGGAATTCACTCCTTATTCAGGGACGTCTGCTCCTTGATCGAAACGGGATGATGGGATGTCGGTTCTTCCTTCTGTGGATTCCTCCTCAGAACTCATCACCTATTCCGAGTCTCCCTCATAGATTTAATACATAGTTCGTGAAACTCTTCCCAGTGTCATGTTTCCATGGACGCTAGTTAATTACACTGCATCTATCGGGACATTCCAAAGGGTCCAGTCAGGGCAGCAACCTTCAGTCGGGGGAGTAGTCACGTTGAGGCATCAGTAGCGTGTCTGGATGCTGGGGAACCTCGCATGTCTGTCTATTATCCCTAGTCACAGGGCTTCTCGAGGGCGTGGAAGCCCGAGGCATCCCACATCGAGTGCGGGGAATTATATGCCATAGAAACATATCTGAGGTTTTTCTTATCTTCCCGTGTTTAACACAGGGTACACCGTGAGTTTAACGTCGAGCGGAGACAGATCAGCCCGATCAGAGCATTGTCTAGAATAGATCGGATTGAGGGATTTCCCTTGAAGGGATGCCGATAACGGGGCCAGCCCATGGGCGGCTATGAAGAGGAGCGTACCGACATGGTATCACCTGGATATGATTGTCCGGGCGAGGATCGGGGTGGATGGTGGATGGATGAATGAAGTGGAGGGTGGAATGGCAAGGAACCATCACAAGGGCAACGGTGAAGTTGGGCTTAAGCCTTAAAGGGGCTTCTTACGTATCCCCGTCGTAGGGAATCAAAGTCCGTGTAGTTCGGGATGGTGTCGGTGAACCGACAGGAGGGTGGACCTTGGCCCGATGGATGTCGTCAATGAACCAACTTAAAGGTGGACCTTGGTCCGATGCATCATCGAACCGACGTGAAGGTGGACCTTGGTCCGATGGGCATCGTCAGTGAACCGATGTGAAGGTGGACCTTGGTCCGATGAGAGATGGGCTTGAACCTGGGGGAGGCTTCCTACGTACCATGCCTTGACATGTATCGAAGACCTCGTAGTTCAAAGGGTTTCATCGGTGAACCGACATGAAAGTAGACCCGGGGGTCCACTAGTGGTGGGCTTGAACCTTGGGAAGGTTTCCTATGTACCATGCCTTGACATGGATCAAAGTCCTCGTAGTTCAAAGGATTGATGGAATACAGTTTAACGTCATGCGGGACGGTAGTGAACCCTGATGTGAATGAACGACGGGCGATGGGTGTCGGTGAACCGACGTAAATGATGGACCTTGGTCCAATGGGAGATGGGCTTGAACCTCTGGGAGGCTTCCTACGTACCATGCCTTGACATAGATCAAAGTCCTCATAGTTCAGGTGAAAATGGGGGGGGGGGTCTTGGCACACCGACAAGGAGACAGTCTGGGCCAATGATTGTTGGGCTTGCACCTCAGGGAGGCTTCCTATGTACCATGCCTTGGCACGGATCAAAGTCCTCATAGTTCGGGTTGGTCACAATGACTTGTCGTCAGACTGGAATGCAGTTTAAAGTCATACTGGACGAAGGTATAACTCGGCGTAAATTGGATGATGGGTGGGCTTGAACCTCATGGAGGCTTCCTACGTACCATGCCTTGACATGGATCAAAGACCTCGTAGTTCAAATGGGTGTGCAGTTTAACATCATGCGGGACAAAGGCGTGCAGTTTAATGTCATGCTGGACGAAGACGTGCAGTTTAACGTCATGATGGACGGGGGCGTGCAGTTTAACATCATGCTGGATGGGGGCGTGCAGTTTATCGTCATGTTGGACGAGGGTGAAACTCGACGTGAATGAATGACCAAGTAATGTGGCTTGAAACTCATGGAGGCTTCCTACGTACCATGCCTTGACATGGATCAAAGTCCTCGTAGTTCGCTGGGGGTGGTGGTTAGGGTCGGTGCTCACTCTAATCCCACGTGAGTCATGCTCGGTGTGAGAAACAAGAGGTTGCAAGGACCTGACGATCACGTCGCGAAGGATGTATCCGTGAGAAACAAAGAGGGGCTTACGCATTAGGCGGCCCATGGTGCTGGGACTTACTCCAGGATGGAGGCCTGAGGTGCGGCAAAGCGCAGAGAAAGAGGGACTCGAGACCAATGATGGGAGGTGCCTTGTTCCCTATCACGCCCTCCACTGACCTTGGTAGTGGGGAAGTACAGAGATGCAGGGGTGCAACCATCCGTTGGGGAACTAGGGTCGCCCTTCTCCTATGAACATACGCCACTCCAATAAGGAGGATATCATCCCTTGTGGATGGGTGATTCCACTCCTGTGGAGACGAGTGGCGTAAAAAATGTTCGAGCTGGGGGGACCCTGCGTGCGAAGCACGAGGTCGGGTCATAGTTTAACGTCATGTGTTGAGGACGTGATGCTTGGCAGTTTAACGTCCTGCAGCTCGGACGAGGTGGGTTCACTCCGCACCCCTAGGACTTACATAACTGGTACCCTCTGGTCCTTGGGGAAGGGAAGGTACCAGTTAGGTCGTGGTCAAGGGGGGTGTGGAGTGAACCATCGAGGGATCCACGTTAGCGTGGCTATGCGAAGAAGCAATAGCCGTTAGCGTGCCTATGAGAAGAAGCATTAGGCGAAGCAACGCTATGAGTGGTATTGTCCATGGGACTTTAAAATCACATCGTGCAAACCTGGAGGGTTGCACGGGAAGAGGAATTGCCAAGCAAAGGAGTGTGCTTCGCGAAGAAGAGTGCCTTGGCCTTAGCACGGTACATAGGTGTGAGTGGAGGGTGCTTTACGAAGTGGAACAGTATTCGCGGAGCACTGCCTCGCGAAGAAGGGGTGCCCCGCGAAGCAGGGTGCTACGAAGCAGTGTGCTTCGCGATGTGTAGAGATCCTGCCTTAGCATAGGGATCACTAGTATGGGTTGGATGTTTCGTGAAGCATAAACGCTCTACGGCTGCTCGGGTTCCCTTGGGAATCCCCTTCCTTCACGAATGCCCTTGAGCTTTGCGAAGGGCATCCCTCTCAAAAGATGGGGTCAAAACAAAACCAATCAAAGGCGTTTCGCGAAGTAGAAGTACCTCGCGGAGCTCATGATTCCCGGGGGAAAAGGGTGCTTCGCGATTCGGGAGAGGAGAAGCCGAAAGGTCAGATTTTCAATCCCCGGGACTCAGGGGGAGTCCAGTATTTATAGGCAAGGGGCACCGCGAAGCAGAACTCGCGCGCCGCCTCAAGTGCTTCGCGGTGCGCTCGCGAATGTCAACGGCATCCGCGGAGAGTTACCGCCTCTGGAGCTTCGCGGCGGGCTCGTGAACATCAAATGAGTTCGCGGAGAGTTACCGCCTCCGGAGCTTCGCAGCGGGCTCGCGAACGTCAAATGTGTTCACGAAGAGTTACCCCCACTGGAGCTTCGCGGCGGGCTCGCGAATGTCAAATGCATTCGCGGAGAGTTACCGCCTCCGGAGCTTCGCGGTGGTGATTCTCGGGGTGCTTCGCGCCGATGCTTCGCGACGGTGCTTCGCGAGGCAGCATGTCATCCTTCTTTTTCGTCCCTTCCTTTCGTGAAATATTTTGGCGCCAACAAATTCCCCCCCTCATACTTGGAGCTGCGGAGGGTGAAGGGTCGAAGTCTGAGGGAAAATCGTTGAAATTGTCGGCGGTTCACGATGGGGCTATGCGAAGGGGGCCCGCGGTGCTGACCGGGGCCACGGATCCGGACGCGCCACGATGCTTCGCATGGGTGAGGCGCTCCACGATGCTCCGAGGTCGTCACCTATAAATAGGGGGGTCGACCTCTTTTGTCTTCACGCGAATTCCTTGTCTTTTTGTGCTCTCGACTTCACGAAGCTCCTTCTACTCCGCAATAGCCCTCTGTGAATCGTTCTTCGTGGTGAACCGCGGGTCTCCGACTCCGCGTCTGCACCAAGAGAACTTCTGCTTGTTGGCCTGGGCCAGACTTCGTGGCTTGGTCTCGCAACCGACCTTCGTGATTGGGTTTCGCGATCCAGCTTCGCGATCCAGCTTCGCGATTTATCTTCGTGATCCGTTCTGAAGAAATTCTTTTCTGAGGTCCAGAATCGAAATGGCCCATAAAGAGGCTCTATTGGGGATGCTTGCAGATGTTGCCCGTCGGGATGAGATGGCCAACTGTCCAAGCCATGGGGAGATGGTCCGAAGCCATTCGGACCACGCTTCTTTGACAGATCTGCTATCGGAGGGTCAGAAGGATTATCCGTAGTGCAAGAAACTTCCATTGTACGGCTTCGGGTTGAGGGATGAAGTCTTCATCCCTAAGGCGAGTAGGGACGAACCATCTTACTGGTTCAGAAGCACACCATGCCAGAACCAATGGTTCAGGGTGGCCGATGGTCATGCATAGGAGAACTTCACACCCGTCACCGCTGACTGTCTCTACAACCATGTGAACGATATTGATGGGAGGCCACTAAAACCAGAGACGTCCCCTCCTCTCTACCATACCATGCTGAAGGCGGCTTTGCAGGATTCAAAGAAGGGATGGTCTGATGAGTGGGACCTGCGCCAGGGAGGCAACATCACTAATGACTGGGCCTGGGCCTACTGGGTAGGCACCTCATGCGAGGAGTTTGGGGCTGAGTTGAGGAGAGTGGGGTTGTATGAGGTGGCATGGGCCTACCAATTCCACATTTACCAATCGAAGCAACTGATGCTGGAATTGCTGAGCAGATGGTTGTCTAGGACCAATACCTTTCACCTGCATCCCAGGGAGGTGGGCATCAGCCTGTGGGATGTCCACCAGATTTCTGGGGTTCCAATATTGGGGGCCATTTATGATGAGTTCCTCCCCGTCATCAGCACGTGGGAGGATACAGAGCAAATGTCGCGACTGGCGCCAGTGCTGATGGCACTTGTCCCTGGAGAGCACAAGGAGGAAGTGAGGGATGTCCACTTTAAGAGATGGTTCAAATGCTTCCTGAATTTCCCGGAGAATCGAGAGTTCCCTCCGAGGCCTCGAACTTGTCCGAGGGCGGCCCAACGGGGCAAGGGGCACTCCTATTTGTGGGTCTTGGAGGACAGCCAGTGGAAGACTTGGGGTTTCAGTGTCAGCACTGAACAATAGCCGATAGTTATGTTGGCAGCGTTCATCACGGCTCTCATCTGCAGTTGCATCCTACCAGTGAGGGATACAAGAATGGGGGTGCGGCCTAGCACATTTATTATGGCGTCCATGTTGGCCATGGGGAAGCGGATCAATCTGGGGATTCTAATGCTCGCCAAACTGTATAGAATGTTGCGTCACATTATCGAGGGAAAGAATCCGCCAAGGATATGCGGGCCCTTCCACCTCCTGTATGGGTGGATCGTAGTGCACATCAGGGGGATTTACGAGTATCCAAACCCCATTTCTCCACTGGGATTGAACTTCCGCCCATCCATCCTGAACGTGGTCGGGAGCTTCCCATTCAAACTAGCCATGCTGATGGTACTGAATCAGGTGTGGAGGGTGGATGATTTTAGTTTACACCCCTTTCCATTACTGACGGGGATACTTACTGACGATGGGCGGGGAACGGAAGAACATTGGGCTTACCTCCTGGCCTTTCGAGGTGGAGTTTTGGTGGCACGGATAGATCGTGAGCCACTCTGCAAACCGTACACCCCGCATCGGTTTGCGAGGAAGTTCCGGTGCCTCCAGCGGCTGACCCCGCAGGTCTACTGAGAGGTGCGTCACGAGGAGCACCCGTGTGTGATGAGGTAGCTGTGGCTCATGTTAACATGGGAAGATGGGAAGATGCGGATTGCATTTCCTCCATCCACCGCCTATTTCGGATTGGTGAGGGAGTATGCCATTAGTTGGGAGGATGCTTACCCAGGGGAGATTCTGAAGCAACCAACTATTTGGGTCGGTGATGGTGGGCCTCCCCTATCCCGAGGTCGGGTTCGGAGGGCAGCTAGGGCCGCTCGCGGTAGCGGGGCTGCCATGGCGGCGAGACCCGCACCGGCCGAGGGTATGGCAGCAGCGGTGGATCCGGTGATTCTGGAAGAGCAGGGCCATCTGGAGGGGCAGCCACCGAGGGGATTTCGTAGGATATCCACTTAGGCTCCGGGGAAGCAGTTGCGTCATATCGACATGGCAGAGGATGTTGTCTTCCCGGAGTCCTGGGAAATTTGGGATGTCAACTGGAAATTCCTCAGCCCACCCAAGATATGGGCCCACCTGAATTGCCTCGAGATGGAATTACCGGGCATAGGCCCAGTCCGGGCTGGATTCATGGTGTCTCCGGTAGAGGCAGAGCAGTACCTGGATGAGATGGAGGATTACGTTCACTCCAGTGGTGTCCCTCGCCCAATGACAGACCGGGTGAGGGTACTGCTGAATCGAACGGTCCCCCCATAGTTATCGGCTGCCGATCTGAGGGAGCTCTTACCCCTACCGGAAGAATCAGAGGACTCCTCTTGGGAGGATGAGGCTGGAGGAGGGAGCCTGTTGGAGGAAGGCGAGGTCGGAGATTAAGGCTTAGCTTCTGATGATTTCGCGGAGGCTCTCGAGGTAGCATTCCGAACTTCTTTCTTTACGATCCGTTCTTGGGTCACTATGGACTTCTCACCGATGTTTGAGCCATGCAGGAGGAACTTGTTCGCAGGCCTCGTTCTCGCCCCTTGGTGGGTGATGATGCGGGACCTTCAGAACCTGCACCTATGGCTGCATCCAGTTCCGCGTCTGGTGGGACCAAAGCACCCGAGGTGGCTCTTCCGGAATCTCCAGACCTTCCAACAGTATACGGAGGGCCTCGCCTCGGGGTCCCGTCAGTACCAGCTCAAGAGCAGTTCCAGGAGGTCGATCTCCGTAAGTCTCCTCTACCAGTTTCCCTGTCGTCATATGTAGACTATGCCTACCAACTAACGTTTATGTCCCTCTCTGTCATACAATTCTTCGACTAGTGTGGGATGCTGCGGCAAGACTGGTCGGGATGTCTGGTGGTGTCCCTCCTAGGGGCATGCCGGTGATGGTGGCGATAGTCTCGCCATCTACTCAAGATTTGACGCACATCATCACTAGCGGGACCACCAGCAGGGTCGCACCTGAAGTCATTGAGGTGGACTCCGAGGAGGAGGATCAACCGGTCGGTCCCAGTCTTGTCACGCCTACTTCGGCTCCAGGTGTCATACTGGATTCAACACCGTATGTTGATCCTTATGAGGATTTCCCATGGGTGTATCCCGCGTATGAGCCTGCCAATCGCGCAGACTGGGACAAAACGGCCTCCGACGAGGAAGACAGTAGCACAGTCCGCCACCGGTCGTGGAAGTTGATCACGCGCTTCATCAAGGACACCCCCCAAGAGCAATGGATGGCCGAAATGGATAGACTCCGCTCACGGTTGTGCAAACTGTGCGTTAGGGGAGTGGATGCCCAACGTCCTCACACAATCATCCGAGATCTTATGGCTGAGAAGATTCGGGAGCATGATCGTGGGCTCAGCGTGGGTTGGCAGCGGAGGAAGGCGACCAACATCAAGAAGCTTTAGGAGGCTAAAGGCGAGGTCCAACAGATGCAGACCCGGGCAGATGAGCTTTCAACCTCTCTTAATGCACAATCTGAGCTGGTCTCATGGTTGAAGGCCCAGCTGGCAGAGGCAGAAGAGCATATGAGGCAGGCCTCTAGAAAGATGGTTGTCAGTCAAGCTGGCGTAGAGAAGGCCAAAGTCAAGGCTGACGAACTGCGCCCCGCCGCTTCCGAGGAGGAGCGGGAGCTGAGTCAGCGGCAGCAAGCCTTGGACGCCACAAGCCAACAGGTGGAGGAGCTACAATGCTATTTTGACGGGGTCAACCCGTCCATGGGGGGAGTCGACCCCCAGGTATTGTAATAAACTAAAAACCTTTTATTGGTACTTTCGTGCTTCAATTTTTCTTTCTTTGTTTTGAATGTCGTAGAGAGCACGATTTCCTCTATTTGAATCGCCCTATTACATCCCTACAATGTTTGCAGGACGTTTGGAGACAATTCCCCAAGCCCACGTGGGTCGAGCCCGATGTGAGAAACAGGAGATAGTTTCCTTCTCGTCCCACATAACATAGGAGTGGGGACCATGCTCCGGGCATCCGGGATTCGGATTACCAGTCCGGATTTCTGAAAGATGGGAGAGGCTTGATTGGAGAAGGAAATTTCAGGATAGTCGAGTTACCATTTCTTCAGCGTCCTCTTATGCACGAATGGGGCAACGCCAGGGGCGCTGAAATCGGTCCAAACAGATGAAAATGGGAAGTGTGAATCATGATACCCAAGATTCAGAACACTGTGGGGATGGCGTGACAATAAGGGACAATCGTTAACCATGGAGGAGAAGCAGTATCCTTACTGCGTTAGCCTGTAATGGGGACAACAAATGAGGGTCGACCATTGACCATGTTCGAAACACGGGACCACGTCACAAATGTTGTCGATCAATCCTTCGGGACGTTGGCCCAGGACAGTTGGTGGACCATAGGTCAAACATCCATACTGTTAGGGGGTCCTTCCAAACACGACCAGTCTTCTGGAACGTTGGCCCAGGACGGTAGGTGAGCCGATGCGGCATGGGACCAGGCCGTTAGGGGGTCCCTTCAGACATGAAAGGGGACGAGGGTCCGAATAAGGGGCACGAAAAGTGTGAAATATGGAGGGATGGTTTGTCCAAACAGAATCCAGCACTTAGGTAGTTACACCAACATGGTGGGAGTACGCTAGATGGGTGTGTTGGCTTGGAAATGGATCCTTCCTTCTTTGGGACAGGGCCTCTCTGATGAGGGGTCCAACCAGGGGGACGGAAAGGGGAAGGATTGGATTAATGATTTCTGTGGGCTGGACCCTAGGCAATATACCAGGGTGTCCCTACGTATCCCATGAGGATGGGAATCCAGCCATACATAGCTCTGGAAGCGCAGTGCAGTCATAGACCAACACTGACAGGTGAAATCCTCTATGGTAGAGGTTCTGGTGCATCCCATGATTAACACGGGGCATCCTGAACTTGTTTAGGGTAGAACCGCAGTTTAGTGTCATGCTTTGAGGACACATAGACTCCTGTAGTTTAACGTCATACGATAGGACGCGGAATAAAAGGGAAGATCCCAGGGAGCATGTGATGTGGTAGATATGAAACCGACGTGAATGAGGACTTGGAGTCCAAATCACACCACGTACCCCCGGAAGAAACTCTTTAGGTCGAGGGACCAAGAGTGGGGATTAGGATGGTCCTGAAGCAGAGTGGACGGGAATTCCTACGTACCCCATGAGGATGGGAATCAAGCCATACATAGTTCTGGAAGCGTAGTTTAACGTCATGCCGGATGAGGAGCAGCCTGACTGTGTTGGTACACATCCTGCCAAAACTACTAAGCCCACGTGAGTCGTGCTCGGTGTGGGAAACAAGCAGTAGTGGTGGGAATTTCCCGACACAAAAAGGGGCAGGTTAGGGAAAAGGGATTCTTGGTGAATACCGGCCCAATGACACTAACACGATCATTTAGCGCACCTAGATGCGTGAAGAGAAAGAGCTGAGTATGATGGAATTCCACTTGAACATGAGGAAGTGGAAATGTGTGAATCATGGAACTCGAGATTCAGATCACGATGATGGCGGCGTGACGATGGAGGATAACTGTTGACTGTGGCGGAAACCCAACATCCATATCGCGTTAGCCTAGAATGGGGACAAACTAATGAGGGTTGACTGTTGACCATGTTCGAAACACGGGACCATGTCACAAATGTTGTCAAATATTCGTAGAGACGTTGGCCCAAAATGATTGGAGGGCCCTTAGGCCCATCATTCATGTATAGCCCTTAAGCCTAGTATCCTTGTTGTCTGAGGGTCCTTTTGGATGTGGAAGAGGATGAGGATCCAAATAGAGAGCTCACGAAGCTTGGTCGTGGGATGAAGGGAATGTCCGTATGAAAGTCCCACACTTCGGGCTCTTTATCGAAACACATCTGAATAAGACAATGAGACGTATTAGAGAGATGGAGCAGATTCCTTTCCCATAGGGAGATCTTAGTTTAGGGTCGTAGAATTCGGACCATGGATGGGAGGAGACATAAGAGGCACATGGTGGAGTAACTCAAACACCTGGCATGAATGGGAATAGGGGGTGTGTACGGTGAGATGAACAACCTGACGTGAATGAGGACGTAATCCCATATCATTCCACCTGAACCCCTTAGGAGAGGTTTTTGGTCAAGGGACCGAAAGCGAAAGTTAGGTTGGGCCCACGGGGAAGTTCCCGGGCGCTCCTACGTATCTCATGAGGATGAGAATCAAGCCATATGTAGTTCTTGATGGACCTTAGAACATAAATGGGTAAAGGGAGCAGGGGACGCATGGCAACAAAACCCAACGTAAATGAGGGCCTAAGCTCTACTTACCATGCGTTCTATGGGGAAATTCTCGAGTCGAGGGACCGAACACAAAGGTTAGGCTAGGCCCGCGGGGAAGTGCCTGGGCGCTCCTATGTATCTCATAAGGATGAGAATCAAGCCATCCGTAGTTCTGAAAGGTGGCACGGTAAGGTACCAGTGCCAGGGGAAAAGGGGAGTGCGGTCGTGGCCCTTGCACTAAAAGAAGCGAAATTTGATAAATCTTGTTTGTTCTTTAAGGTGAATGGTTTTTTTTTTGTGAAGCGACAGGACTAGAATAGTAGGTAGTGATGTCGCCACAAGGATCAAGCCATGATGGGCGGTGAAAAATGGCATGTCACATGACCAATACCCAACGTGATGTCCTCTACAACGAGGTCACCACAATGCAGTGCCATTTTTCGTCGTGCGGACAGGACGATAATGTCACAGTTTAGGGTCGTATGATAGGACCAAGCATGCATTTTATCTTCATGCAGCACAGACGTAGCAGAGATGATGCTAGCCGGGGAACGTGCATAGTGTTATAAAACACAATTGATGGAGACATGATCCCACATCACATTGTACGCCATTCGGAGAGGGAGACCTTAGGCCGAGGGGACTATATAGAGGTATGAGGTAAAACAGGGGGAGAGACTGGCTCCCTAAATGGGTTGTACCCGAAGACAGGGCGTCCGGGCGGTCTTACGTATCCCATGAGGATGAGAATCAAGCCACACGTAGTTCTTAAGGGTGCCTTTTAATGTCATGCTAGACAAGGAATAGGAGGACTAACTCTCAGAACGGGGGTGTGCGTGGTTTAGCTACTGCAAACCTAATGTTAATGAGGAAATAATCCTGCACTACACCACGCGGTCCCGTAGTCGGGGTCCTGAAGGCAGGACCAGAGAGGTGAATTTGCTGAACTCAAGCTGGACCCACAGACAAGGGGTCTGGGCATTCCTACGTATCCCATTAAGATGGGAATCAAGCTGAACGTAGTTCTAGATGAGAATCTTAGTTTATGGTCTTAGATCTCGGACCGTGGGTGGTGACAACTTCCCGAGTAAGCACAGATGTCAACCCGATCCCTAAGCCCACGTGAGTTAAACTCGGTGTGGGAAACAAGGGGGGGAATCCTTATCGCAATACTTGGGGCGTCCATCAAAGGGGAGTCGGCAGAGTGCCCCGAAGGACACCTTTGACGCGACTTGTTCCCCCAACGCGTGGACATGCACAGAGGAAACTTACCAAGAGTTCCGAGACTCTACTTGGACATGATAAAGTGATGAAGGGTGTGAATCGTGTACCCAACATTTTGGGCTTAATGGGTTGGCGTGGCGATAGATGAAAACTGTTAACCATGGTGGAAACGCAGCGTCCATATCGCGTTAGCCTAAGGTGGGAACAACAAACGAGCATCGACTGCTGAACATATTCGCAATGCGGTATTTTATCGATTTGTTGTCCGAAACCCTTGGGGGCTTTGGCCCGTAACAGTAGGAGAGCCCTTGGGCATAGTATCCAGGCCATTCATGGGGGTCCCTCCGAGTGTGAAAGATGATGGAAGCCCTGATGTAGGGATACACAAAGCCTGGAAAGCGGGTGAGGACGTGTCCGAGTAATGCTTGGCATTCCAGGTAATAAACCAGAGTACTCATAGGCACATTGGTGAACCGCCGAAGAGGGGTCGATGAAACAACTCTGGAAGGAGAGATACATGGTGCGGTCATTACGAGATCGACGTGAATGAGAAAATAACCTCACGCCACACCATACACTTCTATAAGAGAGGACCTGGGACGGGGCCCGGAAAGTCCAAAGGGCCTGATGGTTAGGCATTGGTCAGGAAGGGCTGACCTGCTTGCAGTTTATCATCTTGCAGTGAGGACGAGGGTCGGGGACCCAAGGAGGCCAAGGGGCCTAAGGTCAGGCATCAGTCAGGAAGGCCTGACTGATCTGCAGTTTAATGTCTTACATGAGGATGGGGGCTGGGGACCCGAGGAGGACAAGGGGCCTGAGGCTAGGCCTCGTAAGGGGAGGCGTACGGTGTGGTACATTATCCTGAATTGAATGAGGACGTAGTCCCACACCACACCGTACACCCCTATGGGGAATCGGGGCCGTGGGCCCGATCGTTAGCACCACCCGGGAAGAAGTTTGTCACTTCGGGATGGGGTAGAATGAATCATTGCACTCGATGTCTGGGATATCTCAGGGTGGACCCAAAGATCCAGGACGATGTTGACCATGTTCGAAACACAGCGTCCCCATGGTGACCCGATATGGGAGCAACAAATGAGCGTCGACTGCTGACCAAATTCGCAACACGGGACTTGTATCAGCTTGTTGCTTGAAAACCCTCGCGGGTGTTGGCCCGTATCAGTAGGAGATCCCTTGGGCGTAGTATCCAGGTCGTTCTTGGGGGTCCCTCCGGGTGTGAAAAATGATGGAATCCTAGTCAAGGAGTGGGTGAAGCATAGCTGTATCCATCCAAGAAAGAGGCAAACATCTCCAGGGGGGATGTGCAGCCGGGTCGAGGCTTGATCGATGTGAGTTGGGGAAAAAGTGTGCACCCTAACATGTCTTGACCCAAGGGGGTGATTTTGGCTTTTGGGCTGGGCCAACAGACGAAATGTCCGGGCATTCCTGCGTATCCCATTAGGATGGGAATCAAGCCATACATAGTTCTTGAAGGCCATGCAGTTTAGCGTCATGCGGTCAGGACGTGCGAGGATAGAAGAACGGGAGTGGGAACATGGTGCGACCCTTACAATCCTTGTGTGAGCAGGGTTGTATGAGCGGGGATAAGAAAGCCTACTCCCTGCTACACAAAGATCCTCCAAGGAAACTATTCCCAGGGGGGATAGTGGAAGAGAAAAGCTTAGGGCTGGGCTCAAAACGAGGCGTCCGAGCATTCCTACGTATCCCATTGAGATGGGAATCAAGCCACACGTAGTTCTTGAGATGCAGTTTAACATCATGCGGGATGAGGATACATATCATTTGGGGATATATAAGGTATGGCAAGTAATCCGACGTGAATGAGGAAATAACCTCACACCATACCTTACAATCCCGCAAGAGGGTTAGTCGGGGAAAACCAAGGGGCCTGAGGCCGGAACGCGATCAGGGAGACCTGACCAGCATGTGATTTAACATCTCGCGGTGAAGACGGGGGGACAGGGGCCCAAGGAGGCCAAGGGGCGTGAGGATAAGCCTCAGTTAGGAAGGCCTGACTGGGTTTTAGTTTAACGTCTTGCAGTAAGGATGGGGGGAGATCTTAGTTTAAAGTCATAGAGATCGGACCATTTTGCAGTTTATCATCTTACAGGATGAAGATGTAGTTTAAGGTCATGCAGGACCTTACAGTTTAAGGTTGTGTTGGACCATAACGTGCAGTTTAAAGTCATGCGGGACCATTTTGCAGTTTATCGTCGTGCAGGACGAAGATGCAGTTTAAGGTCGTGAAGGACCATAACGTGCAGTTTAAAGTCATGAGGGACCCTTTCGCAGTTTAGGGTCATGTAGGACCCTTTTTCCCTAGGCAAAGTATCGCTTGAGAAATTTGGCATTGGTGGGAGGGGTTATACGCTCTCCATCCTTGGTCACCAAGGAGTATGCTCCATTGGGGTAAACCTTATGGATGATATAAGGCCCTTCCTATTTGGGTTCTAATATGGGTGGTTTCCTACCGGGAATCATTGGCGCTCGAAGGGCCAGTACCAGGTCGCCCTGTAGAAAAGAGAGGAGACGAACCTTCTTGTTGAAGGCCCTCGCTATCTTATCCTGATGCCTTTCTAGATTGTGTAGGGCATGAAGCCGGTTCTCGTCCAGTGCTTCTAATTCAGCTAGACGGATTTCGGCTACCTCATCTGATGTCTGGTGATCATAAACTGCAGTGCGTAATGATGGCATCTGGATCTCAATGGGTAGGACGGCCTCAGCTCCATACACCAGGGAATATGGGGTCACCTGGGTAGAGTTGTGAGTCGTCGTCTGATAATCCCAGAGGGCGTTGGGGAGCTTGTCCGGCCAACTTTTATTATTCTGACCAACCATCTTCTGCAGAATGTTAGAGAGGGTTTTGTTGAACGCCTCGATCTGTCTGTTTGCCTGCGCGTGGTAGCGGGAGGTATGGTTCGAACGGATGTCGTACTTGGCGTACAATTTCTTCAGTTCAGCCGCTCGGAAGTTGGTGTCGTTATCAGTGAGGATGGAGTGAGGGATCCCAAACCGGTGGATAATATTGGAGCTCACAAAGTCAACGATGGAACGGGCCTTGACCTCTTTGAGTGGAACTGCTTCTGCCCACTTGGAGAAGAAATCTGTAGCAGTCGGGATGAACCTATATTGGCGGGCTATTGCCGGTGGATATGGTCCCACTACATCAAGTCCCCATACCGAAAATGGCCAAGAGTACTTGGTGGGGTAGAGGGGCTCTGGCGACCGATGCAGGAAGTTGGCGTGAACTTGGCACGCGTGGTATATCTTGGTATGCCCAATACAATCGTGGATCATAGAGGGCCAGAAGTACCCTAACCTCCAGATTTGATGGGACAGCTTCGGCCTAGCTTGATGGGCGCCATAGGAACCGGCGTGAACCTCTTGCATAACTTGAGGTATCTCTACTCCTTGGATGCAACGGATGAGGATACCATCGAAACTCCTCTTATAAAGGATATGTTCAAGACTAGGGCTGATCTGGAGGGTAAATTGCAGCGCGCGGCGTCGTATTCGCTCGCGCTCGGCCTGGTCGTCCGGGAGGCAACCATTTTGGAGATACTCAACAAAAGGTGCCCTCCAGTTGAGAGTGGCTTCAACCACTGCATCTGACGAACCCGGGACCCCTGACGTGGAGGGTACGGCGGTGATATGACTTACCCACAGGCCATCATTGTCCTCTTGGGTGACGGGGGAAATGACTCTCCGGTGTGCCACATGTATGATCAAATCATCTTGCTCGGGTTCTGCGAGCGACGCGGCTAAGCCAGCCAAGGCGTCTGCTTGACCGTTCTGTGACCATGGGACATGGGTAACCTCTGGTCGAGAAGAGAACTGGGCCATTAGGCGGAGGGTGTACTCTAGCAATGGTACAAGCTCCGGCTTCCTGACGACGTAGTCACCATTAACCTGTTTGATTACCAGCTTGGAATCTCCTTTCACATGTAGATGGGGCACATGGATCTCAAGGGCCAACTCGAGGCCGGTGATGAGATCCTGGTACTCTGCCTCATTGTTCGTATAGCCTTCTGACAACAAGAACGAGTATAGCAGGACGGCTTGCGCCGGGGTAATGAAGACAATACCCAGGCCCACTCTGTTGATCTTGGGATCGTTGAGCCACCTACCGGTGGGGCTCCGGGAGGCGCTGTCGAAATGCATTTTCCAACACGGGATGACATGATCGAATGAGAGGATCATCTCGTCAGGAAAATCCAGGTCCAGGGATTGATCCGTGGAGGTTGGATGGGAAGCTAAAAAGTCTGCCAACGCCTGTCCCTTAATGGCCTTCTGAGGTACGAACCTGATATCAAACTGCTGGAGAATCACCGCCCACTGTGCTAGTCAGCCAGTCAGCATGGGGCGGTTTAGGATGTACTTTAGTGGGTCTACCTAGGAGAAAAATTGCACCTCATGGTGCTGTAGGTAATGTCGCAACTTCTGCATGGCAAAGACGAGTGCAAGGCATCTCTTTTCGATAGGGGAGTATCTGACCTCCGTATCGAGAAGCATGCGGCTGAGATAGTAGAGACTGTTCTCAGTACCCTCATTATTCATCTAGGCGAGCAGTTCACCAAGGTATCTTTCCAGGGTAGTCACGTAAAGGACCAGTGGATTTCCGGAGACGGGTGGCATCAAAACCGGTGGTTGGAGCAGATACCGCTTGATTTCCTCGAAGGCAGTCCGACACTCCTCATCCCATTCGTAGGCGGCGCCCTTCTTCATGAGCTGGGAAAAGGGATTACACTTGCCGGCCAGATTCGCGATGAATCGGCGTATATAGGATAAGTGGCCTTGGAGGCCTCGAAGCTCCTGAATGTTGGTCGGGGGAGGAATTTGGCTGATGTCCTTGATCTTCTCCGGGTCAATCTCGATACCTCGGTATCTGACAACAAAGCCCAGAAACTTCCCAGAGGTGACCCCGAAGGCACACTTCAACGGGTTCATCTTTAGGTGATGGGAACGGAGGACACCGAACAATTTCTCGAGGTCTTTGAGATGGTCCTGGCGCTGACATGATTTGACTACGAGGTCATCCACGTAGCATTCCACCAATGTCCCAAGAATCGGCTTGAATATGCGATGCATGGCCCTCTGATAAGTGGCACCTGCATTTTTCAAACTGAATGGCATAACCTGGTAGCAAAAGGTACCTTGGGGAGCCCTGAAGGAAGTGTACTCCTCTTCTTCGGGGGCCATCCGGATCTGGTTGTACCCATAATACTCGTCCATGAAAGAGAGAGCTTGGAACCCGGTCGTGGCGTCAATCAATAACTCCATCACCGGGAGTGGGAAGTCATCCTTTGGGCAGTGGCGATTAAGATCGCGAAAGTCGATGCAGACTCTGATCTGCCCATTCTTCTTCCTGACTGGCATAATGTTTTCAAGACACTTGGGGTACTGGACTTCCTTAACGAAGTTGGGTTTGATAAGCTTGTCAACTTCAGCCTCAACCATAGCACCATGAGAAGGGTGCATCTTCCTGGGAGGCTTCTTAAACCCACGATGTTTTGCCGAGAGGCCCAGACGGTGAACGGCTACCTAGGGATCTAGTCCTAGCATCTCGTTGTAACTCCAAGAAAACACATCATGGTGTTGTTTGAGGAAGTCTACGTACTACTGCCGCTCCTCGGGGAACATGGCTGCACTGATCAATGTGGGTTTCGGATCTGCCTCGCTACCAAGGTTCACCTGTACCAGTTCATCAATCGTGGTAGAGACGCCTTCTTCAAAGGTGGGGGGAGCATCCTCCAGGTCTTCCTCTCCACCCGTGGGGGGATTTCCCGCAATGGGAGGTACTTCTGGGCTATCAAAGCCTAAGGGGAAGCTGGTGCCAGCTCGGGCAACAGTGGTCATCATATCAGGAGAATCACTTGCTATTGAGACCATAACAATGAAGGCAGTCGACCCTATCCCATCTGGCCTTTGGCCTAAGGGGCCACGTTTGATGATATCAAAGCAGTGGTGATGTGTCGGCCTGAGTTGGTTAATTCCAGCCTGGTAGAAGAAACACGTATGGCGCACTGCCGTTGTCATAAGCTTGACGTCCAGGTACCGTACAGGGGTAGAAGGTTCCGGGATCACCTGAGCCTGGTTTATGTAGGAGTACGAGGTGATTTTCCGCCGTCGCTTGGACACGGGAACATGCCTTCCTTGTGTACCTGAAACAACAAAACATTGCCCCATGTCGGGGGGTCGTGGCCTCCAATCTGTGGATCGGGAGGACGTAGGTGTCATCCATGCCTGCCCAGGGATCACTTGTGACTGGGGCAGGTTTATCCTCACTTAATAGGATTTCCTTATCCTTACTTTTGTAATAACCTGCATCCAGATAGCGGGCCTCACAAGAAGCAAAAGGAGACTCATCTCCTTGTAGCACGCCTACTCGACCATTGAGCGAGTATTTGAGGCACTGGTGATACGACGAAGGGACCTTTGTATGCATATGGATCCATGTCCTACCCATCAACGCATTGTAAGCGGTGTCCTGAGAGACAACCATGAACTCGGTGTTGGCAATTAAGCCACCGAACTGAGTCTTCAGGCGGATCTTGCTGACTGGGGTTTGCTCGGTCCTGTCGTACCCCTGGATTCTGAGGTTAGAGGGAGTTAAATCACCTTCAGATAGACCCAGCTTTCGCAACGTTCGAGTCGGAATTAGATTGATTATGGAACCTGTGTCAACGAGGCAGAAGCGGACTTCCACGCCATTGAAGTGGCCAGTGATGTACAGTGGGCGAATGTGCCTCTGTAGAGGAGGATCCTCATCTTCACCGGAGAATGAGATAACCGCCTGACATTCGGCGTTTGTAATCATCTTGGTATGGAAGGCTTCTGCAGCTGCTACCTCCGTCTCAAACTGGAGGGGGCTCCTTAGGGCCTCGGCAAGTGCCTCGCGCATTTCGGACGACAGGCGAAGGGACTCAATGATAGAAAGCCTTACCGGAATGCCGACCAGGTGCTTCAGGACATCATACTTTCATGCCAAACGCGAGCCTCTGCCTACAGGAGGTTGTTCGGAATTTGGAGGCATAGCGGGTCCTGCTGGTTGAACCGGCGATCGGCTAGTACTGGGTACACCTTGCTGCCTACTAGTAGAAGCCTGGAGAGTAGTCACCGAACTAAGATCGGACAGTGGAGGCTGGCCTGTAGTCGGGCAAGACTGACTGTGATACGAACGGGGCAGCTCTCCCTGATCTAGTAGCACAAACGGCGGTGGAGGTAGAGCTGAGGGCGTTAGACGGGGTTGCGAGTGCTGAGCTCTGCGCTGAGCCTGCTGTCTAGTCTCAGTAGTGTGCACGGCTTGGCTAAAAGTGACTGTTGACGTACCTCGATGACCGGCACAGTTGAGATTCTTCCGACATTGACGTCGGCTGGAAACGTTGGGGAGGTTCGCCTGGCGCTCCCCCTCATCGGGAGTCATATAGGGCTTTACCAGCTCCACGGTGTTAACCGAAGCGTACCCCTGGCTGTCGCTCGAGGAGTTATCCAGTACTGGGCAGATTCTGGGAGGAATCCCCATTTCAGGTGGCATTAAGTCGCCAAGAATGTGGGATGACGGCGGCAACGGCGGTGCGCGTTGCTTCTTCTTGCGTCGCCGCTGCTTGCCCTTTTGGGAAGAGGTCAACTGTGAAGACGATGCGGAGGTACCGACTACTTCTTATGAAGGTTCCGGCTGCTTCAGGTGCGCCCAGATGATACCATGGGAACGGACAACGGTTTTTCGAGCCATCTAGTCATCATATTTCCGGGATCCGCGGTTGGGAACCTGCTGCCACTTGCCTTCGCTATCGCTACCGATCTCTGACCCTACAAAGACACCCGCCACTTGCGCTGGTGTCGGGCCCAACTTGACTATGTTGTTGTTGACCTGGTCTTGATCCAGTCTTTAAAAACATATCATTGCTTGAGTGTGTGCCCCAGAATCCGATGATAAGGGCAGTAGTTGGGATGATCGGTGAGATTCGCCTCTGCCGGCCTTCTGCACTTGGGCAGACGCACAATCCCTTTCTCTAGAGCACTTCGGAAGTAGCCAGGGACCTGATTTTCGTTGAACGAATAATTTTGGTGCCTTCTTTCTGGATAGGGGGCCCTGGGGGCCTGGCCCTGACGAGGGGCCGGATGGGCCTACCGAGGAGGCGGCGCCTGATTGTCTCGCCTAGGTGGCGGTGGCACATTGTGTGGGGGAACCTATCGATTCTGAGGCGGTCGCTGCTGGGAAGAAGCCTGTGCTTGAGGTGGAGGACCTCTGCGGGGTTGCGGGGATGGTGTCGATGGCAGTAATTCCAGCTGCCTAGGGGCTTCTATTTGGGCCACCTCGGTGGGTTCAACCCTGGTGGTCCTCCTAGCCGGGATCATAGGGGGCAACAAACGTGTCTGACTAGCCTGTTACAGGGCTTCCTCAAGGCGCTGAGCCTTATCTGAGAAATCTCTGAACCCTCCAGGGTAGTTCTGGGTTATTAGGTAGGGTACCAGCTCTGTCTTGACGTTCCCCACACACATTGCCAGTAATTGCTCCTGAGTCAGTGTCATATCGAGGGAATACGTAAGTCCCTTCCACTGGGTGATGAAATCTGCGACTCGCTCATCAGGCCTTTGATTGCACTTGAAGAGGTCCGCAATGCTGGTCTTCCGCATGGTGGAGCTGAACTGGTATAAGAACTTCCAGCGGAGATCCTCCCAACCGGTCACCGATCCGATAGGGAGCTGGTTGTACCAGACGAATGCTGGACCTTCCAATGTCTGTACGAAACATCGGAGTTTGGCGGCTTCTTGCTGAGCCGGGGTCCCCAGCATGGGGCCACACCTGGAAGAAAAATGAGCCAAGTGCTGCGGCGGGTCCCCTGTCCCGTTGAAGGGCAAGAAAGTGGGGTTCCCAAAACCCGGAGGTGCGGGCATATCATCCACCCACGCGGGATACGGATTGCCATCTGGTGGGACCGCCACCTTCCGCGTTTCCAACGCTTCGAGGCGGGCTGTGAGCGCCGCTATAAGATCATCCGGGTGGGGGTCCCTGTCTTGATGGGGATCCCTAACCACAAGTGCGTTTCCAGGTTCCTCAACATGGTAGATGGCTTCGTCAGCTCGTGGATCAACTGGCAGAACAACCTGCGAGGTGACTGGGGGAACCCGGACTGGATTCTTCATATTTCCCTGTCGCTCGGGAGGGTTTGGTGAGACGTATCGCACCCTCTTTCCGTACGTTCCGGCTTCTGCCCTGTCTTAGGAAGTAGCATGATCAGGGTTTCCCAGAGGCATCTCACCGGGGGGAAATTGTTCTTGCCCCTGCTGCCCCGGCCTGGGATTACCATAGTCGGGTCGCCACTCTGCAGCACACTCAGCCAAGAGTTCGTCAACCATCCTCTTCTTCTCAGAAAGCTGCTGGCGTAACGTGGCCTTCTCGGGATCTTCGTCTATTTTCTGCACAGAGGCAGACGGGTCGAAGTGCTTGACAATTCTGACGTGCTCCTTACCCTTTCCGGTATTTCGACCGAGTACTAGCAGCTCGGTGGGTACGGGGAGGCCTAGTAGGTTCCTCTGCTGACGGGTAACCCTCCCTGATGGGTCCAGTAGTGGCGGTATGCCCTCGGGGGGGTAAGTCTCCATCAAGGAATTCAAGCTCTTCTTCCTTGTCCACTACATCAGCCATATGGACCGCGACCCCTCTCGAGGGCATGTCCTCGATGTCGCATAATGAATCAGGCTTCCGTCAGATAGGGTCGAAGAGGAGAGCGGCATAGTGTCCCCAACCACGGACTTTCACATGGGGGGTAGTTTCCCTGACGATTCTGCGGAGTACTTTGAAACTCTGAACACATTTCCATTGAAGGGCGCTCTGGCGGCCTGGCGACTCAGGGTGTTGGGCCACAAGGAGTGCGGCCGAATCGATCAGGCGGCATTGCTCGCCGATTTCTTCGAAGTGATCTCGACTTCTGGGGTACACCACCCATTCGTAACGAAGGCGGAAGTGTGTCGCCCATAGGGTTCAACAAAATCACCCCACTTCTTCAGGGGTAAGAGACTCTGGTGCGCAAAAATTCAGTGCCACCATCGTCCAGAACTTCTTCGGGAAGTAATCCGCTGCAAGAATACTCCAGAATCTCTTGGGCTCGAACTTGGGGTCTGGTCCTGTATTGCCCCACTCGTCAACCGGGGGCGGCTGAGGGACCGGTAGCGGTACCGAGGCGGACCTCTGGGATAGTAAACTCGGCGACAGAGAATACGGTGAATGAGATGACTGGCCGCTGAATTCTGGGGCATCCTCCAAAGAGTAAGGTGACCTGGCCACGATGTCACGATACGACGGGCTGATAGCCACAACTTCTGGCACAAGAGTCGCGGCTACTGGTGATAGGTCTTGTTATCTCTCTACCGCCGTTGGCCCCCAAAATAGCTCTCTGTGATCTCTAGTAGAGGTAGAGGTCACTTCTGGTGATGATGGCGGTGATTGCGCGGTCGAGACCTGCACAATTCCCAAGATTTCTTCCTCTTAGATGTACCTGCATAGAGAGATGGGAATCTGGTGGACCTCATATTCCGGGAGAATGAGGCTAATGCACCTGGTTCCTGCCCTAGTCCTTGATACGGAGGAGCGGGGAGAAGGTTCCATTGCTGAGTCGCATTCCGCTTCCGAGTCGGAGAAGCAGGTGGGTTTGATCTCCACCCGGGCCTTCACAGGACTCTTCTTGTGGCGGTGACGACCCGCTCTCCTGCCCCGGGGTGGCTCTTCGGGACACGATTGATTTTCATCATGTAGCCTCGGGGCAGTGCTGGCGTCGTGGAGGAGGGGGGCCCCACTCGAGATAGCCGAAGTGTGAGGGGCACCAGGGCAAATGTCGAAGGGTACATGGGGAGGACCTCCATGAACAGCACCCTTGTGGGCGGAGCCTCTGTTGGAACTGGCGGGAGCAGGAGGACCTCCATGGTTGATGCGGGCGGAGCGAGGCTGGCCTTCACTCCTCATGTTACTGGGGTGAGGAGGACCTTTGCCCGTTGCAGAGAGGACGTAGGGAGGTCCCCCACGTTGGAGAAGGACCGGATGGACGGTTCCTTCAGATCGGCGGTTGGGGGCAGGAGGATGGACTCCATACCCTGTATAGTGGGCGTGGGAAAGGTTTACACGCTGAGCGTCACTGCCGCGGGGCAGGTCTTCCTTCGGGATGGGGGTAGCACGAGGCATACCTCCATGACGAGCTTCAGAGTGGGGAAGGCCCACGCTCTGTGGAGTAGTGGTACGGGGGGGGCTCCGTACGAGGTGACATCACTGTGGGTTAGTTCGCGGTGATCACCACTCAGACCTGCCACCCGGAGAGTCAACCCAGCCTACCCGTGGGGCGGTTGGGGTCTCGATCCTAGTTGGGCGAAGGAGTGCCCCTGCTCAGCATATGTATGGACTTCATGATGCACGTAGGCAGTGGCTCGGGCCACTGTAGCTTCTGACATTGATGCACATTGGCGGGCGTTCTCAGTCCGGGCCTAGCGCCGATGTCGGGTCAGACGAGCTGGTGTAGGTGGTGTAGGGGCATAGCCTGCCTTCTCTTCCAGTGGAGTCGGACAGCGGCACTGACGCGGCCGGGCAGGAGCTCTTTCCTGGAGCCCTTGGGTCGGGACCCTGAGCGGGCTGAGCCGGACGGCACCCGCCTCATCAGCGTAAGGCGAGGAGTCGTCAAGGCGTTCCGGGGACAGGCTCCCAAAATGGTTGAACATTGGGGTGGGGAGTAGGGGCTCCCTGCGCGGCCTGTTAGGGTGGAATTGACGGCGGGTCCTGGAGGCCTCCAGGTCCAAGTGGGACATATCCCTAGTTGGGATGACCCCTTCCTCCTCGTACCTGCGCACGAGTTTGTTGATCACCCTTCGCTGGATGACCTCTGATGGGGAAAGGGTACATGGGCGCCCCGTATTCCGCGATGTGGCGGCCGTCGTGGCGGTAGCGGCGCCAGGTGGGGTGGCTGTGGCGGAGTCGCCCCTGCCCCTGTGTAGGCAGGCGGGCGGTGATTGCATCTCTGTAACAACAACATAGTTCCTGAGAAACGAAGGGATCAACTCATCAGCACTGAGAGGAAAAGAATCGACAACCAGTGCCCCAGCATCCTTCCATTCTCCACAACTGTAAGAAGGATCCATGCCAACACGCTGCAGAACGGAGTGCCCCACGTTCTACTGCCCCGACTTCCGGTGAGTTTCACGACAGGCCCGCCATTTGCTTGGAGGGACCAGGCACCAGATACCTGGATCCGGTGACACTTCAATCTACTGGTGTCTCTAACGCTACTAATCTCCACATTGAGGAGAATACTTTCACGTCGGGTTCACCATTTCTGTTTCTGACGCTTTCGTCGGGGCACGCGCATCCATCCGTCCGCGGAGGAGGACGCGTTGCGCTTGTTGCCCCGCATTCCCGATTTCCAAAGGCGGGCGGCATTCGCTCCTTATTCAAGGATGTCTTCTCCTTGATAGAAACAGGATGATGGGATCTTGGTTCTTCCTTATGTGGATTCCTCCTCAGAACTCATCACCTAGTCCGAGTCTCCCTCATAGATTAAATACGTAGTTTTTGAAACTCTTCCCAGTGCCATTTTTCCATGGATGCCGGTTAATTACACTGCTTATGTTGGGACATTCCAAAGGGTCCAGTCAGGGCAGCAACCTTCAGTCGGGGGAGTAGTCACGTAGAGGCATCCGTAGCGTGTCTGGATGCTGGGGAACCTGGCATGTCTGTCTATTATCCCTGGTCACAGGGCTTCTCGAGGGCGTGGAAGCCTGAGGCATCCCACATCGAGCGCGGGGAATTATATGCCATATACACAAATATGAGGTTTTCATCAGCTTCCCGTATTTAACACAGGGTACGACGTGAGTTTAACGTCTAGCGGAGATGGATCAGCCCGATCAGAGCATTAGCTAGAATAGATCGGATTGAGGGATTTCCCTTGAAGGGATGCCAATACTGGGGCCAGCCCATGGGTGGCTATGAAGAGGAGCGTACCGACATGGTCTCACTGGGATATGACGGTCCGAGCGAGGATCGGGGTGGATGGTGGATGGATGAATGAAGTGGAGGGTGGAATGGCAAGGAACCATCGCAAGGGCAATGGTGAAGTTGGGCTTGAGCCTTAAAGGGGCTTCCTACGTATCCCCATAGCAGGGAATCAAATTCCGCGTAGTTCGGGATGGTGCTGGTGGACCGGCAGGAGGGTGGACCTTGGCCCGATGGATGTCTTCAACGAACCAACATAAAGGTGGACCTTGGTCCGATGCGTCAGCGAACCGACGTGAAGGTGGACCTTGGTCCGATGGGCATCATCAGCGAACCGACGTGAAGGTGTACCTTGGTCCGATGAGAGATGGGCTTGAACCTGGGAGAGGCTTCCTATGTACCATGCCTTGACATGTATCAAAGACCTCATAGTTCAAAGGGTTTCATCGGTGAACCGACATGAAAGTAGACCCGGGGGTCCACTAGTGGTGGGATTGAACCTTGGGAAGGTTTCCTACGTACCATGCCTTGACATGGATCAAAGTCCTCATAGTTCAAAGTATTGATGGAATATAGTTTAACGTCATGCGGGATGGTAGTGAACCCTGACGTGAATGAACGACGGGCGATGGGTATCGGTGAACCGACGTAAATGATAGACCTTGGTCCGATGCGAGATGGGCTTGAACCTCTGGGAGGCTTCCTACGTACCATGCCTTGACATAGATCAAATTCCTCGTAGTTTGGTTGAAAATGGGGGGGAGGGATTGGCACACCGACAAGGAGACGGTCTGGGCCAATGATTGTTGGGATTGCACCTCAGGGACGCTTCCTATGTACCATGCCTTGGCACGGATCAAAGTCCTCGTAGTTCGGGTTGGTCACAACGGCTTGCCGTCAGACTGGAATGCAGTTTAAAGTCATGTTGGACGAAGGTAGAACTCGGTGTGAATTGGATGATGGGTGGGCTTGAACCTCGTGGAGGCTTCCTACGTACCATGCCTTGACATGGATCAAAGACCTCGTAGTTCAAATGGGTGTGCAGTTTAATGTCATGCGGGACAAGGGCGTGCAGTTTACCGTCATGCTGGATGAAGAAGTGTAGTTTAACGTCATGCTGGATGGGGGGACCCTGTGTGCGAAGCACGAGGTCGGGTCACAGTTTAACGTCATGTGTTGAGGACGTGATGCTTGGTAGTTTAACGTCCTGTAGCTCGGACGAGGTGGGTTCACTCCGCACCCCTAGGACTTACATAACCAGTACCCTCTGGTCCTTGGGGAAGGGAAGGTACCAGTAAGGCCATGGTCAAGGGGGGGTGTGGAGCGAACCATCAAGGGGTCCACGTTAGCGTGGCTATGCGAAGAATCAATAGCCGTTAGCATGCCTATGCGAATAAGAATTAGGCGAAGCAACGCTACGAGTGGTATTGTCCATGGGACTTTGAAATCACATCGTGCAAACCTGGAGGGTCGCACGGGAAGAGGAACTGCCAAGCAAAGGAGTGTGCTTCACGAAGCAGAGTGCCTTGGCCTTAGCATGGGGCATAGGTGTGAGTGGATGGTGCTTCGCAAAGTGGAACAGTATTCGCAGAGCACTGCCTCGTGAAGAAGGGGTGCCCCGCGAATCAGGGTGCTGCGAAGCAGTGTGCTTCACGATGTGTAGAGATCCTACCTTAGCATAGGGATCACTAGTATGGGTTGGGTGTTTCGCGAAGCATAAACACTCTGTGGCTGCCCGGGTTCCCTTGGGAATCCCCTTCCTTCGCGAATGCCCTTGAGCTTCACGAAGGGAATCCCTCTCAGAAGAGGGGGTCAAAACGAGACCAAGCAAAGGCGTCTCATGAAGTAGAAGTACCTCGCGGAGCTCATGATTCCCAGGGGAAAAGGGTGCTTCGCGATTCAGGAGAGGAGAAGCTGAAAGGTCGGATTGTCCATCCCCGGGACCCAGGGGGAGTCCAGTATTTATAGGCAAGGGGCACCGCGAAGCAGAACTCGCGTGCCGCCTCAAGTGCTTCGCGGCGCGCTCACGAACGTCAATGGCGTCCGCGGAGAGTTGCCGCCTCCAGAGCTTCGTGGCGGGCTCGCGAACGTCAAATACGTTCGTGGAGAGTTACCGCCTCCGGAGCTTCGCGGTGGGCTCTCTAACGTCAAATGTGTTCGCGGAGAGTTACTGCCTCTGGAGCTTCACGGCGACGATGCTCGGGGTGCTTCACGTCGGTGCTTCACGAGGCAGCGTGCCAACCTTCTTTTTCGTCCCTTCCTTTCGTGCAATATTTTGGCGCCAACATGAATCTTGTTATGAAATTGTGTACCAATTGGTAAATTTTAATTCAAATAACCGTAGAAGAATGAATTAAAAATGATACTCAAAATAAGATGAATATAAAATAATTCATGACATAATATATCTAAATGGGTAGTAGATACATCACACAAAATAATTAAGTGGTGAATACGTCATTTATCTCACATATGTGAAAACTGAGATGAAAATCCCTTACCTTGAATTTTCTTTCAGGTGTACATACTTTAAACAAATGTATAGTGGGTTTAATCATGTCACTAGATTATAAAATAACCTTAATATTATTTACAATATCATATATTAACTTATTATAATATCTTTTTAACCGTTTGTTAATAATCTTTCATAATTTTTACTATTTTTGGTGTTAATTTCCTAGTTTGTCGAGGATGTTTAAACTTTTTTTTTGTTCCAATTACATATATCATGAATTCATCATATCAAGATTTTAAAAAATGATGTAAATTTTATATATTTTTAGGGTATATTTGTTTATAATAATCCATAATATTTGGAGAAGGGAAATGAAGTGAACTATTCATAAAGATGGTAGGTCATACGTACACATGAACACTACTTCATTTATTTGTTGTATTTAAAAGAATGAAAAGTAAATGATATATATATATATATATGTATATTATAATTATAGTATCATATTTATGTCATATATTTCATATAGGTTTATTAAAACCATCATAAATACATTCCATGTATACCTTGAATGAATCCCATCTCTTTTTGGGGGTAGTAATCCACACTTCCACTAATGATGTTATCATATTTACACAAAATGGAAAGAATGAAGGTATGTATTTTGTAAAAATTTAATAATTATAGGTTAATATATATATATACATATATATCATATATATATCATATAAAAATAGAATTTCCATCAAAATTTCCAACTATTAGAGATGGTAAAACAATAAAAATGATATCATTTCGTGAGGTGGTAGTTCGCTATACAAGAACAATAATTTCATTACCCATTTTATGGACGTGTTTGTAGGTTCTGGTATAGACCTTAAGCTAAGAAAATATAATTATATTTATGATGCTTATGTTATTATATAATCATGTAATAATAATAATTTAATGGTTTGAGAAAGAAATAAATTGAATGTGATCATTGAAAAATGTTCCACATTTTCGGGCAACTCATTTTGGTTTATACCAAAATTCTTCTTTAGTTTTATTTATTACAATGGAGAGGATTAAATAATATGGGTAGTGATGTTTTAATATTATTTCTGAAGATTTTGGGTGAGTTATAGGGCTTTAGAGTTGTGGATAAGTGTGGGGGTTGAGTGGATTTTTATTGTCGAGGAGGAGTGGCATTCTTGATTTTTTTGAAAAGGGAAGTCCACCCATGTTTTTCCCATGTAAAGTGGTTCTAATAATGTAAAAAAATTAAATAAAGGTAGGATATGGTATAATTATGAACATAAAATGGATTTGGGAAAATTTATGGGTTATTTTTACCTTAAATTTAAGGTTTAGTCCTTTATTAAGCTAATTTTTATCTTAATCACTAAAATAAATTTTAATCACTTTCACTAACCATTTTTGTAAAAAACTAAGTTGAAATTATTATACATTATAAATTATTATGATTATAAATAATGATTACATTTTTTAAAATTAAAATCACATAAGTGGTAGAAATTGATATAAAATTAATTCCTTGGATGGGATGATAAAGTCAGGTTTTAAAGAAAAAATGTTCAAAAGTTTGCTAAGTTTTTATATCCAATTTCAAATTAAAATTGATTCGAATGAAATAAATTTCATTAATTTATTTAAAATTTATTTAATTTGAATTTAAAACTAGTAAATAAAATAATTTATCCTCAAAAATAAATTATAAGAAAAATCAGTTTTGAATTAAAACTTGGGTTTTTTCAATATTCATAAAAAAATTAAATATTTCAGAAAAATACCAAAAATTCACCATCATCTAATTTTTATGTTTTTTGTTTAAAAATTCGATTTTAGTTTTACATATAAAATATATAAAATCTCCAAAATGTATATTTAAATCAGGTTATCCATAAAAAGGCGATAAAATTGCCTTTAGAAAAATTATATGTTTTTATGCGTAATATTGGGTATCCTCTTATCTTATGAATATAAAATATATAAGATGAAAATGAAAGAATATTGTTGGATATATTATATATGAATTATCTTATTTTAGTTAATAATTTTCATAACCACGAATTTAACGAATAGGTTATATCTTATTATTTTAAATAATATTTTAATAATATATTGTTGTTTGGTAAAACTCGGTCTTGTATGTAATAAAAGGGATTGGAGAAAATAGTTTTTGTGTGTGACACAAACCTATTTATAATCACATGAATTTCAAGATATATCAATATTTAGTTTATTAATTATAATAAATATATGGTAAAGTCTGAAGATATTTTATTCCCTTACATGCTTGGTGTTGCTTGTCACACATGCTATTAAATATAATTTTCTTACTTTAAAATTTTAGGGTGTAAAAATTGGATGATATGAATTCTACCCATACTCATAATATCTTCTAATTTGATCAGTTTAGATCCTTTTTTTTCAATTAAATCTTGTTTACATTAATTTAATATTTTAAAAAAATTCAAGAGTACTCCTTCCCTCACTAATAAAAGGACGTGACATATCCTCTTTTCACCACACAAAAAAAGACATTTATTTCATCCATGTATTATCCAAATCACTAAATTAAAATTATAACAACATTCTCGAGGCCTTTATTTGATCATAAAATCATCCTAGGGAAGCTTTTGGTGTAAAAATTTGGAGGTTTTCCGAAGAAGAGGTGTTGTTCTTAAACAATATTTTTCCTTTTATTACTTATTATAACTTTTTTAAATAGTCTTAAAAAAACCTAAAGTAATAAAATAGGCATATTACATACATTGGTATTCTATAATTTTATTTTAATAACTAAAGCCCATCCCTAAACTTGATCAAATTGTAAATGAATCCATCGTTCATGTGTAAAAAGGTCAACCACCTCACGGACTGATGTAATTTGTTTTACAACACCGCCTATAGAGTCAAAATATTGACGTACATGGACATTACATTAGTTTTCAGAATACTTAACACATGACAAAAATAGACGCCAAAAGACCATATTTGTTAACTGTCTTTTGAAACTCAGAACATAATCTTCTAATCATGGTGAAAGATCTTCAACATCTCCCTTAAAGATAATCCCCTTTTGTTTTCGTACCTAAAACCTTTCTTTATATCCTAGGGAAAATAAAACATAAAAAGGGTGAGCTCAAATTCTTAGTAAGGGTAAACATGGAGAACATAAAACAATCCATAAACATTTGAACGTAAAAAACAAGAAAATAAAACATGATTAATGACATAAATCTTGTCAGTACATAAGACATAGATCACAAAGAAACATTAATCATGATAAAATATTATGGGAATAAAACATGTAATTGTGTAAAACCATTAACCACATGATATGATTTCTATAGTATCCAAGGCATTGCTGCCAAGACCATCATAGTGGACAATGCCCATTACTGAACCGAGTTTACTTGTTCTTCCAGTGCTGTATTACTAAACCAGATTTACTTTCCATTCCAGCCATGTCTATCTCATGAGATATAAATCCTTACCCAATGCATTGGAGGGAGATATAGGTCCCAACCATCTCATAATAAAATCATTATTTCATGTGCCATAAAATAAACATAAATCATTCATCATAACACAACGAATAAAATGAGTTTTATAAACATCATCCCATCATAACATTATCCATATAAAACAATAGATATAATTTCATCATAAAAAAAATAAAACCATGTAAATAATGGAAACATTATGTTTGAATCATAACCATATTAAATAATGTCATCATATATGGAAAATAGTTTGATAAAACACTTGAAATGAATTCTTGAGGAAAATATCATTTCTTCTTCAAAATCATTTTTTTTCTCAAAACGCTATGCAATTTTAATTGAAACGAATTTCATTAAAAATAATCATGAAATATTGTAGATTAATATTCAGGGAAATAAGGCATTATGAAATTTTAAAAATTATTTCATGTCGTATAAGTTAAAAAAATATTTTTCTCGTACTTTTTCCGGAAAAGTAAAAAAGTACCTCATATGGTAAACAAAAGAATGATTCGTTCCATACCACATAGTAAAAGTAAAATATAGGTAAACATGACTTTAAAAATACATGGAAAATTTGTAAAAACTTTATGATTTTTTTTATAAAACATGGATATGGATGATAAATATAACCCCATTAAATACTTACAAATAAACAATCTTAGATAAGAATGAGATATGAATAATTATCCCTTACCTTATGTCCAATTTATTTTGTATGTGTCCAAGACTCTTGTATAGTAGGTTTAAACATATTATTAACTTGTAATAAAGACATAATAATATTTATGAAATCATATATGATTCACTAACGACTTTATATTACCCGTTAATTTGTCAATTCCATGTTAAAGTAGTGTTTTGGGTAAAATCGTTTCATTTGTTGTACGTGTTTTGACTTATAATTATTCATATGATTTTTTGGATCATGATTAATTACTTACAAAATGTAAAAAATGATTTATATTTAATATATATTCAGAATAATATATATATATATATATATATAATAGATCAATAAATGGAATGAAATACATCGTTCATGGAAAAGGTAGGTCGTACGTACGCAAGAACGTTGTTTTTGTTTCCTTATTAAATTTATTGTAAGTAAGTAAATAACATATAAATAAATCCAGTATCCTTATTATGTAATATATTTCATTATTATTTATTATATATACTTTATAATCATTCTATAATGGCTAACATAAAGAATGGATCTCATCACGTCGTGGAGACGGTAATCCGTACATACGCACGAGCGATGATATCATTCCTATAATTATTGAATGGAATTGGAGTGGATGATATAATATCTCAGAATTAGTATGATGTTATAATTATCATATATAGTTATTATTTCCACCATTATACAATCCAAGTATTGTGGTGGTGGAAAAACATATTACACCATGGCGTGGAGACGGTAAGTCGTACATACGCACGTGCGATGATTTTTTTCGTAGGGCGGATAAAAGGTGAAATAGGGTTGTTTAATATTTATAATAACATATAAGTATATTAGTTATTCTGATGTTATTACTTTATAATGAAACAACTAAAGAATATTAAGTAGAAGAATAAAGAAACTTGAAGGAATCGGTAGAAGAGATTACCTCTTCCTCGATGCACCTCCTTTACGTTTTATCTTAAGGGTCTAGAGTTGGTCTTTTGAGAAGACCAGAACCTCCAGAATGTGACTAGGGAAGTGGAGAAGAGTAATTTTCAAGGGTTGGATGATCTTTAAGGCTCAAAATTGTGTGATGAGGAAAGGGATGAGGTTACCTTTTTATAAGAGAAGAGAGGGTCATTTTTGGAAACCTCAAAAATATTAATTAATAATAAAATCAAAACCCACTTAAAAACCTCCAAAAATCACTCAATTATAATATTAGATGATATAGGGTTGTAATATAATCAACAAATAAAATTTATACATGTTTTATGTTTATTTTATACTTGTCATTTTGATTTATCCTTATTTAATCTATTTAATTTTATTTGCGTTAATAACATTATAATTTTTTAATTGTTATAAATACTTACTTATGTGTTGTTAATTTTCCATAATTAGATATATTATTAATTTTTAGACCAAATTGTTTTAAAATTGTAATTTTTAAATATTTTTTTGATTTTTAAACAATTTAATAATATGTTATTTTTATAAAATATCGATAGTGTCAATTTTGACACTATTCAATTATTTGAATTTAAATACACTCCAAACAGAATATATATTCAAACCAAAATATATAATAGATTCCTAAAATGTCATATTATTCTAATAAATTCATGGATCACATTAATTTGTTTATATAATATTTATTTTAATATTTTTAAAACCATTTACTTGGTATTTCTCTTAATAAAATAATTACTACAACATTTTTGTATAATTATGTAATATACTTATTTGTTGCATAAAAATTAAAAATAAAATAATATTATGGGGATAAATCTATATCTTAGATAAGAATACTTTTACTTGAATTTATCATCTTATAATCACAACATTCAAATTGTTATATTTATTAAAGTATGAAGGTGACAACTTTGATATCATTTAAAATAAAATAATATAAGTGTCATAATCGCTTTTATAAGGCTCCAAATAGTCAGACATTCGACCATTGGATTATTATGGGTTACAGTTACATGACTAATAATTTTTGGTTAGATGTTTGTGTCTTTTATGAGAATTATTTGTTTAATAAAAATTGTATTACTGATTTTTGACTTAATAAATAATTTCGGCATCATTAATGTATAAGCTAATAAGGTAATTATATATGTATTAAAAATTAAAAACAAATTACCATAATAAATAAAAAAAATTATATTTTAAATGAGTATTTATGATAGAATTTATATTTTGTATATCCTTATATTAAAAATATTTTAATTATTAAAGTTTGAGTGAGACACATTTCATTTTCCTTTAAATAAAATAAATTAAAGGTCTTAATCACATCCAAGAGGGTTCCAATAGATTCTATTTTGACCCAAGTATGTTTTTAGATAGAAATTTAATCATCCAATGATATCAAGAAAAGTGTTAGTGTAATTTTATAATATTATTTTTACCCTCAATTACCATATTTACCTTTAATTATGGTAAATAAAATTTACCGTAGTTACTATTCATAATGCCCAAAAATAAAAAGTTGCCTATTAACATAATTTGGACCTAATGATTCCAAATATGGAATCCAGTTTTTCAAATTCAATACACAGAATCTGTAGTATTTAATTTAAAATTAATCCCATTGTTGAGAAAAATGGATTTTAAATGATTAAACATTACAAAAGATTGAAATGTTTTTACCTATGAATTCAATGTAAAATTAATGATAATGACTTATATTATATTAAATGGTAAAAATATATTATATTTATACTTTAAAACCATTTAAATTATCTCGATGAAAAAAGTTTTTTTTAATTAAAATTTAGCGTATTTTTACTATTCATCAAAATATGAAGGTTATCAAAATAATGTCAAAATTTTATCCAACTTAAATTTTTATATCCTAATTCAAAATAAGAACTATAATTTTTCATATTGATCTTATAAAATTGTCAAAAATTTGATATAAAATGTGCACGAAATAAAAAGACGGAAAAACTGCATTTTTTGAAAAATACTTCCTCTATACGAAAAATTGATTTTGTTCTCATTGAATGTTCTAGAAAATGTGTAAGATGAATTATAATATTATATAATTAAATATTTGGTTTGTACTATTCATAATGTCTAGTTCATAATAATATTATAACATTATTTCATTGTTCAGTGAAACTTTGTATTGCGTACAACACATGCTATTGAAGAAGGTCGCTCTTGCATGCAACACAAGACAAGAATAGTGTTGCATATACTACAAGATAATATGGTGTTTTGTATAGAACAAGATAAAAATGGTGTATCGTATAAAACAAGACATCAAATAAATTATAAAGATTATTTATCATAAAATCTTAGAGTGTTACATTCTACTACCCTTAAAATGAATTTTCCCTCAAAATTCATCAGGATTATAAATCATTTACTACTTGAAAGTTTCTTTTATAGAAACCCACATTTTAAAAAAGAATACTAAAACTTAATTTTAAAAAGGAAAGTTAGAAACATAACATTCACCCAATGTAACTCAACACTGGGTTTCCACATAAGAGAATATTAGTGAAAATATGGATATGAAAGAGAAATCTAACCATCAAATTCTGATGGAGAGTGGTAGAGGACATGTCTATGAAAAATACAACAATCACAAAGCCATAAATTTTTCAAGATCTAAGGTACCATCTGATTCATAAGATATGAGGGTACTAGTAGAAATTTTTTTTAAGATCGTTTCCCTAAAGTTGATGAATTTTTGAAAAAGGAGAAATACATACTTGATTTCAGTGTAATATCATCATTGGTCATTCCATGAACAATTTCCACTTCATCTATTATTTAAATAAATGAGGTTGAACTTGCTATTCTTGAAGTGTTATCAGATCATGCGATAGAATAATAGTTCATTCCATCAATCTTTATCACAAAAAGGAAATCACAAAAAGGTTAGCACAAATTATTTAATATACATAAGTCTATCTATGGTGAGATTAACCATATATGATTCCAAAAATGGACTTATACTTCATCTGTCATACCACTTAATAAAATAAAACTAATTTATACTAACTGGGGACTTCTTATAGGGCATTGGTAGGTGATAAAGGCATGTCGCACTATGGTTGTGGGTTCGATTCCCGCAACCTTATCCAACGTGATGGGTTGTCACCCATAATATAGGTTTTCCTTTTTCTAAAAATATACTATTAGAACATTCCAGAAATTTTTTTTAGCCATAAACAATACTATCTAATGTCCAAATAAATACATTCCAACCTTTAGTCTTATCGAAAATACTTCTATCCAATCTCATAGTATAAAGAAAATGATTACTATAGAGGTCATCTAACAATCATGTGAATACCATCATTTATCCCCTGTATATCATAAGATATATCTTGTTGGTTACATTCCAAACATGTGAATTCCTTAATCATGTATTCTCTTAAAACATGAATTACAATATAATCTTTGTGAACACATGAATGCTGTAAAAAGTTAACTCTTTCCACATACCAAAATCCCAAAATTTCTAAATACTCAAACTGTGATATCATTTTTTCCTTATATCAGTCATGATCTCATTAATACTATCAAACATTTCATTATCTCCTTATCCCTTCATTATGTGCATATTAGGTTCTTTCCAAAAAGATTTCAATCACTTTTCATGGTTATCAGTACCATAAAATTATTGAAAAACCACAATAAACCAATACATAGATATTCCAATATTCCACGATACTAAAAATGATATTCCATAACACTATTTTGGAATCGCATTACATAAAAACTTAATCATTCCACCACTTCATTATCATATTCAACATCTCCAATAGTGATCGCATGTGACTTATCTTTTTCCTTTTTCCTTAAGATGTTGTTGATGTCGATCATCATTAACCCTTGGATTAGGGTATTGGTTAGCATAATGGCCCATTTCCCTGAACTTGTAGCATTGAAGTGTTGGTTGTGAATTCTCTATTTTCTTTTCTCCATTCACATCATTAGCTACTTTTTTCCCATTACTTCAGAACTTAGCTACTCTATGACCTTATTTTCCACACTTAAAACATTTCCTTGTCCCTTTAAGACAATCTCCACCATGCTTCTTTCCACACTTTGATCATAATGAAAAATTTATCTTATTTTCACCATAGTTTTGAGATTTTTCCTTGAACTTCATCCTTAATTTCTTGTCAAAACCATGAGATGGATATGTAACACCAACTTCAGTTCTACCTTGATATCACAACACACAATCTCTTCATAGCTACTGATGTCTCTTATAGCAAATTCCTTTCTATTACTTGTTTTTAATCCATTGAATAATCGATCAACTTTACTTTCAGGTTGGATGATAAATCCAGATGCATACCTTGAAAGCCTTGTAAAATTCTCTTTATATATAACAACAGATTCAACATCATTTTTCTTAAGCTCAAGGAACTCCTTTTCCATCTTTGTTCGAAGAATATGAGGGAAGTACTTATTGAAAAACAAGTTCTTGAACTCGTCCCATTCCATGGATTCAATTTTATCATGGGGCCTTGTATTCATAATTAGAGTCCACCACTGGTTTTCTTCACCTTCTAAATGGTAAACAGCCAGAAAGACATTTTATGTTCCAAACATCGAAGTATGGAAAAGATATTTTCAATGGTACTGATCCATTGTTCATCAAAAAGTGGATCAGAAGACCCATTGAAAGAAGGTGTATGTTGCCTCATAGAGGACTCAATAGAATATTTTTTCCTTATCTGCTCATTTGAAATTCCAGAATGATTCATAGCTTATGTATGTATAGCAATAAGATTTTTCACTCCATATCCCATAACATTGGTCTGTTCAGGAAGAAAATCATTGCATTTTCCATTACATTGATCAACACGGTTCCTTCGTGTTCCAGCCATCATCTAAAACCCAAAAATAATAGCGTGAGAGGCAAAAATAATGCTAGGAAAACAATATAAAAAAGGGGGAGTACCTTAAATATCTAACATCGTTGGTTTAATTTTAAGATCATTACCATAACTCTAGAACTATAACCTATACTTATACTTAATCTTAAGGACATCTCTAGACATACCTTATAAATATCTCTAGTTATCTCACTAAATTTTTCACATCCATGTTTTCAAAGGTTAACTAAACCTTCACTCTGATACCAACTATAGAGACCCAAGCTTGACGTACATGGACATTAGATTACTTTTTTTGAATACTTAATACATGAAAAAAATAGACGCCCAAAGGTCGTATTAGTTTAGTGTCTTTGGAAACATGGAACAAAATCTTCTAATCATGGTGAAAGATCTTCAACATCTCCCATAATGATCTTCCCCTTTTGTTTTCTTACCTAAAACCTTTATTTTTTCCTGTGGAAAAGAATACATAAAAATGGTGAGCTCTAATGCTCAGTAAGGGTAAACATGGAGAACATAACACAATCCATAAATATTTTAAGGTAAAAATCACGAACATAAAACATGAGTAATGACATAAATCTTGGCAGTACATAAGGCATAGATCACAAAGGTACATTAATTATGATAAAATATCATTGGAATACAACATGTAATTGTGGAAAACAATTAATCACATGATATGATTTCCACAGTATACAAGGCATTTCTTCCAAGACCATCATAGTGGACAATGTCCATTACTGAACTGGGTTTACTTTCTATTCCAGTCCTGTATTACTAAACCATATTTACTTTCCGTTCTAGCCATATCTATCTCATGAGATATAAATCTTTACCCAATGAATTGGAGGGAGATATAGTTACCACACATCTCATAATGAAATCATTCTTTCATGTTCCATAAAATAAACACAAATCATTCATCATAACCCAACGAATAAAACGGGTCTCATAAACATCATCCCATCATAACATAATCCATATAAAATAATGGATATAATTTCATCATAAAGAAAATAAAACCATGTAAATAATAGATACATTATTCTTGAAACATAACCATATTAAATAATTTCATCATATATGGAAAATAGTTTTGATAAAACACTTGAAATGAATTCTTGAGGAAAATATCATTTGTTCTTCAAAATCATTTTCTTTTCTAAAAATGCCTTGTAATTTTAATAGAAAAGAATTTTTTTGAAAATAATCATGAAATATTGTAGAGGAATCTTCATGGAAAGAAGGCGTTATGAAACTGTAAAAATCCGTTCATTCCGTATAAGTAAAAAAAATTCTCCTCGTACTTTTTCCGGAAAAGTCAAAAAGTACCTCGTATGGTAAACAAAAGAAAGATTCATTCTATTCCACATAGTAAAAGCCAAATATAGTTAAACATGACTTTAAACATACATGGAAGAATAGTGAAAACTTTATGAATCTTTTTTTATAAAACATGGACATGGATGATAAATATAACCCCATCAAATACTTACGAATAAACAATCTCGAATAAGAACGAGATTGGAATAATTATCCCTTATATTATGTACAATTTATTTTGTATGTGTTTGAGACTCTCGTATAGTGAGTTTAACCATATTATTAACTTGCAACAAAACCATAATAATATTTATGATATCATATATGATTCACTTATGACTTTATATTACCTGTTCATTTTTCAATTCCATGTTAAAGTAGTGTTTTGGGTAAAATCATTTCATTTATCGTATGTGTGTTGACTTCTAATTATTCATATGATTACTTAGATCATGATTATGTACTTCCAGAATGTAAAGAATTATTTATATATAATATATATTGATAATATAAAATATATATTATAGATCGATAAATGGAATGAAATACACCATTAATGTAAACGGTAGGTCGTACGTACGCATGAACATTGTCTTCATTTCCTTATTAAATTAAATAGAAGTAAGTAAATAACATATTCATAAAACTAGTATCCTTATTATGTCATATATTTCATGATTATTTATATATATACTTTATAATCATTCTAGAATGGTTAACATGGAGAATAAATCTCATCACGTCGTGGAGAGGGTAATCTGTACGTACGCACGAGCGATGATATCAATCCCATAATTATTGAATGGAATTGGAGTGGTTGATATAATATCTCAGAATCAATATGATTTTATAATAATCATATATAATTATTATTTCCACCATTATACCCATCCATGTATGATGGTAGTGGAAAAACAGATTACACCATGGTGTGGAGGTGGTAAGTCGTACGTACACACATGCGGTGATTTTGTTTTTCATAGGATGGATAGAAAGTGAAATAGGGTTGTTTAATATTTATAATAACATATCATTGTATTTGTTATAATTATGTTATTACTTTATAATGAAACAACTAAAGAAGAGGAAGTTGAAGAATAAATGATCTTGAAAGAATCCGTATAGTAATGGGCAGGGGTTGGCTGAGCTTGAAGGCTCAAAATTGTGTGAAGAGGAGAGGGATGAGGTGCCCTTTTTATAAGAGAAGAGAGGGCCACTTTTGGAAACCTCAAAAATATTAATTGATAATAAAATCAAACCCCACTTAAAAACCTCCAAAAATAACTAAATTCGAATATTAGATGAGATAGGGTTGTAATCTCATAATACAATAAAATTTAGACATGTTTTATGTTTATTTTAAAGCTTATCATTTTGATTTATCCTTATTTAATCTATTTAATTTTATCTATGGTATTAATATTCTAATTTTTTAATTGTTATAAATACTTACTTATGTGTTGTAAATTTTCTATAATTAGATACATTATTACATTATCGACCATATAATTTAGAATTTTAAAATTTTAAATATTTATTTTGATTTTTAAACAAATTAAAAATATGTTATTTTTATAAAATATCAATAGTGTCAATTTTGACACTATTCAATTATTTTAATTTAAATAAAATCCACACAGAAGATATATTCAAACCAAAATATTTGATATATTTCTAACATTTCATATGCATCTAAAAAATTCATGGAGCACATTAATTTGTTCATATAATATTTATTTTAATATTTTTAAAACCATTTATTTGATATTTATCTTAATAAAATAATTACTACAACATTATTGTGTAATTATGTAATATACGTATTTGTTTCATAAAAATTAAAAAAAATACTATGATGTAGTTAAATCTAATATCTTACATAATAATACTTTTTCTTGAATTTATCATCTTAAAATCACAATATTTAAATTGTTATATTTATTAAAGTATGAAGGTGAAAACTTTGACATCATTTAAAATAAAATAATATAAGTGTCATAATCACTTTTATAAGGATCAAAATTGTAAAACATTATACAAATGGATGATTATTGTTTACATGTACATGACAAATAAGTTTTTGTCAGAGTTTTGTGCCTTTTATGAGCATTATTAGTTTAATAAAAACCGTATTATTGATTTTTGACTTAACAGATAACTTTTTCATCATTAATGTATAAGCTATTAAGGTAATTATATATTTATTTAAAATTAAAAATAAATTACCATAATAAATAAAAACATTTTAGCTTTCAAATGACTATTTATAATTGAATTTATATTCTCTATAACCGTATATTAAAAATACTTTAATTATTAAAGTTTGAGTGAGAGATATTTCACTTTCCTTTAAATAAAATAAATTAAAGGTCTTAATCACATCCAAGTGGGTTCCAATAGATTCTATTTCGACCCAAGTATGTTTTATAGAGAAATATAACCAACCAATTATATCAAGACAAGTGTTAATGTAATTTCATAATATTATTTTTACCATTAATTACCTGATTTACCTTTAACTATGGTAAATAAAATTTACCGTTGTTACTATTCATAAAGCCCAAAAATAAAAAGTATCCTATTAACATAATTTGGACCTACTGATTCCAAATATGGAATAAAAATTTCTAAATCCAATACATAGAAGTTACATTATTTAATTTAAAATTAATCCTGCTATTGAGAAAATGAGTTTTAAAAGATAAAACATTGCAAAAGATTGAAATGTTTTTACCTATGAATTCAATATAAAATTAGTGATAATGAATTATATTATATTAAATGGTAAAAATATATTCTATTTATACTTTAAAACCATTTAATATTATAATTTAACCATATATATTATCTCAATGAAAAAAGTTGTTTTTAAATAAAATTTAGCGTATTTTTACCATTCATCAAAATATAAAGGTTATCAGAATAATGTCAAACATTTATCCAAATTAAATTTTTATATCCGGATTTAAAAGAAGATGTTTAATTTTTGAAATTGAACTTATAAACTTGTCAAAAAAATTATTTAAAATTTGTGTTCCATAAAAAGATGGTAAAACTGCATTTTTTGAAAAATACTTCCTTTATACGAAAAATTGATTTTGTTCTCATATCATGTTCTAGAGAATGTGTAAGATGAATTATAGTGTTATAAAATTAAAAATGAGGTTAATACTATTCATAATTGCTAGTTCATAATAATATTATAAAAATATATTGTTGTTTAGTGAAACTAGGTATTGCGTACAACAGACGCTATTGAGGAAGGTCGCTCTGGCATACAACACAATCCAAGAATAGTGTTGCATATACTACAAGCTAATACGGTGTTGTGTATAACACAAGATAATCTTGGTGTAGCGTACAACACAAGACATCAATGAAATTAAAATGATTATTTCTCATAAAATCTTGGAGTGTTACACCGCCTCTAATAGATGGTTACATTGAGTGATTTAATTTGTATTTGTGATATTAATGACATTTGTATCATTATTAGGATATAATATACCACATATGTCCTTATATTTCTATTCATTGAATAATGATAACATCGTTTTTGTGTACATGTAGACTACCACCTTCATGAAGCGATATGGTTTTTTAATATCCACATCACATGGATGGTATATATAAGTTTATTTAAAAAAATAATATGGTGTTTATGATATAATCATATTTATTTAATTAAAAAATTATACTTAATTTATTTATATCATTATCGTTGAAAAATGGAAATGTTACTCATGCATACGTACAACCTACAGTATCCATTATTGTTAGATTGTTCATTTTTAATAACCATATTTCAAGGTATGTTTTAAAAGTATACTTAATTTCTAAAAATTACAATTATTTCAGGATTATTATTTCCAATATTATGTAATAATAACCTATTTTACCATATTTAACATACCAAAGTCATTTTAGACATATGATCCAAATATCATCAAAAGTTTGACGTGAACTTAATGATTATGTAATTGTATATTACAAGGTATTAAATAAAATTAAATGGATAACGAACATGAAAAAATTATTAACCAAGTAAATAATTAAAATAATTTTATTATTCACGAGTTTATGAATGTACGTGACAAGTCAGAATCGAGTTAAGGAATTTCATCTCAATTTTTAAATTGAGAAATATTTTATTGTTACACACATAATTTTATTTATATATTTTATATAATTTACATTTTAAATATTATATAATTAATCGATCATAATAAATGTTATTTTATGTTTCATTTCATTTTACTTTATCCAAGTGGATTTGAGTTCAATATTACCAAGCTATAAGTTGTTTCTTAACTCAATTTCCATTCATTGGGTTATAATCCTACCTCCTCATCTTTGTTACTCAATGAATATATATGAATAAGTATAAAAATTGTTTTATTATGTATTTCAAACTTTTTATATTTATTTACATATTTTCACATAATAACTTAATGGATTAATTATCAGTTCAAAATTGGTGATATTTGTAGGCATTTTCTTTTATAAATATTTGATTCTTGATACATATTTCATGTAATGCATGATGTTTTCCTTGTATGGTTCACTTAATTACTTATTTATGAAATTTTAAATATTACCTCATTTAATTCATGGATTTTATATATCTATATCATACTCTTTATTCTAATGAATTTTTATTCAAATTTTTCCAAAGTGGTAAATGCTTTATCTTAAAATATATTTTCTTTTAGAGATTATTTATGTTCAAGGTTCCTTAAGGGGAAATCATATAAATTATTTTACTAAACGAATTAACCTTTTTTCTCCCCTATTATTGATTTTTTTTACATATTTTGTTTCAATTTCCTTCCTTATTTAATAAATAATCATCAAGAATGTTTTTCATATGTAATAACGATCTTATACCTTCTTGTAGATCTAAAGACTTTCTCTTCCATGTATATATTTCCATAAACTTTTTTGAATAATGTTTTTTACTATTATATAATGATTTATTTAATTCACTTTTACCGATGTTTAAATCTTGAAATAATCATTTAAAAGTTGTCTTTCCTTAATTTTTTGAACGTGGAAGATTTTTTTTTCAAAAGTATAAAAGGAATGTTTAATTTTAACTTATACATAATGAATGGGATTTCAAACCATCATCAATTATCAATGATTTAAATATTTATTTATAAGTTTTCATATTTATTTTCAAATAAAATTATTTCTTTATTATTTTTTAAGGTGTTATATTTTTAAATAAGTGATTTTGAATTGAAAATAGAATTTTCCTAAAAAAATATTCCATGTTATCTTTATGGAAATTTTTGTCACAGATGATGAAATTTGATGTTATGTATTGCTTATAAATTATATATATATGTATCTCATATATATACCTATATTATTCTAACTTCCTTTGACAGTGTAATATATTTCTTATGTTTCTCAAATACCTGTTTTGGAAATCTCTTTTGATTATGATATAAGGAAATATTATGAAACCCATTTATTTTGATGAGTAATTTTTATGATTATGCCTTATGATGAATTAATTTTTGTGGAAAACATAATTCGGAACATGTAATTATGGGTTCATTAAGATATCAATCCAATACATTGGGAAAAGTTTTGTTTCATGATAGGTTATGTACTATGTTATGGAGAAAACTAATCCGTTATGAGACTCTCTCACCATGTGATGTTGTCTTGGCAGTTAACATTGACTCATTCTTATTTCATGTTATATGTTGCTTATAATTTACTTTATTCCCATGATATTATGATACCATGTTATTTATTTTATTCTCTTCCATGATTATTCACAATCCTTCTATTTTATTATATCATGTTATGCTTTAATATCATGTTTACACCCTTACATGGATTTTTATCCCACCCTTTATTTTATGTATTCCCTTGGGTATCCTAGGTAGTTTTAGGATCTAAAATGGATTTAGGATCCCAATAAAAAGAATAAAAATAAATATTTCATGATTTAGATTCTTTTGATTATGTTTTATGTGTATAGTATTCCAAATACAAAAGGTCTCATGATCTCGAGGTTGTAATTATTAGACGTTTTTTGTAAAAAAATGAAATAGTATGTTCAAAAGGCCAGGGTAATTATAAAAAAATTAATTACTATATAGTATTTCCTACATACATTATGACATGAAATGAATAGATATGAGTACCTGAATCATAATTGAGAGACAAAAAAAGACCCCAACTACCACCCATACTCGGCTCACTAGGAACATCATCCAGGGTTTCACCTATAATTCCATTGAAAATGATGGTCACACCCTTAAACAACAATAAATTAAATACCCACCATATTAAATCACATGTATTTATCCTTGAACACAACCTTAAATGGTTTCATCATCAATGTACGCATGTCACTCCTCCTGAGGTGTCTCTGAGGACTTTACATGGACCCTTATAACAATTGAATCAAGACAAACCTTTCCATTTTTCCATATACGTAACTAGAACATTGCAAGCATGTTTTTCTTATATTGAGGTAACCTCCTTAGAGAGAGTGTTATCAGCTTCCTCATAGGATTACTTCAAAACCTCTATATAGGGAGTATTCATAACCTCTTTATTGGGAGTACTACTAACCTACCTATAAGGATTACACACAACCTCCCCATAAAAAGTATTTTCGACCTCCCATAATGGGATTTTTATTTAGAAAGTATCATGAATACCAAAAAAGGAGTTTTCTATAGAATTGTTTCATGAATTCCTCAAGTGTGTTTACTAGAATAATATCAAAACCACCATATGGGAATTTTCCATTCAAAGAAAAAATACTTTACTAAATGGAATTTTCATTTTTTGCTAAATAATCTACAAGTCATCTCATAAATCATCATTTCACTCACCAATTAATTCATGTATTCAAATCCATTTACCAAACCAATAACCAATTAAAATTATCAATAAAATTTTATAAAAAAACATAACAATTTACCGTTATATTTCTCACTTACCATCTCATAAAAAATTTCAATTTATATATCAATATAATTTCTTATGACATGAAATAATTTTAAAATGCTATCATCATTTACTATTTTTAAACATGAGATCAAATTATAGTTTCCCTCTAACCTTTTAAAACTATAAGAAATCAATTCACAATTCCCATGTCATTAACATTTAATTTTATAAGAAATAAAAAGAAACCTTAAATATACATTTCTATTCATCGATGATTATGAAATTTCATTTCACAATTGTTGATAAAAAACATGCTATCCTTTTGACAATTTAGAACACAATTAATTCAAAAAACCAATAAGATCTCCTAACCTATGTTGAAATTTCAAGAGGATATATAAATTTACAATTTTCATATTAAAGGTAAATTAATAAAATAATGTAATTTACTTGGAATTACTCTCTTTGTTATGTCTAACGTATTTTGATTAAATAATATAACTAAGACATGGATCAATTAAATCATTTAATTAAAATTAGGTCAGTACGCAATAAGGCTAACATGAACTCCCAAAGAATCATTTTTTTAAAGTAAGTCTACAAGTTATATTTATAGATCCCCTAACCTATCCTTAAAATAGTCCACATATCTAGTACAAGACATTGGTTCAAACTATAATGGAAGGAAATGAAAAAGAATGAAAAATACTTGAAAATAGGATATATTATACATAAATTGCAATATATCACTTTATAGTGAAAAGAAGGAATAAATGAAGGAATATGAATCATATCCTTACCTCTTACTCTTAATCAAAAGAAATGACAACTGACATAACCAAGGATCAATATAGATTATTTATAAACCAAGGAGAGAGACATGGGAATTTATGGGGATTGTAATGAGAATTTGAGGGAGAAAAATACTATGTGGGTGGTTAAAGGGAAGAGCTTGGTGAAATTATTTGACTATCACGATTCATATATTTTAATGGAATCCCAATACCATACAATCTTTCAAAGTGTATTTTGAACCTAAATATTGACTACATTTAACAACCAGACCCTCGAAACACCAAAACCTCCATTTTTCTATACTGTAATCACCAACATCACCTCAATCTGCCTCTTGCTTAGATCACACAATTTTATCTCGAGTCCAAACTAACACTCATACCTCAATCAATACAAATTATGGATATAAAATGTGGTATTATTTGTAAAACCATAAAAAAAATATTTATCTGTACAACAATTTTTTAAATCCATTTCCGCTTCCCATCGAATGATATGACCTCGTATATAGTCCTACCCACATAGAACCAAAACCTCACTATCTATTTGATACTCCCCACAATAAGAGTATGATAATCCTCGGGCCATAAAATGAAAACTCTAAGCTACATAATATATCCTCTATCCATTACACGTAATAACCACATGTTTTCACTACACTCATACCCAATAGACAAAAAGATAAACTGACCACCACCCACTCTTGGCTCACCATGAACATTATACACTACATTTGTACCATAAGTAAACCACCCTATATACTATATGATGATGAATATCCATGTATTTATATGTTTTTAAGGTGGGGTGACTATACCCACATATTATAATAACATATTAACAGAAATAAAGGGATTCATATACACCAAATAGATAAATAATAAGTACAAAAAATACCCAAGAAAGTGTGGAAAATAATAAAAATAAACCATAAAATAATAAATAAACTACATATGATACATTCAAGTAAGTCATACATTAATAGTAGACCATATATACATCAAAACCTAACGATCCAAATTAAAAACATGAAATAATCCATAAAATTGGTCTGAAGCCTAGCTCAATCCTAGATTCCCATGCTCTATCCCAGCAACCCAAATCATCTTGTATAATGTCTTTCCCTTGACTAGACTCATAATATAATAGGATATTCTATGGTAACCAAGTTCTAATATCTTTTGAGTATAGTGTGAGTATAACTCAATTGTCTCCCACCATTGACAACCCTAAATTTTACCAGATTGTAATAAAGTTTATTAAATAGTTATACAAATAAATAGTTTTAAATAATTTATTTATTTAATATAAAATCAGTAAAATGACCATTGAGTCTCAATCCCCTTGACGACACTTGAGATCAGCCCATACAACTATATATCATCATGTTCATGACCCTGATCAACCATACCTACTTTGTCCATTGTTGAGGTGTCTCTGAGAAAGTCATGTGGACTATTTTGACCACAACATCATGACCATCCTTTTACATGTTTTCCATATAAGTATCATAACCACCCAAAGGGTGATCTCTGTAGAGTTCCACAAATACCACAAAAAAATTATTGATGACCTACCCATATAGAAAATTCATAATTATCCTATAGGGAGTATTCATGACCTAACTATAGGGATTATTCAAAACCTTCCCATTAGAAGTATTCACAACCTCCCCATAGGGAGTATTAATAACCTCTCATAACATGATTTTTCATCAAAAAATATCACGACCACCTACAAGGGTGTTTTAATTAACCCTAGTTCAAGACTTCTTCTAGGGTGCATACTTTCATACTATCAAAACTTCATTTAAGAGATTTTTCCAAATAATGAATCAAGACTCACCCCATGGGAATTTTTATTACAATGAGAAATAATCAAAAAGATAACTCTTTCATTATTATCTTACTCACTAATAAGTTGATATATTTAATTCCATTTATTAAACTACTTATCTATTTACATTATCAAGAAAATTTTATATAAATCCACAAAAATTTACCATTCTATTTCTGGATTACTATCTAATATACATTTTCCATTTATAAATCAATCTTTTTTCACATATCATGATATTTATTAAGTCACTTTGATCATTTTATATTTACAAACCTAGGATCAAATTACTATTTCCCTTTAACCATGTAAAACTATAACCAATAAATTCTTAATTCTAGATACATTATATTTTACTTTTATAAGAAACTCAAGCATGCCATGAATCTCTATTCCAATCATAGATTATTGTGAAATTATTTTTCAGATGTGTTAATTAAAGCATGAATTTAATTTTAATTGATTAAAAAACATTTTATTAATTCATGCCACGAATGAAATCCCACAAACTCATTTACCGTTTCAAGAGGCTATATGAATTTTTAATTTTAATATTCAAGTAAAATTTCTAAAATAAGGGCATTTAATTGGAATCACTATCTTTGTGAGGTTCAACAACTATTGATTGGGTCATATAACTAAGATAAGGAAAAAATGGACAATATAATTAAAATTAGGATAATGGATGGAAAAAATGGTATGAATGTATAATGAATCTTTTTAAAAACAATCCTTTTCTATTATATAGATTTAGGTACCACCTACCTTAGTTTTAGAAGAGTCCATGAATCCTGTACTGATCATTTTTTGAGCTAAAATGGAAGGAAAATAAGAAGTAGGTGATAGAACTAAAAGTTGGTCATATTAGACATAAATAGAAATAGATCACTTAAAATAAAAAAATAACGATAAAATTATATAAGAGGACCCATTGAATTACCCCTATATATCGAACAAGATTGATGAAAAAAACAGAACAAAGGGTCAAGATAGACCCTTAAAGACTTAAAGAGTCGTAAATTAGTGCTTATGGGGTTTCTATTAAGAATTTATTAGAAAAATATCTTTACTGGGGGTGGGGGTAAAGGTGTATTCAAAGAGTTATGGGTACACCCCTAATTTAAAAATCCACCTAGAGGCCACCAGCTAGATGATTATCTCAGACCCCATGCAAGGATATGGTTTTGGCATCAGCTTGTTGGTGGATCTAAACTAGCTAACCAGTGGTACCGTAATAACCTTACTGAGAACCCCAACCTCTCTTACACCTCTTAAATAATTCTATGATACCCAAAAACTTTGGTTACATTTCCATTTTTGTAGTAAATGTTCCCAACCAAGGGACTTTCCCATAATGCAATAAATTTTTATACAAACTTGTACCCTCATAAAGGGTCAAGGCCTTACATTACTAAACCAATCCTACCTCCAATTTGAAAAGGGTTAGTAACTAAAAAAAATGTATAATATACATGGCAGTCCTTAGTGTAACAATTTTGAATCATCAATATAAAATAATATCCAATAACACCAATAATATATATATGTATATATTTATAATTATCTGAACTATGTAGAATTCATCCATGTGATATTAAATGACAAATAAAATTCCATAAGGAAAAAAATGTGAAATGGGAATCTAAATAAAAATCAATGATTTCACTAGGTGTAATAGAATATAGGAATGGGATGACATATACCCTCGTTATAGTCTCTTATAATGAACTACAACAACACCTAACTATCATCATTAATCAATGTCTACTTTAACACATCGGGTCTACCCAATCTACCATATCAATATAGACTAATGAAAATGTCAATTCATGAAGAATCAGCATAGACCCAACATTTTTGGGCATAAAGGACGTGTCGAAGTGAGTATAAGAATATATAGTATGTTTCCATAAAAACATAAAGTGAATATATAATAATAGGTCTGATAAAATACCAATTCAAAGGGAAAAAAGAATGATAATACTAAAAGAATTTACATGACCTAATATTGAATAAACCATAGGAAAAGAAAGGATTCCAATATTTTTAGTTCAACTTCACAAAGTATCATATCTCATTAGCATCCAGAGATACCTATTATAACTAAAGTCACAAAAAATCTTGAACTTTATATGCTACATATAGGTTGTATCAAAAAGGAAATTAGACATTCCCAATATATCACAGGGCCTGCATTGTCCATATAACCCATCACCACAACTACTCAGAACCCAGTCTCATGTTACCTCATTGAGATCATAATAGGGGATCCACAACTCACTATAGAGTGTATATTATTCGTAGGGGTACTAGATCCTAATATAGGAAAGACTTATAACATACTCTATATGAAAAAACAAACCTCTATGTGTAAAAGAACCCCACCATATCTTAAAAGTGAATATCAACCCCAACTATAGTATATAGGACATGTAATATGTTAGGACCAATGGGGTACTACCACCATGACAAAATAAAGAAATCACACCTAGAGGATTGAAGTTAAAAATCAAAAAATCCAACAGGGAGTACCTATATCACAATACTTATAGGGGACCCACACACCATCTGAAAAGCATCTACATGGGTTATTCAACTCATTCCAACACTGTATTAATCAGCAACACACCAAAATAATCTTTATAAAGATAATGAACATAACATATCATAGATATTATGGAAATGTCCTCATATATTTAAGAAACATGAACAATCACATTCTACATTGAATGTTTCTCAAAATGGTCAACTAAAGTGTCATGTTATGAAAACTAGGTGAGAAGATATGAAAAATTCCATAGAATGTATAATACATAACATTCACTTCTAGATTAGATGGAATGTATCTCTGATCCTTCACTAGGTGAGTTCATAAATTTTCAAGAATGTATAGAGTCAACCTACATGGTGTGTTTGATAATGTAGATATTATTTTGGAATTCCTGATCCATTTGGGCATGTATCACTAGTGCACATCGAGTCTCATGCCTGGATACATGACATGTACTTTGAATACATTATGTATGGAACACATGGGATGGTTGGTGTTTACTTAGGTATATTTGGATACTCATGGTTCTAGACTACATAAAATTTGACATTGAGTCACACAATGTGTAATCTTTATAGTTTGAAAAAACCACATCCATCAAGGGTTGTTGCATATATGATGTTTCACAATTATAAAAACTATATATATCCATGTGTGTAACTTCTATATCTATAGGTATCTTAGAGCCACATTAAAATTATATTCATGGATATAGATGAACTATATCCATGGTTACTATGCACAGAATTATGTTAATGCATAATTTTTTTGCATGGGGAGGTAGTGGTAAGATCCTATACCCAAATACATACGTTTTCCATGGATATATCCCTTTAAACCAGAACCCTATAGCCATAATACATGAGTACCATGGATATATTACCTTAAAAATGACCCCAATAACTAGAGTACAATTAGACTATGTCTATATGTCATTGCACTGATCTCCTATAGCCATGCACATTTTGGATTGTGGCTATAGGTCCTTGAAATCAACCACTACCCTTGGTACTACTAGACCATGGCTATAATCACTTGAAAATGACCTCTATAGACACAATAGACCATGGCTATAGGTCCTCTCACTTGAACCCTATAGCCATGATCCTACATGAAGATTTCCATATGTAATTTTAAAAAATTTATTATTAAAATTTATTTAATAATTATTATATAATATTTTGTTGGGATATATATACATACATGAATATTTTATTTGTGAAATACTAAAAAAACTAATTTAGAGGAGTGGTAACATATTTGAATGTTAATGTTGGGTATATGTGATCAAATCCTACAAGCTATGATTTTTTGGAACTTTATTTCCTCAGGAAGAGGCTTTCGGATATTGTTTTGGGAAATATAAATGGAAATTCCACATTTGGGTATAACTATACACTAGAATAATTATTTTACCAGGGATATAGTTTACAAATATTGTATTTTCAATGTAAAAGTGGCAATATCCATAGTTTTTTCCCATGGCTATAGCCAAAATGATTTAGTCATATTGTTTATCATGAGAAACACTATGCCCAAGGATAATTACTATATGCATGGGTATTTGGGATAAATACACAAAATAAACCATAGATATTTCTTATTTTTCCTACTTTTGTGTGAATTGGAAGACTAAATGATGTATAGTTAGTAATTTTGAACTAGGTTTATATTCCTCACTAGAATCATTTCAATCTTTATCCACCACGATTTCTACAAATATCACAAACCTAAAAGGCCACCAATACATATCTCAAACCTATATTCAATTTTTGTTGGGTAAAAACCATTTTTAATCACCTTCATACCACACTATATTTTCATTTTCAGTCATTGATAGCTCTCATCTATCATCTATTGAAGTCACATCCAACACCAACCATAAATCTATTATGCACAGGCTATCTTACCTTTATACCCACCCCAAACTCCTCTATCCCATAATTGAGTAACACAATGAAGAATAAACAAAATTTGAGAAGAACAAAGAATGAAGAATCAAAGAATTGTGGTCAATAGTATGGTTTAGACACCAATACCAAGATCCCATTTTTTTCTCATCCATGAATATAAGAAGATGTACATTAAAAGTATTCTTAGAATTATCTATTCCATTGTTTGGTATCATAGATCATCATTAACCATAAGGTAATCATAATTCCTTAAAATTATAATGATAATAATAATAATAATATAATTCTTAAAATTATAATTTATTTTTTAAATTAAAGATAAATACCATAGGAAAAATCAAACAGTTCAAAAAATAAAACTAAATTTCATTCAATTGTGTAATTTAATAGATATTTCTAAGACACATAATTTAAATGATCAATCAAAATTATAGCATAATATTGAATTGTAATACACTCTTTAATGAAAAATAATTATTAAACATAAACTATTTTAACACTAAGAAATCTATTAGTGAAATCGATCAAAAAAATTATTATCAAAATAATAATTGGATGAAATTTAATTCTGCATGAATTATTTTATATTAGAGGTCAATTATTTATCTAATAATAAATAATACAACCATTACTTACAAAATTAACCCTTTTAATATAAATTAATATTTACCAAATATTCAATATGATATTATTTTATTCATTTTCCATGTTGAATTTGAGAAGAACCTAGAAGATTTGACCATAACAAAAAGGGTTGGACACAAGAATAATGAAGAAAATTAAAATAATATTACGTGCTTCTTCATTGACATAAATACCAATGCTTCACCATTCACTAATTCAATTTTACCTGAACATCACCTCAATGTGAATTATTTATCAAATCCATAATGAATAAAATACCCTTCTCAAGTATGTAGTGTTCTATAATTTGTGAATATTGACCAACCTAGAGCAAAATATAAATTTTGATTTTATAGGGTGATAATAGTTTAATATATAGTTTTATTAAAATACAATATAATTAATTTTCCTTGACTCAAAACCTAGGCATAATTCTTATACTTTTCCTAGGGAAAACACCCCATCTTGGACACAATAATGATGTCATAATTTCTATCAAAGCTTATTTTTAAAAGATACTATAATTATTTCTCATGAGATAAATTTTATTAATTTAGTAAATATTAAATTTAACATAAATTTAAACTATATTAGAGCTTCAAAAAAATTCATCCCAAGTGTAAAATTATTATTTTGACTTCAATTGAACCATTAGAAACTTTTTACAAGTCTTACATATATTGTAAATTTATTATTTTACCATCTTTAAAGGACCCAAAATTCAAAAATAAAAATTAAATTAAGTCCCACTTATGAAAAATAAAATATAATATACTCATGGTGCATAATAGGATAGACCAAGACATGGTATAAACCACCATAACTTGGTAGTTAATTTAGTTATCAAATCCACCAACCCCTTACGAGAAAAAAATCCTTATAGACTTAGTGAACCCTACCCAAATTTTACATCATATGTAAAAATTTATGAAAGTATAACGAAAATATCTTTTAGATATATTTAAAATACAAATTTTTAAAATATATTCTACATTTTTACTGTTTTCAACATCTTATATAGAGAACCCTGAAAATATATCTGATGCTACCTTTAGATATTCTTTTAATAATTTTTTGGGGTAGCTCTTAATATTTAATAAACCCAATCCTCATTGAAAAAAAAAACAGTGTGACCCCATTGGCCTTTTTAGAATTGGAAAAAATTATGAATACCAAAATACATAAATGTAATAAAATAATGTTAAATAGAAAATATCAAATCTACTAAATATATAAATGGTTTTATAATGATCTCTATCAAACACCTGCATATCCATACATGTGTCCAAAAACGATATCATATAAATGTATTCATAATTATAAAATAACTTTATATAAGAAATAATGTTTAAATAAGACATAGAATATTTTAGTCTCATATAGGATGTTCATATGTCCTTAATTATATAATTATAGACTTACCAGGTTGATGAATACACCATATGTCATTTATCTTTGCAGATAAAAACATAAAATTCCCCTCATATAGGTAGACAAGTACATTACATTAACCTTATCCAAATTGTTTTGTAAATTTACTTAGTATATCTCAATAAAGGGATAAAATTTCATACTAGTCATATGGTTAGAAAAATCACATCTTTATTAAGCCTCAAATGGTGGTTTGGTCAACAATATATCCAACTACAGTCAAATTAGCTAAGTTGCATGGATTTCATAATAATAATATTAATGTATAAAGTTTCTTGTGCTAAGAATACTTTTATACCCATGTATATGATTTAAATTCGAAACATGAACCCAATTTATACCAAGATCAGAGTGTTTAACTCTCATTTAGATATACTTAATAAGCCATCCAATACATAAGACTTATTTTCTGCCACATGATCATATTTCATATCTCTATATGAAATATTACCCATATTGACCTCAATATTTAGACATAACCTATAATATTCTATGAGGAACATCCATTATGGAAAACTCAAATTTATACTTTGAGAGGTTAATTATCACAAAACATCATGAAATATACATCCAGATAGTGTGAATAAATGATAAAGTGGATAATGGATTTTTAAAAACATCATACATTTTTATATTCATAAATGATTTATTAATAGTAATAAAACCAAAATAAAATCACCTTTATAATCATATAATATATGATTTTACATTAAAGTGTCCTTATTTTCTCTACACATTCTAGTTTTTGTTAAACTCATTACATCTCATCATAATTCATACCATATCTTGTTGATACCATCTGAAAAAACCTTCCACAAAACTCTTCTAGTGAGTAACATCATTTATGAAATTTATTTTGAATAATGGTTAGAATTTGTAATCATATTCCTAATGATGAAATATTTGAACATAGGTTTCAAACATATTTACTTTACATTATCTAATTTTATGATGTTAATAACTGTTTGTTTTACTTATAACACATTCTAAATTCACCATCAACATTATACTTGGAACATTTCCTTAATAATTTTCTTTAGGATCATTTTTGGTATCAAAATGTTACTATTTACATTTTTTTCTCTTTACCAACACATCTTAAATCCTTTTTGTATATAAATTTACATTCACTTTATTATGGTATCAAAATGTAGATGTTTACATTTATCAATACTAATATACCCTAAACTAGTTTTGGATATTTAATGATATTCACTTTGAAATTAATCAGTTTAATCATTTACTTATTACGCTTTGAACTTCTCAAAGTCCAAACATGATCCCACTAACCTCTTAGAAACTATATTCTCTTCATAATGTCATTACCAGATACATAAGATTCTACATGATAGAAAATAACATGTATTTCGTTTATGGTTATATTTAACAAATTATACATTGTATCCATATAATATAGGTTATTCTATATGTTTAAAGTATTATTTTAAAAATAATACTATATTTTTTTAAAATATGCCACTAATGGGTGGTGGAATGTTGATTCCTCATATATTAATAGATATCTTGGATAAACTCTTTTATTGTGGTTAATACTCATTTTATCCTTATCTACTTTTAAAATTATGTAATATAATTTACTGAATCATAAACCATGTGTATCGAAAAAATTATCTATTATTTTTTAGAAAAACAGTTTTTTTATAGTCAACTTCACTTTTCATATAAGGGAAATAAAATGAAAATGCAGTTTCTTTATTTAGATTCATCTATGATTAAAATATTACTTTATATTCCAATCTATGATTTGGGAAACCTTTTATTCATTAATTGAATGAAAACTATGATCTTAATAAATTATTACTTTGATATTAAACACCTTTTTATTTACATATTTTATAAATTATAAATTTAGTATTGCATACCCTTCAAAACAAGGAATTAATTATTATAACATATATACCTGACATGGAATTTTCATGGATTTTCTCAAAACCCTTAAGGTATCATATATAATTCAATCATATAAAAACATTTTCCTTCCTTATTGAAATATCCTTTAGGATTTACTAATTGTGACTAAATACATGATGAAATATTATTAGTCTTTCTAACAAACTTTTCTTATTTTGGTATGAAATTATACCCACTTATGTCATGAACACAACACTAGAACCTAGAAATCACCTACCATGATCATTTATAATGAATATTATAATGATATACTATTAAAATTTATTGAATTCATTCATATTATTATAATCATCCAAATATTAATTCTATATTGAAATCCATAGCCAGATCATCCCTTAATGGAAAACTTTCATTTCTAGAAGTCATTGGCATACTTAATCATGTCGAGTATATTAGTGGTGACTAAAAGTTAATTTAGTCTTATAGAATATAATTCATTTAAAACCATATTGGAATAATTTAATGGATGTTATATTAATCTAGATCTAGTTATCGAATAAATTCAATTTTTCATTACTTAGGAAGGTATTACTCTAACATATAGATTTTTTTGTTTCCAGATTAACAATGATTATTACAGTTATGTGACACTCCAAGAAGCCGATCTCAAAGAGAATTTGTATGTGGATGATTCTACATTATCTTTAATAGAAATTTAATATGATGATTACTATGTGTTAAATTCATTTAATACAGACTTTTATTAAATGTGATCCCTATAAAATGACAATATTTTTTAATCCATATTATTCATTAGCTTTTCATTTTCCATATTTTATCATGACTAATCCAAGATAATCTCAAAACAAAATCCACTACTGTATCTGGTATATAATCATCTCAATCACATCACCTATGAATATTGGACAATAAATTGGATAACTCTTTATCATAATTAATTATTTGGATTTACTCGACTATATTCCTATGGTATCTAGATAATTGAGGTTTATAATCTAAATGTAACCCAAATAATAGGACAAAAATAAGGCACCTAATAATCAGGGTTAACTAATTAATTGATTCCCTAAAAAAAGGTAATCCATGTGACAAAAATATTTAGGGTCACCCATATTGAATAATCAAGGTCTGGACACGTATTTTATTTGGAAGTAATCCTGCAGTCATTTTTTAAATGGGAGTTCATCTCACCATATTATCACATATATTTAATTTATGTGATTTCATAATTCCAATAATTTTGTATTGAATCCATATTCCTTCCACAAAATCAATATGTTCACAACATATTGATGTCTAACTCTTTACAAAACTCATAGATTACATTACTAAACCAAATTAATTTTACAAATATATATCCAAATTTATCCCCAGAATAAGGTATATAAAAAAATTAATATAAAGTCCACAAATCAAATGAAATCCATAATCATCATGAGGGTAAGTATTGATCGACGGGTAATAAACCCCTATTTATACAAAAGGAATAAACTGATAGAATAGTGTGTATTTTAACTGAAAGTATGTATACCAATGGTTATTTAGTCACAAGAGACTTTAATTCCATCATAATTCTAATACCTAATATGAATAAACTATAATTAATTTTTTTATTCAATATCACAACCTAATACAATCCAAATTCAAGGCTGGAGAATACAATATATTATCTTAACTTTCATGTAACTCATTAAATAAATTTTAGATAATTTAAAGAATATGTTTAACGCATTTTAAATAAATAATACAGTATAATTAACATTGTAAAATTTGTGTTCATGAATAAAAAATCATGTCATAAAAATAAATAAGGGAAAAACTAATTAATTTATACATGATATAAAAATTTATAAACAATTCATAAATAAATTATAAACTCATTATATTGCTTGTTTGGATGAACTAGGAGAATTTTTTTTAAAAAATATGAGTTTTTCATGTTATCATTTAGATGGTTTTTATATGAACTCTTTTTTATTATAAATTAATATATATATATATTTATATGAAAAATTTCATTATCAAATAATAAGCATGTGATATTTAACGTAAAAAATTTACATAATTTAAGCATAAAATATATAATTTTTTTAAAACCAATGATCAAATCATCCAAAATAACTTTATTATTGGTTTAAATAATTTCCAAATAAGGCGTTAATATAAACATTTTCTAGTTACATTTATGAAAAAATAATAATTAAATATAAATATTTATATATATTACATTATTTTAAAATTTATAATAACTTTTTAAATTATGTACTATACAAATCCACTTTAAATGTATATGACATATACTAAAATGTTTCTTATTAAGTTTAAATTCCTCTACAATTTTGGTGTGGGCCTAAAGCAAAGAAAAAGTTTCAAAAGTTTGAAAAACTATTTTCCAATAAAATTTTCTTGAAATGGAATGCTCTATAATGTGATTCATACCATTTTGGTCCTCTAAACATTCCATGATCCATGGACATTTTGGTAGTAATTTTGGGTTGAACATACCATTTTGGTTTGGTATTTGGCGTAGTGATTCTCCAAGTGACAATCCTTTCTTTGAGATACACCACGACCATTTTAGAATGATTTTTTAGGTGGAAATGGTATTTTAATGGGATATGATTTTTTGAATGATTTTTTTAGGAAATAAATTTCATAGATTCATGGAGTTTTATGATGGAATTCATATGTCAAAAATGGCTTTGAACTATTCCATGGACAGTTCTTATGGTGGAGGTCACCATTCCATAGTGACCGCTAGTCCAAAACAAAGAGAATAGTCCTAAAATACACAATTTATTGTTTTTTAAATGATTATTTAAATAAATATTCTTTATCAACTATTCTATGGTTTCTAGGATTTCAAGAAAAAAAATTCTATTTTCTAATATTTCTGTACCATGGTCTAACATCAGTGACAATAAAAATGACTATATGGGTTTCTAGTTTCCTTCACACATTGATAATTTAATCCCAATATCATGAAGTAGGATATAATAGTAGTGGGAGGTTTTAGAGGAATGAATATCATCCTATACAAAATTTAATAATAAAAAAATAAAAACCAAAATATATAGGATCTCCCACACATATTTACTTGAATAAATAATTAAGAGAAAAAATTCCACCATTTACCTTGACATCTAGTCCATCCAAGCATAAAAAATATGTTGATCAAGATCATCAAGGAAAAACCGAATTCTTCCTCCCTCATAGGGTATTAATGAATCATAGTAATCTATCAAAACTCTAGAAAAATATACCCCCTTAACATAGTCTACTATAATCTTGTTCAAAATTAGGGGAGGAACAAGAGGTAAATAATTTCATCCTTGATAAATCATACGTTTCACACCATTGTGTAAGGATAAAGTCATTTTATAGAGATATTAAAGAGTATCAAATTATTACCCATACTTATGCTATATTTCACAAAAATTATATGATGAATACAATTTTAAAACATTTAACTTAAACATCATAATATATATTTAACATTTAAGTATTATTTTTGTGCATTAAACATCATAATAATCATCATAAAATGACTAATAAATAAATGTGATGGCTAAATAAGATGAATAATGTTGATTCCAATACATTATCTAATGACACAACAATACTAAGTAAGAACCTCCATGACATAGTGTGTCAGGTTATGCCATAGTGCATTCAAGGATAGACATCTATGTGGGATAAACCACCATTCCATTATGGAAACATTAGTGTAAAAATTAATTAAATAAAACAAACTTGTTTATAAACACCTACAGAGAACCTATACAATGAATACATATATCAAAATCCTTATCATGTAACAAAAATTAAACCTCAATCCTCTCAAGACTATGAATAAATGGAATATTTAAAAATCTTATAACTCCCAACATCCAGACCTCACACATAATTCTTGTGATCTGGAAACAAAAAAATTAAAAGAAATGAAAATTACCTTTGAAATCTTATAAAATATTATAAAATAATAAACATTGTGAAAAATGGTCTAAAATATATAATACTATGAAACTATATTTATAAGAAATGATAAAATGATATAGTTTTTATAGTTTATAATCCATTAGGATCCATTTTCAGAAATATTTCAATTTGATAAATTATAAAAAACCCTAGGATGGTTTTTCCAAAATAATTCATGATTCAATGAATGTTTTATAATTTCTAACTATAACAGCCTATGATACGATCTGCTGGATCCTATGCTAAAATCATGAACATTACATTTCCATCCATGATGTAGATTATTTAGACCCAATTTTTGTAATCAAAACCTTACAACATTAAAAGGAAATATTAAATCACTTAAAACTAAGAGGAATTTTTTGGTTTAAATTTCCAAAGAGTTAAGAAAAAATTCTATATAAACAATTCACATGACTTTAAGTGAGTATTACTCCCACTTAACCCAGATTTTATTTTTCAAATTAATACATCATCATCGTCATCCATATAAAACCCCTTATAGACATAAATAGTTCAACTTAATTCTTTAAAATCAAGGAAAAATAAAATATAATAAGGGTGAACTCAAATGATCAGTAAAAGGAAACATGATTATTAATAATTTAATGTCATCAATGAGCATAATAAGTTCATAAGGGTATGAATTAATAATCAAAGTGCATGAGAGAAACAAAAAATAACCCATACTATTCAACAATTGGATCATAAAATAAGAAAACATAGAAAATTAAAGAGTCATTTGAATTAATAATCATGAGCCACGTGATATCATTCTCAATCATGAGAATCATTATAAACCCATAACAATAATTTAAAACTCTTTTAAGTAACTTAGATAATCATATTAATAAACCATTTAAAAAACATTTTAATTGGAATAATCATATAACATACTTCCAATATAATAATTACCCAATGCATTAGAGTGCTATCTTGGCACACACATCATTTATATTATTATGGACATACATGGTGCTATCTGAGACACCCCATGTTAAGTGGTAACAGGATTACTCGCCACTATCTAGGACACCCCAAGTTAATATGTAATGGGTTTACCCATAACTATCTGGGACACCCCATGTTAAGATATAACATTCTTAATTGGATCTATCTAGGCCACCCCATTTATAAGCTATCATGGTCAAACCTGAGGCTATTTACACCACCCCATTTTTCATGTATAAATTCCAAGAACCATAATATAAAAAATTACATAGTAATTTCACTTAATAATAAAAATCATTACAATAATTATTATTCTTTTATAACATGAATAAACCAGGGAAAATAAATGGGTTTAATTTCAATTTCATTAAAACTTGATTAAGACATGGAGAATAAATTAGTTCCATAATAATCTCTTTGAAACATGATTGACCAGTAGAATATAAATGAGTTTCATAAAAATATCATTGATATAATATCATTCCATTCAGAGAAAGAACGAGTATGGTATCAGTAAAAAATATCCCTATTTCAGTATATGTAACAACAAGGGTTTTTGAAATTATTGAATGGAAATACCATTAAAATATCATTAAATAAATTTTGAAGAAAATTACAGTTTCATTTTGAAGATCAGTTTTTAAAATATAAAACATTTTGAAAATAATTTTTTAGAAATAACCTTTAAATATTATAAAGTAAACTTTTAATAATATTTTTAAAAATTACTTGAGGAAAATAACCTTTTTTATTTTATATAAACTTTTTTAAACATTTTGGAAATCATTTCTAGAAAACATGGTTTTGTAAGAAAAAGAGATTTCGAATGAATAATGTTTTTTAATAAAACCATTATTTTGATCACTTGATTACATAAAAAGATGGAAATCAAGGGAAAAAATTTATTGTCATGACATAAATAGATGATAATGAAATTTATTAGAATTATTTACAGGTAGATCATAAGGTTTCAATATTAGAGACTTTATCACAAACAATCTTGATAAATGATGATAATGTAACAAAAGACTCTTACCACATTTATAACATTGAATCGTAACCCCCATGAAAGAATAAAGTTAACTTAAAATTATAATATAATGAAATTAATTAAATTAATGATATAAAATTTCAATGGATCACTATATATTCCTTATAAAAGAAGATAGGTGTATAACATAACATATGCCTCAAAGAAGACAAATTATAAAAAATATACCTAGTAGATTTATTAAATTTGAAACCATAAATCACGCGAAATATGGATAATAAAATGGCTATGTAAAAAGAAATAAATTTAATTATATGAAGCATAAATTAAATTCATGGATATTATATACAACACACAACAAAAATAAGTGGTGAATATGATATATATCTCATACAAATAAAAGTGAGATGATAAAAAAATATTCCTCATTCCTCCTTTTGGTTTAATGGGTTTTAACTTCCTTTATAGTGGTTTTAAACATATTATTAATGTTGGTTGGAGTGGAAACTCAAGAGGGTGGTGAATTGAGTTCCAATTAAAAATTTCTGTTAAAAATATTTCTACTAAAATACCCCAAAATAAATAACAAGCTAAAATGTAGTAAATTTGTAATACAGTAAAGGGTCAGTTAGGTTCTCCAGAGATTGATTAGTTCTCAGTTAATCTAATATAAAGATTATATTACCTTTTGAAACTAACCTAATTATTTACAATAAATACAAACACTTGCTAGTTTAACTATCGTAGTTACTTTAAAATAGATTTGAATTTAAAGTACATAGAAGTAGAATATTCAATATAGTTTAAAAAAAATAAGCACATAAGTTTTAACCAAGAGGTTCAGTCTCAAGACGAGACTTAGTTCTCTCAAATAGTTTATATAAAATTTGATCCACACCCTGGATCGGGGTTTACAACAGTACACAGACTGTCCAGGTACTAAGACCTCAACCACAGTTCTTCCAGGGAAAAACAAAAACAATAGCACATAGGCTATCCAGGTCACACTTGACCTCTACCACTATCCATAGTGGGATATAAAAGTGTAAGGGAAATATTGAGCAAGGATTTAGAAATCCACCAGTTCAGCATAGGAGACAGAGTGTATTTAAAATACAGAGCAAACACTACTCAAAATGTAAATAAATGAAACATAGTAGATCTAAATAGACAAGAATGATTTTAGAATGCTCTTTGTGTTTTGAGTGGAACTCTAGACTCCCTGGATTGATGCAAATAGATCTTTGAGTCCCTCTCTGGTTTTTGTCAAGAAAAACAGAGTGTCGTTTTTTGTATTTGACTTCCAGTGTAGGTGTTAATCTCGAGTAAGAGAGTATTCTTTGTAACACTTGACCTTCTTATTTGAAACTTCTGCTTGATGTGTATGATTGTACATTGAGTTCTTCTCGTGTTCTTCTTTTTGAATTTCACTTCAGGTGTCACACACTTGCATGTATATTCCTCTCTCTTTATTTATTAGCTTGATCTTCATTTTATACCTTGATCTCTGACAATGGGAATGATTACCTTTTTATAGGTACGAGGTATGATTCCATAACATGCCAAAAACCCTCATTAATTAATAGTAGTTTCATTAGAAACATCAAATATGACTGTTTCTAAATAAACTAATAGAAATAGAGTTTAGAGAAACTGTGACTGGTTTCCATCGGTAGCTCCTAGTATCAGTGAGCTTATAGTGGTGGACTTGAGTCAGTAGGTTTGTATCGGTAGCTGTTACTTTATAACAGTAGCTTGATTGAATCGGTATCTCCTTCTATCGGTAGGTCCTTCTATCAGTAGCTCCTTCTATCATTAGCTCCATCTATCGGTAGATCCTTTGTACTGGTGGTATTCTTGTATCGGTAGACTTTGTAGTGGTAGCCGTCTGTTTGTATCAGCAGACTTGTATTGGTAGCTGTCTATTGGTGTCTTTCTATATCGGTGGACTTTGTTTGTCTATATCGGTGGACTTAATATCAATAGTTATCTATCTTTCTATTTGTATCGGTAGCTTGTATCGGTAACTATGTATATAATAGTGGACTTAATCTATCAGTAGGTCTGTATCAGTCGACTTGTGTATACCGGTAGACTTTATCTCTCGGTAACTCAGGTGTAACGGTGACTATCTGCATACCAGTGACCTTATCTGTATCGGTAGACTTTTGTACCGGTGTACTTAGCCTTATCGGTAGCTATTGTGCATACTGGTGGACTTATGCATACCAGTGGGCTTACTCTATCAATAGTTTTTCTATACAAAACATATCCAAATTGAGTTAGAATTATTTCAAAGCATGTATAAACATAGATAACCATTGATTAACATATTCCAATGATTATTTTGATTTTTTTGTCAACATAATTTAACATATAGATAAACATTATTAGGGATTATCAAAGCATATTAAAGCATAATTGGGATTATCAAAACATATTAAAGCATAATTGGGATTATCAAAATAGGTGAGGTCAACAATCTCCACCTTTTTGATAAAAAAATATTATGATATTATAATCCAAAAATAATCAGTACGGTACTAGAGGATATAGTATTAAATGCAATTGTATCAGAGGTAACAAATGTACTATAATTATAGAACAAACGTAGCATAGGTAAAATAGAATGGTTCTTCATATCATAGTTCTCCCCATTTGTATTATTTATACCTTTTTATATTATTTCTCCCTCTTTATATTATTTCTCCCCCTTTGGGATTAGAAAAAAGAGGGAAAGAAAGGATGAGAAAAGTAACAGAAAGTAAGAGAGAATGAAAGCATTTAAATATTACTTGAGAGAAAAAAACATAAAAATACAGAATTGAACCAAAAATAATACTGGTGATTCCAATCAAAGGTCCTAACCACTAATCAATCCACCTACTGAATGTCCATTTTGGATTTGGCATTGGGTTTTGAGGTAGACTCAGGCTGGGTAGCTTCAGTAGAAGTATTGAGAATTCTAGAAAGCACTACTTGAGGTTGAGCAACAGAGACAGTTCCTGACCTGTAGTGGGTACTCCTCGGAGTAATCAATGGTGTTAAGTTTCAAATAGATTGATCTGGTGTCATCTGAGGAATGGAGGCAGACTAAGTAGAGGAAGGAAGAGCTGGAGGTCAAATGATTGGAGTTCTGTGCACATGCAAAAATGGAAGCAACAGATTCCTAAAGTCTATTATGATCCATCCTCCTCTTTCCATAGCATAAATGATGTCATCCTTGTTCTCCATAAATTTATCTAGATCTGGTGTCAACTCCCTCAGCTTGCTTACTTGTTCTCTGAATCCTTGAGTGACTGGGGGTAGTTTCAGGTTTTCTAACAGAAGCTTGAAATGATTGTTCAACTGATGCTTAGTGTAAATCCTATGAAAATGGAAATCCTATTGGTCTTTGACCTATTTTTGAGAATCAGTGTCCTCTCACATAAAATTATGAACAATTTTCCCTATATCCAAAGTGGTAGTTACCACTTGGGTCAAAGCAGCAGAGTCTATAGATCCACTAGTAGAAGACTATCCAATTTCATCTTTTATCACAGCTCGAACCTAATCAATATCCAAATAAGTCCTTGTAGTACTCAGAGGTCCAATAGTAAAGAAAAATATTTCTTTAAAGGATTTAGTCGGCCCACTTATGATATTTTTCACAAGAGAGTCCTGGGTGCTGACATGTTGTTCTATGGAAGTCTTATATTCCTTGAAAACTGATACCATTGGACCAACTACATTTTTCAAAAAATCCATGTCTTTGTCTACTTGAGATTTAGAGTTCATATAGGATTATAGAGAGACAATTGACTTGTCTAGAGATTCTAAATCCTCTGCCATGCTTGAAATTTGATTCTGGAAGGTCTTGACTTCATGCGTCATCTCTTCCATAGTGGTTGACACAATACATCCAAGGGAGAGTTCAAATGATATTTCCATTTTACTCGGTTCTTCAATAAAATAGCTCTTTAAATCTTCAACAGATATAGTCCAAGTATCCTTCAACTCAACCTTTAAAGATTCAAGATCAGCGTTAATAACCAGATTTTTAGGCACAATTGCAGGTGCTCTTTCAGACACAATTCTAGCCACATAGTCATTCATAACAGATTGAATGGATGATATCTATGAGGTTTCCATTATTCTCATCTCTTCCACAAATGAGGCCTTAAAATTAGACTTCAACTGGTCCAAATCAGTTTTTCTTACCACATCCTTAGGTAAAAACTCAGAAAGAAGATTATAGTTAACTTGAAGTCTATTGATGGGTGTCTCATCTTATGAATCGGGATAGTTCAACCCACAAACTACAAAACCTGGGTCTTCAGCCCAGTCTTCAATCTCATGAGAAACCGAAACAGTGCCATTTCTGGTAGAATTCTCCCCCTCAATCTATGTATTCTCCTATATAAGTACAGCAACAACACCCTCAGCAGCTTGGTCTTCCTCAGAATAATTCTCCACAACCATTTCCAACTCAACAATAGGAGGATCCTCAAGAATAGGTGCAGGTATGTCAACTTCAACAAGAACACCCTCTTTAGGCACAACAGTACTTCCAATAAATGGACTCAAACTCAAGGTATTCTTATCTGAGTTATCAGAAACATGTTCTCCACTTTCATGGATTTCTTCCTCATTATCTAGAACAGACTAGTCTTCCTCATCAATAGGGGTTTCTTCATTGCTTACTCCCAACATTGTTTCCTTTATAGAAGATAAAACTTCAACAAGAGGACTTGGAGGCAAGTTTGGATCCCTTCCATCCGCTACAGAGGTATCCTCCTCTTCAGTATCATCACTATAATGAGGTTCCTCTTCATCTGGTCCTAGTCCTGGATCCCTCACATCCTTAGGCCTAGAAGGATGATCCACAGGATTAAACTTATCATACAGCTTCCACTCATCATTGACCCATTATCTTTTCCACAGATTCCAATTGATCTTCATGTATATACAAATAGTGCTTGTGATGCAAAAATTTTTCCTTACCACCACTATCTCATCATAAGACTCAGCTACTCCCTTCACTTTCATCATAACCGAAATTAGCTTTGCAAAGAATAGAGCATTAGTTTTTGAATTTGGAATTGTCACAACTTCAATTTGAATCATCAGAAACTACCCAAATTTACCTTGAAACCATGCCTTAGCAAATGAAAAAATAAATATCATGGTATTTCATATTTGCAAAGTCCCCTCTGGTTGGACTTAGCACGTGTTGGATGAACATTAATAGTAATCTATTTACTCCATCCATATCTACAGCAAATACTTTTCTAGGTGTTCCATATCTTGTTAATTCTTCCAAATCAGCTTCATATTCAAAGATGTTACTAGTAGGAGGTACTGATTTCGAGAAATACCCAAACTCTTATTCATGTGGAACTCTCAGGAACTCAGCCCACTCAATAGAAGAAAATGATATTGTCTTTCCAATCACTACTAATAACTTTTTGTTCTCAACTTCTAATTTCTCAAAGCGAACAAACTCATAGAATTATTTTACCATCTTCGGATAATAAGGACCACTGTTATTCGAGAAGCATTCTACCCATTTCTAATCTTCCAGCACTTCTAGAACTATAGACTTATTGGTCATCAACCATTGCATTCATAGCTCTTTCTCAACTACTATTTCCCTTTGGAAGAGGTGTAGATATGAAGGTTTCTTCACTTCACTGCCACTAATAGACTCTCCTTTGAGTCTCTTGGCATTTGTCTCATCATCCTTTTCACTGACTAATGGCCTCTTCACTCTTTCCATTATGTGAATTGCAAGGCTTAGGGTTCAAGAGAAACAAATTTTTGGAAGCTAAGGCTTGAAGGTAAAGGGTTTGAGATGGATTTAGAGAGGTAAATACTTATGTTTTATCATTTATGAATCACAAAATAAATAAATAAAGCCTAATAAGTATAGTACAGACGATACAAATTCCAGCATCTAAATATTTGAAGTTTAAAAATAGCGAAAACTAACGGTAATACATACCGATGAGGATTCATAATGGTGAGGTATTTTTATCAGTGAGGTCTACTAACCGTGAGGTATATCGATGAGGTTCACTAACAGTGAGGTATATCGGTGATGATTACTAACAGTGAGGTATATTGGTGAGGTTCAGTAACATTGAGGTATTGACTAACAGTGAGGATTGGCTAACGGTGAGGTTTGGCTAGTGGTGAGGTTTGGCTAATGGTGAGGTTTGGCTAATGGTGAGGTTTTTCTTCTACAAATTTTATCATTCCTAACTCATGCCTAATGTAATTTAACCTATCCGAACTTAAGGGCTTAGTGAAAATGTCAGCTAATTGATTTCTAATACCTATAAATTCAACAGTAATATCACCCTTTTGGTAATGGTCTCTCAAAAAATGGTGCCTTACATCAATATTCTTAGTCCTAGAGTAAGACACAAGATTCTTAGAAATATTGATCGCACTAGTGTTATCACAGTTTATAGATACATGTCTAAACTAATATTCGTAGTCTAATAACGTATGTTTCATCCAAAAAATTTGTGCATAGCAACAACCAGTAGCAATATATTCTACTTCAATATTAGACAATACAACAAAATTCTGCTTTTTACTACACCATGATACTAAGGAATTACCTAGAATATGACATGTTCCAGAAGTGCTCTTTCTATCTAACTTGAAACCAGCAAAGTCAGCATCTGAATAGTTTTTTAAATCGAATGATTATCCTTTTGGATAAAATAATCCTAAGTTAGTAGTATTTTTAAAATATTTGAAAAAACTTTTACTAGCAAGAAAGTGTGACTCTTTTGTATTATCTTGAAATCTATGACACATACGCACACTAAACATAATATCTAGTCGACTAGAAGTAAGGTAGAGTGGAATCCCTATCATACCTATGTAGTTGGTTTGATCCACTGGTTTTCCAGTTTCATCACCATCCAACTTACAACTATTACTCATAGGTGTATCACTTTCCTTAATACTATCCAAACCAAAATGTTTTGAAATATCCTTTGTATATTTATTTTGATTTATGACAATACCATTTTCATGTTGAAAAACCTGAAATCCAAGATAATATTTAAGTTCTCCCATTAAAATCATTTCAAATTCATTTTGCATACTCTTTGAAAAATCAATACACAAAGCATTTTTAGAAGATCCAAAAATAATATCATTAACATATATTTTTACTATAAAAACATATTTGAAAATTCTTTTAATAAAGATATTTGGATCATAAATCCCTTTAAAAAAACCTTTTGAAATAAGAAACTTACTTAGTCTATCATACCAAGCTCGTGGAGCTCGTTTTAAACCATATAAAGCTTTAAAAAGATTAAAAACTCAATTTGGAAAATGAGGATTAGTAAATTCAGGTGGTTGTTTAACAAAAACATCTTCAATTATAAAATCATTTAGAAAATCACTTTTAACATCCATTTGATATAACTTGAAATTCAAATGAGTAACATAGGAAAGTAGAATCCTAATAGCTTCTAATCTAGCTACAGGTGAAAAGTTTTCCTCACAGTCTGTTATTTCCTCTTGACTATACCTGTAACACCCAAGGTAAATAAAGAATATGATATTTTCACATTTATCCATATTTGTGAATAAAATATTAATATAACTTTAAAGGGGATTCTATGCTCGATGGCGTACCCAATACGCAACAACGAGTTTCTTGGGAATCTTACGTTGCACTCTAATAATAAAATAATATTATTTTAAATTGTAGTTAACACCTAGCCGTTGTAATGGTGGGAATGAACAGAAATAACTATAAATGATTATATATGTTTTTCAAATATTTTTACTTTTTACAATAAATGTTAGAGGATTAAAAATGCGAATGAATCCAATTTTAGGCGTAAACATTCTAATATTCTTTAAAAGGTTGATTAACCGCTTTTTGATGATGAACCTATTTTAAGTCCACTTTTGACAATTTTATGTGTTATATTTGACAAAATAAAATTCTTCTTTAGAATCGGGACATCAAAATTTACTTTTTGTAAATTTTTGGTATTTTTCCCTTAATGTTCATTTTTTAATGAATAGTGAAAAATGTTGTATTTTAATTCAAAACCTATTTTTAATATAATTTATTTATATGATTAGATTATCTTTTGAATTGGTTTCAAAGTGAAATTAGAATATATTTTTACCATTTAATCCAATAGTGGTTGTTGGAATTAATTTCATCTTGAAATTGGACTTAAACTAATGTCAATATTTTGATACTTATTATTTCATAAAAACACGCTATTTGCTCTGACAGTGGGAATTAATTATTAAATTAATTAATGTAACTTATATGTTTTGAATTTTGTAAAATAGACATAATTTTTTAATTCAGAAAATAAAATATAGCCTAGGGTTAATTTTTGGTAATTTTCTGAAAAACTTCAATTTTTGATGAATAGTGAAACCACTAAGTGGTAGTTAAAGAAACTGATTTTATCGTTTAAATTAAACTTTACCACTTCTGTGATTTGAATTTCAAAAATCCGACACACATGGTTCTCATTAAGAAGTAAAATGTGGTTCAATGGGATTAAAATAATTTTTTGGTGAATAGTAACTTTTAAGTTTATTAATCGCGATTAGAGGTAATTAGTGTAATTTAAGGTAAAAATAAAGTTTTAATAATATTAAATGACCTAGACACATGTCCTACCATTATTGGATGTGTCATGGACGACCAAGACAATCCATGTGTCAGCTTTGGGACCCCGTGGAGCCACTTTGGTAGGAAAATGACATAAATAACTTTTTATTTAAAGTTAAAATTAAAATGTCACAAACATGTGTTGTTTTACTAAAACAATTTTTATATGGGGATATACAAGTCAGATATTTGGCTATAAATATTCATTGGAAATATAAAAAGATTTCCTAAATCATAGTATTTGTTTTATAATTTTTATACATTAACTAAATTAAATATTCATGACACCATGATGATGAAATGATTACCTCATTATTTAATGATTTAAATAAAATGGAAAGATAATGTAAAATCTAAGACCTACACATGTACAAAACCTATTGGATGAGTGGATTTAGAACCCTTATCACCTTATCCTAGAAAAAAATCAATGTGGGACCTTTAAAATCCGAAACTCATTCTAAAATAAAGTAACATTTACTTACTTTTCAAGAGTGCCCATCCTCTCCTCTTATAAAAGGCCCCCACCTCCACCACCTTACCCACACCTCTCAAGCATTTGGCTCGGCCAAACCCTACCCATTTTGTCTCTACACATCCCAATATTACTCCTATAAGCCTCACTTTGGGTATAAATCATCCCAAGGAAGCCTTCGAGCTCAAATCAAAAAGAGTTACCTGATTTAAAGGTAGTGTCTTCTCTTGTGTTCTTTTGTTTTATTTTGCTTCTCCAAACCCCTAAACTCTTTTTATTCTTTTCTTTTGTAACAAATCCAGTATCTTCAATATACTAGGATGTTTTTATAAGAATCATTAAATCTACACTTACACACACCTACATCTAATGGTTAAAGAATATACTGTTTCTGTGGATGGCGAATTTCTGCCTCACGAAACGATGATTGTTAAACAATCATATAACACCTTAAAAGGTGGTCATTAAGATGTCACTATATTTATATATGATATATGATATGTTTATTTTTTACTTAATCTTCTGTTTTTTTCTTTTGTGTCATACCTTTATGGTTTCCATTGTGGGTAAACACGATAATTTCATTTTTGGAAGTGCGGACTACCGCCCCCTCAAAGTGATTTGATTCGTTAATGCCATATGTGGGATGTATAAAGGATGGAATTAAAGTTATTATATATTATTTATGTTACATATAAATTATGAATATAATTCTGGAATTAAAATTTACATACATCTCATTTGGTTTTAATTCCATTAATATGACATAGAAATGAAAGTAGCGTTCATGCGTACGTACGACTTACCGTCTCCATGAACGGTGTATTTCATTTCTTACACCTAAATGATCATTTAATATTATAAATACTTCTATATTCTGGATATATATGATATATATGATATCCAAATCATGAATATCATTCTGGATATAATGAACCTTTGACCACATGAAAAACATGTAATTGTAAGAAGTCCACTTTCGACTTAAGAACCAAATATCGAGAAAACAAACATTATTAACTTAAATGATTACATAATGCTTATAACATGACAATAAGTGATATAAAAGGAATAATGAACTTGAAAAAGGTTCTTAAGAAATTGGAAATTAACTCAAGTTTATTATTCAGGATGTTAAAGATCGATCGAGTCAAGTCGGAGCTGAGGTAAGGGATCCTACCTCTCTTCTTCTTTTTAAGCACTCTCTTTTATGTAGTTTCCTATAAGCTCATTTTTCTTATGTTTGGGGTTGTTATTTTATATTCCTCTTACTTTAATTTTTATGTTCATATGATTAGAGACTCTATTTGATCTCATCAATCCATTTTTTGTAATTTTTAAGTAGCGCCGTTAGTTTGCCGAATTTTCGTAAGGGATTGTTCATCTCACTTTTAGTCCCGTGATATTTATGCTACATTTCCCACTATTTCCTTTGAGTGTTGTATGTACTGCCCATTATTATATACTTTGTGTAATATACTTTCATTTATGGGTATTTACATCTTCATTGAATGACCCTTCTTCCATGGGGTGTACGTTTCAAAAGTTACCCAAGTCGGTAAGGGAACCTTTCACCCTCCTCTTTTTAAAAGACTTCTTTTGTTATGTCTTTTAATTAACATACTATTATGTTGGGATATGTTCTTATATATACTTATTGATGTAAATTTTATGTCCAAGTGATGAGATACCCTTTTTTTATCTCTCATCAACTCTTTTTCTTAATTTTGAAGTGACGTCGTTAGGCTGTCGAATTTTTGCAAGGGAATTTCTTAACCCAATTTTGATTCTTAGGGAGAAACTTGTACTCCTTGTATATGTCGTTTTATGATTATGTGTGAATGTCCTCTGATTGTTTTACACTTAATATCCACTTATATTTCGTGTATTTATATTTTTCACACATAATCATGTAATTGATTTATCCTTAATCTAAGGATACCGACTTTGTAAGGGACTTCGTCTCAATCTCCTTTCATTGAGGCATATTTCATTTTATACACAACTATCTTTTATATGGTGTATAAACCCTTTAGAGTTTTACATTTATACAAAAGGAATCTTTTTCTACGAAGTGTTTTACTAAATGATAAAAATGAATGTTTCTTTTAACGTACGTGGTGACAACGCCCTTTTCCGCCGCCGCGAGTATTATTTGGTCTTTGGCTTCCTCAACAATCCATAATGTTTTTTTTTAAATGAAATAAATACCACATATTATTTTATGTATTTTGGTATTGAAAATGGTTTTTTTATAATGGATTTGTTATTTCAATATATTTAATTGATATATTGTGATCGAAGTGTGGAAATGTTTTCTTTCCATTATATTTGATTTATGTCTTCTGATTTTATAATGGTACTTGAACATTTTATGGGTGGTTAAGTGATAAACCATATGACGGGTGGTGACGTGAATACCAGGATAGGGGGTTACGTTATAACCTCCAATTCATTGGGTATGGAATTCGGCCGTATGGCTATTCCATTAAGTATGTGTGGAAGTCGACCGTATGGTTATTCCATTTAAGTATGTTTATGTCCCAAGTTAACTTTATATGTTATGTGTTATTTATATGGGTTTTATGGTAATATTTTGGTCACAAAAGGGTAAGTAATGATATTTTATTCAGTGAAGAGTTGTTACTACTTCCTAAAGGTGAAAGGTATTACTTTGATAAAGTATACATGGTTTACTTGTTGCTTTGAAAAACTAACAGTTTTCATTCTTTATGTATCCCTTGCTGAGCTTTTTATGCTCACCCAAAGTATTTTTTGAAATGTTTTTCACAGGACTTAATGTGGAATAGGGTCAAGTAAGGGATCAAGGGAAAGTCATGCTATCTAATACATGGAACTAGACATGTTTCTTTTTAAGAGTTTTTATTTTATGGAAATTTAGTAGAAGTGACTACTTTGTAATCTTTTGAGATGTAATAGTTATGTCCTAATTCTCTAAAACTATAAACCTGAAAAGATCCTCAAAGTGAATTACTCATTTAATTCTATATTAAGTAAGGTTTAAGTTTGGGCCTTATAGTTGGTATCAGAGGTCGGTTTAGATAACTTTAGAGGTTAGGGTATTCCTTAAGCATAAGTGACATTACCATAATGGTTAGGATTTCAGAAAGATTCCTAGTTTTAGATAAAGTGAATGAGTAAGTATATCGTAATGTTTATCTTCCTCATTAGTACATGATGATTTTGTTGATATACTCACACTGACCTTTTTGGTTTTAGTAAATGGATGGATCTAGTAGGCACCAAAGTAACGGTGGATGTAAAGGAAACTGTGACAGTTTTCTGAGCGAGCAACTGAATGATATGGGAGCAGCAATGAGAACACTTGTGTTTATCCTCAACCAACTATCTGGAGTCATGATTGACCACCTAAACCTTGGTGATTTCTATAAGGCATCATATATGTGAGAAACAAATCCCTATGGAACTACATGTAATAATCATAAAGTTAAGTGTGTTAAAAAACCTATGTGTCAAAGATGTGGAAAGAAACACCTAGGAAAATGTTTCAAAAGGACAGAAATATGCTATAGATGTGGAAATGAAAGTCATAAAGCAAGAACCTACCATGGAAAAAGGAAGCATCCAGTTGACTCGAGGAAAGGGAAAGAAGTTATTTCTGAGGGATCAATTGAATGTTTTAAATGTGGTTTGAATGGTCATTATGCAAACACATGTCCTATGAAGAAGTTCCGTGAATGGGATCACCAAGATCATAAAAATATTCGTTTACCAATACCTAATTTCATTCCGATTGAGGATGAAGAAACTGACAATGACCAATCAAAGGTATGGATTATTTCATAACATTTGTTTTCCTATTTTGGAATCTTAGGATATGATTCATGATTTTGTTTGTAGGAAAGAAGTATTTCAGAATTAGTTGCAAAGGAATGGTTAATGGATCATGAAGAATGTTGAATGAGTAAGAAGTCAACATATAAGGGCTTCAAGAGTTATGGTGAAATTATTAAGAGTATTAAGTCTCTTTTGATGATGGGGTTACATTAGAAGACTTTTTATAGTATGTGTAACCCTGATGTTTGATATATTAAAATTTTATTCAAGGAATAGTTATCTATTATTTTGTGGACATAGTTATAAATAACCATTTGGGTTTATATGATCCTTACTTTTGAGGTAATTATGGGTTACTATATGTTATGATGGAAAGTGAAAGGCATGAGACAAAATTGAGTTTAAATTATGTTATGGTTATTTTTGATGCTTTTATCTATTTTTGGGGAATGATTTGAGAATTATATAGTTTGGAAAAATTACAACACGCAGACCGTGTGACAACCTGTCGCGTCAGACAAAGCTGCGGGAATCGAACACACAACCAAAGTGCGACTGGTATTTATCTCCTACCACTAGACTATGTGAATTACCTGGTTAGTTTGACTAATTCTTTTTAGTTAGATGATTTTAGGAATCAAGAGTAAGTTTATTTTGGGTTATCTATGGAAATGATTAACCTATCATCGAGGATATGTGATTAGGTTAATTACTTTTCAATATGAGAATTTAAGAGCAACTGATGTTATTTGGAGATAAAAGTTAATTTGTACCTTAGGAGACTATGTGATTAAAACCATCAAATATTTGGGTTTCAATATTAGTTTGGTTTAATTTGAAGAATTTTATGGACAATTGTTTATCGAATGGTCTTCGTTGAACTTTGGGTTTTTTTGGACAAATTTTGGAGATTAAGAATAGATTTTCGTTTTATAAAGGATTATACTTTTGTGGATTATCTGATCTCATACTAACAATTTTGGTTATTGATTTTGTCTAAATACATGGGAAATATATAGTTCTATTTTGTGGATTAGGTGATTCTCAAGAAGTTGATTATAGTACTCTTAATGCGAAAAAGTCCTCCAAAATACTCGTCTTTTGGAGAAAATATGAGTTTGATTAAGGAATCTAGTAAAAGTTTAAAGTCTACGCGACAAGTATGTATGTTTCATTATGATTTAGTTAAGCTCAAAAAATAAATTCCTCAATGAAGAGTAACTTAAAACAAAAAATGTTGTCTGTGAACTTTTCCTACTGGGGAATCGAATACCGTTTAACCCATCACAAGTTTGTGATTTTCTTATGGTTAACTTTCTCCTAGACATGTTTACTATCACTCTCCATCAGAACATGACCCTTTGTTTTTTCCTCCATGTCCATATTTTCATACTTGGAATCCTAGTATGGGTTAACTCGAGTGACCTTTGTACTTCTCTTTCTTTATTTTAAAGTGATTGTTTTACTGACTCTTTTTCCGATGTGGGATTTTCAATGATGTTTCCAAGCCCAATTTTAAAATTGCGAGGACACAATTCCCAAAAGGGGGGAAGGATGTAACACCCCAGGTAAATAAAGAATATGGCATTTTCAAATTTATCCATATTTGTGAATAAAATATTAATATAACTTTAAAGGGGATGCTATGCTCAATGGCGTACCCAATACGAAACAACGAGTTTCTTGGGAATCTTACGTTGCACTCTAATAATAAAATAATATTATTTAAAATTATAGTTAACGCCTAGCCATTGTAATGGAGGGAATGAACAGAAATAACTACAAATGATTATATATTTTTTTCAAATATTTTTACTTTTTACAATAAATGTTAGAGGATTAAAAATGCGAATGAATCCAATTTTAGGCATAAACATTATAATATTCTTTAAAAGGTCGATTAACCGCCTTTTGATGACAAACCTCTTTTAAATCTACTTTTTGGAAATTTTATGTGTTATATTTGACAAAATAAAATTCTTCTTTAGAATCAGGACATCAAAATTTACTTTGTGTAAATTTTTGGTATTTTTCCGTTAATGTTCATTTTTTAATGAATAGTGAAAAATGTTGTATTTTAATTCAAAACCTATTTTTAATCTAATTTATTTATATGATTAGATTATCTTTTTAATTGGTTTCAAAGTGAAATTAGAATATATTTTTACCATTTAATCCAATAGTGGTCGTTGGAATTAATTTCATCTTGAAATTGTACTTAAATTAGTGTCAATCTTTTGATACTTATTGTTTCATAAAAACACGTTATTTGCTCTGACAGTGGGAATTAATTATTAAATTAATTAATGAAACTTATATGTTTTTAATTTTTTAAAATAGACATAATTTTTGAATTTGGAAAATCAAATATAGCCTAGGGTGAATTTTTGGTAATTTTCTGAAAAACTTCAATTTTTGATTAATAGTGAAACCAATAAGTGGTAGTTAAAGAAACTGATTTTTCGTTTAAATGAAACTTTACCAATTCTGTGATTTGAATTTCAAAAATCCGACATACATGGTTCTCATTAATAAGTAAAATGTGGTTCAATGGGATTAAAATAATTTTTTGGTGAATAGTAACTTTTAAGTTTATTAATCGCGATTAGAGGTAATTAGTGTAATTTAAGGTAAAAATAATGTTTTAATAATATGAAATGACCAAGACACATATCCTAAACTCATTGGATGTGTCATGTCCGACTAGGACAATCCATGGGTCAACTTGGGGACCCCATGGAGCCACTTTGGTAGGAATATGACATAAATAACTTTTTATTTAAAGTTAAAATTAAAATGTCACAAACATGTGTTGTTTTACTAAAACAATTTTTATATGGGGATATAACAGTCAGATATTTTACTATAAATATTCATTGAAAACCTAAAAATATTTCCTACATCATAGTATTTTTTTTATAATTTTTAGACATTAAATAAATTAAATTATTTATGACACCATGATGATGCAGCGATTACCTCATTATTTAACGATTTAAATAAAATGGAAAGATAATGTAAAATCTAAGACCTACACATGTCCAAAACCTATTTGATGAGTGTATTTCGAACCCTTATCACCTTATCTTCGAAACACATCAATGTGGGACCTTTAAAATCCTAAACACATTCTAAAATAAAGTAACATTTCCTTATTTTCGAAGAGTTCCCCTCCTCTCCTCTTATAAAAGGCCCCCACCTCTACCTCCTTACCCACACCTCTCAAGCCTTTGGCTCGGCCAAACCCTGCCAATTTTGTCCCTAAACATCCCTCTATTACTCCTAGAAGCCTCAATTTGGGTATAAGTCTTCCCAAGGAAGCATTTCAGCTCAAATCAAAAAGAGTTACCCAATTTAAAGGTAGTGTCTTCTCTTGTGTTCTTTTGTTTTATTTTTCTTCTCCATCCCCCTAAACTCTTTTTATTCTTTTCTTTTGTAACAAATCTAGTATATTCAATATAAAAGGATGTTTTTATAAGAAGCATTCAAGATACACTTACACACACCTACATCTAATGGTTAAAGAACATACTGTTTTTGTGGATGGAGAATTTCTGCCTCACGAAACGATGATTATTCAACACTCATATAACACCTTCAAAAGTGTCCATTAAGATGTTACTATATTTATATATGATATATAATATGTTTATGTTTTACTTAAGCTTCTGTTTTTTTCTTTTGTGTCATACCTTTATGGTTTCCATTGTGTGTAAACACGATAATTTCATTTTAGGAAGTGCGGACTACCGCCCCCTCAAAGTGATTTGATTCGTTAATGCCATATGTGGGATGTATAAAGGATGGATTTAAAGTTATTATATATTATTTATGTTACATATAAATGATGAATATCATCCTGGAATTAAAATATACATACCTCTCATTTGGTTTTAATTCCATTAATATGACATAGAAATGAATGTAGCGTTCATGTGTACGTACGGCTTACCGTCTCCATGAACGATGCATTTCATTTCTTACCTATAAATGATCATGTAATATTATAAATACTTGTATATTCTGGATATATATGATATATATGATATCCAAATCATGAATATCATTCTAGATATAATTAACCTTTGACCACACGAACAACATGTAATTGTAAGAAGTCCACTTTCGACTTAAGAACCAAATATCGACAAAACAAACATTATTAACTTAAATGATTACATAATGATTATAACATAGAAATAAGTGATATAAAAGGAATAATGAAATTGAAAAATGTTCTTAAGCAAGTGGAAATTAACTCAAGTTTATTATTCAGGAGGTTAAAGATCGATCGAGTCAAGTTGGACCCGAGGTAAGGGATCCTACCTCTCTCCTTCTTTTTAAGCACTCTCTTTTATGTCATTTCCTCTAAGATCATATTTATTATGTTTGGGGATGTTATTTTATATTCCTATTACTGTAATTTTTATGTTCATATGATTAGAGACTCTATTTGATCTCATCAGTCCATTTTTTGGATGTTTTAAGTGGTGTTGTTAGTCTGCCGAGTTTTCGTAAGAGATTGTTCATCTCACTTTTAGTCCCATGAGATTTATGCTACGTTTGACACTATTTCCTTTGAGTGGTGTATGTACTGCCAATTATTATACACTTTGTGTAATATTCTTTCGTTTATGGGTATTTACATCTTCATTGAATGACCCTTCTTCGATGGGGTGTACGTTTCGAAAGTTACCCAAGTCGGTAAGGGAACCTTTCACCCTCCTCTTTTTAAAAGACTTCTTTTGTTATGTCTTTTAATTAACATACTATTATGTTAGGATATGTTATTCTATATCCTTATTGATGTAAATTTTATGTCCAAGTGATGATATACCCTTTTTTATCTCTCATCAACTCTTTTTCTGAATTTTTAAGTGACGCCGTTAGGCTGTCGAATTTTTGCAAGGGAACTTCTTAACCCAATTTTGATTCTGGGGGAGAAACTTGTACTCCTTGTATATGTCGTTTTATGAATATGTGTGAATGTCCTCTGATTTTTTTACACTTAATATCCACTTATATTTTGTGTATTCATATTTGTCACACATAATCATGTAATTGATTTATCCTTAATCTAAGGATACCGACTTTGTAAGGGACTTCTTATCAATCTCCTTTCATTAAGGCATATTTCATTTTATACACAAATATCTTTTATATGGTGTATAAACCCCTTTGACTTTTATATTTATACAAAAGGAATATTTTTCTATGAAGTGTTTTACTAAACTACAAAAAGGAATGTTTCTTTTAACGTATGCGGTGACAACACCCTTTTCCGCCGCCATGAGTATTATTTGGTCTTTGGCTTCCTCAACAAGCCGTAATGTTTTTTTAAAAAATGAAATAAATACCACATACTCTTTTATGTATTTTGGTATTTAAAATGGTTTTTATAATGGATTTGTTATGTTAATATATTTAAGTGATATATTTTGATCTAAGTGTGGAAATGTTTTCTTTCCATTATATTTGATTTATGTCTTATGATTTTATAATGGTACTTGGACATTTTACGGGTGGTTACATGATAAACCATATGACGGGTGGTGCCATGAATACCAGGACGGGTGGTTACATTATAACCTCCAATGCATTGGGTATGGAAGTCGGTCGTATGGCTATTCCATTAAGTATGTGTGGAAGTCGACCGTATGGTTATTCCATTTAAGTATGTTTGTGTCCCAAGTTACCTTTATATGTTATGTGTTCTTTATATGGGTTTTATGGTAATATTTTGGATAAAAAAGGGTATGTAATGATATTTTATTCAGTGAAGAGATGTTACTAGTTCCTAAAGGTGAAAGGTATTACTTTGATAAAGTATACATGGTTTACTTGTTGCTTTGAAAAACTAACAATTTTCATTCTTTGTGTATCCCTTGCTGAGCTTTTTATGCTCACCCCAATTTTTTTTGAAATGTTTTTCACAGGACTTAATGTGGAATAGGGTCAAGGAAGGGATCAAGGGAAAGTCATGTTATCTAATACATGGAACTAGACATGTTTCTTTTTAAGAGTTTTTATTTTATGGAAATTTAGTAGAAGTGACTACTTTGTAATATTTTGAGATGTAATAGTTATGTCCTAATTCTCTAAAACTCTAAACCTAAAAAGATCATCAATGTGAATTACTCATTTAATTCAATATTAAGTAAGGTTTAAGGCTGGGGCCTTATAATACCCTGGTGCAACTGGGCTTGCTTTGTTTCTAACTATATTTCCAGATTCATCATCTTTATTCCTAAAAACCCATTTGGTGCCTACGGTCAAAGTGTCCTTAGGTCTTTCAACTAATTCCCAGACTTTTTTTCTTTCAAATTAATTTAATTTTTCTTACATAACCATTAACCAAAATTCATCATTGATTTCAACATTTATATTTTTAGGTTCTAACTATGAAATAATGGCTTGATGTTCAACTTGATTTCTTAGAGAAGTTGTAGTTTGTGTCCCTCTATTAAGATTACCTACAACAACATCTAAAGGACAATTCTTTAGAATCCTAGTTGATCTAGTAAAGGTGGGACTACAAATTTCATGTTATTCTCTATGCACGGGTTCACCAGAAGCAGATTCCAGAATATTTCCAAAACTAGTTTTCTTTACAACAGGTTAACTGATCTTATCATTAAGGTCCAGAATAGATAGATCTTCTTCAAAATTTTCAAGAGAAGGTTTTGGTTCATGTGGATCAGTTTCATAAAATTTGATATGTACTGATTCTTCCACACATTTGTTTCGTATGTTGAATAGTTTAATAGTTTTACTGGTTATAGAGTAACCTATAAAGATTCCCTCATCACTTTTAGAAGCAAACTTGTCAAGATTATCCTTAGTATTAAGAATAAATACTTTGCAACCAAAAAATTTGAAGTAACTCACTTTAGGCTTCCTATTATTCCAAAGTTCATAAGGGGTCTTCTTGAGAACATGTATAATCGAGACACTATTTATAATATAAGGAGCCGTATTCATAGCTTCATCCCAGAAATAAATAGGTACGTCATACTCATTAATCATAGTTCTTGCAATTTCTTGATGGGTTCTATTCCTTCTTTCTACTACACCATTATGTTGAGGTGTCCTAGGGGCAGAGAAATTATGATTGCAACTATTATGTGAGAAGTAGGATTCAAAATCATGATTTTCAAACTCACATCCATGATCACTTCTCAGGGTCTTAATATTAAGTCCAATAAGGTTTTCTACAGACTTGGAATATTTCATAAAGTAAGAACAAGCTTCACTTTTGTGAGGAAGAATTTATACCCAAGTGTATCTAGAAAAGTAATCTACTAAGACATAGACATAGTGCTTCCCATTTAACCTAGAAACTCTAAAAGGTATAAAATAGTCCATGTGAGCCAACTCAAGAGGTTGAGAAGTTGAAACTTCTTTCTTTGATTTGAATAATATTTTATGTTGCTTTCTATTTTGACAGGGAGTACAAACTTTGTCTGATTGGAATTTTAGTTGATATAGGTCTCTAACTAAATTTTTCTAAGTATATTTCTTAAGTGAATGAACATTACAGTGTCCTAATCTTCTGTGCCATAGACAAGACTCTATATAAAAAGTATTTAATCAAGTAACCTTTTGTTTGGCTAAAGAATTTAAATCTACAACATATACATTTTCATTTCTCAATCCAGAAAATACCAAAACATTTTTAGAATTAAAAACATTATAAAGAATCATTTTCAAATTTAAAATTGAAACCATAATCACACAACTGATAAATTCTTAACAGTTAGTATTTTAATCCATCAACAAATAATACTATAGAAATCAAAACTGAATCAGTGTTACCAATCTAGCCTATGCCGATGATTTTTCCTTTCAAATTATCTTTAAAGGTGACATGTTCTACATAAAAATTGATTAAACTTTTGAAACATGAGTAATATCTAGTCATATTCCTTGAACATACACTATCCAAGTACCATATCTTATTATAGGAACTCATAAGACAATTTTCCTACAAAACAGGTGTAAAAAGAAAATGATTTTGGTACCCAAATTTTCTTGGGTCCAGACAGGTTAGAAAGAAAGAATTTTGGTACCCAGATTTGTCTAATGGGTCTCATATAATCAATAGATTAAAAATATTTTGAAAGATAAACTTTTTTTGATCTATAACTATGTGAATACCTAGACGTGGCATAGAAATTTCCAATATTGGAACTAGAAGCATACTGTCCAGATTTTGGAATAAATCTATTATTTGTAATCTGTCTCTATCCAGGATGATAGCCTAAACGAGTAGTATACTTTGGTGCTACTTGTTTTCCAAGAATTTTTGTTAGAGTGATCTTTCAATTAGTGAATTTTTCTAGATCTTTTCTATGTTTCTCATTGGACAATTTATGTTCAGTTTTCTCCTTTAACAATTGAGCATTCTTTTCCTTTTCTATACCAAGATCAGATTCAACATTACTTGTCAAGGAACACTATTTCTTTAACTACTTATACTTATCATTTAGCTCATTACAAGTATCTTCTAACATATAAAATTATTCAAATAACTCTTCACTAGACATGTTTTCAGAATTAGAATCATCATTAGAATAATAATAATTTAAAGCAGGAGTATCCAAAGTTACCTCAGATGTGTTCGTCATGAAACACATATTAGATTTTTGAGATTTTTCATCCTAAGTGGAATAAAAATCACTTGAACTATCTTCTAAATCACTCCAGGTTGCTTTCATAGCTTTCTTGTATTTGTTGTCCTTATACTCATATTTCTTATGGTATTTTAATTTTGGATAGTTATCCTTCACATGTCCTTTCCTCTTGCATTCTTAGAAGACTATGTCATCACTTTTATCAATATTTTTCCAATACTTCTTCCAATGAACATTATTGTAATACTTACCATTGTAATTGGATTTTCCGAAAAACATCTTCTTTCTATAAAACTTATTAAATAGTTTGGCTATCTAAGCCATCTCAGCATCGTTGTCTGATGCACATTCCTCACAGCTTGAGCTATCACTTTCACTTTGATGTTTCCATTTGTCCGTAAGTTTTGAAGTAGAAGTCTTGAAAGATACCGACTTTTTTCTTGGTTCATCTTATTCTTCCTTGTTTACCATTATCTCTTCCTCCTATAGCATCAACTTACCAATTAGCTCCTTAACAGGTAGTGAACTTATGCCACATGATTATCTTATGGAGACCAATGTGCCTCTCCATATTTCTGGAAGACATCTATGTATCCTCATGATTTTCTATTTTGCAGGAACAACTTTTCCAAGTGAGCTCATTGTATTTACAGTTTCATTGAACCTGAGATACATGGTAGAAATAGGTTCATCAGGATTCATTTTAAAATTATCATACTTAATAATGTAGGTATTCAATCTCATTTCCTTAACATTGGTTGTTCCCTCATGAGAAACACCCAAAGTATCCCAAATTTCATAAGAAATTTTACAAGCATATATTTGATTAAATTATTCATATCTTAAAGCACAGTAAAAAGAATTCATTACTTTACAATTATTATTGTAAGCAGTTTTTGTACTTTCATCCCAAGTAGTTATTTTAGTTTCTGGAATCTTATGTTGAGTCTCTATAGCAGTCCAGATATCAAATCCCATACTTTCTAGATGAATTTTCATTTTCAGTTCCCATTGGGCATTATTAATTCCATTAAAAAAGGGTGGCCGGATAGTATCAACACCTTCTAGTATATTATCCATAATAATATTTTAGAAAATATATTTAAAGAGATAAAAATTTAGAACTAACAGAAATTTAAGAACTTTTAGATACAACTAAAATCACAGTTGAAAAACAGAGTATTTGGAAAACCTTTATTAATAAAAAAACCTCTGATACTAAATGTTGGTCATAGTGGACACTCAAGAGGGGGGGAGAATTGAGTTTCAATTAAAAATTTCTGTTAAAAATATTTCTATTAAAATCCCCCAAAATAAATAACAAGCTAAACTGTAGTGAATTTTTAATACATTAAAGGGTCAGTTAGGTTCTCAAGAGATTGATTAGTTCTCATTTAATCTAATATGAAGATTAGATTACCTTTTAAAATAGATTTGAATTTAAATTACGTATCAGCGGAATATTCAATATAGTTTAAAAATAAATAAATAAGGATAGTAGTTTTAACCAAGAGGTTTAGTCTCAAGCTGAGACTTAGTCCTATCAAATAATTTATATAAAAATTGATCCACACCCTAGATCAGGGTTTATAATAGTACACAGACTATCTAGGTACTAAGACCATAACCACAGTTCTTGATGAGAAAAACAAAAACAATAGCACACATGCTATCCATGTCACACTTTACCTCTACCACTATCCAAAGTGGGATATAAGAGTGTAAGGGAAAGATTTAGTGAGGATTTAGAAATCCTCCAGTTCAGTACAGGAGACTGAGTGTATTTAAAATACAGATCACACACACTGCTTAAAATGTAAATAAATGAAACACAGTAGAGCTATATAGATATTGATGAGTTTATAATGCTTTATGTTTTTTGAGTGAAGCTATGGACTCCTTGGATTGATGCAGATGGATCTTTAAGTACCTCTCTAGTTTTTTTCAAGAAAAACAGAGTGTCGTTTTTGTATTTGACTTCCCATGTAGGTGTTCAGCTCGAGTAAGAGAGTATTCTTTGTAACACATGAGCTTCTTCTTTGAAACTTCTTCTTGATATGTATGACTTTCCTTTGAGTTCTTCTCGTGTTCTTCTTTTTTAATTTCACTTCAGGTGTCACACACTTTCATGTTTATTCCTCTTTCTTTATTAATTATCATGATATTCCTTTTATACCTTGAGCTCTGGAAATGGGAATGATTTCCTTTTTACAGGTATGAGGTACGGTTCCCTAACATGCCAAAAACCCTCATTAATTAATAGCAGTTTCATTAAAAACATCAAATATAAACGTTGCTAAATAAACAAATAGAAATAGAGTTTATAGAAACTTTGACTTGTTTCTATCGGTAGCTCCTGGTATTAGTGATCTTATAGCGGTGGACTTGAGTCAGTAGGTTTGTATCAGTAGCTGTTACTTTATAACAGTAGCTTAATTGAATCGGTAGCTCCTTCTATTGGTAGCTCCTTTGTACTGGTGGAATTCTTGTATCAGTAGACATTGTAGTGGTAGCCTTCTATCTGTATCAGCAGACTTGTATTGGTAGTAGTCTGTCGGTGTCTATCTGTATTGGTGGACTTTGTTTGTCTGTATCGATGGACTTCATATCGGTAGCTGTATGTCTGTATTTTTGTATCGGTAGCTTGTATCGGTAACTTTGTATATACCAGGGGACTTACTCTATCGGTAGGTCTGTATCAGTCGACTTCTGCATACTTGTAGACTTTATCTATTGGAAGCTCAGGTGTAATGGTGACTATCTGTATACCAGTGACCTTATCCATATTGGTAGACTTTTGTACCGGTGCACTTAGCTTTATCGGTAGCTGTTGTGCATACCAATGGATTTATGCATACCAGTGGACTTACTCTATCCGTAGCTGTTCTATGAAAAACATATCCAGATTCAGATAGAATTATTTCAAAGCATGTATAAACATAGATAAACATTTATTAACATATTCCAATGATTATTTTTATCTTTTTTTAACATAATTTAACATATAGATACACATTTTTTGGGATTATCAACGTATATTAAAGCATAATTAGGATTATCAAAACATATTAAAGCATAATTGGGATTATAAAAACAGGTGAGTTTAACAATTAACATATTAAATAACCATATTGCTATTTTATTATAATATATTATTTTCTTATAACCTTTTATTACATGTTTATTAATAATTCCATGTTAAAGTTTTGTTTTGGGTAATAATTGCTTTGTTTTTTGTATATTTTTTGAATGGATATTTTTGTTCCCATTACTTAAATATTTTTTTCATAATATAAATAGTGTAAAACATGAAATAAATATCTTATGTATTCATAATATATGTATTTATAGTAATCTATAAATTTTAGTGAAAATAAATGAATACACCATTCATTGAGACAGTAGGTTGCACGTACTCATAAACACTGCTTACCTTTTCATTTCATATTGTAATAATGAGAGGTAAATGATATATATATATATAATCATTAAATCATGACATTTATTTCATATGTAACACTTATTTTTATAAAATTCATTCTTAATACATTCTATGTAAAGCGTGAATAAATCACATCGCTTTGTGGGGTGGTAGTTCGTCGTACACACGAACGACATTATCATATTCCCATAAAATAAAAAGCATAAAGGTTTGTATTATATAATAATAAAAAAATAATAATAAAATAATAAATTTCATAAATATAATATATAAATTGTATGTCCATTATTATTCCTAACCTTTAATGGTGGAAACAGAAAAACAAACGATATCGGTTCGCGAGGTGATAGTCTATCGTACACCCAAATAATGATTTATAAACCATATGATGGAAACATGTGTGGTTGTAGAATTTAACATAAAATTAAATTCATTTCATTATATATAAAGACAGCGATTTAATTATATACTCATTATATAAAAAATATTTTAGGAGGTGGATAAGGAAATAAATTAAATATGTTTTTGGAAAAACATTACCTCTTATTTGGATGTCCTCATTAGGTTTTCAATAAAACCAAGAATGGATTGATTTATTCAAAAAAATGATTATATGATGAGGGGATGGAATTTTGGAAGTGATTTTGGTAGGTTTATTATGATTCAAAAAACATGGCAGGTTTTTAGATGTTGGGAGAGTGAGTGCCTTTTTATAGTTGAGGAGGAGTGACATTCATGTAAATACTCAAAAATATTCAATATTTAGAGGTCAATCTTAACTCAAGTGGATCCAATATTGATAATTGATAAGGTTTTGGGATGATATGGTCTTTAGAAACATCCGACACACATTAAAACACATTTTTAAACATTTACTTCATTAACTTCAAACTTTCCCATTTTTTTCCCATTTTAGTTTTTCAATATGGAAATTAGTTTTCAACTTATGTAATTTATCCTTTAATAAAAAATTATAGTGATAATTATTTTATAATTTAGAAACACTGATTCTAAAAACTAAAAAAAAAATCATCAAAAGAATATCTTATGTATTTTGAAAATTAATTTCTAACACAAGAACATGTAATATGAAAAAAAACACTTTAACCCTAATTGTATTACCAGAGTTTTTACTATTCAGGGGTCAATATATTCATTATAAAATAAATATTTTTTCCATGAATGGACCATAATTTATATTTATTAAAATTTAAAAACCTCTTCATATAATATAATAATTTTATTAATTTTAAATTAATTAATAATATATCATTTATTATAAAATATCTTTAATGTCATTTAGACATTATTTATTTAATTTGAATTTAAAAATATCAACTCAATAATGGGATTCAAATATATTAATTTAATAGGTGTAAATAATTATATATTAATATAAAAAATAATTGAAAAAATCAATTCATTCTATTTAGTTCTCTACTAATGTTTTTAGTATCATTTATTTTATTTACTTAATAAATAAATAATCCATGTGTTGGTGTTTCATAGGAATTTAATGTATTTAAGGCATATATAAAAATTAATTGTAAATTATTTTGAAAAAATAACCCATTTATATTCCCAAATAATATTTATAGACAATCATATATTGGTTTTTCCCTATCCCAAAATCATTATAGAAATTAAAAGGAAGAAAGGAATATATTTTTTGTCTTTTCCATTATTTAACTTGATATATGGAACACTTTCATAGAAAAGGGTCACAAAATAGGTGTTTCAAAATTTTTGGGGTATTTTTACACCTTATATTCTTCATTTAACCACTTAGTAAACTCGTTTTTACCTTAAATACTATAATTAATTATGATTGTTTTCACTAATCACATTGCTCAAAAATTAATATAAAGTTATTTGATAATATAAATTATTCTGATTAAATATTTGGAATCCATTTTCCAAAATTCAACTCAAATAAGTGGAATAAATTTAATTTAAACTTAATCTCACAGTTGTGATGAGAAAACAAATTTTTAAAGGTGAAAATGTTTCAAAGTATAATATGTTTTATATCTAAATTTAATATTAAAAAGTTTAAAATGAAAGAAATTGTAATATTTTATATAAAATGGAACTAATTTTACTTGAAAATTAATGAAAAATATAATTTAACATTTTAAAAAAATTAAGTGAAAAGACAGTTTTCAATTAAAATTCAATGTTATTCATTATTCATCAAAAATTTAAATTTTTTGAAAAATAAAAGAAATTAACCTTATGATAATTTTGGTATTCCAATTTCAAAAATAATGATTATTTTTTAAAATAAAAAATTATAAAATTTCAAAAAATTATTGTTAAAATATGTGTGCTATGAAAAGGTGACAAAACTGTTTTTTAGAAAAATACCATTTTAAGCGTAAAATTGGAATTATTTTTTGTTGTTGTCTATAAAACACATAAGATGAATGTTAAAAATTTGATTGAATATATTAAGTATTAATTTCATCAATATAATCCAAAGGGTTACTTTTTAATTTTTTATTATAAAGCACACTTGTGCGCATTTAAATAGTTTTTTCTGAAAAAGATTTCTTTTTATTTTCAGAAGGCTTTTATTTTCATTTATAATTAACTGGTCACCGAATAATTCATTATCTATAAATGTGTAAAATATATTTTCATAATTAATTTAATCCTGCAAGTACCCTCTATACCAATGATTGTGATAACTATAAATTTAAGTAATAATATTAATAGTAAATTGTTATTCGTTAAAACTCATTCATTCATGTTATATAAGCTATTGATGAAACTCATTGTTTCATGTATCGTAACGTAAACTTTGAGTTTTTTGTAGATCTAGATAAAGGTAGTTTTATTTTTTTAATTTACACTATTGAAAATAATTTTCTTCTTTTAAAATCACAATGTGTTACAACCTCCCCCCTTTAAAAAATTGTGTACTCAGAAGTTGAACTTTATCTCAGAAATCAACAGTTTAACCTTTTTAAATAATTTTTTATAAACCCACAACGAGAAAATGGTTAATAAAACATATTATTATTAAAATTAATTGTAATTATTATTTTCATTTATAATAACATGTAACTAGGTCTCTTCATAGGAGATAATTGGGGGAAAGTGAAGATATGGGCATTGGAGAAAACCATAAAGCCTAAATAAAGATATAGAGTGATAGGGATAATTTGAAAATATAAAGTGAATGATCAAGATAAAGTTAAAAATTACAAATAAATAAACAATTTAATCATGAAAAATTCCATTAATATAATTAGAGATGATGGAAATAAGATAAAATTTTATTTTCAATATCCTTTTCCCAAATTTGTGGAGTTATCTTACCATCTAGGCTTAGATAATATTGAAATATACAAACTTTATTAGTATAATTTCATCTATTAATAAATTTAAAGAATAATATATTTTTCCCACAAATGATGTGTATTCAAGATAAATTTTCTTTTAACTCAATCAAATAAATAAAATTTTAAAAATTATATAACCATAAAGGGGATAACAAGACATTCCTCTTATCTTTAGAATTTAACCAAAACCAAAATGTTTAGTACACGGTAAAATCATTCCAGAAATGAATAAAATATCACTTGATACATAAATATTCAAAATTAATTATTAATATTCATAGTTCAAACTAAATTATTCCCTAAAAAACTATCCATAAAATTCATCCAATGATTCATGACGAAGTTTGAAACCCAATAATTAGAATGATTTGATCATATATTCTTCCAAGAAATGTAAAGAATTGTTCCTTAAATAAAATTTGTTGGTTTTTGAGATAAAAATAATCCTTATCTAAAAAAATGTCATACTAACTAGGACATCATGTATGAATGTGGTAGGTACTACACCCATATCATGCTTGGTTGTGGGTCTATGCCCTGTGTCCTTTTCAGATGTGACATGTTGTCACGTAGACTTCAAGTTGCACAATTTTTTTCTTAAAACATGAAAAATAATTCCACCTTAAATAATACATCAGGATGATACTGGGGGTTGGAAATACACCAAACTAATAAAATGTCTCAAAAAATTTCATTAATAACTTTAAGATATCATCACTTAATACCTCAATGGGGTCTCTAAAATGTTGAACTTATGATTATACATAAGCTTATAAACCTATGGAAGTATCTATAACTCTTTATATATCCTCTAATGAAAACATATTAATCTTTAAAGTTATCAAAATGATCTATGATACCAACTATAACATCCCAGAACCTACACTCTTGGATCTTGTGCTGAAATCAAGAACATTAAATTTCTATATTTGACGCTGATAATTATTACCCTATTTTTTAAACTAAACCGCAAAAAACAAAAAGGAAATTTTTTTTCACATATAACATAGATTACCTTTTTTGTTTATATTTTTGTATAATTAGGGAAAACTACAACATAAAAAACTCACATGAATTTAATTGATCATTACTCCCCCTTAACCCAACTTTTCTTTTTCAAATTAATACATCATCATCATCCATATGAAATACCTTCTAGACATAACTCATTAAAAACAATTATTTTAAATAAAGTGAAAATAAAACATAAGAAGGGTGATATCAAATGATAAGTAAGGGGAAATATAATCATTAACAATTGAATGTCATCAATGAGCATAATAAGTGCATAAGGCTATGAATAAGTAATCAGAGTACATGAGTCAAACATAAAAGAACTCATACCAATCAATACATGGAACATAAAATATGAAAACATGGAAAGTAAAGAGTGATAATAATCAATAATAATGAGCCTTATGATATCAATATTAATCATGAAAACATTATAAACCCATAACAAGAAATTAAAATATTTTTGGTAATTTTGAGAATCATATTAATAAACAATTTTAAATGGGAATAACTGTATGATTGAATTCCAATATAATAATTACCCAATGAATTGGAGTTATATATGGTAAAACTCATCATTTAAGATATTACATGCTTAGCCAAGGCTATCTGGGCCACCCCTTGTTAAGTTTCAAAGGGCTTACCTGGTGATATCTGGTCTACCCCGAGTTAAGTTTTAAGGGGATTACTCATTGCTATCTGGGCCACCCTATTTTAATAATTGATAATATTACCAGAAACTATCTCATCCAACCCATGTATATACTATAACAAGAACACTTGACGCTATTAGGTCCACCCCATTTTTCATATAAAATGTCTATGAACCAAAACAAAAATAAATTATATTAAGATTTCACTTCATTAAACCCCTAGAAAGAATAATTATTACTTAATAACATAATTAAACCATGGAAAATAAAAGGGTTTAATGTTAATAAAATTGAAACATTATTGATACATATAAAATAATTTAGTTCCATAACAATCCCTTTGAAACATGATTAACTCGTGGAAAAGAAATGGGTTTTATAATAATCACTTTAAAACAATATTAATATATCGAAATAAAGAATGAGGATGAGATTACTATAAAATATCCCAATTTTATAATAGGTAACAACAATCATTATTGAAATTGATGAATTTAATTACCATTAAAATATCATTACTGTCATTTTTGAGGAAAACACCCTTTTCATTTTGAAATTCACTTCTAAAAAATAAAACATTTTGAAAATCCATTTCTATGAAAATAAACTCAAAATATTATAATTCAATCTTTTAAAAATAATTTAAAATATTTCTTCATGAACATATCCTTTCATCTTTTAAAAACTATTTTTAAAAATTTCTGGAAAACATTTTCAAAAACCATGTTTTTGGAAGAAAAAGAGTTTTGGTCCGAAAATATTATTTTTCAAAAAACCATTATTTTGAACACATGAGTATATAAAAAGAGGGAAATGAATTGAAAAAATGTATACTCATGACAAAAAAAGGAGAATAAAATTCATGAGAATTATTTAAAGTTATATCATAATATTTCACCATTGGATCCTTAATATAAACTATCCCGATAAACGGTGAGATTAAAACAAAAGACTATTAAAAACTTTATAACATTGAATAATAATACTGATGAAATAATTACAATAAATAAAAATTATAATATCATAAAATTAAGTATAATATTGATATATCATGTCCAAGGGGTAATATATAGACCTCATAAAAGAATATAGGTGTATAACATAATATTCATCTCAAAGAAAGAAGATTGAGAAAAAAATATCTTATCGCATTATAAATTTTGAAACTATAAACCTCATGAAAGATAGATCCTAAAATGGATATGTAAATCCACAAAAATTTAATTATAATAACCATAAAATATATTTATGGGTAGTATATACACTACAAAAAAAAAAGAAGTGGTGAATATAATGTATATCTCACAAAAATAATAGAGATACTAAAAAACATTACCTCGTGCTTCCTTTTGGTAAAAAATGTTTTAAAATCATGTACAGTGGTTTGAAATATGTTGTTAAATTATTATACAACCATATTAATATTTTTAATATCATATATTTTTTTCATGTGACCTTTTATTACCGTTTTATTAACAATTCCATGTTTATGTTACGTTTCAGGTAATAACCACTTTATTTTTATATATGTTTTTAATTTCTATTTTTGGACCAATTACTTCAAAGATAGTTTATTAATATATAAAATTTAAACCATGACATATATACTATATAAATTCTGTAAATATGTATTAGCTAAATCCAATCAATTTAGTGATGGGAAATGAAATACACCATTCATGGAGATGGTAGGCCATGCGTACACATTAATACTATTTACATTTTCATTTTGTATTGAAATAATAAGAAGTAAATGATATATATTTATATCTATTATATTTATAGTATAATTTTTATTTAACAAATATGAAATATGTTTATTAAACCCATCCTTAATACATTTCATGTAATGTGTGAATGAATCACATCACTTTGCGAGGCGGTGGTCCAATGTAAATATGAACGATGTTATTGTATTCCCAAAAAATAGAAAGAATGAAGGTATGTGCTATAAAATAATTAAATAATCATAATAACATCATTAATATCATATATAAATAATATTTCCATCAATAAACCCATCCTTGCAATGTGGTAAGGGAAAAATGACTCACATCAATTCATATAGAGGTTGTCCACCATACACACTAACAATGATTTCATTACCCATTTGATAGAAGTGTGCATGGGTTTAGTTTGTACCATTAAAATAAAAGTATCTCACCTTATGGAATATAATTAGTTCATTATATGATAATGATATAAAAATAATTTATGGTGTTAGAGATGGAAATAAAATAAAAACTCTTTTGGATGAACATTACGTCTTATTCAGGTATATTATTTAGGTTTGTAATAAAACCACAAAATGTTTGATTTATTCCCAAAATAATTATTCTAGGTTGAGGTGAGGGAAGTTTTTAAATGATCTGGGATGGTTTTAGATGGTCCAAAATTATTGAGAGGTGTGAAGTGGTGGACAGAGTGAGTGCCTTTATGTAGTTGAGGTAGAGTGATATTCCTATAAAAAGTCAAAATTATTCCCTATTAGGAGAACAATATTACCTAAATTTTCTCTATTATTGATTATTAATGTCTATTGAAAATTAATTTTTAACACAAGTGCATTTAACATGCTAAAACACCGCTTTAACAGTAACTGTGCTAACCTAGTTTTTTTCTATTTAGAGGTCAATATATTCATTATGAAATAAATATTGGTCCTTGAATGTAAAATAATTGATATTTATTAATATTTAAAAATCAATTAATAGAATATAATACTTTTAATAGTTTTAAAATAATTAATAAAATATCATTTATTATAAACTATCTTTAATGTCAATTTTGACATTATTCATTTAATTACAATTTAAAAATATAAATACAATAATAGAGCTAAAATATAATATTTTTAAAGATATTAATAATGATATATTAATAAAAAAATAAAGGGACATAATAATTCAATATAATTTATTCACATTTAATGTTTTTAGTATCATTTATTTTATTTTATTATTAACTGAATAATTCGTGTGTTGGCCTTTCATAAGAACTTAATATATTTTTATCATCCCTAAAAATTAAAAATAAACTATTATGATAAAATAACTTATTTATATTATAAAATAATATTTATAAACTAATCTATTTATTTTTTATCTATCCCCAAATCTTTATGGAAATGAAAAGGAACAAAGGTATATTTTTTGTCTTTTCCTTTAAATAACTTATGATATGGGTAAACTTCATAGAAAAGTGTCCTAAAAAGTAATAAATATTTATATTAAGGTAACAAGGATCAAAATATTTTCATACAATAGGTTTTTGAAATGTTTTGAATAATTTTTATACCTTATATTCTAAGTTTAACCACGAAGTAGTCTTGTTTTTACCTTAATCATTATAATTAATTTTTATTGTTTTCATGAATCACTTTGGTAAAAAGTTAAGTTGACATTATAAAATAATATAGAATATTATTAATATAAATATGGAATCAATTTTTCAAAATTAATTTCATATAAGTTTCATAATTTAGTTTAAAAATAATCCTGTATACATGATGAGAAAAAACATTTTTAAAATTGAGAATGTTTAAATGTTTCCAAATTTTTTACACATAAATTTAATATGAAATTTTTTCCAATGACCTACATTTGATTGATTTATATAAAATTGAACGAATTTTACTTCAAAATAGATTATAAAATATAATTTAAATTTTTACATAGTTTTGGTGAAAAGACAATTTTTAATTAAAATTCAGTATATTCACTATTCATCAAAAATTGAAACTTTGTTGAAAAATAAAAACAAATCTCGCTAAGAAAATTTTTTTTATTAAAAATTTAAAAATTATGTTTATTCTTTAAGTTAAAATTAAAATTTATAAATATTAATTTTAAGATAAGCGTGCCATAAAAAGGTGATAAATTGATTTTAGAAAAATATAGTTTTAAGCGTAAAATTGGACTTATTTTTATATATTGTCTTGAAAACAAATAGGATGAATTTTATAAATTATATTGAACATATATCATATAAATTTCATTAAGATAATCCAAAATAGTGTTTTTTTAATTTATTGGTATAAAACACACTTGTGCAGATTTAAATACTTTTTGAGAAAGAGATTTACTTTTATTTTTAAAGGGGTTTTATTTTAATTTATAATTAATTGGCCACCAAATAATTAATTATATATACATGGGTATAACATATTTTTACAATATAGTTAATCCTGTCCATAACCTCCATTCAAATGGCTAGGTTATAAGTATCGTGTTAAATAATAATATTAATTATATATTTTTGTTCGGTAAAACATACTATTGCGTGTAACAAAAACTATTCAAGAAACTCATTATTACATTATTCATAAGATAAAATAAGTGTTACATGTAACAGAAGATAAAAAAAGTGTTTTTATTTATTTTCACTTTTAAATATAATTTTATTCCATTAAAAACTCAGGGTGTGACACTAACCATCAAACGAGACTATTTAACTTATAAATTATGTAATGGGAAAACATTTTCATAGATTACACATGACATGGTAATTAGTTTCATGTATATCCTATCCTAAAAAATAAGAAATCTTGAAGTGTTTTTATGTTAAAATTTGATAGAAATAGGGGTTTGTTTGGGTAGTTTTTGACATTTTGTATGTGTTTTCAACAATAGTAAAATGAGATATGTTTTTTCCACTTATAACACTACATTTGTTGATTTTTAGTGTCATTTGATATTGTAGGTTATTAATGAACATAAAAAGGTATTAATACTATTAAAAAAATTCAAATCATATTTTATGACTTTCTAGTATCAAACTAGATTGTTTCAAATTAAAAGTTATGTAGTGAAACTATTATTTCTCATATAAATCAAGACACTTGAATATTTTTCTAGTTCCACTCATCTCGATAACTAAAAAATACCCTAATTTTTGTTGTGCTATAATTATATATATATTAAAGTTATTTTAGATAGTTTAGGATGTTTGGCTCACATTATATACAATTACAAAATGATATAGTTTTTAAAATTTATAAACCCTCAAGTGTTAATTTATACATAATTTGATCTTCTATGAAACAAGTGAACAAGGATGGTTATCCTAGAATTATATAGAATTTAGATAAATTTGGTGACTTTTAAATTTGAATTAGACTATTTCATTTAAAAGTTGTATGATAAAATTGATTGTTCTTTGATAATGAGTGACATGTGTATTTATTTTACATACCAACCACCCAATAGATCAAAAATACCTTAAGTGTTTTTTGTTAATGTATATCATAGTATGTTTAGGAAATAAAAAATGTTTTCCACATGTTATTAAAAAGAATGAAATCTTGTATTTTCATAATTTATGACCCCTCGAGTGCGGGTATAATGTTTATTTCAGTCCTACGTGTCAAAAATTACGTGATAAATATTTTTTTGAAATTATACAAGATTTAGAGTAGATCAGATAATTTTGGATCATTAAAGTGGACTATTTAATATAAAATTTATAGAGGAAAACGAATTTATCTTAAATAACAAATTATAAAGATGTAGGTTTCAAACACTGCTAATCTTAGAAGCATAAAAATGTCCTAGGTTTCATTATAATACAATTTTAAAAATATCAGAGCATATTTAGATATTTATTTACATTTGAAGCAAATAACGAAAAATAAAAAAAATGTTATAGGTATTTTTGTAATTTATAACCCATTAAGTGACAATTTCATAATCATTTGATTTTTTGGTTAAAATTACCCATGGATGGTTTTACAAAACTAGATGAGATTCAGGGCATGTTTAATAATTTTTAATTGTTAAATGAGGTTATTTCACTTAACATTTATATAGTTAAACTTATTTTTCATAGATAATACATGATATAAGTATTTATTTTATATTATTATTATCCAAATATCTCAAAAATCCCATGTTATATTTTTAAATTTAATAGATATCCAAGTTCATTTAGGTAACTTTGGATATTTTATGGGAATTATAAATAATGGTGAAATGATGTTTTTTATTTACAATTTAATACACCTAGGTGTTATTTTCATGTATTATTCAACCATATAGATAAAAAATTACTAGAAACAAGATTTGAAAAAATTGGATGGGATTTAGAGGTGGTTCATGACTTTTTTTATAAAATTAGACTCTTCTACCTAAAATCTGTACAGTGAAGCCTTTTTTCTCAAAGAATATGAGACAATTTCTTTGGTTTCAATCATTTATTATCCTAATTGATAAACCCCCAAGTATTTATATGATTCAATTTAATGGATTCTAGAATTGTTTTACATGGTTTTGGACATTTCCTTCATTTTATAAAAAATGATAAACAGATATTGTTTTTTTCTATATTATGACCCCTTAAGTGATAGTTTCATATATTATTTGATTATATAGATTATAAATGGCCCAAGGATGGTTTTTTAAAAATTAGTTTGGATATAGAGTTTGATTACTGATTCTTAACTGCCAAACTGAATTGATTCACTTGAAAGTTGTATAATGAAACAATTCTTTCTATGACATCACATGACATGTGCATCATTTTCTTTAGTATCTTATCTCAAAATATTATAAATCCCCCAAGTATTATTATAATTTAATTTTATCTATATTAAAACTTTTTTTTGTATTTCTATATATTCGGTGCATTTTATAGACAATGGAAAAAAGATATTGGTTTTTTACAATTTATAACCCCTAGAGGGTCAATTGAATACATTGCTTGGTATAATTTCTTATAAAATACCCCATGAATATTTTCCAAAAAAATCAACATAATTCAGTTAAAGTTTGATTAGTTTTTTATCTTCAAACCAAAATTTCTCAACTAAAATTTATATAGTGAAACCATTACATCTATCCTACATTATACAATTCTTAGATTCTCATTGTATTTGAATAAATAGTTTCACATACTCCCTTTCCAAACTATGGAATCAATTACTACTTTACGATTATAGATCATGAAATGGAAAATATTTTTATTTAAAATAATATAAACCATTATTATTAAAAACTAAGAAATATATAATTTGTAAGTTTCATTGCGGGATTAACGTTTGATGTAGTTAGTTCCATATCAAGATGATGGCTATGTGACTAATATAAATGTGAAACCATAGTATGGTGTTCCATAATTTAATCCCCCTTTTATAAATGCTATTACCAATGTATCTCTTTCTTAATACACATCTCATTGATCATCTCATTCACTTTATATTTAGTATGTATATATAGGTCCTATCATGCATCCTTTACTATATACAGAACACCAAAATCGACTCTAATAATATATGTCAGTGTATATCCATATCCACTTAACATATTGATTCCTTGAAGAATATTATATTTTGTGTCAATTACCTCACATGCCTCCTCAATTGGATTATCCTGATCCTCATTGAATTTAGTCTCTAAATATTAGTATTGAATCACGAGAAATATAAAAAAAATTAATGAAAAATTTAAATAGTTTAATAATAATAAATACTTACTAGAATACTGATAACCATAGGTTTATCCTCTTAATAACTATAAACCCATACTTTCATGCAGTTGATGAGAGTTCCGTGACTACTTAATAAAGTTTAGTTATGGTTAAATATATGAATAATTGAATTAATGTTGATTATTTTTAAAAATAATATTCCTCATATAATATTTGAGATGTGTGGTAAGAATGTATCATATAGGGAGGCCCTTATAATGAATTATTTACATTATTCATAACTTTATTATAAAAATATAGCCTCGCCAATAGTACAAACACCCATCCTTAACATGGCCATCGGGTCGTGCCCTACTAGGTACCACTAGTTGCCCCGCAGACACGTGGTTCCCTCCTTGGTGTTCAACCATGTGCCTAAATGGGTCATTTGACTATTTATTATCTGAAAAAGCCAGCAAATATTCTCTCCAGTGTTCTTTATCCTCACTCGCACACAATTTGGGAAACTTCTTAGAACGTCACCCATCCTGATCACTACTGTAGGCCGAAAAGAAAGGTGCACCTTGTTGACATGAGTCATATCATTTTGTCATTTAACCCTTTTTCATTAAGGGGTGTAAAAATCACCCTACTTTAGATAATGACATCCTTTTTATATATCGTCCCCATAATCCATCTCATATTATTTTCAGTGTTCTGTGTCCTCACTCGAACACACTATGGGAAAATTCCTATATGGTCACCTATCCTGATCACTACTGTATTCCAAGTATGATAAATAGTGGTGTTCTAATCAGGTATACTACTAAAAAGAAACTTTCATCTTGTTGACATGAGTCATAACATTTAGTCATTTAACCATTTATCATTCTGGTGTGTTACATTCACCCCCTTAGAAAATAATGTCCTTGTTTTGGACCCTACCTATCAACCCAGGTAGTGCACCACCCTTAAGGCTGGGTACCACCTCTCATACCAAATGTAACAATTACTCCCTCCAATAGTACATATACCCTACCTTAACTTGACCGTTAGGTCTAGGCCCACCATGCAACACCAGTTGCCTCACAGAAATAGGGTCCCCTCCCTAGGGACCACCCCCATCCCCGAATGGGCCATCTAACTAATGACTGTCCCCACGATCCAACACATGTTTTTTCCAATTTTCTTTGTTCTCACTCACACACACCATGGTAAAATTCCCAAAAGGTTACCCATCCTGATCACTAATCGAGGTTAAGAATGATTAACTGTGAGGTTCCAATCAGGTAGGCGCATGAAAAAAAGGTGCACCTTGTTGACATGAGTCATATCATTTTTTCATTTAACCCTTTATCATTATAGGGTGTTACATTTATCCTATAATATAATATTATATTATTTGAGTAATAAATAATAGAATATTAAATATAAATTATAATTTACTTAAAATAGTTTCATTTCTAAATTAATGCTACACTAGCACAACCCATTAATTTTGTAGAGTGCATTTAGAGACACATTTATGAATGTTACATGAATTAATATTAGGATATTGTTTCAATTTTTAAACCTTTCCATTATAATCCTTCTATAATTTATGGAACAATGTGATACTCCTGGGCCAAATGTCATCAATACATGATCTTAAATATCACTGTGAATATTTGAGTAAAATAAATATGATAAATATGTAATGTATATTGAAATTATAATTTAAATTGTTACCATCAAATCCAACCAAATATGATAAAATTTATCATAAAAGAATATATCTCATTTAGGTGTCTTCGATGGGAAACTAAAGAGGCCATGTATAATCCCCCAAATTGACTAATCAAGGGCTGTATATTACCTAAAATTGGGTTAAAAGTTTAATAAAAGTATACCTATGATAGGGTACTAGAATACCTTGGTGTAATGCATCAATAATCTCACTTACCTTTTCTAAAAGATACACATGGAGTTTCACAAACCACAGTAATTATTACTAAATAATATTAAATTATTTTGAAAATATATATTACTCATTAATTTTAAAATCTACCATTAGATATGGAGGTCAAAGTAGTGTTTTTAGATACATAAGGAAGGTGGCATGTTGTAGCTTGCATGATTGTGGTTTTTACTATGGGTAAGGATAAAACAGTGGTAGGTTATATTGCTGGTGAGGATATAACCTCATTAAAATTCATAATTGGTGATGAGAGACCTACAGTTTTGGAAAGAATCAATCAGATCTGATAGAAAAACATTCCCATCACATGTCATCTACCTATCCTTCAACATAAATGAATATCTACACACATATTTAAAAACAATTAATTTTACATGATAACTTAACAAACATAACTCTTATGAATGTAAATATAAACTAATCATATAAAATAAATGATGAAAATTTCATTGATTTTTTAAATTGATGGTATATACTTAAATAGTTACTCTAACCTAGTTAATATTCTCAATAAATTTTATCATAGTTTGATAGAATAAATTGTTAAAATTCAACAATTTTAATTTAAAATTATACATTTTGGTCCAATGAACTAGATCATACCAATAAAAATTTAATTATAAAAATATTAATCTATGTTTTTATATTAATTATATAATTTCATTCAGTTTCACATAGTAATATACTTTTTCATTCGAAGGGAAACATAAATAATATTTTTGTATTATTTTTTATAGATCTACTTCTATAATATTGAATTTAAATCCATTAAAATCACATGTATATGATTAATTTTTTTATTGTATGGTTTATCAAAAAAAATTCTAAAATTCATTTGAAAAAATATGTTTAGTTGATTGGTGGAGATATTTGACTTATAAAAATATCGATGTTTCATGAGTTGCATCACTTTATAAAAAAGTCATTTTATTTTTACGTATCACCATTTTAAAAAATTGAATATGTAAATCTTAAACCACTAGTATTAATTTTTCTAATTATTTTGGTAAATTTGAGGATACTTAAAATATGGATTTTTATCTTATTTCTAGTGATATGTATTATGGAAATTCTTGTAAACAATTAATTTTAAAAAATATTATTCAAATGGTTCAAAGGAAATTTATAATTTTTTATCTTCCAATAACTTTTAAACTTAATGAAATGATGTTGTAATATTGAAGAAAAAATGTTGATTCACGTGAATCCATTCAACATAGCCTATAATTACTAATGTTTCCTCTCAAATGGGGGTATTATGAAGGTAAATTGTATTATCAAAATTAATTTCAACATCATCATGATATTTTATAAAAAATACATATTCATTTTCCAATGAGGTATCCCATGGATATTGATGTATTTAAAACTTTTTTATTATATATAAACCTCGATAATGTATTCATGTATCTCTAAACTGGGTACATCCACTTGGATTGTATTGGTCCACTAGTTTTGGATCGTCAACTAAATATACATTCAATTGGACCAACACATAAAAACTGATGTAAATAATAACTTCTCTAGATGAAAAATTTTATGCACTATTCTGTCTTTCATCCCCTACAAATCGTTGTGTTTAGAATTTAATGAACTGTGTTTTCTAAAAAAGTAACTAATCTAAATCAATGACTTGATAAAATTTATAGGAAACAAATTTTGAATTGTTATAGGCATGAAATAATGAATAATAATTTTAATTTCTTCGATATTCAATACATGATATTATATTTCAACCTTGTTAACAAGATTTGATATTCTGGATTAGTTACCATCATGCACCCTAACTATTTTAAAATATTTAAGAATGCCTATTTCTCAATATTTCTCATTGTGTATTGTGCATTGGTAATTAAATCTCCTCTAGGAATCACAACTTCCGAAAAATTTAAGATCATGATTACAAATGAATAATTATATTACTAGAAATAAAAAGTACATAAACTTTATATAATTTAATTACTATGTTTAATCCACTTGAAACATGGTTTCCCCATAGCATAAATTGTATAACATAATCAATTAATGACCTCCTCAATTTTATAACCAAAAATGAAATTTAGAAACAAAGATAAAACACAATAATGATTTATTTCAATGAGAAATAAGAGATATAAAATTATTTTTTATGGATGGTATTCTAAAAATAACATTTCAAGTACTTATGAAAAAATTTATGTTGGTTAGTTTAAAAATTATTATTTAATTAACATCTATTGTTTAGATATTATTGAATAATATCCTAATAATTTCAATAATTATTGACTAAAATAATATAATCAAACTAAAATATATTAAAATCCAATATTAAAGGTGAAATAATTTTCAAGGTTACTTTAATAATTAAAATCCCTTTCTATTATATAATTTTTCATCACATAAAAAATATTTCCCTGAATAATTAAATAATGATTGAAAAAAGTAAATATATCTTAATATAATTCTAAATCAAACACAATTCATCAACATTAAGACTCAATATTTAATTCATATATATCATCCTACAGATAGTTTACTATCATTTAAGGTGACCACTCAATGATGACTAATAAAAATGAGTGTACAATGGTTAAATAATCCGAGGAGATAAAAAACTTAGAAGAGTGAAGAAAATAATACGAAGAGTACTTAAGGTAATTGGGAAAGTTCACCTGTATACAAATTCAATCCCAAATCTCTACAACCAAGTTCTAGATATCCAATATACCCTTAGAAATTGGAAAAGTATCTAAAGTTTCTAAGACTAACTAAAATTTCAAAATCTGTAAAAATTAATACAATTAATGAAATCTTTACATGACACTATTCATTATTCCATTATATATGTTCATATCCATGAATATTTATATTATTTATCCATCTTCATTCCTTTATATTCCCTTTCAAAATCTATGTCTCCTCATATTATAACATAATGGGTATAGTTAGTCCGTAATGAATTTTTAATTATAATGTAAAATTTTAGTGTGCCTATGTTTATGTTTCTCTCTTAGTTGAAGTGAGATCAAATTCATGATGTATTCACTTCCAACAGTTTATAGAATACCTGATGTAATAAATTACCCTTCATAAGGAAATTTATACATCCCAAAATATTTAAAATTCTTAAGTATCAATAGAAATTTTGAAATGATAATTATATATTGGACTATAATTATTTAATAAATTTTTAAAATAATTCCTCAATAATAAAAAGGTTGTGATTATATCCATTATAGAATATTTTTTTTTATTTTATATCAAATATATTATAACAGTTACTATATTCTCCCAAATTATCCTATCTACTAAAAAACAATAAAAAAATGTAAATATATAATATTAATTAAAATTAATAATATAAATCATTTTAAAGTCATATATGTAATTTAGGTTTGTCAAATTCCCTCATGCCAATACATTTTATTATTCCCATAAAAAATATAAACATATAATAAAAAGGAATACATACTTTAATAAAGTGAAATTTAAATTCATCTTGCTTATAAAATTATTATATAACTGAAAATTATAAATTCACAAAATTCACCCAACTAATCATGATAAATCATTCATCCTTTATGATTCAAATTTTGTACTTCTTTGTTATTGTTATGACATTATTAAATATTTTATTAGTATTCATGTACATTTATTATTTTCTATATCATAAAAATATTTCTTTCATCAATCAAGGATTATTTTATTTTAGTTGTAGTTAATCATCATTTACATGCATTATAGCCATTGAAATAAAATGTATCTAAATATCAAATTTAAAATACATGATCAACATTAATACTAAATAATTTTGAATAATGTTCTCATTGAGGTAAAGGGTTGGTAAGAGATTGATATAAAAATCATAAAATGGATCATTTATGGGGTTTTTATTTATAGTAGAATGCATGATATAAAATTAAAATCTCAGTGAAAATACCACTTTTATATTTATTTTTTGATGAAATAAACCATGAAAACTAATTTTATCCATATATTTTATAATCAAAAGGTAAGAAATAAAAAAATAAAATAAAATAATGAATTAGTTTCCCTAATTTATTAATATTTTTATTTTTTTCTCATTTTTAGAGGTTTTTAAAAATACATAATTTAACATACCTTTTCATACATTAACGCCCACATTCCTTGTAATTTTATTAGTTTATTGGACCTTGATATTATCCTTTTATTTTGAGAAAAAATACATTAATTTTTTAAAATGTTAAGGTTTAGTGAATGGAGTATGTTTGGGCACAAAATTAGTACTAACCTTCAGGAAAAAATGTCATCATCCTATAATTCTTAACATATGGTTTTTTCACAATCAATACATGGTTTATCTAGTAATGTGGTTCCCTAGTTGAATTTCGTGGATTTTGATGGTTCATAAGTGTAGTCCATATAGCTATCACGTGGTTAGGAATAACTATGCATCCAAACTAAGTTAAGTACCCTAACTTTTGGGACTTACCTCAAGTATAAGATGAATAGTTGGTGCACTGTTTACCAGACAACGTTCCCAAACTGTGGGATCTACCAAAATTTTAAAATTTAAGAAAAACCTATGGTACAATTTTTTAAATAAGTCACTCTTTGGCTTCTATCCCTTCCCTCTGATGTGAGGAATCCTAATAGGATCCCTAGATAACACCCCATAACTTCTCCCTTGATTTTGATCTAATATCCTTTTATCTTTGGTAATTTCTTCAAAGTTCTGCCCCAATTTTCTCCTGCCTTTCCATTTCTTCTTGTTTTATTTATTCTTTTATTGTCATAAGTTGGACTGAGATGATCATTTTCTGAGGTTTAGGTTCTTATTTTTTTAGGGTTTGATTCTTATGGGGTGGAGTTTTATCTTCAGGTCCTCCTCTTATCATATTTGAAGGGTTCACATCATCCTAGATCTGATTGAGAGAGATTTTCTCTATAAATATCTATTTACATTTATAACATTGATTTATTAGAATTTTTGATAATTATTTCTAATTTTTTATGATCTTTAGTATTAATTATTACTTTTTTTTATTAAATAAGTTAGTTTTATTTGGATTTCAGGGAAAATGAATTTATTTCCATTTTTAATGTCAGAATATTTTTTCACGGTTAACATAAGTCTTATGATTGATTAATGACTAATTAGAGTTTTGAATTTATTTTTTATCCTAATGGGTATGTTTAGGTTAACTAAATGGTTTTTAGGAATCTCAAGTGATTATATTATTTTCCTTTAAAGTAGATTTTTTAATTTTAATATTTAATGTTTTTTGTGTTTTATATTAATTTAAAAAATATTTTATAATGGAATTAGGTCTTACTTGATTTAAAATCATTATTTTCCATGTTTTTAACAATGTTTAATTTTAAAAAATATGTTCTTGATTTGATTATTTCAAAGAGGTATCAATTCTTGGTTGACACTTTCTAAAATGTGTTACTTAAAGGGGGAGGTGAATGAGATGTTTATATATTTTCGAATTTCATATGATTACCTTTATGATGTAATTTCTAAACTAAACTTTTTTGGTCATAAGAACCCAAAAAAATAGGTAGGATAAGTTATAGGAGATGAGGTCCCCACCACTAGCTATAATAGTTAATTATTTATGTGGTTCCCCCACTAGATAGTTATGTAGTTCTAGATTTTTCACACAAATTAATCCCACATACCTAATTAGCGATTTAGTATAAACAGTTAATCGTAGATTTTGTTTACTAGGTAAACTCCCATTTTGATGGCTGCCTTTTCATCTTTCTATTATTTTTGAACTATTATTTTTATTAATCGTTTAATTAGAGTGTTGTTTATTTCCTATTACTTTCATTTTGTATCCTTCCTTATTCTTTACTATTTTTTGTTACCCAAACTAGTTAATCATTCTTCAAGTATTTAGTTCAACACTTTTTAATTTTGTTTAAAAACAAATATATATAATATTTTATAAGTAAATTAGTATAAATCAATTTTGAAAACAAATTTTTTATCTTCTTTAGTTTTTTTATAATAAATTTAAGTGTTTTTCATAAAATTGAATTTTTTTTATAATGTGGATTTATTTCTTAATAATGTAATAACATAAATTATTACGCATTCAAATTAGATTATTAATATTCTAAAGTGGATATAATTTTATAAAATATAATTAATACTGTTAAGAAATGGTTTTACTTTTAAATAGGATATTGGGGAAGAACCTATGAATGAATAATATATGAATTCAATAATTCCAAAAAACTATCAAATGTTAATCCACTAAAAGGACACCTTCCCCTAGACTAAGTGAACTGAAAGTAGGAAGTTTGTGCACCTTACACACTACAAAAATTAAAAGTGACACACACTTTAGTAGGAACTGAAATAGTTTAAAATGATAGAAAAATTAAAGAAAAGTAAGTGTGTAATATATAAGTATAGAAAATATAGAATTAAAAAAATGAGATTAATGTTATTAAAATGAGTAATCCTAAATGAATATTAAATTAACAAAGGATATTAGGGAGACCCTTATACTCATCCATTATTTTAGGAAAAAATTTCATTTTTCCTTTGCAGTAACTTTATTTGTGTCTTTATTTTCTACACCCAAAACATATTCTCATACCTCTAAGATATTAATGTGGGTGATTCTTACAAAAATCTTTGCATATAGGAAAATAAATCTTGATTCCTTCATGGTATATATTACCTAATATATCAGTGAACTCTATCCTTCTCTTTTTAGTGATATCAAGAGTTGTTTAAGGTGCACATTGTTAATAATTTTCATAGATAAATAATTTAAAAAAATCATAATATACTTCACTATAGTTAACATCCCTTTTGAATTCTCATAAAAAAAATTTCTTCCACATTAAATATTAACCAAGTTCTTTCATGTTCCTACCATTGATTAAAAAAACAAGCACAACATGATAAATTATAATAATAATGCGAAAAAATTATTATTAAACTAATTTATAGGATTTATTAATCATGGAACCGTATTTTTAATCTATGAAACCTTAGGTTTATCCTATGCCACTCATAGTCCTCATCTATTTAAATCATACATGATGGTTCGTAAATAGTTTATGAATTTCTAAAGCATACCCCCAAAGAGTGTCTAACCTGGTGTGAATCAAGGTGTATTTTCGTAAACCAAGTGATGATTAATTATAGCTTAATGATCCATTTTAATATTTATTAACCCTAAGTACTTATATGCTATAGACACATACACTTATAGTATTCAGGCAGAGAAATAATTTTAGGAAACAAAATCCCATATGATTTACCCAAATTCTATGAATTTTTCATATACTTTGACTCATCCATTGAATTGTCCCTTTACGTATCCCTAGAAAAATTCTTAGAAATATCCCTTGGTGTATAGATAATGTTTTCTCATCCTAGTTTCTAGTAGTTACACAGAAATTTTCTCTGATACTAACTATAGTGTCCTAGTATTTTTATAAATGGATAGTACATAAATTTAGATGAATAATGAAAACATTAAACAAACACATGCATACAAAATTTAAAAGTTTACTACCTTTGGAAACTTGGAATAGAATCTTCTTAATTATTTTAAGATATTCAACATCTCCCAAAAGGATCTCCTCATATAGTACTCTTATTTGGAAAACCTTACCTATACCTTTCTTTATAACATATGGATGGAAAAATAATAAAGGGTGATCTCAAATCGTCATTGTGGGTAAACATAAGAGATATCAATCTGTAATCATATGAAATAATAAGATAATCATAAGTTTATGTGATCATGAACATAACTTAAAAATTTTATACCTGAACTTTCATAGAATATAAGCATGATTTATGGAATAAACACTATTATTTTAAAAATCATAGCCTATAAGGGTGATAAATATTCATAAATCAATCATGAAATAAAATCTCATTTCATAGAAGTGTGGAAAAATCTCAAACATAGTAAAACATTTTACATTTCAAGGGTAAATACCATGATGATAAACATATTCAATCAAGGATTATCAATTATTTTCCATTTTGGATAAGGAAAAATCTGTTTCCCATTATGGAACAAGATTAACCATTATCCCATAGTATATTAGGGAACAAATATTTCCAATAGCGGATCATGACATGCCTATTTCTTATTGTAGAGCAATCCCATAACCTTGTTTCTCATTAACATATTTTAAGATATAATGCTTTACATAATTCATTGGAAAGAGATGCAGGTCCCATCCATCTCATAATAAAAAATTTAATTAAGTGTGCTATAATGTCATAAAAAATTCAACATATAATCACAATCTAACTTAGGTAGAGGAAAAAGGTTTCATAAACATTTCATAAATTTACAATAGTATAAAACATGAAATATAATTTGGTTTTATAAACATTTAATCAACATGCAGATTAACCATCAAGAGAAACAATAAGGACGATATCCTTGAATATTGTCCCCATTAAAGTATAAGTAACATCAAAGGATGTCCAATTGGGAAAAAAATAATTTGGAAATATCATTTATATCATTTCCTAAGAAAAACATCATTTCATCTTTAAAAAATCTTTTTTAAAACATAAAATACTTTCATGTTGTGCATATAAATAAGATTCTTTTGCCATTTCTGGTAAAACAAAAATGGGAATTGTTTAGAACAAACATGAAGATTAATTTTTTTTTGAAATATAAAACATGGGTAAAATTTCTTTTAAAAATCATTGTATAATAATAAAACATTTTTAGTAAACATAGTTTTGGAAGAAAATTGATTTCCATCTGAATAGAGAAATAAATTTGGATTTTCTTGAAAATATTTTACCGATTAATATAAGTACCAATGTCTGAAAAAATGGGATATTAATATTCTGAGTAAACATAAGAGAAGAAAACTCATGTGTTTCTTTATATAAATATCATAAAACTTTATCATTAGAAACATAATCATAAAAATACTATTAAAGGATGAGATTTTAACATATAATCATTACCACCTTGTCAGCTTCAAATTGTACAAACCATGAAGGAATAACATAAAATGAAACATAAAATATCACGATGATAAAAAAAATCATGATATATAATGTCAAAGGGGTTGTATATACACCCCGTGAGAGAATATAGGTGCATAACATAACCTACATCTTGAAGATGTCAAATTGAGACAAAACACCTTACCAATTTGTTAAATTTTGAACCATAAACCCCATGAAAGAGAGATACCAAAATAGATATTTAATCCCAAATAATTTAGAGTATATGAATAATAATATAAAGTAATGGTTAGTATATACACCAAAAATAATAAATAGGTGGTGAATATGACATGAGTCTCATAGTAGTAAAAATTCTGATAGAAATCCCTTATCTTGAGTCTCAACTTCCTTCGTACACCTTTAAGCCTCATGTATAATAAACATAATTTTATTATAAATCTAATAAATAAACCTGATTATATATATATATATCATATGATATATGGTTTACTTATGTCATTTTATTTCCCTTTTATTAATAATTCCATGTTAATGTCATATTTCAGGTAAGAACCACTTTTTTCAATATATATAATGATTTCCTATTTATGCCATATTAATTTGATCATCATTCAATAATATAAATAATAATGCTGATGATAGAATTATCATATTTATTCATCAATAATATTTTTAATATCAATCATTAAATATGGTTTTGAAAAATAAAGTACGTTACAACCATGGAGATGGTAGACCATACACATGCATGAGTAAGATTTTCTTTTTTCAAGGATCATTATAGAAAATAGGTAAGCAATATATTGTAATTATATAAATATAATAACATAAAAAAAATCATATTATTTATTTAAATATACTTACACTTTTCATCAATGTGGTGCATTGGTGAAAAGAGAGAGTCACATCACTTCGTGAAGGCAGTAGTCCACACGTATATGAACACCATCAACATATTTCAGTGAATGAAAAGGTAAGAAAGAAAATAAATTATTATATTTTAATAATGATAAATGTTTCATGTATCTCATAATTTTTTCTCGTATATCACATATATTCATCCTTATTATATTTTAAGTAAAGCGTTAGTGAAAATCAATTCACATCGCTTCACGAGGTGGAAATCCACCAAACATGTAATGACCCAAGTATTTACAGAATAATACATTTTAATATCTATTAATATTTATGCATAAGATATTACTTTTATTTTATAGAGGACACTTTATTCGACATCATACTCAACACACAACAAATGGTTTCTTTGAAATTTTATGTTGCACACAACTTTAAGTCATACCGAATAATAATATAATATTATTATTATTTTAAATGGTAGTTAATATATAGGCCCTGTAATACTAGGAATGAAAATAACTAACTAAATTATAGTTACACTTGTTTGTTAATTTTCTTTACATTTATCCAATAAATTTTAGAGTCTTAAAATAATAATGAATCCGATTTTAAGCCTGAAATACATTAATATTCTTTAAATGGTTGATTTACTGCTTTTTGATGGAGAACCATTTTTAAATCTGGTTTTTGTCACTTTTATATGTTCCATTTGAAAAAATAAACTTTTTATTTAGAAGTGGGACATAAAAATTTACTTTGGGTAAATTTTTTATATTTTTCTGATAATGTTCATTTTGTAATGAATAGTGAAAAATACTGCATTTTAAGTCAAACTGTCTTTTCATATAATTTACTTATATGATTAGATTGTACTTTTAAATAGTTTTAAAGTGTTATTATATTTTATTTTTATCATTTAATATAATTTTGGTCATTTTATGTAATTTCACTTGGAAATTGGACATAAACACATGTCAATCTTTTGGAAGTTTTTATTTGTTAAAAACACACTTTTTGGTTTTGATAATAGGAATTAAATGTAAATTTATTTTTGAAAATTCTGTATTTTGAATTTGAAAAAATTATTCCATATTTTTAATCATAAGGATAATATTGTGTAAATATTTAACTTTTATTTTTAGACATTATGAATAGTAGCTTCAGTAAATATTTCATTTACCATGGCTAAAGGGTAAATCTAGTAAATAAGGGTAAAAAAATATTATAATAATATTTAATTACACTAAAACATTTCCTAACACTACTTAATGAGATATTTCTGACCATGGGTATATTTGAGTCTATTTTAGGACCCCATGGAGCCATATGTATCTGAACATGAAACTTAATTACTTTTAATTTAATGTTAAGGAAAATATAACCTAATCAAGTATATTTTACTTAAACAATTATTATATGGGATTATATAAGTTATATATTCAAATATAAATAATAATTAGAAATCTAAGACGATTTCCTACATCATGGTATTCTATTTATAATATTTATACATCAAATTAATAAATTTATTTATAACACAATGGTGATGTAGTGATTACCTTATTAATGAAAGATTGAAATAAATGAGATTATAAATATTAAAATAAATTTATTTTTAAACTTTTTATGCCATAAATTTTTTTAGTGACTATTATGACTTTTTCTATTTCAATTAATTAATTTGTTTTATAAATAATCAAGTTATAATGGGGTTTTAAACTGTCATGATATGAATAGTATAAAAATAGACATAAATGAGTGTTTAAATAAATTAATATTTTATTAAATTATATAATAGTTCTAAAAATATAAGATCATTCAAAATTACATATATGATGTTAAAAATGTCACTAATGATCCATTTTTTAGTCTCTGGTCATTTTAAAGTATCTATGGTTACCATATATTATGAATATACAAGAAGACATGGTAAAAGTTAAATTAGTTCACTAAGGGTTAAATATAAAAGATAAGGTTCAATTTATGACCTAAAATTGTCTAAATTCTATTGTATGAGATTAATTTGACCCACAATCTTCCGATATTAGAAATATATCACTTTGGTATTATTTTAAATCGAAAATAAATTAATAATAAAATAATATTTTCAAACTTTTTTAAAGTGCCCCTCCTCCCTCTTATAAAAGGACACCACCTCTAACCCTTATTCCACCCCTCGAGCCACCTTTTCTCATCGAAACTATGGAAAAATAATATCCCAACATCCCTATATTATTCCTAGAAGACTTACTTTGGAAATAAGGTTATTAAATAAGGCATTTTTTCTTAAATCAAAATGAGTTACCCGATTTGAGGTAATATCTTCTCTCAGAATTTTTTCAATTATTTTCCTTCTTCAACCCCCTAAACTATCTTTATACAATTATTTTACAACAAAACTAGTATCTTAAATATAATAGGTTCTTTTTATGATAATTATTCTAACTACACTTAAACAAACCTCCGTCTAGTGGGTATATAACATAATATTTCTTGTGGACGGAGAACTACAGCCTCATGAAAGGATGATTGTTAAATATTCTCATAACACCTCTTATGGTGGCCATTAAGATAGAACTGTAATTATATTATATATATATGATATTTATTTTATCTTTATACATCTATAATTCTCATTTATAACATACCTTTGTACTTTTTATGTTGTATAAATTCGATAATTTCATTTGAGGAAGTGCGGACTAGAGCCACCTCAAAGTGATATGACTCATTAATGTCATACATGGAACATATAAAGAAATAATTTAATGAAAATATATATTATATTATAATAGAATTATAATATACCAATTTACCTTTTAGTTTTAATTCCTTTAAATATAAAAAATAAATGAAAGTAGCGTTCATGCGTACGTGCGGCATACCGTCTACATGAACGGTGCATTTCATTTATTATATCCAAATACTATGGAATATTATAAATACATATATAATGGATATATATGATATCTAAATCATTAATATCATTATAGAGATACTTTTATTTTTACCACATGTACAATTTGTAATTATAATAAGTTCATTTTTTGACTCAAGTTCCAAACATCGACAAAATGTATGATATGAACTAAAATAATTAACTAATATTTATACCAAGATAATAAGTGATAAAAAAGGAATAATAAACATTAAAAAGCTTCTTATTAAAGTATAAATTAACTTAAGTTTTTTATTCAAGAAGAAGAAGGAACATACGAGAAAAGTTGAACTCGAGGTAAGGGAACCTTTCAAACTTCTCTCTTTGTCAAAGAATTATTTTATGTTTTTTATTTTAATTTACATTTTATTAGGTTGTGATGTGTTTTTATATATCCTTATTTCTGTAAATTTTATGTCCAAGTGATGAGAGAACATTTTTTCTCCAATCGAATCATTTTCTGAATTTTAAAGTGATGCTGTTAGGCTACCGAATTTTCGTAAAGGACATCGTCTCAATCTACTTTCATTGAGGCATGTTTTGATAATATAAACCACCTTATTTTACATGTTGTATAATAAACCCATTTTAATTTTAATTTAATTAAAAGGGAATCTTTTATCTACTAAGTGTTTTACTAAATGACAAAAGGAATGGTTTGATCATTTGGGAGGGAAAATGACATCTCCACCGCCGTAATCATTATTTTGATATTTGGATTCCTCTATAATCCTTAATGGTTTTAAAAGGAAAATAAATCCATTATTCCATTTTTTGGGTGTTTTTTTATTGAAAATGTTTTTTGAAATGGATTTATTATTTCAATATCTTGAAATGATTTCTTGTGATTGTAAATGAAATGTTTTTAGTGAAATATTTATATTTGAAAAATTTTATGTTTTATGATTATATTATGGTAGTTGGACATTTGACAGGTGGTTAAGTGATAAATCAATGATATATGGTTACATGATGAACAAAATTATGGGTGTTTTCATGATAAACCAAGGATGAGTGGTTACGTTATAACCTCCAATGCATTGGGTATAGAAGATGGCCTTATAGATATTTCATTTAGTGATATGTTCGGAAGTCAACAATATGATTATTCCATTTAAGTATGTTTATATACGAAGTTACATTATATGATATATGTTTCTTTATATAGTATTTATGGTAATCTTTTGGTTACAAAAAGGGTAAGAAAAGAGCTTATATTCAGTGAAGTGTTTTTACTACTTATTTAAGGTGAAAAGTATTACATTAGGATAAAAAATGAATGGTTTACATGTTGTTTTGAGAAACTAATAGTTTTCCTTCTTTATGTATCCCTAACTAAGTATTTTATGCTCATACCATGTTTTGAAAAAAAATTCACTGGACATAAAGAAGAATAGATTCAAGGATGGGATCAAGGAAAAGTTATGCTGTTAAAATATGAAATGATGTCATGTTTTGTTTTAAAGAGTTTTTGTTTTATGAAAAAAATAGATAGTGAGTTGAAGTGTCTAATTTTAATATTAAATATGTTATGCATAAGTTATGAAATAATTATATAAAAAATTAAACATGAAAAGTTCTTCATTGATAATTATTAACATAATTCAAGATTATGTCATGTCTATGGATGGGGCCTTATAGTTGGAATCAGAGGTCAGTTTAGATAACATTAGATGTTAGGGTGTTATTTAAGAACAAGTGACATAACCATAATGGTTAACATTTTATAAAGTGTCATAGTTATTTTAGATAAATCTAATGAGTTTAATATATCATGAATAATTATATCTTAGTGTTTACCCTCCTCATAAGATAATATATAATTATTTTACTGATTTACTGACACTGATTTTTTGGTTTAAGTAAATGGATGGATCTAGCTGGCACCAAAATAAAAATGGATGTGAAGGAAACTATGGTGGTTTTATTAATGAAAAAATGAATGAAATGGGAGTTGAAATTATAACTCTTTTGGTTATTCTTAAAACAACTATCTATAGTCATGATTGACCACTTGAAGCTTGGTGATTTTTCCAAGGAATCATATATGCAAGAAATGAATCCCAATGGAAGTTTAGGTAATATTCATAAAGGTAAATATATTAAAAAACCTATTGGTCAAGGATGTAGAAACAAATACATAGTAAAATGCTTTAAAGGGACAAAAATATGTTTCATATGTGGTAATGAAGGTCATAAATCAATAACATATCCTGGAAAAAGGAAGCATCCAGTTGACTCCAGGAGAGGGAAAGAAGTTCTTTCCAAAGGATTAATTAAATGTTTTAAATATGATGTTTGTGGTAATTATACAAATAAATGTTTGACCTGGAAGGGTTGGATGTGGGATCTGTATGATTTTATAATTTTATGTTTACCAATTCCTAATTCCATTCTAATTAAAGATGAGGAATCTGAAAATGACCTAGGAAAGGTTTCGATTATTTCTTAGCTCAAGTTTTTAATTTACTAAAATTTTAGGACATTATGCATGTTTTTTTTTTGTCGGAAGGAAGTATAAAATAATAAGATGAAAAAACATGGATAAAGGATCAAGAATAATGTTTGATGATTAAGATGTCTACATTTTATAAATTGAATAGTTTTGTTGGATCAATGGATGGTGATATGTTTAAATGTATTAACGATATGATTAATTTTGATGAGTTTTTCTAGTATGTGTAACCCTAAATTTTGATATGTTAAAATTTCATTCAAGGAATAATTATCTTTTCTTTTATGGATATAGTTATAAAGAACAATTTGAATTTATATGATCCTTGAATTTGAAGAAGTTATAGGTTATTACTTTTTGTGATGAAAATGCGAGGTATGAGTTAACATTTGTTGTTAAAATATGTTATGGTTATTTTTGATGAATTTATCACATTTTTTGGAATTTTATAAAATTATATAGCTTTTTAAAAATTAAAACACATAGACAGTGTGACAAATCATCATGTCGGACAAAGCTGCATTAATCAAACCCAAAACTAAAGTGCGGTTTGGATTTATCACCTACCACTGGTCTAAGTGAAGTCCTTGATCAGTATGACTTATTATTTTTTAGTTATATGATTTTATGGATCAAGAATAAGTTGATTTTGGAAACTTATATTTTATCATATGTGCATCCTTAGTATAAGAAAATGATTCGGTGATTAAGTGATAAAGTTTATTTTGGAATACATTCTCTCTTTTGAGAACACTATATGCTTATGGAAAATAGAGTACTATGGGATCTAATTTTTGGAGTATTGGTTGAAATTTTATTTTGGAAAAATCTATGTTTTTATTGTAGACATATGGTGATTTGGGTTATTTATATTAATGACTAACCTATCATAGAGAATATGTGATTAGGTTAATTACACTTATGTATGAGACTTTTAGAGTAGTTGATGTTATTTATAAATAAATGTTAATATTTAATGTGGAAGAATGTGTGATTAAATCCTTTTGAGTTTTGGGGTTTAATATTAGTTTTGATTACTTTGAATAATTTTAAGGGAAATTGTTTATTGAATGGTATTTGTTGAACTTCGGGTTTGTTTGTCGAATTTTGAAGATTAAGATTTGTAATTATTTTTGTAAATTTTTATCCTTTTTGGGGATTATCTACTCTCGTACTAACCATTTTGGTTTTGGATAATGTCTAAAGACAGGGGAAATTTATAGTTCATTTTTTTGATTTATAAGATTCTCTAGAAGTTTATTATAATACTTTAGATGTGACCAAGCCATCTTGAATGCTCATCATTTGGAGAAAAGATGAGTTTATGGTAGAAATTTTATTAAAGGTTGAAACACTACGTGTTTTTCCTGTGACCTTTATACCCATTCCCCTATTGGAATACAAATCTAATGTTATGATGAGGATGAAACAATACTTTTCAAGTAAGTATATTTCCTTATTATCTTAGTCTAGGTAGTAATAAAATTCCTCAAGTCTAGGAAAAGGATCTTGAAGAAAAAATGATATATGATTTCTTTTATCATCAGACTTTTACCCAACCATAAATTTATGATATTGTGGTGGTTAAATTTCCATGATCGAGTTCTATATCATTCTCTATTAATCAATGAGAGTTAGTTTATATTCCATATCATTATTTTCCTACCTATAATCCTATTATGTGTTATCTCAGGTGAACTTTGTACTTTTCTTTCTTTCTTTTAAAGTGATAGTTTTATTTACTATTTTTTTGATGTGGTACTTTTAATGAAATTTTCAAGCTCAATTTTAAAATTGTGAGGACACAATTTCCAAAAGTGGGGAAGGATGTAACAACCCACGTATTTAGAGAATAATACGTTTTCATATCTATTAACATCTCTGAATAAGATGTTAACTTTATGTTAAAACGGACACTTTTTTCAATAGTGTACTCAACATGCAACACTGGGTTTCTTTTAAGTATTATGTTGCAAAAAAATTGAGTTACACCAAAAAATAATATAAAAATAATACTATTTGAAATTGTAGTTAACACATAGTCGTTTTAATATTGATAATGAAAATAAATAACTACATTATGATTAAACATGTTTTTTAAATGTCTTTACATTTATCAAATAAATTTTATATGCTTAAAATAAGAATGAATCTGATTTTAAGCAAGAAATATTGTAATATTCTTTAAAAAGATGATTTACCACCCTTTTATGGGGAACCCATTTTAAATTTAGTTTTCCTCACTTAAATATGTCATATTTTACAAAATAAACTTCTTCTTTATAAGTCGGTCATCAAAATTTACATTGGGTAAATTTTCGGTATTTTTCTAATAAAGTTCATTTTTTAATGAATAGTAAAAAATAATGCAATTTAAGTCAAAACAGTCTTTTCATCTAATTTATTTATTTGATTATATTGTCTTTTTATATGGTTTTAATTTTAATTAGATTATATTTTTATAATTTAATACAATTTTGGTCATTGTAAGTAATTTCCCATTGAAAATGGACATAAACATATGTCAATCTTTTGGTAGTTTTTACTTCTTAAAAACACGCCTTTTGGTTTTGACAATAAGAATTAATTTTAAATTAATTTATGAAAATTATATGTTTTGAATTTGGAAAAATGGATTAAATATTTGTAATTAGGATGTCCAATTTGTGAAAATAGTTACCTTTTATTTTTTGACATTAAAAATAGTAACTTCATCAAATATTTTATTTACCATGGCTAAAGGGTATATTTGGTAAATAAGGTTAAAAAATAATATTACAATAATATTAAATTACCCTAACACATGTCCTAACCCTATTTATTAGATATGTCTAACCATGGGAATCCATGGGTCGATTTTAGGACCCCATGGAGCCAATGTATGAAAATGGAATTTAATGGATTTTAATTTAAAGTCATGGAAAATATAACCTAAACATGTATCTTTTACTAAAACAGTTATTTATATAGGGTTATATAAGTGATATATTCGACTATAAATAGTCATTAGAAATATAAAAATATTTCCTACATCATGGTATTTTATTTATAATCTTTATACATCAAATAAATGAATATATTTATGACACAATGGTGATGTAGTGAATACCTTATTAATGAAAATTTAAATAAATGAGATTATAAATATTAGAATGAATTTATTTTTAAACTTTTTATGTCATACACAAATTTTAGCGATGTTTTTGACTTATTATATTTTAATTAATGATTTTCTTTCAAAATAATCATGTTTTCATGGATTTTTAAAAATTCATGATATTAATAGTATAAAAATGGACATAAATGTGTTTTTAAATCAATTAATATTTTATTAAATAATATAATAGTCCTAAAAATATAATATTTAACCAAATGAAATATATTATGTAAAAAAGGTCATTAATGATCCATTTTTTAGTCTCTTGGAATTTTATAGTAACTATGGTTACCATATATTATGAATATAAAAGAAAACATAGAAAAGTTAAATTAGTTCACTAAGGGTTAATGTTAAAAGATAAGATTAATTTTATGAACTAAAATTGTGTCAAATCCATTGGATGAGAGTATTTTTATCCATACTCATATTAAATTAGAAATATATCACTTTGGTGTTATTATAATTAGAAAATCATTTTATAATAAAATAATATTTTCAAACATTCCTAAAGTGCCCCTCCTCCCTCTTATAAAAGGACACCACCTCTAGCCCTTACTCACACCTCTCAAGCCCCCTTGGCTCATCAAAAATCTTCCAAAATAAGCTCAAAACATCCCTATATTCCTCCGAGAAGGCTAAATTTGGGTAGAAGGCAATTATATAAGGCCTTTTAGCTTAAATTAAAAGGAGTTACCCCATTTTAGGTAATGTCTTCTATCAAAATTCTTTCATTTATTTTCCTTCTCCAACCCGCTAAACTCTATTTATTAAATTATTTTATAAAAAACCCAGTATATAAAATATACTAGTTTGTTTTTATGATAAGTATTATAACTACACTTACACACACCTTAGTCTAATGGGTATAGAACATACTATTTCTGTGGACAACAAACTACTGCCTCACGAAACGATGATTGTTAAATATTCTCCTACCACCTCTTATGGTAGACATTATGATGGAACTGTAATTATATATGATATATATGATATATATTTTATCTTTATGCTTCTTTATTTCTCATTTAGAACACAACTTTATGCTTTTCATCTTGTATAAATATGATAATTTCATTTGAGGAAGTGCGGAATACCACCCCCTCAAAGTGATATGACTCGTTCATGCCATACATGGAATGTATAAAGTATGGAGTTAATGAAATTATATATTATATTATACATTAAATATAATAAAACTATGTATTATTTAGTTTTTATTTCTTTAAATATGAAAAATAAATGAAAGTAGTGTTCATGCGTACGTGCGGCTTACTGTCTCCATGAACAGTGAATTTCATTTCTTATATCTAAATGCTATGGAATATTATAAATAAATATATATATAAATTTATTATATATATTATATCTAAATCATGAATATAATTTTGTAGATAATTTAATTTTGATCACATGGACAATTTGTAATTATAACAAGTTCATTTTTTACTCAAGTTCCGAACATCAGCAAAATGACTGATATGAACACAAATAATTAACTAATTGTTATAACAAGGTAATAAGTTATAGAAAAGGAAAAATAAAAATTTAAAAGATTCTGAATAAATTATAAATTAAATTACATTTATTATTTAGGAAGAACAAGGAACATACGAGATAAGTCAGACTCATGGTGAGGGAACCCTTCACCCTTCTCTTTTAGTAAAAGACTTATTTTATGTTATTTAATATAATTTCCATTTACTTAAGCTGGGATATGTTCTTATATATCCTTATTTATGTATATTTTATGTCCAAGTTATTGGAGACCCTTTTTTACTCCCATAAATTCATTTTCTGAATTTTTAATTGACGTCGTTAGGTTGTCGAATTTTTATAAGGGACTTCGTCACAATCTCCTTTCATTGAGGCATGTTTTGATGACATACACCACATTATTTTACATGGTGTTTAATAAAACCATTTTACTTTTAATTTCATTAAAAAGGAATATTTTATCTATAAATTGTTTTACTAAATGAAAAAAGTAATGTTTTTAACATTTGCAGGGACAATGACTTCTCCGTCGCCATAATCGTTATTTTGATATTTGGAATCCTATATAAGACTTCAATTTTTTAAAAGGAAAGTAAATACCTTTTCCTCTTTTTGGTGTTTTATTATTTCAAATGGTTTTTTAAATGTATTTATTATTTCAATATCTTAAAATTATTTCTTGTGATTTTAAATGAAATGTTATTAGTGAAATATTGATATTTGAAATATTTTATATTTTAGGATTATATAATGGTACTTGGACATTTTGAGAATGGTTACATGATAAATCAATGAAGGGTGGTTATGTGATAGAAAAAATGATGGGTGGTTCTATGATAAACCAAGGATGGGTGGTTACGTTATAAACTCCAATGCATTGTGTATGGAAGTCGGCAGTATGGATATTCCATTTAGTGATATGTGTGGAAGTCGACCATATGGTAATTCTATCTAAGTTTGTTTATATCTCAAGTTACCTTATATGATATATATTAATTTATATGGTATTAATGATAATATTTAGGTTAAAAAAAGTGTAAGAAATGAGCTTATATTCAGTGAAGTGTTTTTTATACTTCTTGAAGGTGAAAAGTATTAAATTATGATAAAGTATTCATGGTTTACATGTTTTTTTGAAAAAATAATAGTTTTACTTATTTATGTATCCATTTCTGAGATTTTTATGCTTATAAAAAGTTTTTAAATGTTTTTCATTGGACATATATAAGAATAGAGTCAAGGATGGGATCAAGGAAAAGTTATGCAATTAAAACCTGAAACAATGCCATGTTTTGTTTTAAAGAGTTTTTGTTTTATGAAAAAAATGGACAATGAATTGATGTGTCTAATTGTAATATTTAAGATGTTATGTATAAGTTATGACCTAACTCTCTAAATATCTAAACCTGAAAATATAATCAATTTTAATTATTAACTTAATTCAATATTATGTAATGTTTAAGGCTAGGGCCTTATAATACACACGAGCGACATTATCATATTTGAAAAGTATAATGAATCCAGAAGAAAAAAAAGTATATATGGTATAATGAATCCAGAGGTCTAATTATGTTATAAATATCATATATATTTATATATAAATATATATTTATACTTTATATCCTTCATTATAACCAACTATAAGAGTTGTTAAAGGAAAAAACAAATGACATCGGTTTGTGGGATGGTAGTCCACCATACACACGAACGATGATTTCATGACCCATTTGATGTAAGTGGAGATGGTTGTAGGTCATGAATGTAACATAAAAAAATCTATGTATACATAATACTATAATATTATATTATAATCAAGGTATAATAATAATTAAAGGATGTGGATGAAGAAATAAAAGAGAAACCCTCATTGATGAATGTTACATCTTCTTCAGGTAGCCTCTATATGTTTGCACTAAAAGCCTTACTAGGTTCAATTAATATAAAAATAATAATTATTGGATGATAGTATTGAATTTGGGAAGTTTGTTGGGTAGTTTTTTTCTTATTCAAATGTGTTTTAAGGTGTCAATATAAGAGGAGTGGGGGTGGCCTTTTATAATTGATTAGAGGAATTTTTATAAATACTGAAAAACATTGAACAATATAAGGTCAATAGCAACCCACATGGATCCAAAATTTAAAATAAAGGAGGGTATGGATTATATGAAAAAAAAAGCCTGCAAAAAAACACATGTTTTAAACCTGTCTGTCCTTAGCCTTTATGTTTCTCTCATGTTTACCATTTTAATTTTTACCATGGTAACTATTTTTTAACCAAGATAATTTTCAATTTAAGCCTAAAATAAAAATAGAATTATTAGGTAACTTATAACTACATATTTTAATTATTAAATAGAAATTATTAAATAAAAATAATATGTGTTTGTAATGTTAATGTTAACATAATCACATGTAACATGCAAAACCCCATTTTAACCCTAATCACAATAATTAATTTTTAATTATTTTCACTAATCACTGATAAAAAATCAAGTTGAAATTATTATATAATATAAATTATATGGATTAAAAATATTTAATTCAAATTTTAAAAAACTCATTCACTTAATTTCTAAAATATAATTTAAAATTAACATCGTAGACATGATGTGAAAGTGGGTTTTCAATGGAAAAATTTTCAAAAGTTTACAATGTTTTTATAAAAAATTTAGTATAAAAATTATTAAAAAAACATAAATTGTATTAATATATATATAATTCAAATAATTTTATTTTAAAACAACTTTAAAATAAAATTTTACTTTATAAATAATTTAAATGATAATGAAATTTTCAATTAAAATTAAGTATTTTTCACTATTCATGGAAAATTTACCATTTTCAGAAATTTCCAAAAAAATCACCCTAAGAAAATTTTGATGTGGTGATTAAAAAAATGAATTTTATTTTATTAAATTAATTTTATGAATGATTTAAATATTATTTTTATTATTTTTTACAAAAATAATAATTTGTTTTGAGAAAATAGAAATTAAAAAACATATAAAATCTATAAATAACATTAAGTACTTTTTATAAATTTGTTTTATTTATATAAAACTATTATAATTAATATATCAAAAGTAGTTATTTATATTAATACCACTATGTTTAATTATTAATTTATTAAAATCACATTTAAATAATATTATTAATAATATATCATAGTTTGTTAATACTCAGTGTTGCATGTAATGTAAGATAAAATTAGTGTTGTGTGTAACCCAAGCCAAACGTAGTCTTGCGTGTAGTATAATAAATACTTTTTGTTATGTGTAATGTAAATTTTAAAAATTATTAAGTTTATTTGAAGTAAATATTTCACAAAATATCATGGTATTACGGTGGTTCTCAAGGGAGAATTACCGTAGGTGGATTCTAAGTGAGAGTAAGTGATTCAGTAGGTTGTTGAGACAGTATGTGATTTCACTGATTATGCGAGACCCTTGAGGGGGCTTTGGCACATGAGATTTTTTTGGAGTGTATGAATGGAAAATTGTGGAATTTATCTTGAGTTATAACCCAATGGACACATTAGTTTATGGTCTAGGTGTTTTGACTAAGATTCCTTGGATACGACATATTGTTTAGTGAGTATATGAGTTGTATTGATATGTAGAAAACCCTTGATAGTGGTTGGGTCAGGGTTCCTTTGTGACTTATAGTTGAAAATCATGGTTATATGATATATTTAATATCAATTAATGATAGTTGTAATCGAGTTTAGGGTATGTAAAATGTTACACCAGGGAATTTCATAAGAAAAGAAAATTGAGTATTGATTCTATGGTATAACATTAACCTAGAGTGTTATGGGGTTTAGAATAGTTTGGAAGGGTATGGTAATTTTGATACTTGAACTTGATATTATATATGTGTTTGGTATGTGTTTATACCACTAGTATATTATCATGACATGGAATATATCAAGATTGTGTCTATTCATATTGATGCCTCGAGATGGATGATATGTCATGATTTGGATGAAAGAATCTTGGATGATCTTGGATTGAGGGGTTTAAAAGCTGTGGAGTGTGGTCAACCATGTTTGATTCCTTATGAATCACAATGTTGTGATTCATGTAAGGGTGAGGTGGTATGGGATTGTACACCCATTATGTAGGATATAAGGGGAATAGTATGTTCCATTTGAGGTCAGGACACATTTCAATTATAAATCAGTGATGACAACGAGTGGGGCAGGAATCGATGGAAATTTTGATGAGAAGATTTTAAATGGGGTTAGTCAATAGGGTTGTAATATGTTTTGGAAATGGAACCTTTTAAGTTTTCCCTAAATAAGTGGTATAAGGAAGTAATATAATATATATTACAACCATGTCCATTTGAGTGCTTGAACATTTTTATGATTGGTAGTTATTCTGGTGTCGAGAATGATGTTACAATTATTTAGGTACTGGAAGAAACTTATGGTTACATTTATGGATTTTTATGAATTAGACAACTACATCCAGCCATTATATGTGGTAATGGATGGAGCATGATCCCTGGAGGTATGACCCTTATGCTAGAATGGTTGTTGGAAATGGATTTATCGATCATTGGTTGATTGAAATAGTGCTTAGATATATGTGAGATGTAAATACAATTTATACAGTCTTATATAGATTCCATATCTAAGATCATGTAGATAACTTGGATGATACGACACATTTGGACCATGATAGGGAGAATTTTGGGAAATTTGACCATGGATTGTAAGGTAGAAACCTTGTTTGTTACATGTTTCAGGGGTGAAATAGTTTTGTGACAGGGTTCAGTGGGTGAAATAGTTTCATCATTTATTTTAGTGAGTGAAATATTTTTTTCATCACACGGTTCAGAGGGTGAATCATGTGTCGAAACATAGAGAAGTTCGTTTTTGAGATAAAAAATCTTACGAACCATGATATGGTGGTACACTGTTTTTAGTATGAGTGTGAACCTATGTGTAGAGGATATTAATGGAAATTCTATAATAGAGGCTAGTACTTCAGTTGAGGATGAGATAGAGGAAGTGACCAAGCATTTTTCATATAATCATATAGAGGGGGTTAGACTTGTGTTATTCTTAAGGCTTGACACAGTGAGATGGAACCACTTACAGATCATCATGTGATACATGAGTGTAGGTCATTGCTCCATTAGAGGTTGAATATTAGATAGGAATTTATGATGATGGGGTGTACCATAGATTATAATAAAACATTATGTGTTATGTCATATATTGGGGATAAAAAATAAGTTGGATAGTCAATTAGATGAAGATATAGGGGTTTCTCAAGATAAAAAATCTTAGATAAGTGTCATCATGATTTTTAGTGGATTGTGTATTAACAGTTTGCGTTCCTTAAATTCATGTAGTTATTTACAAGAACATGTGGAATTAGAGTATTGTATGTATACATTTGAATCTAAATTAACGAATAAAATTGGTTGGGTGATGTGGTTTGATGACCACTGAGACTTTTTGAGGATGATAAGTTTTATCATGGGGAGTTTGTAAGGACTCATGTCCATTTGGGTATGGAAATTTCAATAGAAATTTTATTTTTTCCAGATAATTGACTTTTAAAATTGAGAATCGGAATGAGGTTTCAAAGGTTTGAACATCCAAAAAATGATATTTTTCGACTGGTTTAAGGTTTTACTTAAATTTTAGGGGTTCAGATGAATTCTAGAAGGGTAAATAGGGGCTCAAGATACAGAAAATTGTAGTTTTTGGTGATTCATGGGATCAGTATGTCATTAAAACTATTAATATGGTTAATGGGTTGTGCTGGGGTGTTTTAGGCTATGAATGAAGTCTAGTAATGGCCTTCAGGGGAACTACCTAAAAAATAATGGAATTACCCCTATGTTTACACTATGAAATATGGTGATTAGGCACTGAATGTATATAATTTTGTTTACATTATTCTAAATTTTCATGTGCTTTATTATTCATAAAATACTTATTTAATTTATTTCACAATTTTAACTTCAATTATCTTCATTTGTGAAATTAATATTTATAATGTATTAATCTCTTCAAAATTTTCATAATATTTTGGACAAATATGTACTCTCTATTTTAATTTGAAATTTCAGACTAATTATCATCACTATCATGGGAAATTCTTTTTTTTCTTGGAGAAATTGGATATTCATAAAAGATGATGATCATATCAGGCCCCCAAAATATAAAATTTAAGGGCCAACATGATTTGATCATGTCACATTAAATCATATATGGAGAACTTAATTGAAGTATAATAAATATGAAACTTTAATTTAATATATTTTAATTCCGGGATATAATATCATTAAAATGGTCCTTATGGATCTTTGGTAATATGGAGGGATATATAGGTGACCCATGTTGAAGATTAAATTTTGGGTTAATTATTAAGCACAAAAGTCATATAACTATTTTGAGAATTAATGTTAAAAAAATGATATAATTGGGTTCAATTTTTTATATATTTGATATGTTTTTTATATCAACATATTTTCTTCTATATACCATCCCAAATTAGTATTTATTAAATTCATTCTGGTGCATCAATGAGGAGGGAGAAAAGGCATGTATTCTGCATTGGAAATGATGAATGATCGGTAATTCACCCACTTTCCTCCAACCCTTTCCCTACCATATTTAATGGTTTGAATTTAATGATGAATCTTGAATTAGGAATCTATATGGCTCTATTTAAGGTGGATTTTTGGAAGAAAAAACTAAACTTTTGTTTCTTGTCTTTCAATGTAATGTTATGATTGAATTTTGATGACTTAATATTATTCTGCACATCTAATTTATTCCAATTCAATCAATTTTTCAAATTTAGTTTTTGTAATTATTCTTAATTTTACTTATTCTTGTAATATTTTTCAATGTGATACTATTACTTTAATGTGTGATTCCATTCCCACAATAATGGTGGAGTGACTGTTTTTGTACTAATTTTATCTTCTTCAATCATTATTATTTATGCCCACTTTCACCTTATGTAGAGATATTTCCATTAATGAAAGGATAACACTTTTGTGGATTTATTCTAGTGGGTTTCATTGGGATGGATATGATATTATTTTCTGTTATTTAAAATTTAAACCATTTCATTGTTTTAATTTTTTGATTCAATGAAATAGTTTCTTCTTTATGTTCAACAATTTAAACATTGACACATTTTGAGTGTTAGTACGATTCAATTCCTAAGAGTTCTCATTAAAGTGGTCATCTAAGTGAATTAGTGATTATCCATTAAACTTTTTAGAGAATAAATTGGTGAATTATTTGGGAGTATTATCTCATTAATTTGATATTTCATAAAACTATGAGCTGAAATTTAATTTGAAAAAAATTACATCAACTTTAGACATAAAAATATCCTAGAATCGTCGCATTGTCATCAATTACTTTTGTTCAAGTATTTATGTGTTTTTTATTATTTAATTTATCTCATTAGTTATAAAAATCAAACAAATTAATCTAATTAGTTGGCCACTTTGTAGGTAGACTCCATCAATAAATCTTAGCATCTTAATGTTACTTCTTTTTCCCTATGGATTCGACCCCAACATGTACTACATTTACCACTTCTACTTATAGGGAAACTTTGGGTGAGACTAAATTTTGGGACTGTTACTAGGGACCGACGTATGTATCTTTAACACTCACATTCTATTTACACCCTAAATTCTACATTCTCAACCCATTTATGTTATCTTTTCCATCTTTATGTCTGTGAAAATCCTTTTACACCCTGGACCAATAAAAAAACCCAATTAGTCATAAAAATCATTTGTTATGGGAATAAAGTTAACCTAGGGGTCTTATTCCATTTGATACCGATCTCATTGAAACATTTATATCTAACTTTCAATCAAATATAATGGAGTTTCATGAACCTAACCCCATATTAAATCTAAGCTAGATACAAATTGGAAATATTTAATGAGAAGCTCCTAACATTGGGAATTACTTTGATCAAACTTCAATGATTAACCCACACCTTGTAGGATACATAATTTTAGTGAAAATGAAAATTTTAAAGCTGATGTTACTAGACTCTATTGGAGGATTGATGAAATATACCATAGGAGTGTTAATAAATCTCAATCAACTGAACAAGCACTAGTGGAAATTTATTATTATGCCTCTAAATTTTAACATCAGTTATTTGAAAACCAATGTAACAATAGATATGGAGAAACCATTGACATATTTTCTAAATAAACCAATGATAAAAATGTTCCCAATCAACTTCTAACTTCAATTTTCATTGAAAAATGGTGCATTTTTAAACTTTCAACGTCCATTTTTTGGTTAAATATAACATCAAATTTTATTTTTAACTCATCAGGTCATTTTTATAAAAAACAATGGGGTAACTAACATCCGTTTTTATTAAAACATTCCATATATAATTTTATAAAAATTGACATGGTAATTTTTTTTAAAGAAATTGAAATTGGTTTCAATAAAAATGATGTTGACTATAATTTTAAAAAATAACACCCATGCATTTCCTATCATTTACCTGTTGACATTTTTGAAGAAACCATAATACCCTCACAACATAACTATCCACCCCACTTCATCTCCCTAAATCAGCCGCCTTTGATCAATTTTTTGGATTCATTTTCATCATGTTTATTCTCTGTTGCATCTTCCCAACTCATCATTTTCTTTATTTTATCCATCAGTTGTCGTTTGGTTGATCTTGTTCTTATTCTACCATATTCATATTTAATATCAATTTAGAGCCATTTTTTTATTTCTTGCAATGAACGGATCATCAATAATCATTTTGGATATCTTTTTTATAGATTTATAGGCCGAATCTAACATTTTATAAGTGAATTATTTATTTTTTATTTTTAGAATATTTATTTAGTATTAGTTGTGTTTAAATTGTATTTATTTTATTATATATATATATAGATATTTGTTAATTTGAAATTCCTACAAGTAGATTTTATTTTCAAATAATTGATATATTCATTGTTATATAATTTTTGTTGTTGTGGTATAATTTCATTTTTATTGGATTTCTTTTGTATTAGTAATCATTTCTATTTATAAATTTTTTATTGTTAATTGTTTTATAGTTAACCCTGTTTATAATTATGTTCTGAATAATAGATATATTAAGATTGAGATGTATGTTATGATATTACAGGATCACCAATTTGATACTCCATTTTAGAGTAGGGTTACTATAACATGGTAGTGGATCGTAAAAAATGATCAAATGTATTACCACACTTTTTTCAACCAAAAAGTTTATTTTTTTTATATACTAATATGTTTATATAGATTCTAATTTTTTTATATGTTTCAATATATTCACCTATTATATTTTGATCATTATTAATTAATGGATAATAATTGGAAACATTTATAGAGAACCACTGATGAATATGAAAAAGTAGATTATGATTTCTTGGAATTTTCTAAAAGAAATATTCAAACAAAAGATATGATATTCTATCCACAAGTGAAGTGTTTTGGTATTAGAAATTTTAATTCTAGAAAAATTAAAGATCACCTAATTTACTATGGTTTTAACCATAATTATACATGTTGAATCTGAAATTGTGAAATAACATAAAATTTAAACTATAATTTTAATGAAAATAATAAACATGAGAAAAATGATCATATTAGAGAATTACTTCATAATATAGGTGTGGAAAAAAACATTAACTTTTTAATGATTGTTTAGAGATTTTAAAAAATCAAAATTCTTAGGTTTTAATAAATTTATTGTGTTATATGTTATTCTGAGAATTGTTAACATAAAATAAAGAAATGGATGTTGCGATGAAAGTTTCAATGAATTTCTTGAAAACTAAAAAGATATACTTACAGAAGTAAATGAGAAATCGGATTCCAATTATGTTGGAAAGGAAATATTATTCTTAAAAAGATTAAGGTATAAAAGGATAATTGATTTCCTAAATGATTTTGTGTTTTATATTAATGAATATGAATATTTATTAAAATGTAATTAATTTTTGATATCATGATATAGTATACAAGAAATATTCAACTTTGAATCATTCTCAAGAAACAACACAAAATATAGAACTAAATAAATTGAGTATATTATAATAATTCCTTGTTTCAAGCATCTATTTTAAAATTAAAATGATTCAAAGTTTGATATAAATATGAGTATATCTCTAATAAAAAAATCATTTCAACCTACTAATTCACTATAGTGGATCAAATTTGATAAAGAATTTCTTAAATTTTGTAGTGAATCTAGAAATCTCGGAATGGGATTATTCATAGACGGAATAAATCCACATCAGAGCCTTAATATCCAATATAGTCCATAGATTATTTTATTGCTAGTTTAAAACTTTTCTCCATAGATATTTATAAATAAAAAATATGTTATTATGGTATTGATAGCTTCTAGACCAAAACATACAGGAAAAAATATTGATGTTTCTTTTACTATTGATTGATTATTTGAATCTTATATGGGGGAAAAGTGTTACCATTTTTTATGCATACATGAAATAGTATTTTCATTTGTGTGATATGATAATTTTTACAATAAATGTATTTCTTAAATATTGAAGCTTATCTAGATACAAATTTAAAGGACATAAAGCATGTCCACTTACTGAATACGAGACTTTATATAATCAATTTTAGAATATAATAAAGAAACTTTACATGTGACATTGAAGAATTTTGTTAATGGATAATCCTCATCATAGATTGAAAATGAAATTTATTGGTTATAGGAATATAATCTCCCCACAACCATTTTCACTAAAAAATATTATAAAAAAGTGAAAAATATTTATTTCACATTTGGGAGGAATGGATGATCTAGTTGTCATAAAAATAACTCAAAGAAATAGATTATCTTATTCGAGCTACCTTATTGAATATTTTTATAAATAAAACATAACATTGATGTTATGAATATCAATAAGAGAATATGTGATAGTTTTATTGGAAGTTTTTTTGATATAAACCAAAATAAAAAAAGTTGGATTTCATGCTAGATTGGACTTGATATCCATGAGAATAAATTTAGGGTTTTCTCCTACTATAAAAATACATAGAACACATTTACCTACATATTTCCATACATTAATTATGAGTGAAAAGATTAATTTTTTTTGAATGTTATTAATGTACCAAATTCAAATTCTTCACATGTGAAGAACTTGGTGTTGTTTAAAGATTTTAAATTAATAGGTATGAAATATCATGACTTCCATGTATTGATGCAAAAAACTGCTAACAATCTCACTACATAGTATATTATAGACACCTAAAAGAAATAAAATCACCAGGTAATGTAACTTTTTTAAATCCAACTGTATAATGTTTTTTTCTGAATTTGTTATAAGTATTGTAGAATAAATATTCCCTCATACTTTTTCAACTAGAAAGTTTTTTTAAACTGATTTTTTTTATATAATGGTTCATCTGGTGATTCCTTTTTAGAGGGAGATAAGAATTTATGAGAGTATTTATTTATGTTGGATGTTTCCATTAGAGTGATATTTGAAAAGTTTAAAGGGGTATTAAAAAAATACTCATAAACTTATGGCCTCTATTATGTACTGATTATTTGTATGATGTAGAGAATATTGGTCTCCATTTATCCATGAATTTGATAGTTTATCATGAAGGTAGAGGTATTCATGGATTAAAAGTAAAGCTTATTTTCTATGACAAAGTGATGCATGCATATTTATACATTTTGAACAACATAGATGTGTTTTAACCATATATATCAAAACATATTATAGGATTTGAGATGGGATATCTAAAAAGAAATGAAAAGTAGTTGATGATTGATTATAAGAATACATTTGTTACTTGGTTTATAGATAGAGTCAACTCAAATTTATATTTTTCAGAAACATTGAAAAGTTTGGATGGGGGACCATCTATTAGCCAAATCACACAGTCTATTTTTGATATTAAAGGGTATACATTTTACACAATTTTTTTGATAACAATAGAACCATTCAAAATAGTGGGGAAATGTTCATATCTAAAGCATAGTATTTTTTAGTGTGAAATATAAAAACCCAATTTGCAAATAAATGACATATTATTGATTTTTTGAAGATATATTAGAAATTTATTTTACTAAATAAAATTTAATAGTGTTTAAGGGTTACTAGGTTTATAATAACAAAAGTGTGAAACATTTTTATTATGGATTTACATTTTTTGATTTGAAAAGATTTATTTTCAAAGAGGAGTCATTTACAATGAAAACAAATTAAAATAGAAATTTTTTTGTTACTAATCCATCAAATGATTAATGGTTTGTTATTTTTCAAGGTAAAAGCATTCATTTGGATGATGAGAATGATGGTGATGTTATGGATTTAGGTTAGGTTTCTTCATCTATTGCACTATCTATGGATAATGGTAATGAAAATAATATAGATATTGTCCATGCTATATGAAATGATCATATTAATGGGATATAGGAAAACAATAAGTTACTTTCATAATAATTTAGATAAATATTTATATTTTATTTCTTTTTATAAATCTAAAAATATAAAAACTCTATGTTTTAAAATTTGGATTATAAAATCTGTAAATATATATTGATAGTTTCTATTATTTTTGGGGTAACTTTAATATTCCAAAGTTAGAGTAAAAAAATTTCAGTTGAAAAACCCAATGAAAATCATTATGTTTTAGTTAAATTTATGCATTAAAATAATATTTTTTGAAATAATGATATTTAAATTTATAAATGTTGATCGTTTCTATAAAATATGAATTTATATTCAAATTTATTAGTTTATGTAATAATTTTTTTGGTTAGGAATTATGAAATCATTTTTTTAAAACTTGAACATGCGTGACACTATATTCTTACATATATATTTTGTATTCATTTTTTTATATATTCACTTTTCTAATAATTTAAATCTACATATAATTTCATTACATTAAACTATTTAAATGATATATCAAGAGGCAGAGGAACATTGATTAAGGTATGTGTATTTTTTTCATATTATTAAATATTCAATAATTTAATTATTTAATTAATGTAAACTTTGAATTTGTTAAAAATTATTTACAGGACTGTTAGTGATCTTTCTATAGTTGAATATTATTCTTATCCTCTAGAGATCATGACTCCTAGAGTTGGTATATGTGGGATTACATGTTTACCAATACTTCCACTTTCTCATGGAGAACATTGGATAAATATTAATTTTTATGATAATAATAACCCAACTATCCAAAATGAAATGTGGTTTATGAGTTTTATCGGTAAAGAGATCCATTTTAGGATTAACATTTTATATACTAATCAGAAATCTATAAAAAAGATGGAGAAAGAGAAGTTGTGGGAGTCTAAAATGGAAAAATATCTTTATTTATTTATTTTTATATCATTATTTGAATATAATATGTTTTATGTTACTTGTATTTTATGATTTATATTATAGATGAAATTCAACATTCAAGAAACGAATAAAATTAAGAAAAGGTGTTTATCTTTAGTGGTGGTTATATGAAGATATTTTAAATTAAAATTGGCAAAAAGTATTTTTTATGTAGTTATAGAATGGAAATACATTCCTTAAGAATGATTATTTAGATTTAGAGACATGGAATAAATTTATTTTCTACTAACATGATGAAGAATTTATAGTATTTTAATTAATATATATTTTAAATTTTTTTTATAAATTAACTGATTTTTTATGCATTTATTTTTATGTGACAAGTGTCATGGAGATCTCACCAAGAGATCCCTTTGCATAATGTACACCCTCATACTTTATCACATGGTGGGTATCATTTACTATAGCTGTAAATGATTAGAGAAATGTTGTATGACTTAAGAGATAAATCTTTTAGTTGTTCAAGAGAGGTCTAATTAAGTCATTCCTCTACCCTCACTGACCATGAAAAACAGAAAAGTGAGAAATTTAAAAAAAATAAAATTTATCTTATAATCCAATCTAAAGAACTAGCTGATAGAGTAATAAGAAATTAATTTTTATTTTTATTTAATGTATCTATCTTTTAAAATAATGGTAATAATATACCATTATAATATATTTTTTAATCACCTTCAAGAGAAAGTGACACATTTATCTTTTATCCTTGAGGGTAGGATGGGAATTATAGAACTACATTAGGAAAGCAAGAACACTCTGGTCATGTAAGAGGATATGAGGGGGTTTCAGTATAAGGAAATGATTTAGTCATAAAAGTATGAAATTAAGGGACGAAGAAATAAGTCTCCTAAAATTTGATATGGAAGACCTAAAATAGGAAATGGGTAATCAACTGAAATCAATTGTGTAGTAAATTTTTGAACAAAGGATGATAAAATCCCAACCTACACAACCTTCCTACTTAAATTCTCAACCTCCGTGATCAAGACAAACCTAACACCGTGAGTGGTATGTTGAGGATCCCAATGTTCATATTATATCTTATTGAGTCATGTATATTTTGGGGGATTTCTTACATCACTAAACTTTGTAGTTGTGTCAGGTAAGCGTATTTGTACATGATATTATTAATCCAAATTCTCTTATTCCATTGCCTATAGAAGAATTTATGAATGTTGAAGATTTAATGGGTTGGTTTTTACAATGTCTGACTAGCCCTCTTCATCACCTGACATACAAAGTATGAATTTTTTAAATATAATTTAAATTTTATTGAAAATTAGTTATAATTTTTTCTTAGATTTAATCTATACCAGAGTACCTAAAATCAAAATAATTAGTACAAAATAAATAAAGTATTATGAAGAAAATATATTTGGATAAATATGATATTTCTGATGTGCTAAAATTTTATTTTAAATTTATTCATTCATGTATAATTTTTATGAGTATTTTATAACATATTATATATGTGGAAGAGAATATGAATTTATAATATAAAAAAAGATTTCAGGGATCTTGTTATTTTTTATAAACTCACGGTACCTGTGTTTCTATTTTTTTCAAATAAGTAATTTTTTATTTATGTTTTTCTTTCTTTAAATAAATATTAATTGAAGTGACTTAATTTACTACTTATTTAACTAGGTATCTACACAAATTTTCATTAAAAATGAGACTAGAAACATTTATGGTTTTATGGGTTTATAATACATTTCAATGGCTATGGAATATTAGAATGATGATTCTAGAGTCACACAAACACACAAATATATTTATATATGTGTGTGTGTGTCTATGAAAAATTAAAAAATATTGATATTGGGTGTTGGTTTTATCTATTCCTAGATGAGTAGAATGGATAATATAATTGTGAACTAATATTCACTATAATTTCAATAATTTTAAACTTTTTATATTAAAGTATTAAGTAGATTCTTGGTGTATTCTTCCCACATGACTATACATTATATTGGTTTTTCTATTTATTAAGTGGAGTTGATAAATTTTTTAACAAATTGTTAAAAAATCAATATTGATTATTTTTTATAAGTTATTTAATATTAATTACTATTATTGAAAATGTTTTACTAATTAATATGTGAAACTATAGGTCACAAAGAGTGTTTAATAATGATAAATTGTTGATATAAGATCTATATAAAATTAATTATGTGAATTTAAAGGTATGTAGATTTTATTTTTCATAATTTTTTATTAGTTTATATATATATATATATACAATGATTTTTATTTTCAAGTAAACATTTCGTTACCATAGTGTCATCATAAAAAATGATATATGGAATGTGGTTATTTTGTTTTAATATTTATGTCCAAGATCATCATAACTAAGGAAATGAGTTGATTTAATAATGTTGTTTATATAAAATATTTTAGGTTTTATATGAAAATATTCTATTTTTAACCTTATAATTTTTTATAGTATATTTTCAATTATGGACCATTATATAAGAATGAAGACATTACCCACCTTAAAAGTTTATTTGGAAAATATTTTTAGTTATCCTTAATATGTAGATAGAGTATCATGTACTTCTATTTTAATCAAAGTTCAAAAAATGAGTATGTATACAATTTTTTTTCTAGTTTATTGTGATTTTTTCTCTTTTTTATACTAGGAACACTTTTTATATGTTCTTATTACTTATATTGTATTCATTTTTTTGAAAATAAAGAACTTTCCATGTAATTTATTTTATAAAACAGATGTAGAATCATAAATATTGGGATTTTGATATCATTTCTTACCCAAAATCAACATTAAAAGAAGATGTTGACATTGGATTTGGGTAAAAACTTATGTTTAAAGCTGTATAATTTTATTTTGAATTCGGTTTTACTGAAAAAAAAACATCCAAAAGGCATTCTACATTGGTTTTGGGTAATAAATGATGTCTGAAGGTGTGTAATTTTTTCTTAATTTGGTCTTTTGATGTCGGTTTTTGAATGAAACTGACATCAAAATCAATTTAGATGTCATATTTGGGTGAATATCCAAGTCAAAAAGTCAAATTATGAAATAATTATGTATATTTATGCATCCTTTTTATCTTAAAACCATAATTAAAATATAAAAATCTAAAAATTATATATATTTTATAATTGGTTATATTATGAAACTATCTTGGAAAATCCTTTTCAATGTCGGTTTTTATAAGAATCCAATCTTGGAATATCGTTTGATTTCACTTTTTTATTTTATGTTTTGCGCATAATTTTTTTAAATCCAAATTCAAAAATATAATTTTTTACATTTCTTATATTAATATTAGTTAAAAACTGATGTTGATAAATAAAAATACCCCAATATTTAAATATTCTATTCGAATAGTGAAGTTTTTGAAAATTTTGACAAAAAAAGACAAAAAAACAGACAACGTTCTAACCATTAATCAATGAAGGAAGTTATTTAAGGGAGACCCTTGATGGAGGTAAATAATTTAAATTATCAAGTGGTTTAATAATAAATCAATTTCAATATAAGGTACAATGAAAATCCTAATTTTATATTGGTGGGAATATAAATTACCCAGTCATCTACATGGTCTGAATCCTAAAAATTTGGAAAACATTCCAACATAGGAGGAATTTTAATCCAAATTAGATCAATATCTTATCAAATCTATTCCACAAACATTATTTGAAAAAATGTCTGAACAAAAGGATAAATTTAATTTTGAAGTTCCATCACTGATATTAAATTTATGTAGAATTTAAACAAATATGGATCCCAAGCCCACTCATGTTCTCCCATTATGAATATTAATTGAAGAATCTTATCACACACAAACCTCTAATAAAAAACCCAAATCTATGACTATTTTAAAGAGTGGGAAAACTAATGAAAAACCAAGAAGATTGATTCTAAAACAATCATAGGCTCTATATCACATCCAAATAATATATAACCAACTATAAAATATGTGTAATAATTTCCAGATTATGAAGTGAATTATTTAGGGAATGTTGAAAGCCAACTTAAGAAATATGATAATTTTTTTAAGGGTGTCTAATTTAGGTGGAAATTTATTTTTTTTTTTGTATTTAATAGAGTGTAATTATACACATTTTATTGTGTATACTCAATATTTCTCCATTTATGATTTTTTAGAAACAAAAAACATTAAACATTTGAAAAAATATAAAAATCTAGGTCTTTACCAATGCTAAACCTTGAAATAAGAAATTTAGTGGTTGAAACATATTTCTAAACGACCCAATTATATCTAGACTTTTGGGAAAATAAATTTATTTGGTTTCAAATTTCCAGTAAACTTTTGGAAATATCATCAAACCCACAATCAAACACAATTTCCATCCTTCTTCTATAAATTATTTCTTTATAGAAGATAACAAAATCCTTTTAGGTTTTATTTCAACCCCTCTCAAAGCTGATGATGAGAAAATTAGTCATGATGTCTTACGAAAGATTAATAAGGAAATAAGATGAACCCCTTTTGATATTCTTCGTATTATTGCATTCATTAGGACCTATATTCTTATTGAATCAGTTTGAAAACCTTCCCACCAACCCCAGTAGAGACTCAATCGTGATATAATAGAATTGGTTAAAAATTTAATCCTTATGATGTTAAAATTTGGTATTTTGTATGTTAGTGGGGGAGGGGGTGTTAATGTTGAGCTAATTACATTATACTAAGTACTCTCCTGGAGGCAGTATGGATTCTTTTGATGTTTTCATTTGTTTTTTGTATTTTTATTACATAAAAAAGGATAAAACCAGGGTTTTGAATCCAAATTTGGGGTTTCAATTATATTTTTAGTTGATGAAATACCTTGGGGATTACATGGATATATAAATGTGGCTTCTCTATGATATTTAGGAGGTCAATATGTCAAGTATTATTAATTAAATATCATAATACTTCTAGTATTCAGAGCCCAATCATCAACCATCCTTGGGGAACCTACACGTGACATTGTGCAGAAATGATTAATTTCATACTACTGGGTTTTCATCTTCCAACAAGGTGAATTATTTTCATGATTTTATTTTGAATCCCATTCTGAAACATCTATATCCTAATTTCATTATAATTCTTAACTTTATTTTCACTATTCCTTCATAAGTAATGGTACTGTCACATGAAGATTAATTCGAGTATCCAAGAAATGAAAAAATAAAAAAATAATTAAAAGAAAATAAACACGTAGATAAATATTTTGTCAAAAGGAATGGATTTTTACACACAGAGATCATGAAACCATAGTTTTCTTAGCCAAATTTACACATTAAATATCTATTATAGATCATGTAATTGAAAAAATATATAGCATTCTGCCCTTGGGGATCATGGAACTATATTTATCCTCTTCTCCATGAACAAGAATTTGTGCCACATGTCTTTTAGTATATAAAACACACTTTAATTCTTAATTGGATTTAGATTATGGGTAGTGGTAAATTTTAGTGATGGAATGGGATTTGGAATGTGTTATTATTTTGTTAATTTCTTGTTATAAAGTATTTTCTAGGCTTCATGATTATTTTATATGAGGTTATTGTGTAAAAAACTATATGTTAAAAAATATTTAGTGACGTGGGTTGAATTTTGTTATTTCTATAGTTTTATAAGGACTATTAAAGCTCATGTTCGGCAGTGTGATTGGCCACATCCAGTATATAATTTTAATTACATTTTTCTAACTTTTAATTTTCACCTTTTTCCTAAAATCCTCAGTTAATTCATTTTACAATTTGATCTTAAAGTCTCATCATTTTTGAAAGTCATGTTTAAAATGTATTAATCTCTACCAATTTTTAATAAGATTTTGGAATAGAATATATTTATTATTTTAATTTGAAATTTAAATATTGTTATTATTAGTATATGAGGAACAATTTTTGACATTGGATAAATTTTAGATTCATCAAAGATGATTATCATATTGGGCCCTAAACACAAGAAATTTCTTGGAATGAAGATTTAAATGAGGCCAAATAAATTAGACGTGGAACCCTAAATAAAAATTCAATAAATTTGAAAATTTATCAAAATATAGATTAATTCATAGAGATAATTTAACTAAACTTTTCATGATGAGAGTTCAATAATTTATATGGAGACGCAAGAGGCCAAATTTAAAGATTAAATTTAAGGAAATATCCGGATTCCCAAAATGTCATGTCGTCATTTTAGAAATAACTTTTAAAAAGATGATACAATTAGGTTAAATTTTTTATTTTTTATAGAATAATTTATTATATATATATTTTTCTTCGACTACCAAGCCCAATTAGGTATCCATTAAAGTTATCCTAGAAAAAAAGGAGAAGGGATAAAAGGAATAAATTTTTCTTTAGTTATGATGAATGATTATTGCACCACTAAAGTTTCTCCACCCATTGGAATACCCTATATAATGGTTCGAATTCAAAGGATGTGGATCAACCAATGGGGCTCCAAGGATAACTTTTATGTGTATTATAGGATGACTTTTTTGTTGGGTTTCTTTCATTTTAAGGATATGATTACATTTTGATGTCTTAAGCTTATTCTTCGCTTTCAAGTTGTTCTAATTCACTATGGTATGATAATTTTTTATTCTTACATATAATTAAATTTTTTTATTGTAATACTTTTCACTTTAGTACAATGAATTTTTTTGGGACTCCATTTAACCAAAAATAGTGGAGTAATTTTTTTGGAATAATGTTCTCTTCTTCAATCATGTTTCTTTAAGTTGAATTCTATATTCCATTGATATATTTGTATCAATGGAAGAATAAATATTTTGTGGGTTGATTAATGGTAGTTTCTTGGGGATGAATTATACATAATTTTATGTGATTTAAAATTTAAATCGGTTTATTTTAAGTTGTCCTTTCAGGTTTTCATTTTCTTCTTCTTCACCAATTTTAAAGATGAAACATTTAGAGTGGTAGTACCATCCAATTTCTCAGAGTTCTCATTAAAATAATCCTATAAGAGAATCAATGATTATACCATAATTTGTGTAGGTATTTATTTTGTGAATGATATTGGATATATATCTCATTGATTGGAAACTTCTCCGTCTAATGAGTTGAAATTTCCCAAGAAAACAATAACATCCATTCAATCCCTAACAATAACACTATATCGACCCATAATAATTAATTTTTTTAGTTCAAGTGTTTTGGTGCGTTTTTTTATTTAAATTGGATAATTTTTTATAAAAATAAAACTAATAAATCTAATTAGTTTTCCACTTCATACCCAAACCCTTAACAAATATGAGTGTCTCAAGGTCACTTCTTTAGTCCCTATGGATTTAACCCCTATGGGTACTAAAATGGTCGCTTATACCTATAGTGTAAATTTATGTGACACCATATGGTAATTTTTTTAAAGAAATTTAAGAGAATATCCCACCTCATTTAAGTTTATATGAATGGGACACATGAAGATGGGCTTAGTCAGACCGCCTCCCCTGATTTCCCTATGTTTTTAGTAGTTTTAGGTGAATTCTGATGACGTTAGAGGTAAGGTTCTTCCTCCCATCCCCTTATGTTTATTTGACCTCCATAAATATGTTTTTTGAGGGTGAACTAGTTTAGGATTTGGCACTGATTCCACCATATCATGGTTGAATTGACATGTTCTGAATATAAATTTGTGTAGTCAAGTTAATAGAGAACCAACGACAATCTCTTCACATTATCACTTATTGTTTCAGAAGAGGAAAACCTACCAATAAATTTATCTAGGGTTTTTACCTAAATTGAGTAAAAAAATTCTACTGAATTAATGATTTTAATATGGGATTCCATGATTCTTAGGTCTTGGGTTGCATTGGGGGTAGACCAGACCTCATAGCCCAAAATGTAAGCATGACAGGATTACCCGATGAGAATTTTGGTTTTATAACTAATTAAATTAAATTGGGGGTTTTAAAATTGTTTTATTAATTGTAAAATGTTATAATTTATTATGTGTGATGTCTTGGTGTGAGATAAAACCTTTTGTGGTTGGACAGTGGATGGTTGATCATCGGGTGACATAAGATGGGAGTTGAAGGGATGAACTTAAAAGGGGAAAGGCTTCAGTTTGAGGTAGGTGATCTCATGTATAAACACTATGGTTATGATTTTTATTATATTTGATATAGAATTTGGTATTTCCACCTTAGTGTGGTAGGGACCAAAATTTTATGAACTAATAAATATGTTAAATAAATTCCTAACATTTTAATTTAATTAAACTAAATGGCTATGAAAATTGGTTGGGTGAGCGAACTAACCTTGAGTGACCTTGAGGATCGTGATGGGTCATCTTCCATCTCTAGGATCCTGGGGAAGTGATAGCCTCATATAGATGGTGAGGATATGGTACCCTATTTATGATTCCATGGGGAATGACATCTTTTTTCATCATTCATTGAATCAATGCCTTTGATAAGACTAAGGTCCCTCATGAGGGTGCCTCTAATGTAATATTACTAAGGGACATGTGTGGGTTACCTTTAAAAAAACTCAACGAGTGTGTGTGTGTGGGTTCAAGAAGTGATGATAGTGATGGGTGTTGGCATTTGGCCATCCCTTGTGATATTTTTTATGTCAGTTTATATTAATGCATGGTGCTTGTGATTTCCTAGGATGGTTTGAAATTAGAAGATATAATTGATACATTTTTAATTTTCTAGGATGCCCAAGAATTACTTTATGAGATGGATGAGATCAAATGATGCCTTATATGATTGATATGTAGTTTCATAGTATATTAGTGGAATATGCAAGGTCTAAATAGCATCCATAGATATGGTTGATGCTATATTGGATTCCTTATTGTGGAACATAAGTTCCAACATCATAGATCTATGATTGCACACGTACAACAATTACATTTATTTTAGGGTTTTAATTGATAAATTGATACCACTATGAATGCTGGAGTGATGGGATTCGAATAGAGATACCATTATACCCTTGCGAGTGACCATGACGCTTAGGATTCGAATGGTGGTACGAGGTGTTGGGTAGGCATATATCCATGAGTATGGATGTTGGAAATCCTTAGGGTGTCTATTAGATTTACTTGATCAATTCCAAGGATACCCCCCTAGAATTGTATGGAAGCCCTAGAGATGGGTTTCCAGAGTAGTCATTATATACTAGATCCTCGGGATATTGACCAAGGTTTCCTGAGAGGGTATTCCATTTGATTTCAAGGGTCACCCCAGAGTTATTAACACTTATACATGTAGAATTTTTAGGGCCTTCATCTACAAGGAATCAGACATCATTGTGACATCCAGAACACCCATGTATTACACTAATGATTAAAATGATGGCCTAAGGATTAGTGATTCCTGGTGATTCCCTATTGTACGCTACTAATCACAGTGATGGTATGGTTGTAAGATCAATGTGACATGGGAAGAGGTTCTCGTGAGGTTATTATCATGATCAAAGACATTAATGTACTGACTGAAGCAGGTAGGTCAATCCAGATCATGAACATGAGGATAAAAAAATATTTTTAGGAATAAAATAGTTTAGATGTGTATACCCTTGGGGAAGTGGGGATTTTGTGGAGGTACAATCATAATAATGTACAAAATACACTTCAACATCTGGCCAAAGTAGGTATTGTTTGTGGTTTTTTTATTTATTTATATTATAATGTTTAATTATTGATCATAGCTAAACATACCTTAAGAACATATCATGACATCTTCTATTTAGTACAAGAGTACGTTGTAGGTTCCCATCTTAGTCTTGTACTCACACCCTACTCAGTATTCTTCTGAACATGGGTACCCAAGCATCTCTCACATTGTCATTATAGGAATAGGTAGGGATGAGTCCTGATATCCAGCTTAGCATGGTCCAATGAGTCTGCTCATATGATATTAAGTGATCAAGATAAGTTGTGTCTTATAGTTTTAGTACACCTAAGGGACTTTATGTTTTATCTTTTCATTCTTTATATCTGATCATCCCAATGAGAAAAGATATTGAATTTATATTTTTTAGCATAATAGTTTGAGATGTCTATTATATTTATTTTTTTATTATATTTCTCATTACTTCTTCCTCTAATTTGTTTATCATACATGGGGTATGAGGTATGGTTATTTCTACATTGTTTTTTACCCAGATACAGAGGTTATATCCTCCCCCATATACCTCCTTAGACAATTGCAATATGAAAAAACCTCTAGCATTCAGGGAGGTGCACCTGAGGTCACGTGGTGAACCTAGTTGGCATAGCGGTCTATTTCTGTATGACCTATAAAATTTAGAAAAAGGTTTATGGTGATGAATCATGATTTACAGTTAAATAATTATGTTCAAGGATTTTCCATTTATCTTTTACGATCACTCAAAGATTTATACTGAAGATTTAGATTTCAGATAAAATAACATACAATGCTGAATAAAAAATACAGACATCACAATATTTGAGTTGGATCATACCTGATCCATTTTTAAGACTTATGAAAACTAAAATATCACATTGATATCATCTAATAACATCTGCCAATAATTTATTCACATTCCTTTTCATAAAATCAATAACTTGATTATCAAATGGATAGAACATCCATTTATAATATAACTTCTTCACATGATGGTAAAAATTCAACTTCTACAATCTATTATAAGCAATACATCTACTTAAGTAGAAAATGTATTTAAAATGAATATAATTTCATGAAATTTTCCACTAAACATATTTTGAAAAAAATAAAACACATCCTCAAGATTGATAAAAAAATATCTCCATTTGGATTTTTTGTCAATGCCTCATATTCCTATCCCCTTTATTGATAATAAATCCATAGAGAATAACTAGTTGTGATCAAATCAAGCAACTAATAGAAAACAAATTCCTGATTAAATAATATATAACTCTAAATTTTTTGTAAAATTATAGAAAAAAGAGTTATTAAAACAATCATAATTTCTTTCCATAATATTACTCAACTCAACCCTGTTAGATTTTCAGGTGGAACAGCAAGGAGGAAAATATTTCCCATATTCTTTTCTACATTATTCAGCCCACACAAAAAAATAAATTTCAAACCAAGGTAAATAACCCTGTAAAAATAAAATATCCTAAAATATATGATCAATAAATAATAGGGAAGGAAAATAAGAAAAAACATACCTCAATTAGAGGGTGTGGGTTTCACTCCCATTTGCATCCTTATCTTCTTGAAATGTTAAATTTTAAGTGGGTTGATTATAAAAACATCAATATATTCTTTAGAGGGAAAAAATTCCCTCTTAAGAATACCTTCTAAATCCTTATCCATTATATAGTAGTACTTTATCTTGATATGTTTTGACTTGGAGTGCTACCTTGGAAATTTGGATTGGTTTATGGAACTCTGATTGTCACAACCGATAACCAGAGAAAACGTTTCTTCAACATTAATGTATTTTAGTTATGGATTCATCCATTTTATCTATGAATTTTCTTATGATATTTCCACATAATTATCCTCAATATAGTTTAGTAATATTTACATTTTATTTTTGAAATTCCATGATATACAACTTCATCTGATAAAAAAATACATAACCAAATGTTGATTTTCAATAATCTATACCTCATGCCTAGTGAGAATCATTATATCCTCTTAAATATAGTTCACCTATATTTATTTACATCATTAAATAATATAATTTATTTGAAATGTATCTCAAGATCCACTTTATAGATAACAAATGTGATTTCATAAGATTGTATTGGAATGAACCATAAATACTGATATTAAACCCAATATCTAGTATAATCACTATTATTGGGAATGGCCCCTCACTCACCAGGTTCTCTTCTCTCACCCTCCTCTAGGGTTTCGAGAGTCTTCCGATGACAATGCTTTTTCCCTCCGCCTCCTGCCTCTTTGGCGTTTCTATTCTCCAGTTTTCTTCTTGATCTCTTCTCGATGTCGGCTCTTTAGTGTTTTCCCCATATTTTCTTCGGTGGTGAATCGCCTCTCACCAGGTTTGTGATCACTCCCCTCGCTTCTCCTTTCTAGGGTTCCTCCTAATCCCCTTTATGTTATGTTCTCTTCTTATTGCTTCGTCTCCTCGCTTTCGTGGTTGGTCCAGTCTGATGAAGGAGTAACGCCTTTTCCTCGGCTTCCGCTCCTTGCTCTGACCTCGTTTTCCTGCGCTCCTCTCCCGGTTAGTTCAGGAGAGTTGGATTCATGAGGTTTTGGGCTTAGTGGCTCGGTGGCCATGGATCTTCAAGGCGTCTTTATCGCTTCTTCCATGGGTTCCCGCCCTCGATATCCCCTTCATCTTTCTTAGTTTTATCTTTTTCTTGGGTTTCATCCCCCGTTTCTTTCGTTTTTCTACCTATTCTTCTTCCTCGACCACCTAAAACATGCTCTAACCAAGCGTTTCACCACTCCTCTCCAGGTCGGATTTGGAGCGGTGGATACACAGGGGGTTTTGGGCCATATGGTTTAGTGGCTGTGGATTTTTCCCTCAGGTTTTCCCATCCAGGTTCCTTCAGGGATTCTTCTCCATTTCATTCTTTCCCTATTTAATTTTCTTCTTTTAAGGGTTTTGTGTTTTAAGGTGTTGAGGTTTTTTCTTGATGTGCTTTCATTGCGGATGGCTCTGGTTTGGTGGTATGAAGGATTTATCATTACTAATTTCGGCATGATTTTCTCGTCATTGATTTCTATCTTTGGTGAAGGTGGTTCAGATTTGGGTTTTTGGTCTGGTTCTATTCGGTTTTGGTGGTGGACATAGAAGTGTGTTTGGATGGAGATGACGATGGTTCTGATTGGGGAAACATGTAAGGTTTTCGGAGTGATTCTCGCTGGCGGGCTGGTGAGGTGATGTGTATGGTGTGTCTGGGTGCGTAGTGCGATGTGATGTGGTGAGTGAGACAAGAATGATGATGGTTTTTGAATTTCAAATTTTGATTTCCCTCTTTTTACTATTTTTTTTATCACAACCAATGTTTTTGAATCTGGTCACGGTGGTTTATGTCTGTTGATTCATTTGTTTTTAAAGCTTGTTATGTTTTTATTTTCATTATGATGTGTGAGGTCCCACTAACCCAAAAAATGGTATCAAGAAGATTAAAAAAAGAGAGTTTGATTAGTATAATCCCTATTAGTTACATAAGAATTCCATCATGGATTCTGAATTACATCTCCTTAACTTCCACACCTTTGTTATATTTACTTATATTTTTACACATATAAATGTGTGTGGGCACCCGTATATCTTCTTGAATTTAAATATTCTTAAAGATTTATTCAGCATATTTTTATTTAGAAATAAAAATGTAAAATTTTTCTTCATAAATTTCCAATACAAAGAAAAATCTCATCTCTCCCAAAATTGACATTTCAAACCTTTATTTAATGTTCCTTGAGAACTACTTACATTATTTTTCTATTACTTAAAAATATTATATCATAAATATACACAATATCAAAGAATAATGTAGTGTTTTTCTTTTTCATATATAGTTTTATCACCACATATTATTTATCTAGCATGATATCTTTTAAGTACTCAGAAATATTTTAATACAAATATCTTAGAAATTTATTTAAACCAAAAAGATATTTCTTCACCTGATATACCTTACCACTCTCTGAATATGGAAATGATCCTTTGGGATGTTCCATGCACACTTTCCAATAAAGATCACCATTTAGAAAAGCCTATTTTACATCCATCTAAAATATATTGAAGCATCTATGAGATGCCTTGAAAAATAAAATTCTTATATATAGAATTATAGGTATGGGGTAAATGTTTTCATCAAAGTGAATCCCTTCAATTTGTTATCATCCCTTACATACAAACAAATATATTTTTCTAACAAATTTTATAACCTCATTGAGATTATTTGTGAAAACCCATTTGGCTATGATCACATTATATTCAATTATTTTTGTAACAAGTTCCCAAGATTCATTATTTTTAATTTATTCTATTTCATTATTCATGGATCAAATACACTTCTTATGTTCAAAAGATTCTCCAACCGTTCAAGCTTCAACTATCAACTAATGAATGGTGTGACCGATTTATTTGATATTCCTTCTTATAAGTATAATTATATTTTGGTTCAGAATAGATTTTTTAACATGAATATGTTTTATTTTAATTGAATGTTTCCTTTCAGATTTTACTTCTCCATCTTCATCACCAAAAAATAAGGAATTCTCAACCAATTTATGAACCTTAATGTTTCTTTATTTTGTTTTATAGGTTATAAAATGAAAACATCATCTACATCAACCATAATGATTGTCTACTTGGTTCCTTATTCATTTTCAAAAACTATAAATTCATCACAATGAATTATTCTTTTAAACATCTTATTGTTACACCTTTAATATTTTCCATTTGGTGTGTACATAATAAATCTTCCATTTTCATATTCATCATCAAACATTCCCTTAATTATGTCACATTTCTCGGTTTAGAAAGGAATTCCAAAAAACCTTAAATTTTAAGCATTTGGATTCCTTTTAAACCACATGTCATAGTGGTTCATGTCTATGTTTTGCATTAAGAGTCATATTTCTTAAATTATTCTAGTAGTTGTGATAGCCTATATCCAGTAATACCTTGAGGTGTCATATCTCCCAATACAGTTCTACCCATATCAATAAGTCTCTTATTATTCCTTTCAGCCACTCTATTTTGTTGAGGTGTATATGAAACACTATATTAATGTCTGACCCCATATTTGTTAATATATTTAGTGAACTATCTATTGGTATATTCACTAACATTATCTCATCTTAATCAATCCTAGAAAAATACTATTTAATTCTATTTTTTATCTTTTAAAACTCTCGAATCTATCCAATGAATTTGATTTATGTGACATAGAAATGATGTTTTTCATCCTTGAAATGTAATTTAAGAAAGTTATGAATTATATTTAACAGTTAGTTGACTTCATGGTCATATGGCCACACACATCAGATTAAATCATCTTAAGATATAATTAGGTTTGAATTTCAACTCCATTTATATGTTTAGTTCATTTTTCCTCTATTGTTTATACCTAACAAATACAGATAGTGAATTATTTTAGTAAGGTAAAATTTTTCAAAACATTATATTTGATCACCATAATCATATTGTTTTGGAAAAAGTGACTATTTTTTATTCCAAACAATTTATATATATATTTTATTATGTAAAATATTTACCTTGTACCCCCTATTTGAAACACATTTCATGGATTTCATATTCCCTTAATGACCACATACCCATATTTTAATCTTTTGATTATGCACCCATTTTTCATGAAAATTACATCATTTCTAGAGTCACACTATTTTCATGAAGTCTACACATTAGGATTTATCACATCAATGAAAAACACACTATCAAAACTGATTTTTTTAACAATGTTATTTATTCCAATACATGTCATCTTAAGTGAACTATCAATGGAAAATTTCATATCTCATTCACATTTTTCAACTTTATGAAGATTTTAAAAAATAACTGTCATATGAGATGAACATGAACTATCTATTTTCTATGTAATTTATAATTTTTATGTTTTAAATGAAACTTCAATAAAATTTTAATATTACACATTTTTTATTTTATTATGCTTTTTTTGAACCTCTAAGAAAAATTCAACTATACTAGAATGATAGAAACACACATATATAAGGTGGGACCTTCTTGATTACATATTCCTAAAAATTCTTATAGACCTTAAAATCAATATTGAACTTCAATATTTTACTAAGGATTTTGAGTCCTTCTCCAAGTTTTAACCAGTGGTTGTTGACTCCACCTTGATTCATGATATCTTTTCAATATAGGTAAATATCTATTTTATCAAAAGTTACAAGCCTTGTAAAAAAATACACCACGAAACTAGTAATATTCCCAAAACTATTATTTATGATAAAACTTTTTCTACCAAAAAAATTTATTTTTAGATTAGTTTTAATCCCATTAATTTATAGACACAATAAATCCCTTTTTTGGAATTATTCATGAACACTTGTGGCATTTAGTTTTCTATTCTTACTTCTCAGATTTATAATTTTTTTCTTAGTTTACCCACTTACTAATCCCCAAATATAATAGCAGAAATCATATATTCAAATATTATCCCCCTTTTTCCCAATATTGATCTTCATAATCTCAATTTCATTGATCAAACCATCTATTTTAATCAATTGTTGTGTTTTGTATGAACTTCCTTTTATATTATTGTTACATTTTTTCACCCTTTCTATTTTATGGTAGCTATTTTTATTTCCATTATTAAACTATATTATCTATGAGTGTCTCTTTTTTCTACAAGAAACTATAAATTTTATTGAAACTCATCTTCTGATGGGTTTACTTATTCTTCAACTAATGTTAGGAGCACTATTTGAGAAAAATATCTGAATGATTTATCCCTATCACAACTTTCATCACTAGATGTCACACCATCTTTGGTTGAAATAATGTTCCTTATAATGGAAATAAGTGAGAAATTTTTATTTCACTTTGGATGGAATCTTGATGAATCCCCCCTATTGATTCAATTTCTAATAACTTCTTTATTATCATCCTCTCCTCTAATTTTAATTATATTGTTTTTAGAGAGATGATTAAACTTACCATAACTATAAAATTTTAAAGGATGTTTTCCTATATATTTACCTCTTCCTATTGTGAAATATATTTTCATGAGAGAGATTATTTCAGCATAATATTCCTCATTTTCATCCTCATTGAAAAAGTACTACATCTCTGTAATCTTTATAAATTTAAAATTTTTAAATGGAATTGCTCTTTCTTGATTATGATTTATTTTAAGATTTGGTACTCTTCTCATTTCAAAATTAATGAGAGAGATGTTAATTTTATCAATGGTAAATTCATTAAGATCCCTGTCTTCATGTTATGATATCTTTGCATAAAATTTATCTTGAAATATTATTGTCAAATTTTTCACTACATTTTTGTCCACAATAGTTTCTCTAAATGCACTAATAGTTCTCAAAATAATATTTATGTTAGTAAAGAAAATCATTAATAGTTTTACCCACCAATATTATGACATCTTCAAACTTTATTTGAAAAAATATGGATTTTTACTTCATTCACATTTTTATTTACTTCATAAATTCCATGAAGCTTTTTCCAAATCGTATTAGCGATCCATTATCCAATAACCTTAGTTAAATCATTTTATGATAAGGAATATACATAAAAAAAATTTCCTTCGAATAATTATCTATATTTATTATGTTAGTCATAGAACACACTCAATTTTCATTTAAAAAAGTGAATCCATGTCGAATAGAATATAAAACATCAATCCCTAGTTAAAAAATACAGGGTATAATTCTCTATTTCCAAGAGTGAAACCAATATCTATCAGAAATTGGAATTCCATTACTATTAATATAATTATATTTATCCATATCAGTAACTTGAGAGAAAAATAGAGTAGACATGGGCTATGATACTAATTGTTGGATCACACAAAGGGGGATACTCACTAGGGGTGAATTAGTGAGCATATAAATTTAAAATCCCTTTATCTAGTGATAATTTTATGAACATATCTCTGGAAAAGTGATTAATGATGTAGAAATAATAATGACACAAAATGGTTCGTAACAATGTTTTAATCCTTGCTGATAACTACATCCCCAATGACATAAGGGTATTTACCCACATGCACAATCCCCTTCTTATTATCGAAAAGAACTCAAGTGAGGGTATAAAATTGAACTCATGCAATATGCTAGAACCAAACAATTAAAATTTTTCATCAATATTATATGAATAAAAACTTCTAAAGAATAATCATAGTGGAGTATATTAGCCTCTATACTAACAATAAATAATGATCTTATTACTTGTTTCACAATAATCTCCAATAGTTATTCTCAGTTATTATTCCTTGATACGAAAACATATCATACCCCTATTCTCTGAATACTCACTGTAACATTTATTCATCTCTTATTATCTATATTCACCAAGTATTACATGCATATTATTTCTATATTCAATTATGGAAACCTTACTTGATCTTTAGCGGTTCAGAATGATTCATTCAACCTCATTCATCTTTGAGTCTACACTATATTAAAAAAACAACATAGAAGTCTAGTTGAATACCTATATCTTTTGTTCATGTTATTTTTGAATTATCCTTGTCTACATCTATATTTAGAATCTTAGTGAAACCAATATTTTTCATTTCTCTTTGATATTTCTGTGTATGCATGGCTTTATGAGGCTTGAAACATAGAAATTCATTCTATGATAAAAAAATCATATCAACATCAACCTTTCTCCCTAAAATGGTTCTTTTATGACCTGTTATTTAATTATTACAATTTTATTGATATTCATGTTTTATCCCTAAAGAAGAATCACACAAGAATTTCAGATTTATTCTCATTCCTCAGAATGTTTTTTATAGAAATAAAAATTTTGACTTAGTAAGATCCTAATTTTTTTTTCTAATTGTTGAAGCCATACAATCAGTAATGAAAAAATTTGATGGTGCATAAATAATTATGTTAAAGACTTATGTTGATGAATATTCGAGATAAAATACTTATGATCATCTTAGAGGTTTATAATGATGGTCTAAAATCAGTAGGTAAAGACTTATGATCAGTCCTCTTCCATTTTTCATACCTCATCTCAAAGCCTTATGACCACTCAAAAATTTTATGGTGATATTTTATGATCATGATTAAGGGTTTATGATGCTATACAGAATATCAAGTCTTTATAAATCTTAGACTAGATATTCGTTTATCAATCTCAGGGACTTCTGAATAGTAAAACCACACCCCAGAAACATCTCATAACAACTTAGAACATCATCCAATCAGATCTTCAATTATGTGAAAAAACATTAAATCCAGGATAAAATGGATGAAACCATCACATATAAATAATCTATTTATAAGAATATTTTGAAATATATAATATATTATATATATTACTTCTATATCACTATTAATTGAAGTTAATCAATCACTACACTAAACATGTATTGAAAAAAATACAGTACATCATTAAGAAAGAGCAATACGATCCTCCTTTTTTCTCTCTTATTACCATTGATCCTTATTATTATTGATTTTTATTGTTGTTTAGTATTTCACAAAGTACCTTACCCATTATTCTTTTAGAGTGTAAAAAGTATCCTTTTTGGAATTATTGATGCGTCCTTAATGGCATGTTTCACCTTGGATTCTTTGGTTCAAAGTTTTATTAGTGTTATTGTATCTCAATTTTGTTATTCACTTGTCCTTTTAACCATCCAAGCTAGTGGATTATTTAGGGAGGTTAGATCAAGTATCAGTCCTAGATATCTTTTTGATTATACCTTATCAGTGTTATTAGAGTGACCCTAACATTTTTCACATATCATTATTGTAACGCCCCGACCCTAGTTACCCAGAGTAGGTGCATTATTTTAATACATTGGCCTGATTACAAGGAATCAAGTCCCGATAGACCGATCGATTTAGCAGTCTTGGAAAATAGATTACATAAATGAATTTTACCTTACACTTTATAACATACAAAACAACAAAAATAATCTTTTATGAATTCCATTACTCCCTTGGATTAACCCTTCATATCAATCACAATACACTTCTTGGAATCCTGGGAAAAATAAAACATAGAAAGGGGTGAGCTCAGATGCTCAGTAAGGATAAAAATATAGAGAAATCTTTCATAAATAATCATAAACATTTAATGCAATGTATAACTAAAACAAAATCCTTTTAAACTTGAACTTCAGCATAATATAAAAAAAATAAAATGAAATAATGCCATTTACTTATTCACATGGATATCCTACTAGTCGAATAATCAATTGCAATATCAATAACCACTTTCATAATGATGGAATGCATAATGTTGAACTTTAATTTCTTGTCAAGGACTCATGCCAAGACCTAGGGGCTAACTGTAACCGGAACCCAACCCAGAGAGCCTCTGTAACCGAACTCCAACCCGGAGTGCCTCTAATAACCAGACACCAACCGGAAGTGCCTCTAATAACCAGACACCAACCCGAAGTGCCTCTAATAATGAGACATTGACCCAGAGTGCCTATAATAACCGAACACCAACCTGGAGGGTCCACTGTAACCGGACCCCAACCCGGAGGGCTTAATTTTACTGGTCCCAAACTCGGAACATACTATTCCAACACATTCATCTTAAGAAGAGGATGAAATATAACAGAAACATTCGTATTAAAACTAACATACGAAATGTCAAAACATTAATCATAAACCATTAATGGCATAAAAATAACTCATTCATAGTCAAACATATCACAAAACCTTAAATAAAATATGGATGATTTGTATCACAATAAATCAACTTGAAACAAGTGTAAAATTTATCAAAGGATGTTGACATAGATGAAATCAAAACTATTTGGGAGAAATATCTCTTTTTTTGAAATCATTTAAAAGTCACATAATTATAGAGAAAACTGTTATTTTGAAAATTACTTTATAAGCTTGTGAGGGAATCTTAAAAGGTGTAATAACGGTGGAGAATAACCGCACCCTCTATATAATTTAAAACAGATATTCTTATCTTAATTTTTTTGAAAAGGTTAAAAAGTAACTTGTTTTGAAAACGACGGAAAGATTCCTTTCAAAACAAATAAAGTCAAATAAGGGTATAAATGACTTTAACCCATTTTGTATTAAATAGTAAAAATGTTTTGAAATAAATTTTTAAGAAACATGGATGTGGATGATAAAGAGGTCCCAGTAGATAATTATGTATAAACAACCTCGGATAATGAAGAGATTGTGAAATAAACCCTTACTAATTTGGTAACTTACGAAACATACACCCCATGAAAGAGGAATCATACAATGAATATGTAAATACACATAAATTAAAGTGTATTACACAAATAATACAATTATGGGTAGTACATACACCACACAAAAGGTAATTGTGGCAATATGGCATGAATCTCACGAGAATAAGGAGTGAGATGAAAAACCCCTTACCTTGCACTTTCCTTTAGTCGAGGGTATGTTTAGCCTCCTGTATGTAGAAAATATTATGTTATTAAATTATACCAGAACCATATTAATATTTATGAAATCATACATTATTCATTTATGACTTTATACTACCCATTTAATAATAATTTCCATGTTATATCAATATTTTGGGTAATAATCACTTTATTTATCGTACATGTTTTAACTTGTTACTCTTGATTGTATCACCTAGATCATGATTTAAATACTTACAGAATATAAAACAGGATTTATTTATCATATATATTTAGAATATAATAATTTATAATAGACATATATATGAAATGGAAAACACCATTTACGGAGACAGTAGTCCGTACGTATGCATAAACGCCGTTTCTGTTTTCATATAGTATTGAACAGAAGTAAGTGAATAAGATATATGTAAGTACATAAATACTTATATATATAAATATATATATCTCGAGTAGCATTATTATGTCATATATTACATACTTATTAGTAATATATATTTTTATAATCGTCGATGAATGGTGAACTTGGAAATGAATCTCATTGCGTCGTGGAGACGGTAATCTGTACGTACGCACGAGCGAAAATATCATTTTTGGATATTAATATAATATATAATTGGATGTTATATAATATATAAAGAATCCTTATCATGTTATATTTATTATTTAATCAAATACACATCATTATTATACCCATCCAAATAATAATATATTGAATAACAATTACACCATGGTGTGGAGACGGTAAGCCGTACGTACGCACGTATGGTGACATGTCATTCAAAGGGTTGATAGAATAATGAATTTTGTGGTAATATAATTATAATAACATCATATTATATAGAATATACTAGATTTATTATTTTAGAATGGGAACAACAAAGAAAAAGGAAGTGGCAGAAGAAAGGATCTTGAAAGAGGGTGGTGAAATCATTACCTCTTCTTCGGGTTCTTCCTTTTGATTTGGTAAAAAGGGCTCCATAGGTTGGCTTTCTGATAAAACTAAGACCTCTAGGATTAAGGGAGGATATTTGAGAGGGTATTTGGGTAGGTGTTGGCCTATCCAAATGGCTTAGAAGGTGTGAATTAGAGAGAAGGGGGAGTGCCCTTTTATAAGAGGGGTGAGAGGCACCTTAGGAAAAACTTAAAATATTATTTTATAATAAATTCATATTGTGTTTCTAATGGATACAAAGTTGATTATTTAAAGTATAAGGTAGGTATAGGTAGAAAAAACTCAACCAATAGGTTTTAGACAAGTTTAGGTTACCATTTTAACCATATCATTTAGATTTAACTCTAAGTTAAATAATTTAACTTTTACCGTTTCTTCTTGTATTCTTACACTATATGGTTAGTAAACATACTACATACTACCAATCTAACATCAATTGGTTCATTAATGTCATATATATATATTATTATATAAGTCTTTTGGCCGAACCTTATATTTTTAGGACCATTATATCAATTAATAATATAATATTTATTTTAAAAACTATTTTATGTCAATTTTGACACTATTTGGTATTTGTTTTTTTTAAATCATAAAAACATGATTACTTCAAAAAAAAATACATTAAATCAATACTAACATGTCATATTCACCTAGAAAATTCGTGGATGTCATAAAAACTTTGAAATTATATTTATTTTAATATTTATAATACCATTTATTTGATTCTTTCATGAATTAGGTAATTACTACATCATCATTGTGTCATAAATGAATTTATTTATATAATGTCTAAAAATTATAAATAAAATTCCATGATGTAGGAAATAATTTTATCTTTCTAATTAATATTTATAATCGAATTTATCTTATGCAAAACCCTATATTTAAATTTTTTTGTTATTAAACTTTGATTTTAACTCTTTTAACTCTTCTTTGAATTAAATAATAATAAATGTCCTAATCTAATCCAAGTGGACCCAAATGATAATATTTTATTCCTAAGGTTTTTTTTAGTCGAGATAAAATTGTCCAATAGAATTAGGACATGTGTGAGGATAATATTAATATCATTTCTACCCTTAATTACCCTATTTACTTTTAACCACGGTAAATAAAAGTAAAAAGTTACTATTCACGAAAAATTATTTTCATCTCATTGAACCATATTTTACTCATTGATATTAACTGTGTCTCTCAGAATTTCTAAATTCAGCTCACCGAAGTAGTAAAATTATGTTTTATGTGAATTTGCAAAAGCTCCAACGAGGTGGGTAAAAGACGGTGAAAAGTTCAATTAAATTTTTATATATCTAAAATTATTATAAACCGAAACCAATGAATTAAATTGAACTCGTATAGGTATTATGTATCTATTTTGACATTAAATATTTTAAATAAAATAAATAATTATTTAAATAAAAATTCAGTTTTAAACTATAACTCAGTGTTTTTTACTATTCATAAAAAATTAAAAGTTTTTAGAAAAATACCAAAAAATTTACCCAAAGATAATTTTGATATTATGAATTCAATAATGAAGTCTAATTTACCAAATTAAAAACATAGAAGTTTTATTTATCAATTTAAAATTAATTCCCTCTGTCAAAACAAAAAGCGTGTTTTTAAGAAACAATAACTATCAAAAGATTGACACTTGTTTAAGTCCGGTTTAAATGTGAAATTATGTCCAATGAACAACATTGGATTAAATTGTAAAAATATATTCTAAATATAATTTAAAACAACTCAAATCCATAATTTATCACTATTAATTATTTCGATTAAAAAAGTTGTTTTTAATTAAAATTTAGATATTTTCACTATTCATCAAAATATGAAAGTTATCAGAAAAGTACCAAAAATTCACGATAAGATAATTTTGATATTCCGAATCCAAAAATGAAGTCCATTTTTAAATATAAAATGTATAAAATTTCAAAAAGTGGCTATTACTATTCATAACAGCTAGTTTGATTGGTTGTGGTGTGTGTTAGAACTCGAAGTTGCGTACAACACATACTACTGTATTATTCGAAGAGAAGCGTACCGTGGAAGCTTGGGGTGTTATATTCTCCCCTCCTTCAATAAATTGTGTCCTTGCAATTTATGCTCGGTATTGGAAACTTGGGGTTGAAATTTCAAAATATCTTAGTTGAAATCCCATATCGAAAAATGGATTAACGAGGCCTCTATTTAAAATAAAGAGTGGTAAGTATGAAGGTTACCGAAAATAACACATAATAGGGTTCCATGTAAGAAAATATGGATATGGAAGAGAAATCTAACCATCAATATCTGATGGAGAGTGGTAGAGAACATGGCTTTTAAAAGGCCAATAATCCTAAAGGCATAAATTTGTGATGATCTAAGGTACCATCTAGGACAACATTTTTGTTCTAAGTTCCTTTTCTTAATGTTGAGGAATTTATTTATGATATTGGATAAGATCATAAGGAGATATACTTACTTTATAATTAGAGTTTTATCCATTAATAAATTTCTACCACAAACTCATCTTTCACTACAAAACATAATACAACTCAAAAATACTCTATTTATCCTAATCGTATAGGGTTCCAAATATAATTAATGTATAATTCACATATCAGACCCATTAAAAAAAGAAACTACGTTATACAATCCAGGGACTTCACGTAGTCCACTGGTAGGTGATAAATCTCAATCGCACTATGGTTGTGGGTTCGATTCTCATACTTTGTCCGACACGACGGTTTGTCACACGGTCTGCGTGTTGTCCTTTTATAAAAATCCAAAAATAACCTTTCAAACTTAATCCATTCCAAACTTTTGACTTATCCAAAATACTACTATCCAAACTCACAGTCTAAAATTTATAAGGAATTTAAAAACAATGAAGATCCTTTTTTCCATGTAATAACATGTGAACACCTTCACCATGTATTATTTTAAAACATGGTAACATCCTGAATTACCATAAAACCTTATTGATTACATTAAATCTCCCTTAATCTTTATAGAATACTGGATATAATCCTTCTATCAAAAATGTTATAAACTCCAACGATGAAAAATCATTAATCAGTTTCAAGGTATTCAAGAATATCCAATATAATTTACCCAAATCAACCATATCTTATTCCAAAATCACTACCTCAATATTAGGACCATATTAAGGTTTATCTTTCCTTTAACCATGTAATTTCTAAAAAGTTTAAATTTCTGTAGAGTCACTTTTCTTAGTACCATAAAATCTCAAATCCTCAATGAAATAGTACTGCAGTACAATCCTTATTTATTTATAGAACACCATTGATACAACACTTAAATGAAATAATTCCATAATAACAACATAAGAACACTAGTCATTCCTCTTCATTTGTGGTTGTATAATAACTTTATTATTATCCAATAGAATCATTTGCAATATAGTTTGATGATTGGGACATTGGTTCGCGTAGTGTCCAAAATCTTTGCAGATGAATAATTGTACATTTGAAACCTTTTTCTTACACTTGCAGTCACGTACTTGGTGTCCTTTTTCTCCACACTTATAACATACTCTCATTCCCTTCAAGCATTTTCCAAGGTGATTCTTTCCACAGTTATCACATATGAGAAAATTTTTCTTTACCTTCTTCCCTTTATCTGTCCTTCTCTCTACCATGCTTTTCTTCTCTGGCTTCCCTTCAAAGCCATAGGACTCCGAGAATTATTTACTTATCTTATCAACACATGATACTATTTCTTCATATGATGATAATACATGGGAGACTATTTCCCTTCTAAATTCTGTCTTAGGACCATGAAAGATATTATCCTTCTTACTCTTTGGATCATGTGTATTGCTGGAGTTCTCATTCCTTCTATTGGGTGCCATTTCTAAACAATGTTATACACTAGATTAGTTTATGAATAGCAATACCTAATCCAAAACATGTAAAACACTTAACATAAATTAAAATATTTATGTATATAATCCATAATCATAAAAATGTTTTCTTTGAGTAAGTATATACTCATAAGTCCTTCATAATGGTTTGTAATGAACATGAGAATTATCCTAAGCATATCCCCCGGGAGTGTCGTAACCAAGAGTGCAACAAGGCCCATTGTCGTTCACCAGTTCCCATTTGAGTATAGCTCAAAGCGCTGTTTTCGGGTTATACCCCTAGTTACATCTTTGCCAGAGCCGCCTCTACCTGCTTGTATCCAGACATGGATGTATTTCTTGGAAAACTCAGAAAATATCTACAATACCAAAATTTTAGGAAGTTCTTCTATACTAATCCTCAAAGTCTATCTTAAGGAGATGTGCTCTAATCAGAGTTTATCTAAATCTAGTTTCCAAGGTTATTGCTAAACGTCTTCTGATACCAACTGTAACGCCCTGACCCCAGTTACCCAGAGTCGGTGCATTGTTTTAAAACATTGGCATGCTTACAATGAATCAAGTCCCTAAAGAACGATCGATTTAGCAGTCTTTGAAAATAAATTACATTCATGAATGTTACATTACACTTTATAACATAAAAAACAATATAAATAATTCTTTATTAATACCATTATTCCCTTGGCTTAACCCTACATATCAATCACAATACACTTCTTGGAATCCTGGGAAAAATAATACATAGAAACGGGTGAGATCAGATTCTCTGTAAGGATAACAATATAGCGGAAACTTTAATAAATAAGCATAAACATTTAATGCAATGTATAACTAAAAAAAGACTTTTATTATTGAACTTCAACCTAATATAGAAAAAATAAAATGAAATAATGGCATTTACCTATTCACAAAGATATTCTACTAGTCGAGTAATCAAATGCAATATCAATAACCACTTTCATAATGATGGAATGCATAATGTTGAACATTAATTTCTTTGTCAAGGCCTTGTGCCAAGACCTAGGGGCTAACTGTAACTGGAACCCAACCCGGAGAGCCTTTGTAACTGGACTCCAACCCAGAGTGCCTCTAATAAGAGGACACCAACCCGAAGTGCCTCTATTAACCGAACACCAACCCGGAGTGCCTCTAATAACCGGACACCAACCCGGAGTTCCTCTAATTACTGGACACCAACCCAGAGGGTCTTCTGTAACCGGACCCCAACCTAGAGAGCTTACTTTTACCAGTCCCCAACCCGGAACATACTAGTCCAACACATTCATCTTAATAAGAGGATGAAATATAACATAAATAATAGTATTAAAACTAACATACAAAATGTCAAAACATTAATCATAAACCATTAATGGCATAAAAATAACTCATCCATAGTCAAACATATCAAAAAACCTTAAATACAATATTGATGATTTGTATCATAATAAATCAACTTGAAATAAGTGTACAATTTATCACAGGATGTTGACATAGATGAAATCAAAAGTATTTGAGAGAAATATCTCTTTTTTTGAAATCATTTAAAAGTCACATAATTATAGAGAAAAACATTATCTTGAAAATATCTTTATAAGCTTGTGAGGAAAGCTTCAAAGGTGTAATAATGTCGGAGAATAACCGCACCCACCGTATAAGTTAAAAAAAGACATTCTTATCTTAATTTTGTCGAAAAGGTAAAAATGTAACTTGTTTTGAAAACGACGGAAAGATTCCTTTCAAAACATATAAAGTCAAATAAGGGTATAAATGACTTTAACCCATTGTATATTAAATAGTAAAAATGTTTTGAAAGAAATTTTTAAGAAACACGGATGTGTATGATAAAGAGGTCCCAGTAGATAATTACGTATAAACAACCTCAGATAATGAAGAGATTGTGAAATAAACCCTTACCAATTTGGTAACTTACGAAACATACACCCAATGAAAGAGGTATCATACAATGAATATGTAAATACACATAAATTAAAATGTATTACACAAAAAAGTACAATTATGGTCAGTAAATACACCACACAAAAGGTAATAGTGGAAATATGGCATGAATCTCACAAGAATAAGGAGTGAGATGAAAAACCCCTCACCTTGCACTTTCCTTTAGTCGAGTGTATGTTTAGCCTCCTGTATGAAGACTATAGTATGTTATTAAATTATAACAGAACCATATTAATATTTATGATATCATACATTATTCATTTATAACTTTATACTATCCATTTAATTATAATTTCCATGTTATATTAATATTTCGGGTAATAATCGCTTTCTTTATCGTACATGTTTTAACTTGTTACTCATGATTGTATCACTTAGATCATGATTTAAATACTTCCAGAATATAAAACAAGATTTATTTATCATATATTTTTAAAATATAATAATTTATAATAGATGAATACATGAAATGGAAAACACCGTTTATGGATAAGGTAGTCCGTACGTACGCATAAACGCTGTTTCCGTTTTCATATAGTATTGAACGGAAGTAAGTGAATAAGATATATGTAAGTACATAAATACTTATATATATAAATATATATCTCTCCATTAGCATTATTATGTCATATATTACATACTTATTAGTAATATATATTTTTATAATCGTCGATGAATGGGGAACTTGGAAATGAATCTCATCACGTCGTGGAGACGGTAATCCGTACGTACGCACAAGCGAAAATATCATTCTTTTGATATTAATATAAGATATAATTGGATGTTATATAATATATAAATAATAATTATCATGTTATATTTATTATTTACATCAAATAAACATCATTATTATACCCATCCAAATAATACTGTATCGAATAACAATTACACCACGACATGGAGATGGTAAGCCGTACATACGCACGTATGATGACATGTCATTCAAAGGGTGGATAGAATAATGAATTTGGTTGTACCATAATTATAGTAACATCATAATATATATAATATACTGGATTTATTATTTTATAATGGGAACAACAAAGAAAAAGGAAGTGGAAGAAGAAATGAACTTGAAAGAGGGTGGTGAAATCATTACCTCTTCTTCAGGTTCTTCCTTTTGATTTGATCAAAAGGGCTCCATAGGTTGGCTTTATGATCAAACTAAGGCCTCTAGGATGAAGGGAGGATATTTGAGAGGGTATTTGGGCAGGGGTTGGCCGATCCAAATGGCTTAGAATGTGTGAATTAGAGAGAGAGGGGGGGGGGTGCCCTTTTATAATAAGAGGGGTGAGGGGCACCTTAGAAAAAACTTAAAATATTATTTGATAATATAATCATATTCGGTTTCTAATGGCTCCAAAGTTGATTATTCAAAGTCTTAGGTGGGGATAGGTCGAAAAAACACAACCAATAGGTTTTATACTAGTTTAGGTTACCATTTTAACCTTATCATTTAGATTTAACTCTAAGTTAAATAATTTAACTTTTACCATGTCTTCTTGTATTCTTACACTACATGGTTAATAAACTTACTATATACTACCAATAGAACATATATTGGTTCATTAATGTCATATATATTATTATATAAGTCTTTTGGCCGATCCTTAGATTTTTAGGATCATTATATCAATTAATAATATAATATTTGTTTTAAAAACTATTTTATGTCAATTTTGACACTATTTGGAATTTGTTTATTTAAATAAAAAAAATGATTACTTCAAAAAAAATATACATTGAATCAATCCTAAAATGTCATATTCACCTATAAAATTCATCGATGTCATGAAAAAATTGAAATTATATTTATTTAAATATTTATAATACCATTTATTTGATTCTATCATGAATAAGGTAATTACTGCATCATCATTACGTCATAAATAAATTTATTTATATAATGTCTAAAAATTATAAATAAAATACCATGATGTAGGAAGTCTTTTTATCTTTCTAATGAATATTTATAATCGAATTTATCTTATGCAAAACCCTATATTAAAAATGTTTTAGTTATTAAACTTTGATTTTAACTCTTTTAACTCTTCTTTGAATTAAATAATAATAAATGTCCTAATCTAATACAAGTGGACCTAAATAATAATATTTTATTCCTATGGTTTTTTATGGTCGAGATAAACTTTTCCAATAGAATTAGGACATGTGTGAGGGTAGTATTAATATCATTTTTACCCTTAATTACCCTATTTACTTTTAACCATGAGAAATAAAAGTAAAAAGTTAATATTCACCAAAAATTATTTTCATCTCATTGAACCACATTTTACTACTTTATATTAACAGTGTGTCTGAGATTTTTGAAATTCAGATCAGGGAAGCGGTAAAATTTAAATTTGATGTGAATTTGCAAAAGCTCCAAGGAGGTGGTAAAAGACGGTGAAAAGTTCAATAAAATTTTTATATATCTAAAATTATTATAAACTGACTCCAATGAAGTACATTGAACTTATATAGGTATTATGTATCTATTTTGACATTAAATAATTTAAATAAAATAAATAATTATTTAAATAAAAATTTGGTTTTAAACTATAACTCAGTGTTTTTCACTATTCATCAAAAATTAAAAGTTTTCAGAAAAATACCAAAAATTTACCCTAAGATAATTTTCATATTAAGAATTAAATAATGAAATCTATTTTACCAAATTCAAAATATAGAAGTTGAATTTATTAATTTAAAATTAATTCCCGCTGTCAAAACAAAAAAGCGTGTTTGTAAGAAACTATAACTATCCAAAGATTGACACTTGTTTATGTACGGTTTAAATGTGAAATTATATAAAATGACCAATATTGGATTAAATTGTAAAAATATATTCTAAATATAATTTAAAACCACTCAAATTCATAATTTATCACTATTAATTATTTCGATTAAAAAAGTTGTTTTTAATAAAAATTTAGTAATTTTCACTATTCATCAAAATATGAAAGTTATCAGAAAAGTACCAAAAATTCACCCTAAGATAATTTTTATATTCCAAATCCAAAAATGAATTCCATTTTGAAGATAAAATGTATAAAATTTCCAAAAGTGGTTATTAATATTCATAACGGCTAGTTTGATTGGTTGTGATGTGTGTTAGAACTTGAAGTTGCGTACAACACACGCTACTGTATTATTCAAAGAGAAGAGTACCGTGGAAGCTTGTTGTGTTACAATTATTTCAGGACTCATCCCCCAGGGCCAATGCCATGACTACCCCAACACCATATCTCATAAGCCAGGTGTTGTAAACTAGTGCTGAGTAGTCATATTACACAAGTGGAAGGAAATTTCCCAAGTAATTGTATGCACACACCTGTCTCCTAGAAAAACATGAAACTAAAAAAACTAATTAAACATGGATTCAAACCACTAAGAAAACCCACTAAGAGTAATAGCACAAATTGAGAAGTAAATTGGACAAAATAAAAGACCAACTGAAATAGAAAATTTTAATCTCCTATATCTCATTTGTAGAAAACCCTACCTGTGGGGTAGGTACAGTAAGCTGTCTGAATTTCACTGATGGAAACCACGTTCTTTGGGTCACCCTGAAGCAACCCTATCTTCAGCCCACCAAGGACTCCATCAATGATTCCAATCATCTGCACAAGACATGACACATGATCAAAAATCCAATGAAGGGGTGAGTAAAATGATACTCAGTAGGGACCCCAAACCACAAAGGAATTACACAAATTATACAATAAAAAAAGAACTAAAAAATACACCAATTAGAATACCAAAAAGGAACACGAAGTGTAGCCTCTAAGTGGTATAGTCAAGAGAGTCACTAAAGTTTTCTCACACCATGTATATTTCTACGGTATGTAAATAGGATTTTCATAGGAATCCATAGTAAATTCAAGTAGTAACTCGTGGAGCGTTGGTAACACACGAAGTATAGTTAACACACAGAGCGTCAGTAACACATGGAGTGTGAGAAACACATGGTGTATAGATAACACATGGAGTGTTGGTAATACACATAGTGACATAAAATACTAGAGGACCCACACCCTCATGGGACATGGGATTACCAACTCAGTATTGGAAAGACACAAAGTCTAGATAAGAAACATTTTCTAGGTAAGAAACATAGTCTAGGAAATCACATAACTTCTAGGTCACAGCCAGTCGGAGGATTCCATCCTTAACACACTCATTTAGGGAGCATCTACTCCTCAAGACAACATGCCATTCTCTATCTTCCACAGAAAATCACATAGAGAATCTCAAAAGGACCGCCTCGTCACTAGGGTCCCAATGCCATAAATGAATAATCAAATGGACACACAGTTTGAGAGTTATGGGTTTTCTATTAAAAGGGACCAGTGGGGATCGGGTCCAGTCCGATTTACTGGGTCGACCGTGCCTACTCGGTCCAGCCTGACCCGCTAGATCAACCTAGACCACTTGGTCTGGCCAACCCCAAATGGACTTGAACTACTGCTAGCTCAATCTGCTGCCGGCCCGACCCACTACCCATCGGCCCGGCTGTTGGCCCCACCTACCGGCTTCAACCCATCCCACTTGGACAAAAGCCAGTTCCATCCTCCTGGACATGATGGTTCCCCCATTTTCTCTCGATGCATGCAGCCCACTATCTACATCCACATAGGTAAATGCAGCTATACTGGGTTTCACACGGCTAGTCCGTGTGATCGGATCCACCCACAGATCGACCTCGAGTCCTTTGTCCGACACAGCTTGGGGATCTGCGTACTCCCACCAACATGACTCATTGTTTTGGAATTTCACCTCCACAGTCCCCTCTATTACTGAATGTTGAGACGACGACCATCTGCTGCCTTATGGCCACACCGTTGGTGACTCTCCTTCTACGGGTCTTCGGTCGCAATCTAGTGCCCTATTTTTTAAAACAAAATCTTTCCTATGACCCTCGGTTCATGTTCTTCATCACCATGAGCTCCAATTCTTCTCTCTATCACATTGGGGTCCAACCACATTTGGAACCACCCCTGAAAACTTTCCACCACCATGAGGGTCCATCAACGAAGAACACACGAATCAATAAGGGAGATAATAACAAGAACACCCTTAAAATAGACCATGGACATGTTCATATTGGCCTTGGTCCACTCATTTAAGTGGTAAATATGAAATAGGAACAAGATAATATTTTATAATTCATCCCCTTTAATACCACATTTTTAACCACCCCATAAGAACTACCGAGCCATGAATCAACCTGTTCATGAGTTGGTACACATTCATTGTTGTAAAAAAGAACGGGGAATGAATTTGGGAAGAAAAATAAACTCCCTACCACAAATATTGGATAAATAACTTATGTAGTGTGAATCCTGCATTCTTCATTCGTCAATTCATTGATTCCTTTTCTAAATCTGATCATCGATCCACCACCATTCGTCATTCGTCGCTGAGAGGATTTTCCAATGCATTTCCTTTTTTTAGAGACTCATGGGATTGTGAATATGTTCTCGCATCCCTACCAAGCTATTAAATGAAGAAAAACTTTTAGTGACTTTGTTTTTGTAAGTTCCAATGTTTCCATGATGTTTCATTTATCAAAGGAAACAAATTCTTAGTCAAAGCATAATAGTGCCATTGGGTCACTGTTAAAAGTTAAAATATACCTTTTCTAAGATTATTTTATTTTCTTTTAAAACATAAAAAAAATATTTTCCACAGTCAACTCATGCCAGTTTAAGTTAGGTCCTACCTAATACAAACACACTACTCTGTACACAATTTTTCCCTCAGATTTAAAATCCAATCATTCATTTAAATGTAATTAAAACCACACATGAGCGCATTTTTTAAATAATTAAAAATAGTTTGAACATTTATTATAGGAACCCCAAGCATTGGAATCACATGTCGTCTTAGTGCTTGGTCTCAAAATAATCCCATATAATTTTCAAAAAAATTTCATGGAAAATTCAGGGCATTACATTATCCCCACCTTATAGATCTACATCCCCGAAAAGCCATAACAAAGGATACAAAAACAAATGGGGATAATGAGCACGAATCTGAGCCTCCCACTCCCACGTTCTCTCATAGATTATCCCATGCTACCACTACACTTTCACTAGGGGAATCAATCTACCACATAGGGTCCTCTTCTATCGATCCTCAATATCCACTGGGTAATCTGCAAAAGTTGTCCAGTCGTCAATGTCTAGATCACCCCAGTCAATGTTAATAATTGTGTAGGTATTTCCTTAGCCAGGACAAATAACAGACTTCATGCACATACTATAACTACATAGGTTGAGCCAATTGGTATGACAGCTCAACCACTCTACCCAGTATTAGAAAAGGTATGATGAACCTCATAGATAACTTGCTGACCCCACCAAATATACGTATCCCACATCATTGAGAGACCCAAAAGAACACATGGTCTCCCTCCTCCAACACTAAGGGTCTTTTTCATCTATTGGAAAAGGAATTATGAAGGATTTGTATAGTCTTCATCCACTCCTGGATGAACTACACCCTCTCTATAGTGGCATGTACCATCTCTGGGCCCATGAGTGCTGACTCTTCGGGGTTAGTCCAATAAAGTGGTGACCTGCAGCGTCACCTGTACAAGGCCTCAAATGGTGTCAGACCGATGTTGGATTGGTTGATATTATTTTTTGTGAACTCCACCAGGGGTAGGTGATCCTACCAAATTTATCCAAAACAAAGGATGCAAGCACGTAGCATGTTGTATATGACCTGAATGGTTCACTCTATCTGGCCGTCTTTCTGCAGGTGGAAAGTTATGCTCAAGCGCAGTTGAGTCCCAAACCCCTCCTACTGAACCCTCTTTCAGAATCGCTTGAAAGTGGGCCGACTTAGTGAGTCGGTCATCAATAACCCAAATGGTATCATTCCCTATAGCCATACATGGTAGTACCACCATTAATTCCATAAATATTCCATCCCACTTTCACTCTGTCACCTCAAGGGGTTGAGTCAAACCCTCTGGAACATGGTACTCAACCTTAACTTGCTGACAAGTGAGGCGTCTAGAGAAAAACACTTCCACTGCCTTCATCATCCTCAGTCACCAAAACTGACATTAGAGTTCCTGGTACATCTTTTTCACATTTGGATGTACCACTAAAGGGGATGTATAGAACTCTCTCAACACTTCCTCCTGTAACATCACAGGTACAACTGTGCATCCTCTAAAAATAATGGAGGGGTAACCACCATCAACTATGGGCATCTAAGCATGAGTAGTCTCACAACTGACATATCCATGTTGTGCCTCCCACACACACTATAAGAATGGAGGGGTAACCACCATCAACTATAAATGAGCTATTTCATCTCCATCCATGATGGATATCTGAAGCGAGGCCAACTGATTTAAGGCCTCATTCAGTTGCTGTGAACTTGATTTCTTTCTGAGCATATCCACCACCACATTCCCCTTCCCATGAGTATAGACTATTTCGAAGTCATAGTGATGTGGGAACTCTAGAAAACACTAATATCTTAGGTTCCTATCCTTATGAGAAAATATATTCCTATGACTTTTGTGGTTTGAGTAGATGATAAAATACTCACCCAATAGGTAGTGTCTTCATATCTTCAATGCCAAGACTATCACTTACAACTCTAGATTGTAGGTCCTGTAGTTATTCTCATGTCATCTAAACTTCTGTAAACTGTAGGCAATAACCACTTTCCTCTATATTAGGACATAACCAAGCCCAGCCTCTGATGCATCATAGAACACCATGTACACAACACCCTCATTTGTAAATCTCAGGATGGGAGCACTCATCAAGCTCTGTCTCTAATGTTGAAAGCTCTGCTAACACCCTTATTTCCTCAAAAATGGTTTCCCTTTCTCTGTCAAAGCAGTCATGGGTGCTGCTACTCTAGAGAAGTTAGGAAAAACCTATTAGAGTACCTAACCAATGCAAGGAAACTTCACAACTCTGTAACACTCTTGGGTGGATCCCAAGCAAGTGCTACCTCAATCTTCACTCGATGCACTGCAAATCCATCCTCTGAGATGAAATTTCCTAGAAAGTAAACCTCTTGAATCCAGAAATGACACTTCAAGAGATTCTTATAAAGCCAATGATATTGGAGTAAGTCCAGGACTGTCATCAAGTTTATCATGTGCTCCTCCTTGTATATTGAATACACTAGTATCTCATTAATGAAGACCACTTAAAACTTGTGCAAGTACGACTGGATGACCCTATTCGTGTGCCCCATGAAAACCATTATGGAGTTAATTATGCCAATCGACATCACTAAGTACTTTTAGTGACCATACTAACATCTAAATTCCATCTTTGGTACCTCCTCATCATACACATGAAGCTAGTGATAGCTTGATATGAGCTCTATCTTTGAGAACTATATCAATCCCTTTAGATGGTCGAAGAGGTAATCAATCCTATGTAGTGGATATAAATTCATCATGATTACCTGATTCAGGTGTCATAATTCCACACATAACCTAAAGATCCCATATTCCTTCTTGAAAAAAAATATTGGGGCTACCCATGGTGAAACATTTGGTCTCACGAAGCACCTTCTCTACATGTCCTCTAAATGTAACCTCAATTCCCAAATCACTACAGGAGCCATCCGATATGCTAGTGTAGATATCGATGTCATCCCTTGGTATAGGTAAATGTAGAAGTCTAATTCACTATGAAGAGGTAGTCCTGGAACATATTCTGGAAAGATTTCCCCATACTCATACACCATTATAAAAAACTGAGGACTAGTCTCCTCCACTACACTAAGGGCCATGCTATCCAATTAATGAGTGATCATCCGTAACCACCTACATGCAAGTCCATATTGCAACGATTGTGTCTCCTGTTCACTGAAAAAGGAAAAACTGATCCCATCTCCATGAACACACAACACGATGATCCTAAAATAGTCGATTTGAGAATGAAATGTGGATAACTAGTCCATACCAAGAATGACTCCGTAAGGCCTCAAAGCTATCACCAATAGATGCAAACCAAATCTATCACCCCCATGAGTAAGGAGAGACTATCGACACCGATGCATGATTATCTAATCTCATCCTATAAGAGTCTCTAAGAGTAGGGATCAAGTCAATGGTTCCACTAGAATCTCTGTGTCTCAGACAAGGGTTATGGTGATAAAAGAGTGACTAGCACCCATGTCTATCAAAACTACATCTAGGGTGGAAAAAACCCAAATTGTACCTTTAATCATCCCAAGAGTATCAGGATTTTAATACTTTATCTCCTAGATATGGCCTCACCCCTGTACACCAGCTCCCTAAGGTCGGGGTGGACCACCTGGGAGTGGTGGTGGTAGTACCTCAAACCTCCATTCACCTCCTACCACTCATCCTATTCATGTTCCATGTTTTCTTCCTGGAAGACTGCTCTATTCCAGCCTCCACTGCTGCCTTTTTGGTCCCTAGACCATCTCCTGGTATGTTGTATGGCTTCTTGGACAATATCAAGACATATTCCCTTGACTTCCGCATGAGTAGCACTGTCTATCCTTCATATGACTCAACATACCTTGGATGTCTCACACCTATGATCACATATCCTAGGGCTGTCTCCTAGTGTACTTGAACCGCTTGGGTCCCTACATCATCTATTAACTTCACATTGCCGAAGACATTGCTACTTATCTTCTAGAGGTAGATCCCACTACCGTTTCCTGCTTCAAAATAAATCTCTCTACTAGTTGATATCTCTCCAACACCCCATCATGTGTAGAAATTCAAAAGGATATCATCTATACCCTAATCTTCTGGTGTATTCCTTTCTTGAATGTACATGCCTTTAAGAACCGGTCCCGCACTATGTCAGTAGAGTAGCGAGAAATATATGTGAATCTCGCCAAGTACTCTACTACAAAATGGATGCACTACCATAGGTTTAGTACCTCTAGTATATGCATAGAATGTAACATCATTGGAATAAACTCCTCCCTAAAGAGGTGCTCGAAGACTATCCTAGATAGAACCACCTCCTCATTCGTCTAGTCATCAGGCTCCACCATATCCCCACCGAGCCCTGAAGAAGGCTCACAACTAGGACTACCATCTGGTCAGGAGGAATCCTCACTAAGAAGAATAATTTAGTTCCCAAATCCAACCATTCCTCATCTATCTAAGGATCCTTATCACCTTAGATCATGGGAGGTCTCTATCTTTGGAACTCATGCAATGCACTGAGCTTTCATGCATCCTCTACCAGTAACACCGGAAAAAACTACTGCTCTCTAGGTGGTGGTATTAATGGAACATCACCAGGAGGTTATATTTGGTGAAATGATCCCTACACCAATGCCTCATCTCTTAGTGGACCATCTTCGTGGTCACGTCTCGGAATCTTGGTTGGATTCTTGTGTAGAATCATCCAGAAACAGAACAAGATGTACCACGATCAATAGATTATACTCGATGAGATGACTCCAACTCAAGAAGGAAATGAGAACACACTCATTTCCTATATGATGTGAGAAACAATATTTTCCAATGCCACTATATTTTTCATCTACTGATTCAGAAAAAAATTCATGGTCATGTTGTATAGATACGTTGGCTGTTGTACCAACATTAGGCTACCTGGCCTAAAAAATGAACTCTAAACAATTAACTTTATTTCCCCAACACAAGAGTAAAACCATCGCACTCTGATACCACTCTTTCATGAACCACCCCCCAAGTCCTATGTCATGACTAACCCATGCCCGCCTCCCATAGGCCAGGTGCTGGCGACTAGCGCCAAGTAGGTATATTCCACAAATGGGAGGCATTTTCACATGTACCTATATGCACAAACCTGTTTCCAACAAAAATATGAAAATGAAAACACTAAGTAAACATGGATGAAAACCACTAAGAAAACCCACTCAGAGTAATAGTGAAAAGTAAAAAGTAGATGGGCTAGAATACAAGACCAACTAAAATTGAAAAGTACATGATCCTAAATATCATCTGTAGAAAATCCAACTTGAAGGGTAGGTATAGTAAGCTGTCCGAATGTCACATAAGAGAACCATGTCTGTCAGGTCACCCTAAAACACCCCTATCTCTAGCCCTCTAAGAACTTTGTCAAAGCTATTGATCGTATTCACAAGACACAACACGTGTGGGAAAATCCCTTGTATGGGTGAGTAAAACATTACTCAACCGGGACCCCAAACCACAAATGAATTACACAAACTATACAAAAAAGAAGATCACTATGAAATACACCATGTAGACTCTCAATGAGGCACACCAAGTCTAGATTCTAATAGGTACAATCAAGAGAGTCACTACAGTCAGCTCACACCAATTAAAGGTCTATAGTACATAAAAAGATTTTCGTAAGAACCCATAGTACACTCAAGTAGTAACATGAAGAGCATTGGTAACACATGGAGTGTAGTTAACACACATAGTGACGGTAACACACAACGTGTAGGTAACACATGGAGTGTAGATAACACATAGAGTGTTGGTAACACACAAAGTTTCATCAAAGACTTGATGACCCACACCCTGGTGGGATAGGGGAGTACCAAATCAGTCTTTGTAAGACACGTATTCTATATAATATACATAGTCTAGGTAAGACATGCAGTCTAGGTAATAATGTAGCATCTAGGTCCCATCCAATGACATGATTCTTCCCTTAGAACACTTTTTCTAAGATCACCAACTCCTCAGGACAAAAGGCCACACACAACCATCCACAGAAACTCACTTATATAATCTCAAATAGAACTCCTCATCACGTGGGTTCCAACACTACAAACATCTCATTAAACCAAAATAAATCTTGTGAGTTATGGTATTTTTTGTAGAAGGGGTCCGTGGGGTCCAGGTCCTTCTAACCCGGGTAGACCAACCCGAACTGCCGGGTTCGGATCGACCTGTGGGGTTTGACCAGACATTCCGGGTTGACCTGAATAACTCTGTTCAGACCGACCCAAATGGGCGCGACACACTTCAGGCTCGGCCTGCCGGTTTTAACCTGACCCCCTTGGACGTGGGCCAATTCTCTCTGCCTGGACTTAGCAGCTTCTACGTTCACTCTAACTGTATGTGGCCCATTGGTCGTGTCTTCCCAGGCCAATGAGGCCAGACCGCATTTCACGTTGCCCGTTCGCATAAGCAACACCACCAATGACCCAAGGAGCAGCGTCCTCCCACCACCGCGGCCTGTCACTGCAATAGTACCTTAAGAGATTTTTCTTCATCACTGTGAGATCTAATTCTTATCTTTGTCACTATGGGGGTTTGACCATGTTCGGATCCACCCGTTAAAACATGTTGTGTCCAGTAGGGTCCTCCAAATAAGAACACAAGAATGGGGGTAGTGATAATCACAAGAACACCCTTATAACTGAAATTGGGCTTGTTCATGTTGGACTTGTTCCGTTCATTCTAGAAAAAAATATTAAAGATGAAGAAAATAATATTTATTAATTCATACCATTTAATCCTGCATTTTTAACAATCCCATAAGAAAGATCAAACCACAAATCAACCTTTTCATGGGTTGGTCCTCATTCATCATTGTGAACAAGAATGTGGAAAGAATTCACGAAGAAAGATAAACCCCATACCTTGAGGATTGGATCAATCACTGATAAAGCGTGAGTCCTCCATTCTTTGTTTGTCAATTCGTTGGCACCTATTCTAAATCATATCATTGATCCACCACCATTACTCATTCATAGTATAGAGGATTTTTCAAGGCGTTTCCTTTTTTTTTTTCAGAGCCTCCAGGGATCTTGAATCAGATCCTGCATCCCTACCAAACTATTAAATGAAGAAATGCATTTTAGCTTTGCTGTTTCATTGAGATGTAGCATTGCAATACTATTTCATTTATGAAAGGAAACAACTGCTTAGTCGCGGTGTCTTAGTGCCACTACACCACTGTTAAAAGTTAAAACAAACCTTTTCTAAGTTTATTTTATTTTCCATTAAAAGATCAAAAAAATATTTTTAGTAGTCGACCAGCGCTAGTCGATGATAGGTCCTACCTAAGCAAAAATTGCTACTTTGAACACAATGGTTCCCTCAGATTTAAAATCTGAGCACTTGTTTAAAAGTTACTAAAACCGCACATGAGCACTATTTTTAAAAACATAAAAATATTTTTAACATTCATTCTGGGGACCTTGGGGCTTGGAATCATATACTGTCTGAGTGCCTGGTCTCGAAATAATCCCATATAATTTTCAAAAAATTTACATGGAAGATCTGGTACATTACACATTTCATTATTTTAAGCATAATTAAACATAAAATTACTAGACAAGTTTCATAATGTCTGGTGTCTTGGAGATTATGTACTTAATTAAGAAAAATAATTCCAAAATAAGAAAATATTTTATTTAATATTCATAAAGAGATACAAACTTCTTTTGATCCCTTATATATTCTTAGGATAACCTAGGGATAACATGAAGAAATGGGTGAGCTAAAAATCCCTATAAGGGAATAAAAATTAAAATAAATCTTAGCACATGGGTTAGAAGGCATAACATAATAATATATAAATTTATGGAACATGATTAAACATAAGGAATCATAACTTGGGATCATATAATAATGGATTAATAGTAAATTGGTAGCAACATAAATCATGACTTTAGAATGGTTCAAGACTATTTTCACATTGAGGAGGACGAGTCAAGGCTCGTTTCACATAGAGGAGCATGAGTCAAGGCTAGCCACCAAGACCATTGCACACAATGTCTCATGAAACAAAACATTAACCTATGAATTGGAGAGATATCTAGGACCACACATTATAACATGACCATGAATATGTGTGCCACATGAGAAATCATACATAAGTAATCTAACATAAACATTAAGGTTTCCCATGGTAAGAATTGGGTATCATAATCCTGTAAAAAAGGCATAACATAAGAGAACATAACAATGATTTCCATAAAAGAAATTATTTAAGTCATAATTGGATTTCAATAAGGTTAATTAGTCATATATCATGATGAGTTATGTCAAAATGAATTTAATACATGTAAAAATGGTTTTTAAGAAACTTTAGAAATAAAACAATTTAGTACTGTTTAAGGAAAATTTTAAAGATCATTTTAAAAATAAAATGGAATATAAATTTATATAAAACCAGAATTTAACCATGAATGTTTTCATAATAAAATGATTTATTTTATAAAAATAATTTTGGATTAAAATATATTATCGATTGCACTTGATGTTAGGTCAGAATTCAGAAAATTCCCTTAAATCCGGCTTGTTTATCGAGGAGAATTGAGGATGGAACCTTTTAAAAACATGTATATCCCTGAGAAAAGGGATGAAAGGATATTGATAAATGAATTTGGAACTTATACACATAATTTATAATATTTGAAGAAAAATAAAATAAAATTTAATTTTGGTAAAAAGATAGAAAGAGTAACTGAATGAATTATGGAGGTTTCGATAGAACCCCTTACCTTATGTACGAAAAAATTATTCAGTTGATATTAATGTCTAGAATAATAAAATAAGAATCATTAATAAATAATTCCAGAACCGTTTATAAAATTAATTTACTTATTATATCTTTATTAAGTTCATTTTTGTCCTTTTTTATGGGTTAAGTGATTCAATTTCATCGTTTTGGAGTGTTGATTTCCTTCATTTTCATGATTGATTTACATGTATATGTGTATGGAGAATCATGTAGAATGAGGATAGTTGTCTATAAATGAACTTATATATTATTAATTATCTTATATAAAAATAAAATACCATTTTTTTCTAGAAGTGAGGATCATTCATCAGATGAATAATTAAGGATAATAGTTTAGATAATCTTAGCGCTTTTTGATCACAATAAACTCATCTTATTTTATATTTTTTTATAATATAAAAAAATTATTATAGAACATTAAATATGATATATTAAAATATATTACAATTTTTTCATCCATAAAAATTGTTTCATGGCTATTTATAAAGACATAATTGCAAGATGAAAGCATGTCGTCCACGAAGGTGGTAAATTGGTACATCTCGAACGATGTTTTCATTTTTAAATAAAAAATAGGGGAAAAGAGATTTGAAAAAAAATTATTTCATAAACAAGATAATATTCATGTATATGTAATATAATGGGGTTTTATTTTTATTTTTATTAGGGGATATTTGGAGAGAAAAATAAAATAAAGTAACTTGAAATGAAATTTTGGGAAAACAGAAGTGAATTTTACCTCTTAATTCCTTCTTCTTGAGAACCTCCTTATGGGATTGGTTTTAGTATTTTGGTAAGAAAAAAACCTCCTTCTCATGGATTAGAGACTTGGGAGGATATTTTATCAGAAATTTTATAAGGCTAAAGGCTTTATATGTGTGAGGACAAGAGGTGGTGAGGGATAATATTTACAGTGGAGGAGGGGTGAGTTTTTTGAATATTTTAAACATTATTTTTCTCAAGAAATGAAATATTTTTGATTATTGTGACTAAATATAGTATATTTATCATTTGTGTTTGAAAAAATGGGTTTACATGAGTACTATTTCACTTATGAATCCATAATTCAAGTATTTATAATTTATCGTTAATTATCATTTTTTACTATCCACCAAAAATTCATGTATTTCAGAAAAATCCAAAAAATAAACCATAAAATTTTTTAATCATGTAGAAATAAAAATTGAACTCCAATTTATGAATTTTTTTCTAAATATTTTAAATTTAATTTTTAATTAAAATAATCATTTATTTGGAAAATACAAATTTTAAAAATTAAAATCGCTTTTCCAACACTGAAAAATTTGTTAAGGTCTCATAAAATTATCTTATAATCATAAGACATCAAAATATTAATATATAAATAAATTTTATGGAATAAATTTTCATTTTAAATTATCAAATTAATCAAAAAAATGTAATTAAATATTTATGACCTATAAAATTACTAACACTTAGTTAATAATTTTTAAAACTCTTATCTACTTATACTATGATATAATTATATCATATTACCATTTATAAGAAGATTAAATTTTATTTATACATTCATAGTTTAGGTTACTATTCTATTGTCTAGTTTACTATTCATAGGGGTCATATTACTATTCCAATGGTCAAGTTACTATTTCGTCACTATAGGTTCCTTAACATCTTGAAATACTTATTACTTTATCCTTATTCATTTATAAATCATTTATTGTGTTATTTATGTGATTTAATATGATTTATACTATAATAAATAATTATGCAAAACGAATTTTGATTGATAAAACTTTGGTTCATTATATTCTTACCCCTTATGAAATTTCCCCAACAAAATTTCATTATAAACACTAAGGTGAAAACAGGTGTGGGTACTTCCTTTTCATAAATTTTTCTGGTTCCCATGTCACCTCTTCGTATTTATGGCTCTAGAAAATTACTTTAACCAGGTGAGTGGTCTTGTTCTGTATAAATTTATCTCTATGATCCAAGATCTTCACTGGATTCTCCTCATAAGAATGATCATTATCCAACTGTACCACCTCTAAAATTAATACATGTGAAGGATTTGGTATTTAAATACTTAAGAGGGATATTTGGAATACATAGTGTACTTTAGTCATGGTTGATGAAAGTGCTATTCAACATGACACAACTCTAAAATAATCAATTTTCTCAAAGGGGCTGATGTACCATGGACATAACTTCCCTTTCTTCCTGAATCTCATTATCCCCTTCCATGGAGATATGTGGAAGAATATGATGTCTCCAACCTTAAACTCTAGGTCCCATTGACGATTGACTGCATAGATCTTTTATCATCTTTGGGATGCCTTGATGTACTACTGAATGGTTTTCACCTTCATAACTATTTCTTGAACCATTTATGGACCTAATAACTTACATTCACTAACTTCAACCTATAATTTTGGTGTTATGCACCTTTTCCCATAAACAGATTCATATGGAGGCACTAAAATGCTTGAGTGGAGACTATTGTTTAAGGAGAACTTAAACAGATGCATATGTTGGTCCCATCCTCCTTTTAATTTCATATAAAATTCTCTCAATATGTCTTCCAATGTATGAATAGTTCTCTTGGGATGGACATCAGTTTGAGGATGATAGACCACACTGAAGTTCCGCTCAGTGCTTAATGTTTGTTGGACTCTTTTTTATAAAATTGATCTGAATCTCAGATCATGATTGAATATAATTAATAGTGGTAATACATTCATCCTTAACACCTCTTTGATTTATATCATTGAAAGTTGATATAGTGATAATTCTTCTCAATTTTTGATAAAGTGAGCTTTCTTTGTAATACGATCCACAACAACCCATATAGAACTGTTCCTGCAGGATGTATTTGGAAGTCCAATGAGAAATCCCATGGTTATATTTTTCCATTTCTCTATTGGTATGGGTAATGGTTTCATCATCCCTTTATACTTTTGTCTTATAGACTTCACTTGATAACATACCAGGCACATTGATTTATATTCAATGATATCCTTTTTCGTTTTGTCCCATCAAAGGTTCAATGGGGGATATCAATACATCTTTGGGATCACTAAGTAAATATATGAGGTTGAGTTATGAAAACCATTCAAAATATCTTTCTTTATCTCTGGATTAGATGGTGCACAAATTTGTGAACCATATCTTACAAGTCAATCCTCATTTATGTTGAACTTAGAGGATTTCTCAATGCAGATAGCTTCCACCCTTTTCTAAATTTCCATATCAATTCTTTAAGCATCCTTTATTTTCTACAAAAGGGTTGACTGAAAAATAATTTGGGAAAGGATTTATGATTTTCTTCCCTAAATGATTCACATGTCCATTATTTTTAAGGATAATAATATTGTATGATTCTCAATTCTAATCATTGATAAATATGCAACATCCTTTATACTAAGAGCATCCACTATCTTATTTTCCTTACCAGGATGGTAATGGATTGAGCAGTTGTAATCCATGATGATATCTAACCATCTTTGATGGAACATATTAATCTTCTTCTATGTGAATATATATTTTATAATCTTGTGGTTAGTTTATATCTCACATTTATACCCATAGTGATAATGTTGCAAAATTTTTAATGCAAAGATCATAACTGCCAACTCCAGATCAAGCGTATGATAATTTTTCATTTGAATTTTTGACTACCATGAGGAATAATATATCACTTTATCATATTTTATCATTATAAAACCTAAGAAATTATTTTAATCATTGTGGAATACCATAAAGAGTTTATCTCTTGTCGGGAGTGTGAGTACCGGTATGGGGATACACATCTTTTTGAGCCCATTAAATGATTCCTCACATTATTGAGTCTAGAGAAACTTCACTCCCTTCTATGTAAAGTTGGTTATTGGGTATTAAAATCATGATAAGTTCTTCAAAAATCATCGATAATACTTGTATAGTACATGAAAGATATGGATCTCTATAACAAATTTTGTCCTAGGCTACTCTTCGATTGCCTTTATCTTGGAAGGGTCTACAAGTATCCCTATGATGGTGATAACATTCCACAAAAATGATACTTACTACATAAATAACAGACATTTACTATAATTTTCATATAGTTATACCCTTAAAAAAGTTTTTAATAAAGTATTAAAATTATCCTCGTGTACCTCCCCACTCTTGAAGTATATTATAACATCATTCTTAAAGACTACTACAAAATTTTCAAGGTTGTATATAAATAGTTTATTCATTAAATTCATGAAAAATGTTGATGAATTAGTGATTCTAAAGGGAAAAAATTTGAAATCATAGTGTCCATACCTTTTTTGAAAGGTAGTCTTGGTAATATGTTCCTTCCCCACATTTAATTAGTGATATCATGACCGAAGGTCCACCTTATAAAAATAACTAGTCCCACCTAGATGATCACCCATCTCATCTATACATGGAAGTGTATAATTGTTATTTATCTTAATTTTTTGAGCTCACTATAATTGATGTAGAGGCACATTGATTCATCCTTCTTCCTAATAAAGAGGACTGGCGCACCACATGGTGAAAAACTCTGACGTATTAAACCACTATCTAGATTCTATTGTAATTACTTCTTCAATCCTCCTAGATCAACAATGGACATTATAAAAGGTGTATTTGATATAGGTAGAGATCCATGAATAAGTTCAATTTTGAAATAAACTTCCCAGTTAGGGGGAGACCAGATAATTCTTTAAGGAATAAATCAGTGTAATCCCTCATAATGGGCATGTATTTGAGCAAGATCATCTCTTTTGTCTCTATCATCTGAGCGAGATATGATTTCTCATAAGGTAGTAATATCCACACATGAGATGATGATTCTGAAGGAGATTTATCTTCCTCCATAAACATGTAAAGAGTTGGAGGATTATTTGGGATGTAAAGAGTGATCTACATTTCCTAAAAATTTATTTCGGATTTAATATGCAATCCATCCCCAAAATTAAAACAAACTCTACCAATGGGAGTATGACAAGATTACATGGGAGGTTTAGTTCTCAAACATTAACTAGGTAGGAGTTATGTACTTTGGATGCAATAATTTTCCCATTAGCTATTTTAATAAATAATTCAACCTCTAAATTTTGAGGTGGTGTTTGAATAGTTCTACAAAACTTGAAATATATGAAATAATTCATAGAACCAAATCAAATACTATGTTAAATATTATTGAATGAATAACCATAATACCTTTCACCACATCATTTTCTGGCTCCACATAAAAAATAGTGACAACATAATCCCTTCCTTTTTTCCTTGGTGTTTTATATTACCTCCAATAAACCTCGTCTTAGGGCATTGGTTCACCAAATTTACATGTTCCTTTTAGTTGAACCACTACACTTATAGCTAATAATCAATATGAACCTTCCCATGTTCATGGGATTCTTCATATCCCATCATTAGTTCTTAGCTAGATGACCTATTCTTCCAAATTTGAAGCATTTCCTAGTTCCCTTTATATAGTTACTAGGATGCTTCCTACCATAATTTTGACATGTGGTATATTAAGTATTCTTTCCATAGTGGGATTTATTTACTGATCCACCCACATTAGAATCCATTTTTTTTTCACCAGGACCATGAGATCATTGTGATTATCCGATCTCCATTTAAACCTTGAGGGAATAACAAATAATCTCCTCTTAACTATCGAAGTCTCAATTCACCAATGATTTTCATAGACTTTGATTTAGTACACTAAAGAAGTGATACATATTTATTTTGGTGTACATGACATGGAAAGAGGAGTATCTTGAATGCCTGATCAAGTTTTCTTTATAGACCCTGATAGAATCATCTTCTTTATACGAATTTTCGAGGAACTCTTTTTCCATATTGAGATGAAGGGTTTGGGGAAAATATTTGTTGAAAAACATTTTATTTAATTCCTCCCAATCCCTGGAATAAATTTCCTCCTTATACTTTGTATTTGTGATCAGTTTCTACCACTTATATGCTTCTCCCTAAAAATGATAGACCACTAGAAAAACATTCACTTCTTCATAACACTAGAGGATAAAGAATATCTTTTCAACGGAGTTAATACACTGTTCCATGGGGTGGGGATCAGAAGATCTACTTAACATTTGATTCCTTTACCACATGAAGTATTTTATGTAAACTTTACCTATCCTTTGGGAAGTAGTGCATTCCATGTGATTGAAGTCGTTATGCATAACATGAACTAGTCGAGCTGGTATTGTCATGATGTTTTGAGCACCCGTTTCCGTCATATTTGTCACATCATTAGGGAAATCATCACATTTTCTATCCCATTGATTTTTTAATTTTTTTATTCTATTTCCCTCCATTAACTAAGAAAAATAATGTTCTGTTAGGGGGATTGAATACTTAGTTAATAATAATATAAAGTAAACATTAATCATAGAAGGATAAAATCTTAATGGAAAATTATATCCTAACTTTTGATTCATTAGGTTTAAATCTAGGTTATCCATGATTATTTTATTAACATATATTCTTATGGGAATTTTCTTTGTTTCTTTAATAATGGTTTGTAGTGAGAGTATGATTTTTCCAATGCATATCTTCGAGGACTGTCAAACCAGGTGTGTAGTAATTCCTATTATCATGTACTTGGTTTCCTCGAGTCAGGATGTGAATACTTTGTAAGATTTGTTACTCCTAGGTAAATCTATTCCAAAACCATTTCTATTTGAGGATTCTAGACAAGGATATATTTTCTTGATAAACCACTTACTCTATACTTACCAAAATTTAGGGAAATGTTTCTAGACTTAGTCTTATCCATAAGGTTCTTACTAAAGGGATCTATTCATAGTCCTGAAAAATAACTAAAACATTCTTCTGATACCAAATATAGAGACCCTATCTTTTTTCACACTCATTGTATAATTTTAATAATAACTATGCATCAAATTACAAGACAAGAATCTTAAAGTTTAGTGCCTTGGAGATTGGGTTCATAATTAAGCATCATAATTCCAAAATAAGAACATATTTTATTTAATATTAATAATGATCTTCTAAGATCCTTTTATCCCTTATATCTAGATAGGATAAACTAAGGATACATGAACAATGGGGTGAGGTAAAAATCCCATTAAAGGAATAAACATTAAAATAAAGCTAATCACATGGGTTAGAAGGAATTACATAATTATATTTAAAGGCATGGAACATGATTAAACACAAGGAATCATAACATGGGATCATATAATAATGGATTCATTGTTATGTGTAAGAAACATAAAACAAGACTTTATCATGTGCAAAGGCTCATTGCACATAGATTATAACGAGTCAAGGCTCGTTGCATATAGAGGAGCACGAGTTAAGGCTAACCACTAAGACTGTTGCACATAAAATATCAGGAGATAAAACATTACCCAATGAATTGGATCACTATCTAGGAATACCCATCAAAACATGTTCATGAATATGTGTACCACATGAAAATCATAAATAATAATCAAACATAAACATTAGGGTTACCCTTGGTAAGAATTGCGTATCATAATCCTATCAAAAAGGCATAACATAAGGGAATATAACAATAGAGTCTATGAAAGAAAGGATTTAAATGTTACATGGACATTAATAAGTGAAAATCTGCATAGATCATGATAAGTGATGTGAAAATGAAGTGAATACATGTAAAAATGACATTTAATAAACTTTAGAAATAAAATATTTTAGTGCAGTTTAAGGTAAATATTAAAGAGTATTTTAATAAAAAAGGCATAATATTATATATAAAAATAGTAGTGAACTAGGAATGGTTTCATAAAAAATTAGTGATTTTAGAAAGATAATGGTGGCTTAAAATATATTATAGAGTGCACTTGAAGTTGGGTAAGAATTCAGGAAGAACCATTAAAGCAGGTTTCCTTATTAGGAATAATTAAGTAGGGAAACATATATCCATGAAAAATAAAGATAAATGGATATTGATACATGAATTTTGAACATGTAAAAATATAATATTTAAATAAAAATAAAATATAATATAATTTTGGTATATAGATATAAAGATTAACCTAAAGGAATAAAGGAGGTTCAGGTAAAATACCTTACCTTATATCTGAAATGACTATGTAATTGATCTTAGTTCGATGAATAATAAAATTTTATTAATTAATTAATAATTATAAAACCATTTATACATTTATTTTATTTATTATAATTTTATTAAGTTAATTTATGACCTTTATGATGGGTTAATATATTAATTTGCATCGTTTGGGAAAGTTGATTTCCTTGGTTTTCATTATCAGTTTAGTTGTATATGTGTATGGAAAATCATATAGAATGAGGATAATTGTCCATAAATGAGATTATATTTTATTAATTATCTTATAAAATACTAAAATTCCATGTTTTTATATAATTTAAGATTATTCATTATATAAATCATTAATGATAATCATTTAGACTAATTTATCATTTTTTGATCAAAACAAACTAATCTTGTTTTATAAAGTATTATCATGTGTAAAATATTATTCCAGAACATTAAAAAATATATAATAAATATATTATAATATGTTTCAATCATAAAAATTTTATCATGACCAGACTTTAAACATAACTGAAATATGAAATCACGTCATCCATGGAGATGGTAAATCGGAACCTCACAGACGATGTTTTCATTCTTAAAATAAAAAAATAAAGGGGAACAAATTTGATGAATAATTATTGAATAAAGATTATAAAAATACATAATATGTAATATAATGTATTTTTCATGCCATTTTGATGAGTATAGGTGTGGAGAGAAAATGAAAATAATGGAACATGAAAAGAAATTGAAAGAAAAACTGAATAGGGTTTTACCTCTTGATTCCTACTTCTTGAGAACCACATTTGGGGATTGGTTTTGGTCTTTTGTTAAGACCAAAAGCCCATGGTCATGGGTAAGGGACTTGGGAGGATATTTTAGTATTATTTTTACAAGTCTAAAGGGTTTATAAGTGTGATTAGAAGAGGTGATGATGGGTGGTGTTTATAGCACAGGAGGACAATGTTTTTTTGAATATATTAATCATTATTTTATTATTTTTGTAAAGACAAGTAGTAGTGTTGATAATTGAGACTTAATAGACTAAAATGATCATGTGATTTTGATATAATGGGCTTACATCATCAAAAAATCACATATGGATCCATAATTAAAGTATTTAGCATTTATTGTAAATTAGAATATTTTACTATTCACCAAAAATTCAAGTAGTTCAGAAAAATTCAAAAAATTTACCATAACAATTTTTCAACATGTAGAATTAAAAATGAAATCCATTTTATAAAAATTAATTTATAAATATGAGAAAATTAATTTTTATTTAAAATCATCATTTATTTGAAAATTATAAATTTGTAAATTAAAACTTCTTTTCTAACACTTTGAAAAATTAATTAAGTTATCATAAAATTTAATCATAATAATAAGATATAAAAATATAAATTTATGAATACATTTTATGAAAATAAATTTTCTTTTAAATTATTAAATTTATCAAAAAAAATATTTAAATATTTATGACCTATAAAATTACCAACCATTAATTAATAGTTTTTAAAAATCATATTTACTTATACTATGATATAATTATATCATATCACCATTTATAAAATCATTATATTATTTTATACTTTTATAGTTGAGGTTACTATTAAATTTTTTGGTTATAATTCATAAGGGTAACATTACTATTCTAATGGCTAAGATACCATTTCATCGCTATAGGTTCCATAAAACCTTGAAATAATTTTTATTTCATTAATTATTTACTTATAAAGTTTATAGTAGGTTATTTATATGATTTAATGTGATTTACACTATATGAAATAATGACAAGAAGGAAATTTTCATTGATAAAACTTTGGGTTATTACACTTATTTTGTTTTTATGGTTTTTTGTTATGATATTGGGTTTATGGATGATGCAAAATTAGAGATTTTTGTTGGTTCAAATGGTCTTATTTTTGTTCTAATTTTGAGTTAATACTTGTGGAAATCTATGGTTTTATAGGCGTGTCTTGGTTAGGTTGGTTTTATTGAAGGTTTTAGTTTTAATCTTCAGCCTTCTTCTATTTTGTGCCTAATCGATCATTTCATGCTCTAACTCAATATATTTGTAATGAAATAAAATGTTATTATATAATGAATCTTATTACTATAACTCTCATTTTCCTAGTTATTTTATTTATTTATTGGTTCTTTCTCTTTTAGTAGAGTTTCAAGACAAAATCCCTTATTTTTTTTAAAATTTTATGGTTCAATTTTGATCATACGGTTATGAAAATTATTAGTAATAATATTTTGGAAACTGTATTTACATCATTTAATTCATAATAGAGGAGGTTTTCATGATTCTTTCACAATTTGTGATTCAATTTTGATTCTTAGGTGAATCATGTAGTTTGGGATGGTGTGTAAGGGTATTTTTAATGGTCAGGAGTACATGTGTGGGTAAACCATTTGAAGGATCCCTATACAAGGGATCTCCCTCTTGTATGAGGCCTATGATTGGAACACATTTTACTAAACTTTATAGCTAAATAATGAAACCTTACCATATTTTAAAATTTAGAAAATAATTATTTTTCCATTTTAAAAAAATCCACTCTATTTCTTCTCCCCCACCCCTAAAATAAATCCTGATAGGATCCCGAAATGATTCATATTTTCTCCTCCATTGATTTTTATCCATTATCCTTTAATGTTTAAAACATTATTCAATGTTTTATCTCCAATAATTCTCTATTTCCCTTAATTCTTGTTTTAATACGTCTCACTTGTCTTGGTTTGTTCATGGATGAACCATAGGTGAGGTTTTGGTTCATATGGGGGTTCATTTGGTTATTAGGGGATGAAGTAATCTCTTTGGGTCTTCCTCTTCCTTTATTAGAAGGGATAACATCTTATGGACTTAGTGTAAGGTAATTTTTCACAGTGAAAAACTCATTAAAGTTTGGAACTTCAAGGATTTTGATTTCTAATAATAATTTTAATTTTTTCTGATTCATAGTATATATACAGAATAGTTTTTGATTAAATAAGTTTATTTGATTATGATATCATGGAAAAAATGGTTTTCTATTTTATTTATGGTCATAATTTATATTTCAATGTTTAAAAATGTTTTTTATTTAATTAAATGTATTTTGGGATTTTAAATTTATTTCCTAACACAATTGGTATTTTGGGTTAATTATAGGTTAATTTTTATGATTATCAGGTACTTATGTGATTTTTTCCTTTAAATTATATTTTATAGTTTAGGTCTAAAATGTTTTTTGTGTTACATGTTAATCTCCAAAATGTGTTATGATTGAATTGGGTCATTTTGGGTTTAAAATCATTCCCCCCATGTTTTAACCCAATTTTGTTTTACAAAAATTAAATACTTGATTTTTATATTTCAAAATGATATCAAGACCTTGGTGGCACTTAATGAAATTTGATTCTTAAAGGGGATGTGAATACGGTGTTTTTATGTTTTAGAGTTTAATGTGATATCATTTATGATTTAATTACTCGCCTCTAATTGGTTGGTCATTGGACCCGTAGTACATGGGTAGGATAACTTATACCAGATAAGGCCCCACCAATATCTAGGCTAATCAAGTTTTTATGTGGTGCCCCCACTGGATAGTTACATAGTTCTATATCCTTTCTACATTTTGAGGGAACATTTCCAATTAGTGACAAAGTATCATTATTTACGCCTAGATTTAGTTCCTAGGGGAAACTCCCTTGATTATGGTTAGATATATCTCTTGCTAGTTTCTGTGAATTTTTATTATTATTTACCATTCACTTTGAGTATCTATCATTATCAAATACTTCTATTTTATATCCTTCCTTATTTATTACTACTTATGGATACCCATACTAGTTACTCATTTTTCTCCAATGTCTCGAAGACCTTTATTTTTTATTGATTTTTATAATCCACCTTTCAAGAAGTGAGGTGGAACCCTTACAAGGCCCATAGGAATAAGTATTACATGGAATATAGGCCTTAGAGGAATTCATTTCCCATAAGATTCAAACATTACATACAACCCAGACTAACTACTTGGAACTGCTCCTCCCCAGCATATTCCTCGTGAAATCAGCTCTCCACCTTTTCATGGCTGTTCGGTTAGGCTTTCCCGTGCATGCACACGCTTTACCTAATGACAGGTGTTATACCCTCTCATTCTTGTAATCTGTTTAGCTTCTGCACTGGTGAAAGCTCCTTTCTCATCCGCCTTCTGAAGCTTGTTCCTTGTAGGTTTTCTGTTTTTCATCTCCACTTAAGGTGGATCGAAGGCCTTGAGGTGGCCCAAAGTCTTTACTGACCTAAAGGTCTAGGTGGAACGAAGGCCTTAAAGGACTATGGGACCAAATCAGTGTCCCAAAGGCCCAAATAGGGGAATATTACCAGCTGCTACAGTTTAAAACAGTGGCCGCTACAGTTTCTACTACATTACTACACGGTTCTTACTACTATATTGCTATAGTACCAGAAATTGATCTCCACTTGGATTTGATCCCGGGTCATCTGGATGCACATAAGGAGTCCTCACTAACTGCTCTGAAGCTCATGTTCTCACGTTACTCATTTTTCATTTCTTTAGTTCATCACTTTTATAGTAGGTTTGAAAATCAATTCAGGTAATGCTTTGAAATCAAATTATTATAAATAGTTGGTTTAAACACTTTTTTCAACTACCTTAGTTATTTTCAAAGGCATTTGGGTGTTTCTTTATAAATTTTATTTATTTGAAAAAGTGGCTTAATTTATTATTAATATAAAATTTTTTTTTTTACTCATGTCACTTTGTTTATTCAAATTATAAATTATCATACATTCATAATATTTATTTAAAAATAGAAATAAATAGTTTTACTTTTAAACACCATGCATGGTGTGTGAGTAGGATACCTATTATGAATATATATTCTCATGAATATATAAAATATTCCGGTATTGATTTGGTATTATAGGAGTTATACCCCCTTATAGTTGGGAAATAGTATTTCTGGTTCAGAGTTTAGGATGGATTGAGATCACGGGACACAAGAAGGTTTTCATATCACTATTTAATTTTTCTTTTATTTACTTTGGTATAGTGTACATATTAACCCTTCTAGACTTCCAATATTTCAAGACTGACTAAATTATGTATTTCATATTTAGTGTCATGGTCTTTATTGTAATGCTTATGTTTATTTATAGTTTGTTTGTTTTCATTATTATTTATGAACTTATATTTGATGTGCATAGATGTCGAACATATATATGGTTCATTTTGGACTCCTGATAAGTTTCATCTATGTATTATATTTCATTTATTTCAAAAAATACATTATCATTGATTATATTTTATACCATAACATTTATCTATAGGCTAGGGAATTGAGAACATGCAATGGGTCATGTTGTTAGCTAGATCTGGTGCCTGGTCAAGGGGTGTCCTTGAGTTGGTTTGTAAAATAACATGTGAACCTACTTTGAAATAACAAATGACAACCATTTCACATTATAATTTTTTAATAATTTTATCCAAATCAATAAAATAAATTTAATTATCCACTTCAGTTATTTCATTTATTTCATGTAAAAATACAATAATAGAGTAATAAGGAAAATTGAACATGAAATGTGGTTATCCTGACAAAGAATTAAATACTAATTAAGGTATTAAAGAAATTAAAAATATAAGGTCGGAATAAGAGGAACAAGGGTGAAAATTAAAAAAATAACCTCAATTATTTTAATGGGATTTTAATTCTATAGTTATGAAAATGAATTAAAAAAATGTTCTTGAAATTTTTAAATCTTAATTATCTCTCAAGAAAGCTGATGCAAGAAAGTTTACATGAACTAATTTGGAATAACTCTTTAGAATGGGATTTCTAGAATGTTACAATCAATTCATGAAATTCATACTAATAATTAGTTTAACTGATAAAAATATTTGATAATTTAATACAATATTAGATTTCATACGAAAAATCATTTTAAATTCCAATAAAAAATAAAATGATATGTTAATTTTCAAAAAATTTCCCCTTATAATTTATAATCATAATCATTTAAAACGTTCCAACAAGGAATAACATATCATTGGATTGATAGTGATGTAAATAATGACTATAGGTGGGGTGGTTGATAGTTATTTAAAATTGTAAACACAAGTAAATAGAATTTATAAAATAATGATATATAGTGATTTAGGTGTTCTTGATATAAGTGCAGTAAAATAAAATGAGAGACCAAAAATATTTTGAGTCGTTTAGATCATAATAATCTAAGTCCACTCCTCAACCATCTCTACTAATTGAGAAGATTGGTACTGACTAAGAAACTCAATTTTAATGGTGTGATAACCTGTTATAGAATCCAAAATATAAAAATAATTTTAGGTACAAACTATTCTTTTTAGAAGATAATAATTCTAGTTTATGACTAGGATTTTGATTTGGAGTCACAACTCAGAATTAAATTTTGGGGGTGGAAAACACATACAATGCGTGAGTTTATTTTGATTAGGAAAATCATAAACCAGAATAAAAGAAGTGAAAATAAAATAATTAAAATAAATCAATGAAAAAATATTTCAATGAAACTAGATGATGACCAATAGATGTTGAAGATGAAAAATCTTGATGATTCTTGACCGTTTGAATAGAAGTATGCCAAATTTTGAAGTTATTCTGTGATCATTGTCAAGGGAAAAAATTCATATATGTTTCTTGATCAGAAGAGAGCATGAAGAATTGTGTCACAATTGTATCACAAATAATCTATTTAATGATCAGTATAATGATTTGTTTTATCCCCTAAAGATTTCTATAACTAATTAATCTTGCATTAATAAAATAATTAAATTCTAATAGAGTCTTCAAAAACAAATATTTTCATTCCACTTATTAAAGAATAATATTAAAAAAACAATACTATTACCTTCCATTGTAAATTTCGTGCTAAATAACATAGAATAATCACACTCGTTATTTCTTCATGAAATATCATTATAAAACATTTAAAAAGTTAATTATAACAAATATATACAATTCCTAATAATAAAATAGATTAAATAAAAAAAACATACTTCTTATTTATTAAGATAGTAAAATGTTGTAAAATAGATCATCATAAGAATATATATAATTTATGTATATATGTACATAAAATATGTTCACAATTACTTTTTATATAAAAAATAATTATATTTTAATAAAATATGATAATAAATTTATCTAAATATTTATTTTAATAAAATAAATTAAAACATAAGAAATATAATTTTTTTTTAAAAATATCTTCAATAAACGATAGATTTAAATACCCAGATGTTGATTAATCTACCTTTGGTGAATGATATGTTGGTGGTGTGAAATAGTATATTGATCTATCATTGGTTAAAAGTGATTCTACTATTGAAGAAGGGTGCTTACACATTTTTGAATGAGGTGAAGCTACAGTGAAGAATGAAGACACTTCTGACACGTTGAGTAAAAGAAATACTACTGATGGTGTAATGAATAGAGGATATTCTAGTGGTTTGAAGAGAATATACTAGTGGATGTCCAAGAGTATATTGATATAATATTTAGAAATATGATATAATAGTGTTAGACACAAAATACTGATTTCTGAGCAATAGATAGATAATTTACTACTGAATCAAGATTTTGTACCATCATAGTGAAGTTGATGTGGTTTACAGACCACTAAAAATCACTATGAGGACTAACATTCCCCTACAGAAGACCACTAATCTACTAGTGAAGGAAGATATGAGTTTGATAATATGACAACTGGGTCTCGGTGACAACACAGACACCCCACCTTTAGCATAGCCGTCGGGTCCTGGCCCGCTAGGTTCTAACAGTTTCCCCACAGAGATGTGGTCTCTACCCTGAGGCCCACCGACATTCCCGCATAGGTCATCTGACTAATGACTATCCCCATAGGCCAACACATGCCATTTCTAGTGTGCTTTGTCCTCACCCATGCACACCCTGAGAAATTTCCCATAAGGTCACCCATCCTGATCACTGCTCCAGGCTAAACACGCTTAACTGTGGAGTTCTAATGAGGTAAGCCCCCGAAAAGAAAAGTTCAACTTATTGACATGAGTCATATCATTTATTCATTTAACCCTTTATTATTTGGGGCTGTTACTAGTGGATGAATTGTAGATACAAAAGTGAACTAATAGATATATTAAGAAATAGGAGATACCATTGCTGGTGTGTCACCAAACTAGGTTTAGATTAGAATTTTCCTTAATAGAATATAAAACATTGAAAAACATCAGTGACTCAAAAACATATACTAAGAACATCCATGGAGACCCTAACAAAGCTCACTGGATAATCAAACTTAAACTCATGTGAATTGGTGTTCGTTAGAAGTCCAGAGAAGAAGATTAATGTGTGGGATAAAATGAATGGTGGATATCATTCAAATCAGATAGCCAAGTTTATAACTATATATTTTTAGAATATATGAATATTAATTGCATTTTGCTATCGAACACCAGATATGTGATTTGGTGGTCCACCAGTATGATATATAATTCATGCCGATCAACCCTAGTGATTTCAATGGGGTTCAACACCCTCACCCCATTACAAAAAACACACATGATATGACATAATAGGTATACCAAGACCCATACACACACTATTATAGGCACAATCTAGATAGCATTATACTAACCTACCTCTGTGTAGGCTTCCGGGATGGGTCCTCCCACTAGGTATACCATTTGTCCACTATGAGTTGTATAAGGGTTTTACTAAGTTTATTATATATTTGACTATGTTTTTAACCAATTCATTGATTTGTTTTGACATGATAAAGTTAATTCAAAATAATAACCTTTATTAGTAAATTAATAAACATTAAAACATTTAAATAAACACAAAAACATTTCAAAGATAAATAAAAAATGATTATATGTTAGAGAATTTTTAAATTAAATTAAATGTGATATAATTATTTATAAAAAAAATAAAACATTTTAATGTATTAAAATCAATTTCAAATACTAAAAATCACCCCTTTTATAAATTAAAAAATAAAAAATTCATTAATTATTCAAAAACAGCCTCTTCATTTTCTAAATTTATAAATAATTACACTATAATTAAATTTTCAAGAATATTCTCCTTTTTAATTTTCATCATGTACTTAATATTAACAGAAAAGTATATTTTCAAGAAGGTTAATAGATAATTCCAGTATTTACATAATTAATACAGAGTAATAGTTTAAAAACAGGGAATAGATTTAACCATAAAATAATTATACTAAACCTAAATTTTAAGATTTTAGAATTCACAATTCAAATGTAACATTCTCATATTTAACAGAATCTAAAGGTTTAGTGAAAATTTCATTTAACTATTTTTCATTAGGAACAAATTCTAAACATATATCACATTTATTTACATGATCGCTAAGAAAATAGATTCTATCATCTGTGTGTTTTTTCTAGAATGTTGAAGTGGGTTTTTAGAAATTTAAATATTAATAGATTTATCCCATAAGATTGGACAGTTATCTAAACAAATATGAAAATCATAATATGATTTTTATCCACATAATATGATAAAAACAAATAGTACCAAAAAAATAATCATCCTTATCAATTAATAGTGCTACTAAAAGGTTTTTATTAGAACTCCATGAAATTTAACTTCTACCTAAAAAATGAAACATAACTGCAATGATTTTCTGACCAAGTCTACAACCTCCAAAATCAAAATCAGAGTAAGATAGTAAATTATAATAGTTATCATTATAATAAAATAATCTTGTACAAATAGAAACATTAATAAGTCAAATTACTCTTTAAACAGATTAATGGTGAATATCTTTAGTATTGGATCGAAACCTAGCACATATACAAGCTCAAAACGTTTTGTATGGTATTGATGTAGTGAAATAGAATAGACTTCCAATCATAACTCTGTATATTTTATTTTCAGTTGGCTCTTTAGACTAATCTAAATCAAATTTGGAATTTGTATTGGTGTTTTCAAACTCTTACTATAATCAATCCCAAACCATTTTACAAGTTATTTCATATACTTTTCTTGATTTAAAAAATACCATATTTCCATTGATTAATTTGAAAACCAAAGAAAAATTTTAGTTCTTCCATTAATATTACATAAAATTCAATTATCATCAGATTATTTAAATCATTACAAATTATATTTTTTTCCAATCCAAATACTATATCATCAACATAAATATTTATAATCAGTACATCATTTAAAAATCTCAAAATAAAAAAGGTTATATCAAACATACTATTGAGAAAATAATTTTGCAATAAAAATTATATTATTCTTTCATATCAAGATCTTGGAGACTTCATAATACCATATAAAGCTCTATCATGTTTAAAAACATTATTTGGAATCTTTTGATTTTCAAATCCATGGGGTTGTCTAACATTGAATTTTTTTAAAATAATTCAATTACAAAGGCAATTTTGACATCCATTTCAATTTTTTTTATATTTTTAGGACAATAAAAAGATAATAGAATTCTAATTGCTTCCATCCTAAATAGAGGATAAAAATAATTTCAAAATTAAATTCAATCTTATTGGGAATAAAATCAAACCACTAGTCTTTCTTTAATTTTAACTATGTTTTGAGCTTCATTAAGATTATTTTGAAAAATCCATTTAGTTCTAATTTCTGGGTTTTAAAGGTGTAATGCAACTACGTCCCATAATTTATTTCTTTCAAATTAAATTAACTCATCATGCATATAGTTGATAAAAATTAAATCAATTAATACATTTTCAATATCTACAGGAATAAAATACGCAATAAAAGAAATGTTTTTATAATAAAATAAAACTTATTTTCTGGTTTGTATACTAGATTCTACATTACTAATTAATTTCTGAATAGGATTCTCTTAAAAATATTCCCATTCCATTGGGTCAGTTTGAAAAGGGAGATCCCCCCTTAAACGAATGCATGAGCATTATCTGGGTCATTATATTCGCTAAAATTAAATTCCCGGAATTCATCATTTCCATTACATGAATCATAATCATTCTGATTTGAATTATTTTCATTAAACCCAACATGAATAGAATATTCAATAACTATAGTTTTATTATATAAAAATATATAATATTTTCTAGAATTAGAGTACCCTAAAAATATCCATTCACAACTTTTCAAATTGATTTTTTGGAATTATATTTTGTATTTTTCATTGTAATAAAATAACCTAAAAACTTCAACATCATGTTAAAACCATTTAAAAAGTTCAAAAGGGGTCTAATTTATAAAAAGTGTAAGGTAAAATTTATTTGAAACATGGACATCTATATTTATATATTCTTCCAAAAAAGTATTTGTGTATAATAAATTCCATTAGGATAGGCCTAAAAATTTATTAAATATAATTACTCATTATTTTTATCCAGCCATTCTGTTATTGATTCCTAGGGGTTGAGAGAAAATGTTAATATCAATTGTTTAGAAAATTTTATCAAGTTATAAATTAATTATTTAACCACCTCTTTCACTTATGATATTGATGGTTGAAATAAATTTTAAGTTTTTAATAAGCTTATAGAAAGAAAAAATAGGATAAAGTTTCATTTTTTGGGATAAAAAATAAAGCCATTAAAATATAGTATAATTATCTACAAAAAAATACATACCTTCTACCACAAAATAGATATTTTTTATAGGTCTGAAAAAGACAATATGTAATATTTATAAACATCTTATAGTACTAAAATAATTTATAGATTTAAATATTTCTTTGTTGTTATTACATTTTAGAAAGGAATCACACATAAAGTACTAAATTGTATGTAATTTTGGAAATTATAGAAAATATTCATACATTGATAGTTTTTTAAATAGTCTAAAATTTTCATTCCCAAGCCTCCTATGCCAAAAAATTTTATCTGATTCTATATATTTCAAACACTACATTTTTTGTTTGGTATGATCTAAAAAAAATAAGTGCGTATGTATTTTCTTTTCTTCTTGCAGAAAACAAAACAAATTTATTTTTTAGAAAACTACATTTATCTTTTCCAAAAATAACATTTAATGTATCATCAAATAATTATGATATACTTATAATATTATGTTTTAAATCAAGTAAATATAATATATTCGGAAAAAAATCTATTTTAGAAAATTAGACTTGTCTCCAATTGAGATAAGGCCACCATCACATGAATTAAAAGATAAAATTTTATCAATATCACATGTCATGTTCCTGGGGAAGAAACTTTAAAAATACCTTGTGTCTTTGAGACTTATAATGTATATTTCTTGGAATTAAACTATCAAACAATCTGTTTTGGTACCAATGCTAACTTGGGTCCCATGGGATTAATAGTATAAAATTTTGGTACCCAAATTGATTTAAATAATTTATTATTGGATTGATTAGAAAATAAATCTTTATAAATTAAAGTTAGTGTGTGACCAAAGGATTGTGAAAATATTCATGAACACTAATTAGCACAATTAACTTTCATATTACATTTAAAATAGGCTACACTGGAAATACATCCTTTTGAGATTTTAACAAAGTTAATTTTATTTATACTTGGTGAAAAAATACTATACTGAAAACCATTATTATTGGTGTCTAGATTCATTAATGAAATCATCACATCATAACATTATTTACCTTTAACAAGATTGTATTAATTATCCTTAAGATAGAGAACTTCATTTTTCAAATCCATATTCTCTTTTTTAATAAATTATATATATATACAAAGTTTCTCATTAGACCTATAATCTCCTTTTCTTATTTTCTTATTTTTTTTGTTTAAGTTTCTTACATTCATTTTCAAAATTTTCTAAATCATCCATTATTAAATTATACTATCTTTAATGATCATTATCATTGAATTACAAAATGTTTTTAACTTTTTCATTTTCTAATTTTAGTTTTAAAAATTAATAAATATAATTCTCTTTAGATTTATCATTATAATAAATAAAAATTTTCATATTATCACATTTAATTTATATTTTCTAATTTTATTTAATTAACTTATTATTTTTAATTTTTAATTTAATATAATTTTCATTTTTTCCGACTCCATCATTTTTTTATTTCCAATTTTATTTAAGTTGTTTATTAGCATTGTAGTTCATAGAATTATGATCAAAACATGAATCAAAAACAATTTCGTTTCCATTTTTAGTTAAATCATTATGATCAAAATTTTCTTGAGTTATTAAATATTCAAAGTGAATCATTTATCTCACACTTTAAACCAATTAGGATAATATTTTCTATCTCTTATTCACTTCTATAATCACTACTTGAGTTATAACTATATGAGCAATCCCAACTTCCAAACAGATATTGATTTGATTATATCATTTTATCTTTGTATTTATTTGGATGATTGAGTTAAGGTAAGTCAAACCTTATGTTCCCATTCTTCTTAACCTCAAAAAATGTAAATTTGGAAACATCATTATTTTTAATGGACTCACATTTCTTATAGTCCATTCTGTAATTCCCCTCTAATTACTTATTTCCACCATTTTTTTCACGAACATGAAAAATATGTTACTAAAGTAAGACATCTCCTGGTTACATTCTTAGATATCAAATTCAAAGTATTTATAGGTATAAATAATATTAAATTTAAATGTAAATACATTTCTATTTATATAATCCTCATCAACAATAATTTTTTTCTTTAATTCATAGTTCAATAGAGTGCACACTAGTTCATAACAACCCCAAATTCTTTTTTTATGGTGGAATAACCAGATAATTGAAGACATGATTGTGATTATGAAAATATTAAACCATACTTGATAAAATACAAATGAAATAATTGAATATTACATGAATAAAAAAAATTACCACCAGATGATCAAAATATGTTGAAGTTGAGGAATCTTGATGATCGTTTATCACTTTAATTAATGTAGGATAACAATTGAAGTTCTTTTATGATCGCATCCAAGGAATAGAAGTCACATATTTTTCATGATTGGATGATAGAAACATGATTTTTTTTCACAATTATATCACAAATAATCTATAAAATGATTTTTACAAGAATTATCTTTATCTATTGGGGATGAATCATATAGATTAATATCAAATCATTAAAACCAAAATATTTTAGGTGTTTTTTCAAAACCAATAACTGCATGGAACTTGTTAAAGCATAATAATAATATAACAATATCATTACCTTCCATTTCAGATACCATATTTAATAAAAAAGAACAATATCACCCTTTATTTTTTCATGAAATTTCAATACTAAACATTTAAAATCATAATTATACCAAATATATGTAATTTATAATTATAAAATAGTTAAAACTAACTGAATTACTTATAGTTTTTAAGATAATTAAAAATTTATAAAATAGTGGATCATTAAAATATATATACTTTATGTATATATGTATATAAAATAAGATGAAAATTATTTTTTACATATCATATAATTATATTTTGATATAATATAATAAAAAATTGATCTAAAGACTTATTTTAAGAAAATTAATTAAAAGATACGAAGTATTATTTGTTAGAAAAAAAATATTTTGAAGTAACGGTTGATGTAAACACCAGGTGGTAGATTAATCTACCATTGGTGCATGATCTACCAGTGGTATCCAATTCTATATTTATCTAGACTTGGTTCAAAGTGATGTTACTATTGAAGAAATCTATTACCACCATTGTGAAAGAGATAAATCTACTATGAAGCTTAAAGTTTTTGCTGGCATACTAAGGTTAAGATAGATCTACCGATGGTGTAAACAACATAAGATCTACCAGTGGTTTGAAGGAGATCTAGTGATGGATATAAAATGGTATATTGATGCATTGTTTATCATCATGATCTACCGGTGGTCAACACATAGTAATTCTGGCGTAAATGGAGATACAAGCATGAAGAATGATCCACCTCTATAATATTGTACAATGGTAGAAGATTGGTGTAAGAGTGAGCTACAAGTGGTCTAGGATCTATTGGAGTTAGTGATATACTAGTGGTTGAACTATTAAGCTGTAATATAATCTATTTATGGGTAAGTGGTAGATATATATTCTACCAATGAAGAAAAACACTATACCACTATAGTGAAGGTGATGCTGCTTCCACACCAATTTGAATCACTAAAATATATATTATTCAATGAAATAGGTCTATTTCCCTAATGGTGAAGAAAGATATTCTGGTGGATGAATAGTAGATACAATACTGATATACGTGTGCTATTGAGAAATTGGTGTAACCATCTCTGGTGTTTCTCTTAACTAGGATGAGCATCTAATTGTCATCAACATAATTGAATACTTATAAAAACCTCCACGCCGAAAAAATAGATTAAGAATGACTATGGAGACCTCATAATTGCTCATCAGAGGTCCGATTATAATCTCTGGTGGACTGGATATTTTCAGAAGGTTGAGGAAGAAGATTAATTTTTTGGATATAAATAATGGTAGAGATTAGTCAGATTAGAGGACCAATATAATAGTTTTATATTTTTATAGTAGATAAATAATTATTTTAGTTTTCTTTCCCATATCAGATACATGATGTGGTGATCCACCAGTATAACATTCAAGTCATGCCGATCCATACTTGAGTTTTTGTCATTGTTAATTGCCTACACCGCATCACACACTACAAATAGGCTATGTCCTAATGGGTTTACCAAGCCCTATCTATGCTCTCCTCTAGGCGCGATCTAGTGGGCCTTATACTAACTTACCTTTATGCATGCTTTAAGGGTCGGTCCTCACATGAAGTAGACCGCAGGTCCCCTATGAGTGGTAGTAGGTATATCCAAAGAGTCTTGTATATATGAATAATCTTTTATATAAGTCATCAAAACGATTATTGTCAAGAAAAATTTAATTTAAATTAATAATAATCATTATTCAATTAATGACCATAAGGTTTTCTTAATAAAATCATAAATAATGAAAAAAATTATTATATGTTAAAAAAATTAAAATTAGTTAAATTTGATATATTAATTTAACAAATAAATATTTTTTAAAAGTATTGAACTCAATTTCAAATAAAAAAACATACCACTTAAATGATAATTTATCCTATAAAAATAATGGGAAAAATTTCAAGATGGTACAAAGATCACTCCCAAATACTTAAATTATATATTTTCCCCAATTATTTTCCATATAGTGAGATTTTCCAAAAATAAATATTTTTGTTTTTCAAATAAATAAATTTTAAAATTTGAAAAGAAAAAAAGTATTCCTTATTAAAGTAATATATTTTTTTGGTCACTATAAATATATGATTTAATTTTCTAACATGCATGAAAATGCATGGGTGAGTTTAGTGAAGTTATGAATTTGGTTTCAAAGTTATTAGGTGGATCTATATTGATTAAACTAACCCCATAGAGGGTTAATATTGAAAAAATGCATTTAAAATGGTGAACCCACCTTTTTTTCATTGATAAGGGTAGAGCTGTATGTTTGGGAAAAATGGACCAAGAGTAAGTTATACAGGATCAATTAAGGGTTGAGAAACCAAATGGATGGAATATAGGTATGGTTAATGAGTCATTTATGTTTCAGAGGTGTTTGATTCATGGTCACAAATAAAGTGAATAACCTATAAGGGCTAGCAAAAGAGAAGATAAAGGGATATCCTTGTAGTGAATTTATAGTCGGGGTGTAATATTAGGATAGTGTTGTATTGTTTATACATTTTTATGAATTATTTGTGATTCTTACTATGTGATATATTGATATGGGTGGTTGTGAACATATCTTAAGAGAGAGGATAACATGTTGTTATATAACAGCATGCAATCATGGATATTGAGGTCACCACAAGTGAAAGGGTTGGACTATGAGATCATGATGTGTAACTTACCTTAAGTGTGGGGGTGTGGTCTGATATTTGATGTAGAGTGTCTTGTGTGACCAACATTGAGTGAGTGGGTGTGTTCTAGGAATTGGTTTGGGATCTGGATGGAGGCCTCCCTTGAGTGGGTAGGGATGGCCATGTTCTTGATAAGGGTTATTACTTGGTACATAATCAAGGATCGTACCTTGAATGAGAATGTATTGTTCATACAATAGGATGTTTTATTTTTTATTTAGATGAATCCTACTTATAGTATAAATCCAAACTTGCCATCAATAAGGTTCATAGATCCCTAGTTAGCCCCTGGTGACCTCATGTAGTTTTATGATTAATATATATTTATTTTTGAAAATGAATACACTATCACATATCTATTACACTTATGTTTAGGATATGACAGTGGTGTATTACTAGGTTTATTACCTACACCCTACATGGGATCCTCAGTGAATGTGAATATTTTGTTTCCATTGATCTGACAAAGGGAAAGGGACCTATGCCAAGTAGCTGAGCATGTGGATTTGGTCAGCGGATTGAAGTGATTCTTAGATATAGATTTGGATCCTTTACAGTTTTGATTATGTTGTTCTTTTTTTCTTTTATATATTAAATCTACTTATCCACCACATCCATGGATCCCTTTTAGTTGGAGGTATTATTTTGTTTATCTCATTTGATATTTCATGTGATGTTAATATCTTTTTTCCTCCATTGTGTTCCCTTTATACTATTCAAATCACTATGTATAATTATTCTAAGTTAGTGATGGATGATTATCTATTATTTTTTTGAATAGTCTATCTATTGAATAATTTAGGCACCTTACACTATTCAAAAACCTCTTACACATAAGAAGTCATGTATGAGGCCATGTGGTGCACCAAATTGGTCCCAGTGAATTTGTTAGGGGTATTAAAAAATGGTCTCAAGGATCGTTTATTATTTTTTATATGGGTATTGGTAAAGAAGAGATGGTATGGTTGGGACTTGAGTACGATTTTATTCATGAGTAGGTTAGCACCAATATAGTAGAAATTTGAGTTTTCATGGTAATCTAATTTCTTTTATTAGTTTTCCTATTATGGTTTAATGTCATTCTTAAGGTGTTATTATAAATTTATGGTTTATTTGATTTTCTTACGTGAGTTGGGGAGAGTGGATGAGTTCATATATCATGTATAAGCTCATAGATTCACATGTTACACTCTTGATTTCCTATAGTTGATATAGGTTTAAAATAATTAATTTCCAACAATACTATATATATTATTTTACAAATAATTTATTAGTGACATATAATTAATTTAACAAGTGATTGTTTTTAATTCTATTTTATATGATATGAATAACGTGTAGGTACAAGTTTTACAGTATTAATACATTTGTTAGTGGTGGGTAATTATGCCACTTTATTATGGGTAGGCCTTTAGAGTGTTCCTTTTAGTGTTTTGTGTGCATTTTCGCCTATTAATTGCTTATATTTTGTTAAGATTTATGTTATTAAAGGTGTTTTTAGTATATGTTTTGGAATTTTAAAATATTATACCTCTATAACATCCCATGGTTCCACTTAGAGCCCATATTGAGGATGTTCCCGTGGTAGGGAATTTTGGGATGTGATGTCTATTTCTGTCTACCTAATTTAGTTCACTTGAAGGAAGATATGGTAGACATATTGAATATGACAACATGACCTCTCTAAAGAGTAGTATAAACCTTATATATTGATATGTTTTGATATAACTATGAATGTTTAAAAATAGGTTGATTAGAAGTCTTTGTAAAGAGTACTTGGGAATGATTCTTAGGAAAATTGGTCACATGTTAGAGGGATACTAGATATCAATGATCACTTTTGAAATAAAGTCATCTCCATGAATGTAATAGGCATGTGTAAGTTAGAAAACCTTCAGATTACTCTTACAATATGAGATGTGAACCTTAGAGATATTGAATGATGACATGTATAGTGAATCAAATTCTAAATAGTGATTCTAAGATATTATAGATCTAAAAAACTACAAAGTGTTAATACTTTTTTATTAATAGTTACTAGTGGATATTTCAGTTGAATGTATATTTTTAGTTTCTTCCACTAATAATAAAATAATTATTTTTTCTCACATGGATAAATGAAACGTTGTTCAAACTATGTAAATATATCATGTTATTTTCTTTGTTCGGTTGTTTAATTAGTAATAATTCTTGTTTTATGTGTTAGAACCACCTTTCTATGATGAGTAGGGTGTGAATAATTCTTATATTCCGATAGAATTAGTCATTATGGACATCCTAGTTCCACTCTGCATCATCTTGTGGTCTTATTTTGATAATCATAAGAAGTGGGTCTGTATTCCCAATAAGTGGTATCAATTCCAAGATGTGGGGAAGTAATCAATCGACACACTAATAGGATATCCTAGTTTTTCTCACTCTCCCCTTGATGTTATTTCATATTCGATGGTATTTCACTATCAGTATACAATATGGTGTAAGATGAAGGTAAGTTTTAGATTGATAAGTTTTATAGAATAGATCTTACACAAAAAATAATTAATATTGAGGATGATATTATTTTAAATTTCTCAGATAGTACATTAATTATTGGGTGTCTAGATGAAATATAATAGGTGGAATATGAATTGTTGGTAAGGAAGGAACATGATTTGTTCCTTTTTTCATTGACATAAAAATTTATTTTTTATATCAATGAAGTGTAGATAATAGTGGATCTCATTAAATATTCATAGGATATATATGTGAAAACTATGACACTTAACCATGTGTTCATGATATAGTGGTTGTTTAACATGAGGTTATTAGAAAGAAGACCAATAATAGATCATGTGAATTTTTCAATATGATATGAATGTAGCTTAAATTTGTGAATGTGAAATATGTAGATGATATAAAGAAACTAATTCAATTATAATCATTTTAAGATATATTTCAGTTAATGAGGACTACATATAGAAAAAACCGTGTAAACATAGACTTAGTATTCAATTACATATAAAATTTAATTCAAAAAAATAACATTTTCAATGGTAATTCCAGGCCCCATATATTAATGAAGTCAATGCTGATGAATGAGGATAATCACCCTAGGGAAGAAAATAGAAGATACTATTTCGAGGTGAGTATTTATAATGAAGAAAAATTAAATTGGATTCTCCATGAAATATATACTTGAGTTATTGGAAGAAATTAAATATCAAAAATAATTAATTAATTCACAAGGAAAACAAAATAAGGGAATCACCTTGTAGAAGTTCATATTCCACAGGTACTATGGAATGAAGAATAATATGATTTCAAAATGTAAATATTTTATTGTAATCATGGGTGAATGATTGTAGAGAATATTTATATTCAAGATTGAACATGAATTCATGGTGAATTATGTTTTTGAAAATTTTAGAATAGTTTATATCACATATGATGAAGCCTTGGATTTGTTCAGAGAAGGTGATTTGAATATTCAAATAAATATTATTGGGTTCTTGCGACCTAAAGGATTTAGGCATATCCAAGGAAAATTAATGAACCTTATTTCCTGAGGTTAGTGAATTTCACTTTTCATGGGGTGTGAAAAATTAATTATTTCCTAGTATAAATATAGTTATAGTGGAACTATATATAGTCTCTTAGAGAGGAGTGCACAAAAAATATATTTGACTTTTTTATTAATGAATGAATACTTGATTTTATTAAAGAATTTTTATTTGTAAAACAAATAAAGAAATAAAAAATTGTGATTTGAAAATAATATGATGATATGGTGATCAAGTCAAGGTTGGATTCACCTATTAAAATGTCAACATAATCCCAAAGTTTCCGAATATTCTTATATTGATACTAGAATAATATAGATTCTATATTAACATTCACTCTCACCCTTTTTTAAATAGATATGTTGAGAATAACCCAAACTAAGATATTTTCTTGGTCTACCCTCCTTCATATACATTCTTGTATTATATAGGGTCCTCTTGGCTGACGTGGTAAATTCCCATTTAGTTTTTATTATTCCAAAATGACTAGAAGTTTCCCTAACATCTTCTATATGTGATTAAAATTATCATTCACTTCACCGCATAGATCTATCATATTTTATTATATAAAAGATAAAATAAGGTGGAAGTATTTGAGGGATCATTGAATAAGTTAATAAATTATTTCATGAATTAAAACCCAATACGATCACACTTGATAATAAAAAATGGTAAATGAATATTGAAAGTAGATTAATAAAAGTAGTAATAGATTTTATTTTATTAATAACATAGTCTCAATAATTAAAAAATTGTGTAGTCTTCCGTTTCCAAATAAGTAAAACTTTACCCCTACATGGTGGGGGTGTTAACTATAATCATTGGGGAAGAAGAAATATTGGATAAACTTTGAACAGTAAAAGGAAATAAATCAATAAAAAAAATAAAACTACAGAAATTTATGTGAGGCAGCCCTGGTCTAGTCTTTTATTTACCAACACATGTCCTATTCCCCTTATAAACACACATATTTTCCTTTTGATCACCTTTTCCAAACCTCTAATATATTCAGACATTGAAATATTTAATATCATATCGTTAACCAGCATGGTATTCATTTATACTCATAATACAAAGATCTATATGAAATTCATGAAATCATATTTCATTTTGAGTTTAAATATTTTTTATGTTTCCTTTAGCTATGATACCTTTAAATATAAACACTTTGGAATCCTCATATTTCTTTTATAAAAAATAAGATGAAAAGAAAGAGTTTTATATTGATGTGTAGTGAATTTACCCTTAGAAAAGTGATAACCCTTATTTCAGTTTTCAAATCTAGTTAGTACCGTTATGTAGTGCATAAAACATGTCTCTAATATTTATATATTTTTCAGTGTATGATAATTACCCTTATATAGTTCTTAGTATTTTTGGAGGACCTTTATAAAGATCGTAAAACATGGTGATAAATTTTATGAAACCATGGAACACCATTACACATCTTTAGAAAGTGTGAAAGTTCGATTACATATCTTTTGGAGTGTGATATTTACCCTAATGAGTATCAAATAAATTGATTTACCATGAGACGGTTTCATTATTCAAAAATCTCATACAATCTTGTAGTCGATATTAGAAAAGTATAATTTATTAGATTATTTTTTTGGTCGATATTCACGTGGTCAATCCTCACATGACTACTAAAATAAAAAAAAAACTTTTGAGGGATTGAAAATGTAGTATAATATAGTTTCTTTAATTTTATTTAGGTGTATTGGATTCATGATACATTTCATCCTATTTTCAGTTGAAAAGAACATACAGTTTGTTGAGTACTTTATAAAATTTCATCCATCATAAATTTAGAAAGGCATTCCCTGTTAGAATTATCTTTGGGGTTGGTGGATCGACCATTTGAATTCCAAATGACCACATGAAAGGTTCTTCATTTATTTAGACAAGGATTCTCTAAAAGTTATATTTTTTCAATTTTATAGAATGCCTCGTTTAGAATATAAATCCATTGATTTCTTAAAAATTACCTCTATATACTCCAAATATTCATCAAAATCCTAAGATATAGTTTTGGATTTATTCTAGTAATTCCAAAGTATCAAATAATCAATTAAAACTCAAAATTTATTTCATTCATCACTTATACCCAATATTATTAGTATAACTAAAAAATGTGACCTAATCCCAATTTTTACTCAAAATAGTGGATTTAAAATTATATAAACTCACGATAAAGTGTATAAATACATTATATTTATATTTTTCTTGATGAGGAAGTATATAAAATGACTTTTTAAAGAAATATTTTGGAAATTTTATCTAGGATCCATTGTTGTTTAATGAGGAGTAAATGGTGGGAACTTGTATTTGATCACATGAATAGAAATAACTGAATTTTTTTGAAAAACATATTTGAAAGATTTGTATGTTTGGAATTGTTGGATCAGTCATATCAGTGAGATGAATAATAAAGTTATAATAGATAAAATCATACTAGAGATTTATTACATAGATATAATAAGGTGAGATTGGTGTGTTATGGGGAAATGAGTAAGGTTTTCCGTCAACATAGACGGATAGAATCCTTGAGCTCAGAAGTTAGAATTGGTTCAAAAGAACATTATGAAACCCACCCCGTTCTTGTCTCATGGACGTTCTCTATTGTTTTGTAACATTTACTAATGATTACACTAGAATATTTTGGTTTACTTTTTTAATAAAAATTATTATTATTATTAGGATTTTATTCAATGTAAAGATATAGTATAAAGGGAATGTGGAAAAAAGTTGAAATGTGATCATTTAGACAATTAAAATGAATACATTAAACACAACTGCTAGATCCATTTATATAATAATGTAATAATTCATAATAAAATAGTTCCTAATAAACTATAGTATAATTATGTTGTTAATAGAATTAATTGTAAATTTAATGAGAAAGCTAAAAAATGTAGCTACACTCTAGAATTTCCAAAGGATCCTTTAAAGATAAATGGATTGGTAGAAATATAAAAGTTAGAAATATTAATGTCTCAAAAATATTTTCACATGTTCCTATAGATGATAAGGATTGATAAAATATTTCAATAAAATCAATAGTGTGTTTTTCTTTGAATAAAGTGATGAAAATTTTGGATTTCGAAATTAAGATGATTATATGAGAAATTTTTTCTATAGATGAGATGTTATATTTAATGATAAGGTTCTATAGAAGGACTAAAAAAATGTAAAATATAAAAATTGAGATAAATTAATCAACTATAAAAGTTGATGTTAATTTTAGCAATAACATCGAATGATTAAAAATACTATATAATTCAAAGGAAAGTGATGAATGTCTAGAGATGAATCCAATGGAAGATGTGATAAAAAGTGTATAAAATACTAAATCTTGAGTGGGAGTGCCCATATTTAAGGTTCTATAAGATAGACCTATATATCATTAGATTCAGTTAAAGAGATCAATTAGAGTCAGAAAACTGATTCAATATTAATGGATGGATATGAATTTGATAACCTTAACAGATCCAGGAGAACAAAAATTCTAGAAATAAGTAGTATCACTCGGTGAATTAGAGTAATGGAATCTATAAATGAATAATAAAATTCCAACATTAAATTCAAATAGAATATTAAAATTAAATTATTTATTATAATAGAAATTATAACTTCAAAATAAGTGGAATTACTATTTAAATGAAGAGTATGATTGTGATAAGAGTTTCACAACATGAGATACTAAGACATTCATGATACTACTATTGTATGCGGATGGACGTTTTCTAGTTGAACCATATGATAGAAGGGTTTATAATAAAAAGAGTGATTTTTATAGAATATTCGAGATTAAAGATCTCAGAAAAGCCAATAATATTTTAGGGATGATGATTTAGATGGAATAATAAATATGAAATATTATTGATATCCTGGGAGGACAACATTTAAAAGGAAATACAATGATTTGGAATGACCGAATATATGTTGTTTTGAACCCCTCTTTCTAGAAACTTCAAATATTATGAGAGAAAGATTGAAAATAGAAGCGATTTGATAGATTAAAAGGGTAATGTTTACATTATTAGTATAAATCTTGAAGAATGAAATTATTTGTACCCAACTAATTGTTTTTATAATTGGATTTTTAATCCATTTCATGTCAAACCCCTAAATAGAACTATATAAATTCATCAAGTAGATCATAGGATACTCGAAAGGATTGGGTGAAGTTTCTCTATTTCATTGAAAATATTAGTTACATTTTCTGAGCGAACAAAATTTATTAGAGGCTCAGGTACCTAGAAGGTCTAAGTTTTTTACCTTACAAGGAATATTGATCAGTTGGATTTCATAAATGTATTGAATTGTTACCTTTTCCACAATTAAATAAAAATAGGTATCTACCAAAAAAGTAAGAAAAGATATATTCTGGTTGATGAAACTATTAATAGAGCTCAATCAATGTCTGAAGGATGATGTTTAAATATATGATATTGGAGTGAAATTTAATTGGATCAGAATCTATTATTTCACAAATGTATAAAGAATATTTATTTGAAATTCCACTTCATCTGAAGCATTCTAGAGGAAATTTTTTATATTTTTGGAAGGTATTTAGAAGCCAAAAAATGGTAAACATCTTTTCTAAATCTTATGTTTAAGAATATCCATGGAAACATCAAACCTTATTGGGAATTAAGTTAACATATGGAGAACGAAGAACACTAATTTCTATGAAATGGGGGTTGCTTTTTTCTTGATAAAGTGATCTAGATTTTTCAAATTTTCACTGAAATTTTCTTCATGAGAAATATTGTTGGGATTTAAAGTTTTTTTTAGTTCTCTATATCTAGTTCGTCAAAAGGGGGACTAGGTTGGTGTATATAAAATACTATAATAATCTATCTAAAAATAAAGGGAAACATTATAAGTTGATATCTTTTGATGGAACTATTTTTTATGTAATTAAAAATGAACAATTTATTATAAATATTACCTAGAGATGATCATTGCAACAAGTTGTAAAATCTTTAAGGGCAACTAGATTTCTGAAGTCACATTCCAAATTGTGGAATCACCTTGAACGTTTGAGGTCAGTGTAAATAGGATGATCAACTGGGTAATTCTTAAATGAAATTTGAGAGCTTGTGAAGTTTTTATTAAATTGTGCATAGTGACTCAAAAAGATGAATAGTGATTATAAGATAACATCACATTAAATAATTACTGAGTATCAATCTATTTAAATTAATCTATAAAAAATTATTTTTCAATTGAATTTTTAATTCTTGTATTTTCTAGAGATAATGAAATTAGCAGTGATTCTCCTATGGACGTTGGACACATTTTAAAAATCACACAAATCACTTATTTTCTTTCATTTATTTATTTAATTAGGTTTCCTATTTTTCAATGGTTTTTTATTTTATTTAATGTTTTAAATGGTTTAATTTTTGTGGTGACTATGCCATGAATATTTTTTATCTTTTAGTCTACATATTTGAGGGATTAATTTTGAATAATTTGGTTACATTTGTGCATCATTTGATGGTTTTCTTCTGATAATCGAATGAAGTGGACTGATATTACTAATATGTAATTCACTAGCTATTCTTGTAGATGTATAAGAGGGAGATTATGAGTATTATTATATGTCCATTCTAATAGTTTATGTACAAAATAATCTTCATCAAATGATGTTTTGTACAATATCTTGTTGAGGTAGAGGTCCATATTCGGTTGAACCATTCATGGTTGATTTCTATTGGGTCTTAAAAAAGAACCATATCCTATATTTTTAGATTTTGGGAGGTACATAGGATTATTTTTACTATATTGAGGTGATGTAGGGTTTCTTTGAGATGGTTGACACCCTTGTTGACTAGTGGGTGAAGCTAGAGCGTGTATACTTCAGAAATCTATAGGCAGATGGTAGGGAAAGTGGTAAAGATGATTATTATAGGAGTCATTTAAGGACCAATTATTCTAGGAATTATTACAAGAGTAACTATCTAGATATATTATTGTAGTTATTGGATATATAATAAGGAATAATATATATGATATACTATGATAATCTATTATTTTTTTATAATTTGGTTCATTGGGGACTGAGAATGAGGCCCAGAAGGCATGTATAATTGAGAATAGTATTTAACCCAATATTTCTTGCTAGGTATTTAAATTTTATCATGAAATTTTAATAATATTTGGTTTATAAGGCCCTCATATTATAGAAGTTGTTGGGATAAGGTATTGAATTTGGTTTTCTTCCCCTCTTTAGTGGGCCAGGTGGTGGTCATTCCAACAAAGATGTTGATGCCTCTTAAAATGGTATGAATTAGACTTTTGAGGATATTTTATTAGGTAGTAAGAGATATGATAGTCAAGGTAGGGTTTAATCAATATGTCCCAAGAAAGGATTCCCCTACCGTGCTATCGATGTAGACAGATCGAGAAATTCTACAATTCATGTAAGAGTGTATTAAATGAGTGTCATTAATGTGAAATGATTGGACACCTATAATGTTTATATATGAGGATGCATTATTTGTATTTAGTAAAAGGATCCTGGTAGACCAGAGCTTTGAGGGATAGGTCAGGAGATCTCCGGATAATAGTTTTTCCATGTTTATGAGGTCAGGATATAGAATGGGATGATGGTCTTAGGTGAAATAGAAAATATAGACACATTAAGGGTTTCTTCCTTAGGTTGGACAAAAATAAAGGGCTAGGTCCCCATATTAATTGTAAGAAGAGTTTAGAATTTAGAATAAGTTCTAAAATAAAAATTAGAGTGTACTTATAGAATTAGAGGTAGAGTCTTGGTTTCTTTATTGATTTCAATTCCTTTGTTCGATATATGGGCATATCATTATTTTATCTATGCTCATGTTTTGTCAGGTATGGGGTTGGGAATTATGTTCCCACCTGGGATGTCGAATCTTGGTACATCTCTTGGTAGATATTAGATAACATGTGGAGGCTCTTGGAATGTTCCACAGTGGTTGGGGTATACAATCATTTTTGAGATTTTCTTATACTATACATGACTAGTTTTGACTTTGTAATTTGGATGAACTAATTGACATGCTTTTGGTATTGCATTGATTTTTACCAGAGGCATGTGTCTTTTACAAAATTTATTAGATAGGTGCATAATATTATGGGATAGTGGGATATGTAGGTTATTAGAGTGGGTCCTAATGTCATTTAAATATGGTCCATTAAAGTTTTGTTTGTGGGGATGGTTATTTTAGTACATTAGGTGATGTTTCATGATACTTTTCCTCAAGTGGTGGACCATTTCAAAGATTTATCCCTTGAGTATTTCTTATTAATACAACTAAAAATTGATATTGAGTTAATTATTGATCTTATTATGGTTGTAGATTTGAAATTGATTCCTTCATATCATATAAAATTTTCTAAGTTGATATAGATAGAGGCGAAAAGTGATGATCATTAGGTGATGGGATTTATTCAATCAATTTCCTCTCATTGAAGTTACCTTGTTTTATTCTCCAAGATAGCGGTTGATATACTCTAATTTATAATTAATTAACAAAAATATAATTTTTTTTATGTTAAAGAATAGGTATTTATTGTAGAGGGTAGACATCCTATTTAATCAGTTAAGGGGATCCTGGTATTTCTCTAAGACAATCCTATGATAAGGAAACCATTGTATGAGACAAGGTATTATATATTCCAAAGGTGGTGTTTAAGAGTAAGTATGAGTTATATGAGTACCTTATGTTTCCATTTAATTTTATGAATGCATGAACAATGTTTATGGAAATCATGAACTGAATCAATCATCCCTAACAGGTCTCCTTCATCATGGTGTTTTTTAATGAGATACTGGTTTAGTTATAAACACTATAGTTTCTTGTCAAGAACTTTGACATTTCATTGTGTACACTTAAAAAAAATATAATTTTTTATATGTACTAAAAGTGTTTGTTTTGGATTTTGGAGGTTTTGTTCCCTAGGAATGTGATTTTAGAGTAGTGAATCTAGTTAATCAAGAGAAGGTGGATATAGTGATGTATTGGATGTGACCCAAGAACATTTTAAAAATCCAAAATTTTCTTTGGATGGATGAGTATTTTAGGTGGGTTTATAGGATTTATCTCATTTGGAATCACCTATTAAATGGATGAGCGATAAAGGAGTGAATTATTATTGGACTTATCAGTGTGAAGTTTCGTTACTGGATTTGAAGATGATTTAGGCATCTACTCCAATATTTATTCTTACATGTTCAGGGATTAGTTATATTATCTATTTGGATGGAACATGAGTCAATATGGTGTGGTTATTAAATTGTGGGATATAGTGGTCACTTATGGGTATTTTATTCTATGAACCCAAGAGAATAAATACCCAATCCATGATTTGTAGATGACAATAATTTTTCATGACATAAAGTGCTATCATCATTACCTCTTAGTTGAGATATTTTATTGTACACAGACCACAATATCTTGCGATACATATTCTTCATGTGAGGAATTAACCTAAAATTTATATGTTAGTTGGATTATTTAAATACCATCAATATTGAAATGACATGTACCATGGGTTAGGTGAATGTCCTCATTGATTATTACAGTAAGAAGTAAAAAGTCCCATATGTACAGATTTTCGAAATCTCATGAGGATTGGAAGCTTATTATCTTATTTTTTGAAAGGCAGATTGATTTGTTGAGGGATGATAGGCTATGAACTATATTAATTTGGTCATTAAATATTTATTTTTGTACTCGAAAAAGGCTATCCCATATCCTAATTTTGATTTTATTATGAAATTATAATGGATAATCAGAAATAAAATAGTCTTGGGATAGTATTTAGATGAAAAATACATGCTCCATGTATACATGTGGGAGGTTTCTGATATCATCAGGATTCACTATTTTATTACTTCTCCATACAACTATTTTAAACCAATTCAATATTATAAATTAAAATTTTAATAATTAATTACACTTTTCATTTGAATTAATTAAAAAATTTAAAATACTATTAAATATGGATATTTCAATTTTTTTACTTTTTTCATTTTAGGTGGAGGTGATTTGAAGAGTCCAAGACGAAGTGGTAGAAAACAGGAAAAAATACATGGAATCCTAAGAAAACATGTGAAATGATATGAACATTATGAAAAAAATTGCATCTAATTGGGATAAAATTTTGTTAGAAGATTGATATATTTTTTTATCCAACTCTTTCAGAGAAACCTTAGACCAATTTTTCAATATGGTAATCCAACTGATGTTATCTATCCCAAAAATTTAAATTTCTAGGACTTAAGAGCATAAATCAATATTTGGACAATATCTCCCTTTATTTAAGTCCAATGGATGCCTAATTTTGTAGGAAAATATTCATGAGGCCTTACAATAACTAATCAATTTTTTTAAATTCTATATAAGAAATTTTGTGTGTATAAAATTATAATACAATTGGTATTGAGAAATATAAGTTAAAATCACACTATGTCCCATTATCTATAAATTGGTATGTTGGATTTCTGTAGTGGGTTTATTTTGGTTTTATAATCATATTATGTGTTTTTCTCTTCATTTATTTTAGTATTAACCTTTATATAAAATTTATTATACTAAAACATGTGCTCTTTTAACCAATAAAAACAAATACAGCATGTGGGAAACTAATATTATTCCAATTAAAAAACATAGAATTCCATTTATGTTTGAACACATTCAATTGGTTTGTAATTTAAAAGTCCCAAATCTATATATAAGATGTATAAATATTTTTTGTTGATTTTTACACCATGGTCCATGACTTTGTTAATCAATTTTCGGGGTTAGAGTGTAATTATGTTTCCATTTAACTTCAACCAAAGTGTTACTCTAGTCCTAAATGAACTTTGATGAATTATAATATATAATTGTTGTGTAGTAAAATTTATGTCGGTGGTCCACCTCTTTCATATTTTTCAGACATTGACAAATAAGATGGTGACTTTGGTAGCCAGTCTTTTACATGAAGCATCTGGACATTGGGGGAGTCTGGTTACTCAGATGCATGATGATTCGGTACTCTCATGGGATGACTTACACCAACTGTTCATTCAGAAGTAATACACCTCCTTCTTAATCTTTTTTTATATTATAGATCTTATAGATCTTTATCTGGGAGGGAATGCAAGTTTATGATTACATTTCTAGGTTTACCTTACAGGCTACTCTTCGAATATGATCCACGATGGATACTTCTGAGCATGGAAGTTGGAGTAGGGACTCCATAGGGAGATATGTATCAATGTAGTGCCATTGTGATTCCCCATTTATGTCGAGTTGGTATAGTAGTAACTTGTGATAGATATTTTTCTGTCAGTGGAATGATAATTAGCTTGTTTTGGTAGTTGGAATGTTAGAGCTGAGATGTCAGCCACATCAAGAATATTTCAGTTGGAAGTGCACTGAAATATGAGTCCCTCCCACAAAAAAACTTAATAACAAGGTCTGGGATAATATAGAGCACCTGGGAAGCCCAAGGAGGGTAGGGGATATTATTATTATGGGATAGGTCACATGGCGCTAGACTATCTGACCAGACATGTTGAGCTTCCTAGGTATATAGAAAAAAAACTTCCATAGTAGAGATAGTGTCATGACCAAGGATCTCCCAATAGAGGATAGGGTGGTCCCCAATGAGTCAGTTCTGGCAGAGTATGAGGAGTTATGGTTAGTGGATTATGGTATGAGTTAGTTTCACCACCACTAGAAATCCCACATCAGGATTAGAGAGTTTCTATTCGGTTCCACTGGTAGCTTCATGATATTGATGTTTACAATCCTATAGTGCGTGAAATAATAAGATAAACACTCTGTGTCTTTTATAAATTTTAAATTAGAACTTGTTAGATGTTGTGTGAGTCACTCCATCCTTTCTATTTCATTCTTGGGGTCCTATTGGACTAACGCGAGGCATCTGTTTAACCCTATCTTGTTTTTTTCTTCAAAATAGACTTGAATGCACAAGGAAGAGGGGTCCTTCCCCACAAATACACATTTTTGTGATGTGAGAAAAACTATGATGGAGAGTCCATTCCATTAAAAGTGGATAGTATCTAGATGTGGTGGATGAGTCCCTCTAACTTACTCATTCATGGCATGGTTGTGTAGTGGAATATAAGAGCAGATCCTAAAATTTCTAGTGTATTTTTTCTACTTGAACTCATTTCACTTGGGATGACACTAGTGGTTGTAGTGGAGTTCCTTGTTTGGGGATTACTCTCCTTCAATGATAAGTGGATTTTACCAAGTTATTTTACATTCTTTGGGTTTATAGTTTCTTACGGTTGGATGAGTTTACTCACACAACCTATTTGTTGGTACCTTTGTGTGCTTGACGTCAACCTAGAAACAATAGTAATCATGTATAGGTTGAGGTGATGGAGAACCCACAAATAGGACTACCTAGCTCAATAATTGGTGCAGACAGTAGTAGACATCTCTTTGAGGATGTGGAAAAACTACCTTATGGGAGATAGCTTGGTGGTTTGTTCATACCACCTGCATATCATGTACATCATCACTCAAAGAGACCTAAAAATGAGGTGGAGATTCTGGTTGAACTTTCTACAAAACTATAACTTTTAAATAGTCTATACTTTAGGAAAGAGAAGCATTGTAGCATATTCCCTTAGTAGGAAGTCCTAAGATCACATTTTGTGGGAAGTTCATAGCATTTTTTCCCTATAGCTAACCCTAGTGGAGAAGGATTGTATAATTTATGTTCAGTCAATGGTGTCAACTCCTTCACTTATTGAGCGTGTGAGAGAGTCCCAGTAGTGAGACACCGATAGTGAGATCTTATATGACTATATATCCTTGGGAGTTTTACCAAATAGATACTCTGTAGGAGGGAATCATGATACATTTTTCTAGGGACAAATAGTTGTTTTGGTTTAAATGCTGGAAGAGGTGATGTGAGAGTTCCACACTTCTCCCTTAGCTATACATCCCGATGTGGGAAAGATGTAAAGGGATCTTCAATGGCTGTTTTATTAATTCGACATGAGATGAAGTGCAGTTGATTTCATATCATGATGCCTCATTTATTAATAGGTGAAGGATAAGCACCAAGTTCTGACGAGTTGTGCAGCCTCATGAAATCCCATAGTGGAAATGAGATGTTATATCCCGGGCTTCATGATAGGAATTCCGTGAAAAGGGAAGGTCTATGACACCATATGGGTAATATTATACTGACTCAGGAAGTAGGCTCACTTCCTTGTAATCAGGGAGCATAGTTCGGTGGGGAGTATGGGGAAATTGTATGTATTGGAGATTGTCTTCATTCACGAGGATCCTCCAATGTTTGTCTTTAATCATGATGTGTGGTTTACCTTACGATTGTGGAGAGGCCTAATTGAAGAATTTGGGACCTAACTGTGGATGAGTAAATACTTTCTCCCCTAGACTGATGCGTAGACAGAGCGCACAATCCAGGTGTTGGAGGATATGATGAGGTCTTGCATGTTGGTTTTTGGTCAGGAAGGCCACCAATCCCCAATGTTCATTAGGTCGTTCAATATCATGAACAGGGTTAGCGATATTTCCTACTGCCTTTCCCTATCCCTTCTTTTGGAGAGGATACACGACATTTTCCATGTGTCACAGTTGAGCAGATATGTGCATGATCCTAGGCATGTTATGAATTGAAGCTGACCTCACGTGGATGAAAAATCCCTTTGGTTTATGTGCTATGCTAGCATAGAAACTTGTAGGTGAGTTACTTGAAGTTGGAGATCCAAGTGTGAGGTTAAAATCAATATTTTTCTTCCTTAGTTTATTTTTTGGGGATAAAAATCTTGAAGTAGGAAAAGATATACAGAACTGATTTTTTATAAAAACATCCATGGAGGATGAAACCTTAAATAAAATTATTAAATAAAATTATTTTATCTCTTGTGTTAATTTTAATAAATCCTGATCGAGGACTTGTTTTGGAAATCAGAGACCTCCATTGTGTTTGTAAGGGGGTGTTTTACCTAGGCGCATCATAATGTGATAGGACATGGGATGTTTAGATCATGTGACCATTGGAGGAAGTGAAAATAAATTCTATAAATAAGTGTTCAATGTAATGAATAAGGGTTTGAATAATTTCCTACAACGACTATTAAGTGCTGCTCCTTTCCTTTAGATCAGTGCCGAATCTTTGATTGATCAGAACCAAACTTCATATCCAAGTAGATCTAAGTGCAATGAATGAAAAAAGGATCTAAAATATATGTAGTGTTATTTATTTGGATTCTATTTACCCCAATTGAATATTTTGATGTCAGAATTTAATTCTGGTTGTTTTTCTTTCTTTGAAAACCTTTTTTGATGGCCTTACTCACACAACCATCGACCGTTTCAATTCTGAATTGCCCATTCTTATTGTTTTTCATATGTTCTTTACGTTATTTATCAATAAAAATTTTTACATGTCAAAATTAAATTTGATATTTTATTGAATCTTAGATTTGTGATGTTTGAGATCCAAAGACTCCAAATCTATGACATTTTTGTGTTTTGGGCGTCGAGGAGGTGCAGCAGCGAGTGAAAGAGGCAACTACTTCTTGTCACCTTGAAACATCAACAGAGTTTGGACTGGAGCAGCGGAAAAATTATATTGGGATATAAGGATCTCAAATAAGGTCTCAAAATTCAATTTTTGACCAACAGAGTGTTCTTTGTAGTCCGAAAAAGGAGGCGGCGGAGCGACTCTTGTGACGACTCGTCTCCGGTGAGGTCACAGTTCCAGTGAGGCCTCCGGCAGGTTGCAGGATGGCGGCGGAGCGCCACGATGAGGTTCTAGTGCTCCGAATTGGTGTAGTGGGGTGTCTTGATGGGGTGGAAGTTTCTTAGTAGAGCAGGCCATTCTAGGGTTTCTGGTTTGGGTCGGGGCGGCCTGGTCGGTCCGGGCCTTCGGGTTACGGATTCGAACCACTATAACATTTAAACCATGCATCCGTTTGATGCAGCATTTATAGCCAAACATTCCTATCATTAGGAAGAAAATTTTTAGTCTAGTTTTAGAAATTTATGTTTTAGGATTGAGGATCTCCTCCCATAAACACTCAAATAATAATAATATATTATTATCAATTAGCCTTTGACTCGCCATAAGTCTTACATACAACATCCGATCGATGCACAGTCATCAGCATCATGACACTGATTTCTGAGGAATATGATTGAAGTTGGATTTCGGGCACTTAAACTAAAAATCAAGGTATGGGCCCCATGAGGCCCGGTTTGGGCGTTTGCGGTGAAATGTGAGTTCTTCACCAGGTGTCTTTTTTGGATCAATGAATAGATGACACCATGTATTTATCTTTTAGGATCTCAGTGGTGTGATCCAAATAATGTGTTACAGGATCAATGTATGGGCCCCATAGAGAACCGTTCATTTATGATTTTTAGAGATGAAACTTCTTCACCAAGTGTCCGATTCCAGCGAATGAATAGTCGTTCCTAAGTGCATTTCTGAAAGGATCATAGCGGTGTGATCCATTTTGTTTTCTAGGGCTATTACATGATTCATGTTCATAGAATTACATTTTTACCCTTTATAAAAATAATAAGAATCGTTCTCTCATCATCCTTTTGGCTAGATATTCCATGTACCGTTGGAGTACATTGGCATGCCTAGGGTTACTTGTTAATTGTTTAGTACACCCGAATGGCTAGGTACACATCCAAGTGATATGGTAGTGACACACATCATATGGGACCCATAAAAATTGTCTACCACTTGAATAATATTATATCTCAAGTATCTCCTTATTTTGGACTCAAATTTTGTCATCCATGTACCATATCCTAGGTTTTTTCTATGTTAAACGCGATGGTTCCCTTCATAATGGCTTTCAAGATATTTCGTGATATGTTTTCGACATGACACCATTTAGGCGATGTCCGATGATAGCAGTGATTAGGCTATGACATCAAGGAATTTCGAGTGGAATACTCTAGTTGAGCTTGGAACGGGTCCTCGATGACACCGATAGGTGAATCCTCTAGCAGGGCTAGGAATGGATCCTCAACCTACTTGAAGTTGCATCCTCCAAGTGGGATGGTTATGGGTCCTCAACAAAACTAGAGTTGAATCCTCCAACTAGGATAGGAATGCATCCTCAACCTACTCTAAGTGGAATCCTCTAACCAATATGGGCATGGGTCCTCAACAAAACTAGAGTGACATCCTCAAGCTGGGATGGGAATGGGTCCTCAACCTCCTCCAAGTGCATACTCAAACTAGACTTGGCATGGGTCATCAACCTTGAGGCACGACCGCCTGACTATACAGATCAGTGAAGAGACTTGATTAGACATACCCATAGACTCTTGATAAATGGGGACACTTTCCCCACCAAGATTTATCCATGTGATGAAATCTAAAATTGTGATGGCGATATAGTGCCACCAAAAGTAGATTGTATCAAAGTGTGGCGATTGAGTCCCTTTGACTTGCGTGTTTAGGGAAGATGTCTGGGATGCTGGCCATCATTAGAGGTTACTTATGGAACTGTTGGAAACTATTTTCCTAAGTTGATCTTTGAGATGGAGACCCCCTTACTCTTTCTTATGGGTTTCTTTGGTTGAGAATATATATATATATATATATCCTGCTTCAATACCCAATGCTTGGGTTTTGGATACTCTCCTACCAGGAGCAGTGAAGACACATGGGGTGTGCCACATGATTTTCATTTATTTATTCTCATGGTTGGATGAGTCTACTATCCTACTGTATGTAGCAAAGACTCAACAAGAATTTTATCTTCTCACTATTTTTATTTCCTTGTGTTTTTATGAGTTTTCTTCCACTACCTTGTTTGGTTGAGCTATACTCTTTACTATAATTTGTTATATCTACTACTTTCCTATTAAGTTGTATCTCTTACTGATCCCCTACACCTTTTTGGGGCATCATACTGAGTATGTTTATACTCATCCCTCCATGGGCTTTTCCTATACGTATCGTGCCATATGTAGACGATGAATAGGTTGATTTTGACATCAGAGGAGCTTATGGATATGAGGTTCTTGGACCACATACGATGTTCATATCTTGATATCCATGAGCGTGGAACTCTAAACTATCTTACATTTCTAGTTGGGTGTGTATTTTCCCCATTTTCTATTTAGTTAACTTTACAACACCTATTATTGTACTGTTTAGTGGTAAATACATGTTTTTTGGTTTATATATAAAAGTTTTGTATATTTTTTAGTTTCCCTCTAAACTATTTCATTAAGTTGTATGTGTCTATGTGTGTATATGTACTTAGGAAAATGCGTCCCAAATTTTTTGTGGCTTCAATGATTATCTCCATCCCCTGGCCTATAGAGGCGAGATTGTGGTATTTAAAGCTCCATCCTAGCATGGGTCGGATCATGAAAATCGTGATTTCATAATGTTTTTAGTTTTTGGAATACTTTATTTGAGGAGGATGAATGTGGTTTGGGCTATGAAATTCCAGGTGATCAGAATATGTCTGTAGCATTTGATCCTCATTGCACCATGAAGAACCCCATTCCATCTTGAATATATGTTTCTATATATTTAATATATATTTTACTATCTTCCAAAATTATATTTAAATCCACTATGTTTATAAAAACCCTAGGAAGATTATATATCATCTTTAATTCTTTTTGGTATTCCATTAGTGACACTTTGTCCTTGGCATGGAGTGATCGATATCTAATTCTCTAATATTGGGTTCTATTCACATTTTCTTCATTTCTTCACATTTTTTGTTTTCTCATAGGAATGATAGATTTTAGTGTGTTGGTTTGGGTGGGGTATTTCCAAAGGATTTATATCGGTGATGCATTGTAGGTTTTTGATAATTCATGGGGTGTCATTGATGATTACACATCAATTTCCACCTACTTCATAGAGTTTGGATATTAAAGCTTCAATTGAGGTTGGGGATTTAAAGTTCCTAGTATTTATTGAAAATGTAATTTTAAAATTAGAATGATTTGTTTCTTTAGGAAATGAGTTTATATTTACCAAATAAAGAAAATAGATGGAAAAAAATTTAATTAAATAAATTAACTCATGATATCAATGTGCATGATTTTTATAAATTTATAGTATTTTACAAATTTTATATTTCTTATTGATAGCTAAATTGTGTTTTATACACTATTGTAATTTCTATTAACATTTGTGTATTGATAAATATAAGATGTTAATAAAACACGTAGATGAAAATATAAATAATGATACAAAATTTGGAATTTTCATTGATTGATGTTTTTGTATTGTTGGATTGAAATTTTATGTCATTTGTGGTATTTTTGTTATTCAAATTTACATGATGGTTCTGGTGGTGGATTTGTGTGGTTGGGTTTATTTAGAAGAAGGAAATGGGATGGTTTAGTGGGAATGTTGGTGTGGTTACATGATAGATTTTTGTGGTTATGTGGGTTATTTATTTGAAATATAGAACACTTCTTCAATAATTTAAAAGATAGATGGGTATGTGATATATTTATGTTAATTAAGGGTTTGATTTAATAAATTAATTGATGGGTTAGTGATGTAGTGGTGAATATGTAATACATGGATGATTAAATTGAATAATATGGAAATAAAAGTTGTAGTTAATGGAATAAAATGTGAAATAATGAATGTAATGTGTCTTGTAAGTTGTTAAACCAAGGATTGGTAATGAATTTAAAGGATAAGTTATATTATACATAATGAATATTTTGGTAGATTTTTTTATGATATGATTATGAGTAGAAATAGATTTTAGTGTGAGGTTAACATACATAAGTTATTATTGTTGGTTATATTATTGAAGATCTGGGTGGGCTTACGAGATCTAATATATTTATTTTATTTTTTGTTATTTCATATACACCATCAGTTATGTCATGAAACCTTAAAAATTTATATTGATGGTTTTGGGTTCTATGTTTTTTCCCTATAATTAAAAATGGATGTGATAATAATGGATAAATATTCTCAATTTCACACTTTCTATACATTACATAACACATGATGTAATTTCATGAGGTTATGGTATGTTGTGGTGTGCTGGAAATGATGATATTATAATAATGTGCGAACACAGTGGGGGTGTACAATGAAGAAGAAAAAATAGGTTTGATTTATTTCATGATTATATTTCTTTCCTAGATGAGGATGCGCATATGTTGTGACATGTTATTCAGATACAGATGTTGATTTGTGGTTATGGATTTTTTACGACATGTGGTTATGTTTATTCATATATGGACGGAATGAGAGAACTATTACATGATTCCTTAGGGTGTAAGGGAGACTAGTTAAGAAAACATTTTGCTAGAGGGTCCCTTCGCATATATATTTTTTAGTTTATTATTATGTCTTTATCTTACTTATATATTTGGTGGGTGTCTTTTGGTTTGGTCGGGTGGTATATGTCTTGGTATAGGTTATGATTTTGTTTCACTATTTGTTTATAGAGGCTATAGTTTACTTCTTCAACATTTTCATATTATATATTATGGATTATATTATTGAGTATACTTTTATGGTGACCTATTTCATTATATTTTTCTCTTCCTCAATATATATATATATATATATATATGTATATATTTATATATCCTTTTTATAGATTTATCAGAGGGTGTTGATGATTGAGTTGGACATTTCTAGTCTGTGATATGGGAGATTGGAAGTTGTTCATGGAGTTTCTAGATTGGAAATTGTTTTTTAATATTTTATTTTCAAGGATTTTGTTTAGGTGTTTCGTTACATACATTTTGGGATTTATTTTATTTTAGATTATTTAGATTTTATTGGGGTTTTCTCTTTTATTGTTTTGATATTTATGGAGGTAATGTCTCAAATATCTATGTTTTGATACCCATCAATGATAGTTACCAAATCATGGACAATTGAAGGTGGGATTTAGGTGTTACACCCAGATTTACTACCAAGATAGGAGGGACTAATCTAGGGAAATCTCATGAAATTGTGGTATCAAATCCCTGGACTTCTAGGTGAAATCCTGATTTTTTAACCACAAGATGAAAAATGATTTTATTTGTAAAATGTATTTGTCAAAATCATTTTTTATTTTTGAAATGTATGCTTTTCATGAAATTAGTGTTTAGAAACCCCAAAGATTCAATAAAATTAACTTAATATTATAAAACAAACCTAATAAAGAATGTTATAAGTTTGGGGTAGAGACCTAGGTATGGTTCATGTATCATTGTTGATTATGATTTTATTTGAGTTGTGGGGTGTTTTGGGAAAATAAAAATGATTCAATTAACTAGTCTAAGATAATTTATATATTCCAGTATTAGAAGTCTGTATTTCTATTTTAAATATGAATGGTGAGAGGTATCCTTGTGAGATTTAGGAGAGAGAGGTGAAACATGATGCCCTAATTGAACATCATTGCATTGTCTTTGAGAAGGATGATTCATGGAGTAAGATTTTGTGTGAGTTTAAGTGTTGAGGCATTCTGATGTATGAATGGATTTTATCCAGTCAAGAGATAGGGAGGTAGTTAGAGGATATTGATATTTTTTTAAGTTTAATTCATATGGGAAAGATTTATTTGATTTCATTGGATGATAGTCTACTGGGGTGATATTATTCCATATTATTGATTTTTTTATTTGTGTATCATTTCAAAGTTATCATTAGAATTGTTATATAATTAGGATTTTAATAAGTTGATTTTTTAATGATGAAATAATCTTAGGGTTATGGGTTTCTATTTTTTGGATAAGGGATAATGATTTTATCAGAGCTTATAATTATATACATGGATCATGTCTGTTATTCTCATGATCTTATGCATAATGAGGATGCTATAGAATGACATTTTGAAGAAGTTTTTCATCCATTAATCTAGTAGTAGGCCTCCCCATCTCCACTACTGATAAATAATGAGGGTTTTCATAAGTTAGAAGTGATAGAGGAGATTATTACATAGACCTATTCCTATAAAGAGTGAATTAATTAGAACATATTGTGGAATAAAGCTACAGATAAATATTTTCTATCATATGTGATGTGAAGGTTTCAACCAGTAGGGAGTTAGGCTTATCTTTTATCTTATTAGTTTACCCAAGTTATATATTTTAATGTTTCTACTAGGAGCTCTAGAGAGGTATTATTTTATTGTGGAGTAAATTCCATTGACTTTTCTATTTCATGAATATCATTAGTGGTTAGGATGATTCAAGTGGTTAGTTGTCTTTGCATCCTTAGTAGTAGTAGCATCTGAATCCTTATTAGTACCAATGAGTTTGGAATTTTTTTTAGAGGTAGAGAGATGGTAGAGTAAGAAGAGGATTTCGTTGAGTTGTTCCTTTACCTCCTCAAGGTCATAGATCCGAGTGTAGTAATTGAGGAGTTTTTATCATGGTCATTAGGGAAGTTTACTAGGGTGTGGAAAATATCACTCTAAGGAGTTTCTAGCATCAAGAGTTCTATCAATCATCTAAAGTAATATATGTATTTCTTTTACCATGGATTTTTATTTTTTTTATTTAGGTTATTTTTATTCCTACATTTTATTTCCATAGTATAAGATCTATGACTCATTTTTAAGATACTTATGATTTTATTGGGGTTGACTACACAATTTTATGGTTAGTTTTTGAGTTTTGAGGTTCGGGGTTGGTGGTGAAGTAGCATCAGACACAATGTGATTTCATCAAATTATAGTTACAACCATATGAAATCATCCTTAACATGGATTGGTTATAATTTTTCACATTCTATTATTTATTATTTAGGATTAGAGTTTTTTTATTTGATGTAGAAGAACATCATATAGTTTTCATTGGTAGGTAGTATCATTAGATGGATCACATATGCATGGATATTTTTTCTTATTATTTAGAAGATCCCTTGTTGGGTTTGGTAGAGGTAAATGATATAACATATAGGTACATATACTAATTTTATATTTATGAGGACAGATTTTCGGGCTGGGTGGTGTTGGAGGTTACTTGACAAAGCTTATAGAGCCATTGGCCAGTTTTTAGTGGTTGTAAAAGTGCACCAAACTACTGGTGTAATACAAGAATCACTACAAAAAAAATGGTTGTATCCAGTGCTAGGGTTTTAATAGTTCTATCTAAAATCACTGTTAAAGGCATTCTTAAATAGTGCTCAATAAAGTTCTTTTTGATGGGGACCATTATCAGTGATTATAAAAAAAACACTAATAAATTTTTCCATTTATCATTTCTAGATAAAAATAGATGATAAAATGAGAATTTATCCACAATTTTAAAAGAGAACAGATAAAGGCGGTCTTCTTTCAGAACTTGTGAAAAAGAACTCATAAAATGGTAATTTTTTCCATAATTTTTGAGAAACATTGATAATAATTCATTCTTTATCAGTGGTTTTTTACTTGTGCTGAAAAAGGTCAAATTTCCAAAAAAAATATACTTCATTAAAAATAATATATTAGTATGTTAATATATAAATATATTTATATATATATATATATATATAATATTTTAAATATGTTTTATATATGTATAAATAAACATTTACACATAATATTTAAGATATTTTGTGAAAATGGATTATAACTCTAGGAACCCTTATAACCCATAAAAACGTTTAGAAAAGATAAAACCCTTGAAACAACCATAACATCTGATATTTGAGTCCGTTTCAGCTCCACAACCAGTCAAACCAAAGCTTATGAAATGAGATAAAATGAAATCATATTTTAATAATGTGACAATCAAAAGAATAAAAAAAATATTACCATTAAAAAAGTCATAAATCGTACTCGAACTTCAATCAACCATAACTTTTGATTCAGGTATCCATTTGGGATCTATCACATATCAAATCAAATAGTGTGATGAGATTCACACTATGTAGGTTTAGGAATTGGTATTAGAAAATATTTTATCTTTTAGTCCCCCAAAAAGGACAATAAGGCCTCTGAAATAGAGTTTTTAGTCACCTACCCTAGTTTCTGAAAATTCAAATGACTATAACTTCCAGTCCAAGTGTATGTTTCTCATACACCACATATCATATAAAATATCGTTTCATGAGATTCAATATTAATGTAACAGGTGATAAAACATACCTATGGATCATATTTTATGGTCATTTTAGGGGTTTTAAGATTATTAGTGGTTATTAAAATTTTTATGTGTTTTAAGGTTTTTTTAGATTTAATATCCATTTTAAAAAATATATTTAAATAAATATTTATTTTTTATAATATATAGATATATATATATATATAAACATATAGATATTTCCTAAAATGTAAAACAAAATAGTATAGGGTAGTGGAAAGGGCACTAGGGTATAGCCTAGAATTCTAAAGTTCGAAACTCATTGGAGGCAGAGGCGTATGATAAAGCGCTGATAAAGGGTTTGGGGAAGTGCATATAAAGGGGTTGGGTGGGGGGAGTAATGATATGGGTGAAAAAATGTATACCATTTATCATTTCTTTTTTTAACTCTATTAACGGGGGCCTTTAATAGCAGTTAAAAGGCACTGATAATTGGGTGCTTTAACAATGCTAAAAAAACACAGATAAAGGCCTCATTTATCAGTTCTTTTTTTATCACTGTTAAAGGGGACCTCTATCAGTACTTTTTTAGCAATGTTAAAGGTAAACCTTTACCATCACTTACATTATCGATGATTTTATGAGGCGATAAATCCAGTTTACTAACATTTTTAAAGGCCCGATTTGTAGTATTGAATATTAGGGTTCCTAAAATAATTCCACATACTTATAGATAGGGATACCTAGATGACATGCATTCTACTTTTATAAAATAGTTCATTGATGGGCCTCCATCTACTAGCCAGTATATCGGTTGGTGGCCACTGCACCTCTGAAGTGGCCAGCATTCTACCAGTAGACTCTAGCACTGCTAGTTAAATGTGTATTTTTTAGAAATTTAATACCAATAACACCCCCAATTACAACATTAATACCATTATTTGAACCTAACCTAAACATTTCTCTTCGGCCTCGCTCCCTTTTCCATTCTAGACTCATACAAACTTTATTTATTATTTTTTCAACCCCATATTGATAAGTTGTTCCTCATTTGTTAATATTGATAGAATATCTATAGTTTTTTCCATATATCAGGGATTTAATAGTGGTTAATTGATATTATTGTGGAATCTATTGATCTTGTTATGATCCCCTTAGACTTTTATTAATTCATCATGTGTTTGTATCACGATGGCTAGATCTATTATTGTTTGTGGTTCAGCCTGTGATATCATTGAGGTATGTGTTGATATATCTTATCCTATGACCATTTTATAGCATATACTCAATTATATGGGAATAATTGTTTAGGTCATCCTCTTAATTTCTCAAGTGTTTTTTAGCTCCCCATGTATGAGGATCTAGTAGTTGTTGGAATGGGAACAAAGTGTGAAGTAGGTGTATTTGTCTCCATCCTATGTTTGATGAACTGTGAATGATCATCGGTTTTTAAATGGAATTTTAAATGATAATAGACATGATACATTATTTTTAGGATGTTCTTCTGCAAATGAGTTTATTTATAAAAAATGGTTTCCCCTTTTTTTTTTAAAGTAAATATGTTTTCAATTTATTATGAAATGATATGTCAAATTGGGTTTCAAAGCATGATTTTTTGAGATGGAAAAGTTTTTTCTGATATTTTATTATTATATGTGATAAGACTTTTGAATTTATTAAAAAATATATAGAACATGGAATCATTAGGTACCTTGGTGGGTGGTTTCGTGTTCCTCCTTTTATTTTGACACCAAAATAGGGGTTCAAATTTGAGGATGTCCATCTATTTCTATATCAAAGATTCCTTAGATATAGGAACTTGATCTCGAAACCATAATGGGGTTCAATTTATAGGGTTTTAATCCAACCTGAGATCATAGATTCTTTGGCTATAAGGAATGATGTGTGCACTAGTATAGATTGTTTAATGGGGTACAATTACCTATCCATCCAGAACCTATGTTATCCGAAGGATTATATCCATTATTTGTGGCATTTTATTATTTTGGATTTGATTTTATAATGATGTATGATTTTATAAATATAAAATGGTATATTTGAAATATGATTTGAAACTATGTTACCTGGATTTTGTTTAGAAATTTTGGAAAATGAAATTATTTTTCCATGATTTTGTTATAAATGTTATTACTAATTTATCATGACATGATTTTATTATTTTGATAATATTGGTATTATGTGATAAATAATAGTCTTAAATAACCATGGTGGGATTATACTTTTCATTTTTATCTTAGAACCAACATACTTCTTTGAGGGTGAATTTTTTTTCCAATAAAGGTAAGGGATTGGTGTCATGGTGGGGTGGTGAGGTTTTTGTCACATGGGCTTGGGTAGTTGGTGGTGAGATGGTGAAATTTTCCCATGTATCACATGGAGTATCAATTGATAATTTTTTATATCCTTTTGGGTTTGTTTTGGGACATGTACCTAGTTTTTTTCTTATTTCCATGGGTGCATCTTCACTATCATTACCCTTTTTTCATTATAGAATATTTCATTTATGGTTATATTTCTCTACATATAGTTATGTATCCAATTTTAGGTAATTAAAATCATTGAATATCCAGATCTTTTGATTCTTAGGACCTTGTCTCGGGCCTTTGGTGATCATGAATTCCCTTCAGGTCTTTCCACAATCTATTTAGTATCCTAGTTGGATGCAATATATATGCCAGGTTATGAAAATTTGGTCTCATAGAATGTTGTGCTCAGTAATGGAAAGTAGATAGACTGAAGATTAGATTATAGGAACTTGAGAGGGAGGATTCTATTAGTGGATAAAGTGATCTTATATTATGGAGCCTCAAGTCACCATGGGTTGTTGGTATATGTGTCTCTTTTCTTGGGTTTTGATATGTATCTCAATTTTATATTATATACATTTTTTATAAACCAAGACTACCTCATTGTGACATGTGGACTTTACAACACATTCATTTTTTAAATTTTTTTATTTTGTTGCCTCCTTGATTTTTTCACATCACTATGTTAAACTTATACTAACCACTACAATGAGATGGAATGCGTTACATGCAAAGCCCGATTTTAATGAACAACAATATAATATATAATCTCACTGTTAAATTAGTGTTTACGAATAGTATAACCCAAATTTTGAATTTTATATAATTTTAACACTCATCTTATGTAATTTCAAGACATGATATAGTAACAGATTATTATTTTTGAATAAAAGATGTTTTTTTCAAAAAAATACAGTCTTCCACCTTTTGATGGTGCACCCAATTTAAATATAGTTTTTTTCAAATTTAATATATTCTATTTAACAAGTTAAATTTATAATTTGGAAGCAGGATATAAAAATTTACTTTTGAGAAATTTTTAATATTTTTCTAATATGTGTTAAATTTTAATGAATAGTAAAAACATATGAAATTTTAATTAAAAATATTTTTCTTCATTGAAATAATTTATGTGGATAAATTATAATAATTTATTGTTTTAAAGTAAAAATAGAAAATATTTTTATCATTTAATATAATTTTTTTCATTGGCATCAATTTTAACATAAATTTTATGTAAAAACATTTCAGTGTTTTGCAAATGTTTTAAATTTAAAAAACATATTTTTCATTCCGACAACATGATTAATTTTTAAGTTAATTAATGAAACTATTATATTTTTAATTTTGAAAAATTTATTCCATATTTGGAATTAGTGGGTCCAAATTATGAAAATATGTTCCTTTTATTTTTGGAAATTACTAATAGTAACTGTTGTAATTATTTTTATTATCATGGTTATTGGTAAATATAGTAATTAAAGGTAAAAATAATGTAATAAAATCATCTTAACACCTATAAAAATTATATTGGATGAGAAAATTTGACCCTTATCATATAGGGTTCGAAATAGAATCACTTAATGGACACTTTACCAAGAATATGACATGAATATAATAAAAATCAATGATGAGACAAAATTTCACACTCTCATTTTATATATGTATATTAATTTTAATATATTAATAACTAGAATATAACATAGATTATAAGTTGACTCTAGAAAGATAAAATAATTTGATACATCATATAAATTTATTTATAATTTTTAGATATTATATAATTACCATTAACGATGACACAATAGTGATTCAAAAATTATTTTATAAATAGAAATATCAAATAAATGGTTTTAAAAATATTAAAAGGAATATAATTTAATTAATTATTGTAATACATGAACTTTATATGTTACTATCACATGTTAATAGTATATTAAATTGTTTATTTTGAATTTATCTTTCTGTTTGTATTTTATTTAATGTCAAAGTATTGAATAAATTCAAAATTGAGACTATTGGTATTTTATAGAAGTAACATCTTAATAAATTATTTAAATTTTTTAAAAATCATTAAAAATTAAAATATGATAACTATAAGGTCCAAAATGTCATAAAGTGTTTATTTATGGTATAATTACACCATATAATAAAATATTTAAAGCCATTTAATATTTATAATATTATTAACACAATTAAAATTAAATAGATTAAATAATGATAAATCAAAATGATGAGGTTTAAAATAAAACCAAACCATGTATAAAATTTTATTTCGTGAGAATATTTAGACCCATACTTATCTTATATTATAAATAATCCACTTTTGTGAAATTTTTATTTAAAAATTAATTTATAACAATTTAATAGTTTTGGTGTTTCCAAAGCTGCCCCTCCCCTATCTTATAAAAGGGAGCCTCTCTTTCTATGTTATTTACAACTCTAAATAACTTTGGATCATCCAAAAACTTCCAATTTATTCTCCCAACTTCCCCCACTACATCCTATAGGCTATAATTCGGGAGTAAATCCATCTGAAGGATTCCTTCTATACAAATCAAAAGAAGATACCTGAAGAAGAGGTAATCATTTTATTAACTATTTCAAAGTTATTTTCTTCTTATACATACACTTCCTATGTTGTTTACATACTAAATTAATAACTCAAATATTATATATATGATGATATGTTATTATTATTATGAGGAATCCATATTCCTTCTTTTATCCATCCTATAAATAAAAATATCACCATGCATTCGTACGTACGACTTACTATCTCTAAACTGTAGTGAATTTTTTTTCAACACTTCATTATTTGGATGGATATAATGATGAAAATAACGGATCTAAATAATGAATATAACATAAAATATATTCTTTATAATTAATATACCATCCAAATCCATAACATTTAATCATCAAGAGAATGATATCGTCGCACTTACGTATGTACAACCTACCGTCTCCACGACGCGGTGAGATTCATTATCGATGTTAACCATTCAAGAATGATTATAAAAAATATATGATGAATAAAAATAATAATTATGAACTTAATGTAATTCTAGATATGACTAAAAAACATCATATTCATAACAAACATGACTTACATGAGAAAATCAAAATGGGAAAATGAAGCAATTAAAACATGAAACAGAGGTAATTATGAAATATTATTAAAGAAATGATATAAGAGGATCATATATGATATCCTAAATATGTATATGGTTTAGGAATAATTTAATGAACTAATTTATCCATTATACAAGAGGTTAACACACTCTCGACTAATTTAAAGTACATGGTAAGGATTAATTTCACAATCTCATTATTATTTAAGGTTATTTATACGTATGTATCTGCTGAAACATTTTTATCATCCAAGTCCGTGATATAAAAATTTATTTCCAAATATTATTACAATTCATAAAAAATTGATTAAATTTATTTATACCCATGTTTGAATTTCTATAAAAAAATATTTAAAGGAAGGTCTTGGTTGTTTTCCAAACGAGGTACTTTATGACCTTTTCAATAAATTCGGGAAAGAATATTTTTTAACTTATACACCACAAGAAACTATTTTACACTGTTGTGTCACCTTAACAATTTGAAGCTTCCCTTATAATATTACATTGTTATTTTAAAAATAAAAGTTCTTTTTTACAATTTCATGACTTTTAAATGATTTTTCTTTTAAAGTGTATTAATGATTTTATTAGATTATTTTCATATAGGTAAACATCCTTTATTGGATTTTATTCAAGATTGAGGTTGGTTTATTATGATACAATATTCCATATAGTATTGACAGTTTTATGAAATGTTTGACTATGTGTGTGCTATTTTTATACCAGCCATGGTTTATGGTTATGTATTAACTTTTTGTATGATAGTTTTAATACAAATGTTTTTGTTATGTTTCTCCCTTTTCATATGATTAATACATTGGACTTAGTAAGTGATGGGTGGGACCCTCTATAACCTCTTGATGTATCATTCGGTCTAACGAGACAAACTAGGGTATTGGAATTAGGCCTTGACGATATGGTAATGGTCTCGACCTGAGGCCATGACTGTATGGTTATGAAGTCTAAAATTATGAACTTTTTAATTATGATATTAGTTATTGATATTACATGTTATTATTCATAAATTAAAATATCCATGCGAATGTATGAATAGAATTATTTTGTTATTCATTCCATATTATGATGAATATAATGTTTTTAAAGGTTTGTGTTTTCAGTGTTATAGCTTACCTCAAATGTTTATAATTATTTATGATAGCTTTTACTATATTGTTTATCATTAATGAAAATCTGAGCTCAACCCTTTCTTATATATTATTTTTTCCTAGGATGTTAAGAAGTATACTATGAGAGAACAACAGTATAGTCTAATGAATATTGGTGTTAATGAAGGATAAACTATGTTTTTTTTCAATTCAAGATGTAATGTAAAACTTATGTTTGTATCTAGTTTATTTAAGGATACTAAACTGATCGGTACATCAAGATTGGATTCCTTGTAATCATGGAAACGTAATAAAATATTTCACCAGATCTGATATTTGGGGGTCAGGGCATTAAAGTTGGTATAATAGAAAGTTTAATAAAAACTTTGGAAAAAAGACTTAGAAAAACATTGATTAGGGAACGTCACCCTAAGATGGTCTTTGAGGATAAGTATCGAAGAACATCCTTGAAATTCAGGAAAATAGAGATTATATGGGTATTACTAGAAAATACATCCATTTATGGATACTATATGTGGACATGGTTTTAGAATAGATGTACCAAGGGGTGAAAACTCTGACAAGGTGTTTCGGGCTTGACTCGGGTTAGCTTGGTACATGACAGTGTGCATTAATGTGCACCTGGTTTTACACTCCCGGGGGATATGCTTAAGATAATTCATATTTTCTTTAAAAACCATTATTAAGGATTTATGATTAAATATGTCCTAAAAGAAACCATTTTTATTTTAATGGATTAGATAATCATAAATTTTTCATTTTATGTTATCTATTTTACTAGTTTGGAATTATGCATTATTATTTAAAACATAATCTAGTGTATGCCAAGGTTTAGAAATAGAGCCTAGTGGAATAAATAGAAATTGTATCAATGCATTTAATCAATATAGGTATTTCCCTCCTATGCAAGATAATGAGAGTGGATATGGTTTTACAACTTGTACTGATCAACTTATAACTATACTTGTATAGATGACTCTGGTTATGAAAAATAACCTTACCCTTATGGGGAATCCTGATCCGCAATGAATATGATTAATATTAGACCTCTCCATGATAAAACAACCTCCAATATTTAATGGGACTAAAAATCCATTTATAGATTAGAAATGGATAAGTTTTTTAGAGAAAATATTTCTTGTTTTAAGGAGAAACGGAAGGGAAAAAGTTGTCATTTTAGTTTATCATCTCAAAGGAGATGTAGATCAATGGTGGTCACTAATTAAAAAAAGGAGTAAGAAGAATTATAACATATGGAATGGAGGAAGATTAAAGAACTTTTCTTAGAAAAATACTTTCCTCATGAACAACAAACTGATATAGAAAGGCAATTTCTGAGTCTCAGGCCAAATAAGGATGAAAATCTGGAAAAGTATGAGTATATAATTATAAGGATAGAAAATATTGTTGTGGGTTACATACATATCCAAAGATGTAATATTTATAGATTCTTTTATGGGTTAAAACCATTCTTCATGTGGTAACTTGTCTTAGAATCTTTCTCATCTTACAAATATATAGTCTCAAGTACTATAAAGATTGAAAATGAATTCTCTATGTCTTATGAAACTAATGTAAATAATGTGAATAAGATAACGGTGGAGCAAGAGATAGGTAATGAAAAAAGACAAAGTAGGATTTTCCCTTATATGATAATTGTTGACAGAAACATCCTGATACTTGCTTGAATGTAATGAGATTTTCTTATAATTATGGAAAAAAAGGTCACCAGGCTTGTGATTGTATGTGAATGAAATAACCTGAAAATGAGAAATGATATAATTATAAAGAGATGGGACATTATGGAAATTATTGGCTAAAGTGTCAAGTAAAATAGCCCCAAAGAAGAAAATGGATCAAGGTCAAGCTTATGTTGTTACTGCGGTCAAAGTGGAATAATTATTTTATTTTCGTTTTTGGATTCATGAATTGTGTTAATATAATTTGGTTATAAGAATAATGTGATATATTTGGGTTGTATTATAATACTTATACTATAATTATTTTTAAGAATAAACTTTTTAATTAAAGATTTAATGGTGATCAAATATTTTTTAAATGGAAATAAGAGCGAAGTTAAGTTGTTCAGGGAATCATATGTTAATATTGATTTCTAAAATTTAGAGACCTATTTAGATTGGGAATTTGAATAGATGTATATCGGTCGAGTCATAAGGTTGGAATGAAGTAAGTTGAACATTGGATATTATTGTTTGAGGAAGAAATATTTCTTTAATGTTGAACACACAATAATATTTTTTGGAAGGATATAATAATATTGTTTTATAAAAAAAATACAATCCACAGGTCTGGTGATAACCCTCACATCTGGTAAGGCTATGAGACATGAACCTACAACCAAAGGGAGATAAGGGTAAATCGCCTACCACTGGACTACGTGATGTCCTAGTTAGTATAAAATAGTTTTCTTTTATTTAAATGGTATGATAGATGAAGTATAAGTTCATTTTTGGAACATTATATGATTAAGATAAATTTCATTTTATTATCTTTTGGGGAGAAATGTGAGTTTTTGGTAGAAATTGATTAAAGGAAAAAATTATACATGTTAAGTAGGAAAGTATGTTTCATTATGTTATTAATCTATGAGGTAAATTAATTATTCAAATCTAGGAAAGAGATCCTAAAACCAAAAAAAATTCCTAGTACATTATTTTCAGATGAATCTTATAGTCCCTTAGATCATCAATGACTTCTAGGTTTGTGACTTTTAACATTTTTCTCATCATGTTCTCTATCACTCTTCATAAGAACATGATGGTCAGATTTTTCATTAATGTCCATGTTTTCCTATAAGTAAACCTATTATGTGTTATCTTTGGTGACATTCATACTTCCATTTATTTATTTCAAAATGGAATTCTCCTTAATCCATTTTATGATGTGGGATTTCAATACAGATATTCGGAAATGTCAAACCCCTAGTATTCAATCCTAAGTTTAAATTGCGAGGATACAATTTATTTAATGATGGGAGAATGTAACACCCTGAAACATTACAATATTTCCATTTCTGAATAAATTTAATTTTATTGCTTTCTTGGTTTTTACACAACACTATTCTAATCTTACGATACACACTACAATTAGCTGGCTTGCGTTACACGCATGGCCCAATTTTAACGAACAACAATATAATATATATCCTAGCTATTAACTAAGATTTTATTAATATAATTAATCAATTTTTTATATTTATATAAATTTCAACATATATCTTATGTTTTTTCTAGACATGATATTGGAACAGATTCATTTTTTTTTGGATAAAATAAGTATTTTTCATAAAATGCTATTTTCTGCCTTTTGATGGTGCACCCAACATAAATATTGTTTTTGAAAAATATATATATTATATTTAACCAAATAATCTTCATATTTAGAATTTGTATATAAAAATTTACTTTGGAATATTTTTTTTTTTATTTTTTGGATGAGTTTTAAATTTTAAAAAATAGTAAAAATTTACTTGATTTTAATTAAAAAAACTTTTTTTCAGTGAAATAGTTTATGTGGATAAATTATATTATTGAATAGTTTTAATGTATAAATTTAATATATTTTTATAATTTAATATAATTTTCATCATTATCAATAATATTACAAAGAATACTGATGTTAAAATATTTCAATCTTTTGCAATGTTTTAACTATTAAAAACCTTTTTTTCATTCAGACAACGAGATTAATTTTTAAATTAATTACTGAAAATTTTATATTTTTAATTTTGAAAAATGGATTCCATATTTGGAGTCAATGGTTCCAAATTACATAAATATTTTCCTTTTATTTTTTGGTATTAGGAATAGTAACTTTACTAATTATTATTATTATAATGGTTAATGGTGAATTGGGTAATTAAAGGTAACAATAATATTATAAAATTATCTTATCACCTATAAAAATACTCTTTCATGACTAAATTAGACCTTTATCATATATGGTTCGAAATGTAATCACTTAATGTCCACATTTCCATGAAAATTAATGAATATAATAAAAATAAATGAATGTGAAAAATTGTCACACTCTCATTTTTTATAAGTATATTTATTTTATCATATGAATGAACAGAAGATAACAAAAATTATAAGTAGAATATAGAGATTTAAAATTACTACCTATATCATATTTTTTTTTTATAATTTTTAGATATTAAATTATTACCATTAATGATGAAACAATAGTGATGTAGAAATTATTTTATTAATAGAAATATCAAATAAATGGTATTAAAAATCATAAAATAAATATAATTTGACTAATTACTATGAAAAAAGATTTTTATAAGTTATTATGACATGTTAGGATTGTATTGAATGGTTTATTTCTATGTTATATTTCTGTTTGTATTTTATTTAAAGTCAAAGTAATGAATAGTGTCAAAATTGATGCTATTGGTATTTCATAAAAATAACAATTTAATAAATTATTTAAAAAACATAAAAAGCATTAAAAATATTAATTTTATAATGATAAGGTCTAAAATTTTATTATTTTTCTCTTTATTTTCTAATGAAACCATATAAGTAAATATTTATTAGCATTTAATATTTATAATATTATTACCACAATTAAAATTAAATAGTTTAAATAAATATATATCAAAATGATAAGGGTTAAAATAAAATAGAAACATAATTAAATTTTATTGGTTGAGAGGATTTCGACCCATCCACATCTTATCTTATAAATAATCGACATTGGAGCCCTTTGGTTTTATAAATTAATTTATAATAATTTAATAGTTTTGTTGTTTCTAAAGGCCCCCAACCCTCTCTTATAAAATGTCACCCTCCACTTTTATTTACACATCTAAAGGCCTTTGGCTGGGCCAAAACCAACCCATTTCCTCTAAAAAATTCCATCACAACATCTTAGAAGCTATAATTTGGACATAAATTCATCTGAAGGATTAATTTTTTGCAAATCAAAAGGAGATACCTGAAGAAGAGGTAATCATTTTATAAACTCTTTCAAATTTCTTTTCATCTTCTACATCTACATCATATATTTTTTCCACAATAAAATAATAACAATAGTATAATCTATTTTATTATATTTTATTATTATTATGGGACAACCATATTCCTCTTTTTCGTCGCTCGTGCGTATGTACGACTTATCGTCTCCACAATGAGGTGAGATTCATTCTCCATGTTAACCATTCAAGAATGAATATAAATTTTTATGATGTGTAAAAATAAAAATTATGAACTTAATATAATTTTTTATATGACTAAAATACATCCAATTCTAAACAAACATGACTTAAATGGTGAAACTTGAATGGGAAAATGAAGCAATTATGTCACGACCCGTCCCCTGGGGCCCGAGCTGTGACTAACCCAAGCCCTCCATCCATATGCCAGGGGTTGGGGACTATCACTGGAAAGGCATATCCCTAAAATGGGAAGTCATTTCCTTTAAACATGTACAAACACAAAGTCCAAGAACACAACAAGATGTAACGATGAAGTAAAAGTAGAGTAGTAAAGGTGTGTACTGAATGTAAAAGGGGACGGAATACAAGCCCAACTGAAAAGATAAAACTAAAAATAAAAATAGAAAACAACTCCTAAGATCATATAAAGAGGATCTGACCTGAAGGGTTGGCACAAATCATCTCCAAAACTCTCCACCTCAACCATTACCGCCATCTACTATCAGGTCCTAGCTTTTCGAGTCTCAGTCAAGGCTGTTTATCTTCTGTAGAAGACAAAATAAGGTGTGGGAGAAGCCCATTAAGGAGTGAGTATAAAAATAACCACTAGGAACCCTAAGACCCCCGAAGATCTCTTAGAATTCCACAATGAAAAACCACAAATCATGATCCCAAACACAAAGCACAAAGTAAAAGACTTAGCTCAAAACTATGTATAACTAAAGTACAGAAGTACAAATGATTATTCGTAAAGGTTGATCAAATTATTCTATCAAGTGGAACTACTAATAACCATACAGAGTCTAACCCACACAGGATCGATAGGTACTAATTCTCGCTAACCCACACAGGATCTGACCCTCCAATGATCGATAGGTACTAACCCCCTCAAGACTCACATAGGATGTGACCCACACAAGATCGGTATGTCATTGATCCGGGATGGGACGCTCTAAGGATGGTCCTCACTGGGTCGTGCACAAATGATCTACATAGGAATGCTAGAAGGTTGATCCACACAATGTCGCTAGAATGTTGATCCCCATAGGGTCGCTAGATGCTGATCCACATAGGGTCATTAGGTTATGATCCACACATAGTCTCTAGGTTCTAATCCACCTAGGATTGCTAGGTGCTGAAACGCACAGGATCACTAGGTGCTAACCCACACATGATCACTCAGTACTAACCTCCATATGATCTATCTCTAATATCCATCTCACAACCAGCCATTAGATTCCCACTCATAGTACCCTAGATTACAGGAGGAACCACTACTCAAGCAATAAGTCATTTTTCAACCAGAATTAAGTCCCATGAAGATGTTACCAAATGACTCATCATGTTATAAGGGTTCCAACACAATAGACGGTGCATCAACCGGATGCCCAATCTTTTAGTTATTCGCATTTTAGTGCCGATGGACTAGTTGGATTCGGGGTCAATCCAAACCAACCATACTCAAATTTTCTCCAAAACTCTCTTGGAGTATCTTAAAAGGATTTTCTCACACCAAGGATCCAAGCATCGCTGATGTTTCATCAACCGAATGTCTAGTTCACAAGATATAACCTTTTGAGCATATCAGGGCCAAAGAGGGGTCCAGGCCGGTCCGACCCGGTCGGACCGACCCGGCCCAACCCTTTCTGGGTTTACCTGCCCAAGTTCTAGGTTGACCCGACCATGTTATGGCTTGAACCGAACTGACTTGGACCGGCTCGGTTGGGCTTGGCCGCGGACCGACCCGGCCCGCCCCGGTTGGGCTGGGCCGCGGTGGCTCGGCCCACCGGCTGGTACTACCAGCGTGTTGGTCACATGGGCCACCTCTCGAATAGCTCAAAGAGATGTTCAACTCTTTAATTAGTGGCACCAGGTGGAACTTCCTTGTCACTCATAGGACTCCTAGGGAGCGGGTCCCCTCTTTCGTCATGACTTCATAGCCGCGACCTGCACACCACGGTGCATGACAGTGTGCAGCCTCCTACCTCCATGGTCGATCGAGCACTGGTCAACTATCTATCTACCGTGATTCAGAGTAGCACTGCCTCCTTCCATGACTAGTAGGGTCCAACCATCACCTTCTCCTTCCGGCTCCAGTGGGATTTCTGTGGGCCATCAGGTGTGCTCTAGGGGCCCGTTATTCCTTCCGGACACACCTATGGGCCTCCCGGGATGCGGATGTCATTACGTGCCTCCCAATTTCCTCTTTCTGTCGTGTTGTAAATTTCTCCCCTGATAAACACCACATGAACGAAGTAGTGGAGGGTCTGAACTTGTTCGTTTGGGCCGCACCCTATGCGTTAGCATTATAACAAGAGGGAGATTATTGAATTATTCAAAGATAATATTTAATAAATAGAACCCCCACCTCCAATTTCATTGGAGATATTAAAGTGGTGGTTGGAAAATCCACACTTGATGAAGCCATCAACATTCTTCGTTCCCGATTCGATTACTCAGATGTTGCCATCCAAGCTACCATTCCTCATGGAAGTCAGCACAACACTTCGTCAGAGGTTTATCACCTTCATGCCAAAATCCCATGCCCAATCTTCTATTAAAGAGACAGAGGATCCAAACATGTTTCTAGACATTATTTTGGTTCCTTTATGAATGAAATTAAATGTTACAATGTTGAGGTTACAAAATAGAAGGGTCAAGCCATTAAATGTCTTGACAAGTCATGGGTCCCCCCACCGCCGATCGAAAGTTACCGAAAAGAAATAAAATAACATTGTTATGTTATTTTATTATTTTTTGGTAATGTATGGAATTTATCATTTTATCATGATCTACTGTAGTCAAAGTGAAGCTTCCTCTATGAGAATCATTATGCTGCAGATTCAACGGTGCTCTAATATGTCAATTCCGTGCACCGGTTCAAAATTTAGAAAATGTGGCCCATTCATTTACTGAACATACCTTAAAAAAATTCAAAATTTCATTTCAGGAAAATCAGGCATTGGAATCACACACTTTCAATTTTCCCAAACTCATAATAATCCCAAATAATTTAAAAAAATTACATGTAATTTTTGGGTCTTTACAAGTTGACACCCAAAACAAAGGTAATACTAAAATATTATTAAAAAAATGACTTAATAGGATCATACATGTTATCGTAAATATGAATATGGGTTTGATATAATTTAATAACATACATTAACCATTATAAATGAGGTTAATACACTCTCGACTAAAAGATAGTACTAGTTAAGGGTAAATTTCACAATCTCATTATTATCCAAGTTTTCATATAGGTAAGTATCTACATGGACATTTTTATCATACAAATCCATGTTTCATAAAAATATATTTCAAAATATTATTCACATTCCTAGAATTTTTTTAAATTCATTTACAACCAAGACTGAATTTTTAAAAATATTTTGTAAAAGAATCATCAGATCGTTTTTTAAATGAGGTACTTTATGAAATTTTCAAAACATTATGGAAATTTTTTTGACTTATAAAATACGAGGAGTTTTTTTCCACCATTATGTTGCCTTAACATTTTGAAGAATTACTTACAGTCATAAAATTTTATTTTTAAAAGAAATGTTTTTTCATAATTGCATTTCTTTTAAATGATTAAAACTAGTTTTTATTTCAAATAGTATTAATGATTTTATTAGATTAATTTTATCTATGTCAATATCCTTTGTTGGATTTTATGATTGATTGCAGTTGATTTATTATGATTCAATCTTAAAAATTGTATTGAAGGTTTTATGATATTTTTGACTATGGATGAGCTATTTTTATACCAATTATGTTTTTTGGTTTATGTATTAAAATTTGGTATTCTAGTTTTAATATGAATGTTTATGTTATGTTTCACCCCTTTCATATGAGGAATGCATCAGACTTATTAGGTGATGGGTGGGGACCGCTATATCCCCTAGATGAATCAGTATGTCTCATGAGACCAACTAGTGTCTGGCAACAAGGCCTTGATGGTATAGTAATGGTCTTTTCATGAGGCATTGACAGTTTGGTTTTGATGTCCATCATTATGAAATTCCTCATTATGAGATTAGTTATTTATATTACATGTGATTATTCAACTAGTAGAATATCCATGTGAATGTTTTAATTTAATTATTTCATTTATTCATTCCATATTAGTCTTAAGATAATGTTTTAAAATTCTTATTTTTTAGTGTTATACCTATCCTCAAATGTTTGTGCTTTTTGATGATAGCTTCTACTATATTTTTTATCATTACTAAGCATATTAGCTCACCCATTTCTTATGTTTCATTTTTCCCCAGGATGCGAAGACGTATATTATGAGTGACTTGCAAGGATAGTCTAAGGAACATGGGTTCTTATAAAGAAGACACATTGTTGTTTCTAAATTCAAGATGTAATATAAAACTAATGTTTTTCTATAGCTTTTTAGGATACTAAATAGATCGTTCTTTCGGGATTTGATTCCTTATAATCATTCCAAAGTATTAAAATAATACATCATCTCTAAGCTTTTGGGGTTGGGGCATTAAAATCATTTTCTGATCATTTCCTTCTATTTTTGTTATATAGAATCATGCATATGAGGAATAGTCAAAGGGTTCCTCAGGTGGGTAATGTTAGAAATTATTCTCAATAGAATCATAATATTTATCAAAATCTCTTAGAGGATATCCTTAGGGAATTTCATGATGTAGAACAGAATGTACTGCCTCCTCAAAACCAAGAAATTGAGGTGCAACTTGGAGATATAGGAGACATGGATCGCACACAAGAGTTACTAATCTAGAATCTCTCATATTTTGAGGGTAATAATGACCCTCAAGTGGTGGAAGAATGGGTGAATGAGATTTATCATATCTTTTATTTCCTTGAGTCAACTAAATCTATCAATGTGAAGTGTGTTAATTTTAAACTTTTGGGTCCTAGTAGAAGGTGGTGGGACTCTATAGATCAGAAATATCAGTATATGTGACTGGAGTTTAAATAATTCAAGAACCATTTAATTCAGCAGTTCTACTTAGATTAATTAATAACTGTGATCAATATAGAGTTTCTATCCTTTCAATAGGGAGAGTTTTCATTGAAAGAGTATACCAACTATTTTGTTGATTTGTTTCATTTTACTCTTGAGGTACTAGTGAATAATAAGATAATGACACATATATACCTGAATGGTTTGTGAAATGGTATCCAATAATAGGTATATATATTGAAATTTCCATGTATGCTGATGTTTTCAACAAGGATATGATTTCAGAAAATATTTAGTGGGAAAGACAAGTTTTATTGTATATTTCCTCCCATATAGTGGAAGTTATAGTAGTTCACATGGAAAGAAGAGGAATTATCATGATAGTTGTATGAGCAATAGAATTAGTTCATAGTGGATGAATCCTTATAATCAATCAGTAGTGTCGGAAAACATACCCTTGAATTTCACCTATTGCGGAAAGGTTGGACACACATAATGATTTTTGAAACACCTATGAATAACTATAGTGATAATGGTTACCAAGGTCATCTGTAGAAATTATTCCAGAATATTTCCACTCATTGTTATAGTTTGGTATCTTCATCTCCAAATTCCCCAATCGCATAGTTATATGCTTCAATGTAATCCAAGATCTAGGAATATTCCTCTAGAGTAAAACAATTTCATGCACAAGATGTTTTTCTAGTGGAGGATAATGTGGACCCGACTATAGTGGGAGGTACAATTTTTATTGTATATTCTATGAAAATTTCTCTATTTATTATAAATGACTTACAATCTTTCATACATTCCAATTTTATGGATGTTTTGGAACTTATGATGGGGCTATTATCCTTCATTATATATTTATAAATGACTCTTGGTAAGAGGAAAAAGTTGGAGTTTTATCGTTCTTTGTTTTATCTTTTGATAACTGATGTGGGGTAAGTATGGAACTTTTTGGTTCTTAGTATAGATCATTTTAAATCATCATTTAGATGAATTGGATGTCTTATCACTTAGATGATATTTATTTTTATCATATGTGGGTCAAATTATTTTCCATTGATGGGTGATCTAAGGTGTTCCATGGAGAGTGGGACCTGAGGTTTAACCATTTACAATCTTCTCACCAAAAGATAAAGAGTTTATCGTCTACCATTTTAGTTGAGATCAATGATTTTTCCTCCCATTTTGGTAGTCACTAGTTTTTTTAGGAGATACCTAAGTGTATCCTAGAAGGCCACTCTAGTCTTCCTCTAAATATGTTAGTAATGTTCTTTATTGATCTTGATCTTGTTACTCATCCAATTTCTATACACTCTTATTATATGGTAATCGCTTAGTTGGAATAACTCAAGATCCAGTTAGATGGCCAATTATAGAAGGGTTTTTTCTCCCATGTATTTTTTCATAGGTGGCCCCCATGATATTTTCCAAGAAGGGTGATTGTTTTTTGTGTCTCTATGTTGAATATCAAAAGTTTAATTGTGTTACTGTTATGAATAAGTATCAAATTACCCATATCAATGAATCATTTTATCAGTTAAAGGGGGAATTTTAGTTCTAAAAATTTAATCTCCAAATAGATTATAATTTTCTTAGAATTAAGATATATGAGATCCCAAAGTATTCTTTTTTGGGACACGTATGTCCATTATGAATATCTTGTGATCTCAGTTTGTTTAACTAACAATATTTTAGTGCTTATGGTTTTGATTAAGAAGATATTCTCCTAGTAACATGATACATTTGTTGTGATGTTCATGGGAGATGTCCTATATTATTTTAGATTTTTTCATGATCATGGGAACCATCTAAATTTTGTTATAGAAATCTAGAAAAGTCATTGCCTTTCAACAATGTCATCAAAATTAATTTTCTAGATTAGAGAGGTGATTTTATTTGGAAGTGTGACTTTGATACATGGTATCTCATTCAATCCTAAAAGTTGAAGGATGTATTTTCATTGGAAGAACCATGAGGACAAAATGATATACAAATATTAAAAGGCTTGGTTGGACACTATCTGTAATTCAAAAAATATTTCTCAAATATGGATTCCCCATTTAAGAATATTACTAAAAAGGATGTGAAATTATGAATGGTTTCTAAATTTTAGGATTATCTGTATATGTTGAAATGATTTCTGACATCAAATCCTATTATGAACATGGATAGACCTGATACGGTATTTTTTTTTATTTTGGTACATCATCTGATTTTTTGGGTGTGTTCTTATATGGGATGATCATTATGTATAAAATAGTTCTCATCAACTGAAGCCACATGCAACAAATTACCCCATTCAATACTTAGTTCTTTCCACATTTATCTAGGCTATTTAGTGTGGGTGATACCATATTTTCAAGAAAATGTTCATAGTCAACTCTAATAATTATAACTTCTGAAATATGTTTTCACATAAATACCCAATACTCCGTCATGGGTGTTGGGTGGAGTAACTCCTTGAATTTGAATATGAAATCACCTATAACCTAGGGAAGGTGATTATCATCACTGATACCCATAGTAGGGATTTATATTCTCTAGGATTATTACAAAAAAACAAGTTTTTGAATATTATGGGTATTTTTACTCATTTTCATCTAGATGAAAATGATGATGATTCATGTACGATTCAAACCATTTTTCAATTTTCATCATATATACTTGAGTATATTATGCCAAAATAATATATGGATGATGAGTTCATAGGTATCCTAAAATCTTTATTTGGTGGGGACACAATTTCTAGTTGTTATCTTCCTTATGATGTAATTCTTTTCTTTAGAAGTTATTTAATTATCCATTATTTAGTCAAGAATTCTATTTTTACATGATTTCTTTATTTCATCAAGATCCATTCATCTTAAAGATATAGAGATATATTATTAGGACCTGTCATTGTGGGTCCTGTACCATATGTCCCCTAGACTTCCTCCAATAGATTAGGGGATGGAGACTAGTGGTAAAAAGGAATATCACAAATATGAGATTCCTTAGACTAAGTAACTATAGAGATTCAGACATCTACAATCCTATACAATGATGAAATATAAAAAACTAAACATCCATGCATTCATACATCTAAACTCCACGACCAGATAGTTACAGGAAGTAAATGAAAGTAAATAGGGCCAAATACAAGCCCTCCACAGAGAGTAAAAAACACATTTCCATCCTAACTATAAGTACTAGGATCTATTGTAAAAATCCATAGGGACACACCTCGATCTATCCAGTCTCACTAAGAACTGTCTAGTCTTAGTACATATAGGACTTTGTTGGATGTTTGGTTGTTTACACCAGTCTTGAAATGTGTGGGAAAATCTCATGTAGTGGAGAGTATAAAAATACTAAGTTGGGCACCCCGAAATCATAAAGAATACAAAAAAGGAAGATATAGTAATATTTACACATGTATTTGTCTATAACACATATAACAAGAGTATCAAGATATACTGAATAATTACACCCAATAAAAATGTAATTCACAACTATAGAATTCCATCCTAGGCTTCCAGATGAAGGATTTTACATAGCACTCATTTGAGAGAACACATTCCTATGTTTGATAGCACTAAAAATGTATCAAGTCATACCCTATAAATATGAGGATAACTCCCAAGGCCATATAGAGATACTAAAAACTCAATTTGGATTAACCCACTAAGTAGAGGATTGATTCCAGAATACTGTTGGTCATGATGATTCCAAAAACACTACCTAGGGAATGAATATCAATAGAGGATCTCACTCTGGGCCTGATATAGGGATTCCAATGACTCTATCCTAGAAATCATATAGAAGGTATCATTTCCCTAGGAATAAGAGATAATACAATACCAACCCTTAGGTAAAGGATAAGTGGAACCTACACTAATGGAACTTTTCTAAGATATATAAGACAAGTGCTCTAAGCCATGTATAATAAAGTACATAGTGTGTTGAATGGGTTACATGTTGTGTCCCTTAACCCCACATGTTTCCCATGTAAACAGCCTGGGTCTCCTGCCCATGTTCATGTAGAAGAACATAGAGTGTAGGCTACCCATGTATTATACCATAATTCCAGTACATTCATGTATCCCATGTACAAGTTCCCATGTACCATTGCCCGAATTTTATAATGTACTTGTTCTAGGCTGTGTCTGTGTGGGGGGATTACACGGTGTGTAGGATCCCCGTGTTGTCCAACCTGTGTCCATGTAACCTATAAGGTACATGATGAGTCATCAGGAAGGGGTCACATTCCATGTGATAGGGTTAAAATCCATTTGATCCTTTACTCCTACCCAAAACTGTATCCACCACACAGGGGGACCCACATGCTATGTAATCTAAGATTACATGCTGTGTGGTTTATGATTTTTCCAAAATCACAAGTTCATCCTCCGAACTCCTTCTTCGTTGCTCCAGCCTCTGGTCCAAACATTATTTAAAGGAAATATCAAAGAAACTCCTCATTTGACCATTTTCATCAACAAACATAACGTTCCATCCATCAAATATGCTAAATAGGATCTTATCATCATTATTCATTGCACGATAAAGAATGTGATAGAATGAGAAACCAGGTATCCACCGTCATGTTATGCTGATAACAAAACTATTATATCTAAATATTTTACCAAGAAAAAGGTTCATAAAAATCGATTGATCGATATATTTTGGGCCCTGGCCCAAATGAAGAACAACTATGGTGAATGATAAACCAGGAAATAAAAGATCAAGAATAAATTAGAGGAACAAACCATAATTGATGTTCATGTTGATCTAGATTCATTTCCATGAGAATAACAAATAATAAAAAATAAACATAACATCCCAAGATCACCACGTAGTATACCCATCCCATGAATATGCACGTTACACATATCAATATGTTTGATGATTGATCCATGTTTTTTATAGGAATAATGAACGAGGAAGGAAAAATAATCAAAAAAATGCCCTACCTTGATTTTGATCGATTACTGATGAAGAATGGGGTCGTTCCATGATATTTGGTGAGATCCTTTAATTCTATTTCACATCGATCATTAATCTATGAACTACTTTTAATTCTAAAATAAGATATACTACAACAACTCTGATGTATCTCGTCAAATTGTTGGTTTATGCAGATAACCTTAAAATTATGTCATAAGAACAAATTTAGAAGAAACATAATTTGGTCGGTATTCCACTACATCAAAAAAATATAAAAAATAATTTAATTGATTAATTTATTCATTTTAAGCCAGTGAAATATTTTCCAAAAAATGACCTGTGCTAACTAAGGTTAAGTTATACCTAGGTTATGACCTACATTTAGAACTCTACAGTGCCCTAAAATTTCTAATCTGGGCACCCATTTATACTTTATTAATAAATTTTTGAGAAAACTAATAACCCTTTCTATTTAATATATTTAATATATATCAAACATTTATTCATGGCACACCGGATCTCAGAATCACACGTCTTCTCAGTGTCTGGTCTCAACCTAATCCATACATCTTCCAAAAATAATACATAGAAAATACAAGTAATTAAATTTTCCCTACCTTGGTGATTTACATACCTGAAAAGAAAAAACATGGGCTGCTGAAAGATATGTGGGTACAAAGCATGAGTCTATGCCTCCCACTCCTAAATATTCTTGTACTTCCACCAGACATGCACTAAAGAAATCTATCTCTCGCAATGGATCCTCCAATACTGATCCTTGATCTATATTAGCTACTCAACAAATGTAGCTCCATCCTCGATGTCTATATTTTCCCAGTTGATAACCTGTGTTGGGTCATGAACATACCTCCTTAGCCATGGAACATGTAAGACATCAGGTACCTTGTATAAATATAGTGGGAGATCTAATTGGTACACCACCTCACCAACTCTTTGTAGTATCTAGAATGGGAGAATGAATCATGAAATAGATTATTGGCCCGACCAAAAAACTATAATCCACATCTAGTAGAAACCCATAAGAACACATATTATCCTTTATAAAACTCCAAAGTCCTCTTCCATCTATCATCATAAGACTTATGATGGCTCTATGTAGTCTCCATCCTCTTCTGGATGATCTTCACCTTCTCAGTAGTTACTCACACCAATTTTTGGCCCATGAGTGTCGACTCTTCTTATAAAGTACAAAAAAGGGGTAACCTTAAAGGTTTACTATATGGATCCTATAATTATGACATAATGATCTTAAAATTATAGCTATTTTTGTCTAAAAAATACACTAGTTGTAGTAGATTTTACCAACTATGTCCAAATAAAACATTAAGATTAGAGCATATCCTCCAGAACCTGAATGGTCTTCTCAGTCTAGATATCAGTTTGGGGGTGGAATGCTATTATAAAACATATATGAGTTCCAAAAGCCTCTTATAATCCCTTCCACAATAAGAATTTTAAGCTAGAATCATAGTCAGAAATTATCATCTATTGAACTCCATGGAGATAAACTATCTTCTATAGATAAAGGCATATAATGATCTCTACTAAACATTACTTCCAAATAACTAAGTAGCGGGATGAATTGGTGAGTTTATTTATGATCACCCTGCTGAAATATTTTCCCCAAGATTTATATGGTAAAACCATCATGGATTCCATGATGATCCCATCCCACTTCAACTCTATCACCTCAAGGGGTTGAGCTTAACCCACTGAAACTTGGTGATCAACCTTCACTTTCTAACAAGAAAGGCATCGATAGAAAAACTATGCAACCCATTTATTCATACCATACTAGTAAAATTGATGTTGGAGGTATTGATACATATTTTCCACTCCTGGATGTACCACTAATGTAAATGTATGAAACTATCTCAAAACCACCTCTCACAACATCACTAACAACTAGGTGTGTCCTATGAATAGAATGCCATGCTTCCCACCTTTAGAAAATTCATTAGAAGTGTGTATAGTGGATATCCAAGTATAGAGGGTCTCAAAGTTGACATAATCAAGCTACACCTCTCTGACACGCTTCAAAATTGGATGGGTAACAACCATTTACTAGAGGTAAGAGGCTCCATCTCCATCAAAAAAGGTTAATTGTAATGAGGAAAACTGCAATGATGCATCTTTTAATAAATTTGAACAAGATCATCTACTGAGAGAATCTTCTACCACATTCTACTTCACAAGAGTATATAAAATTTCAAATTTATAATCTAGGAGGAACTACTTCCATCACTTTTTTCTCAAGTTAGCATCCTTCCAAGAGGAGACGCACATGAGACTTATTGTGATCATAATTTATGACAAACAACTCATCCATCAGGTAGTGTCACCACATATATAGTGAAAATACTACCACTACAGACTCAAGATCATTGGTCACATAGCTATACTCATGTTTTACCAATTAGAATGAATTATATGCAATCATCGCTTTCCTTTTCATATAAACACAACCAAGTATAGTTCCTGATGCATAATAGAACACTAGGTGCTCAACAACCTCCTTTGGAAATCTCAAAGTGGGAGAACTGTTCAAATTGTACAAAAACTATTAGAAAGACTATTGTAACCTCTTTATCCACACAAATGGATACACTTTTTGAGTCATAGCTGTAATGGATGCTATTATCCTAGAGAAATTAGGTATGAATTCTTAGTAGTAGCCTTCCAACCCAAGGAAGCTCCATAGCTCTATCATGCTCTAGGTTGACTCCAAAGAGAGAACTACCTTGACCGTAGATTGGTCCATTACTACTCCATTTCATAAGATAATGTGTCCTAGAAGGTGGATTTACATCATCCAGAATAAAATATTTGATAGATTTATGTAAATATGGTGCTCCGGGAGTATGTCTAAAACCATCATCTTGTGTCTTGCATGCTCCTCCTCAGACACTGAGTACACAAGGAAATCATCAATGAATACTACCATGAACCAGTCTAAAAAATGATAAAAGAACATGCTCATGAGTCCCATGTACACTACTAGGGAGTTCTTCAGGACAAAGGGAATCACCAAGCACATATAGTGACCGTATCGATAATAAAATTCCATATTTGGTATATCCTCACCCCCTACTCACAAATTGTGATATCCTGTCCAGAGTTTGACTTTAAAGAGCCATCATTCCTCTCTCCACTTATCCAAGAGGTCATAAATCATTAATATCAGATAATTATTCTTCATGGTCACATGGTTCAAGTGTGGGTATTCCCAAGAAAACCTCAAGATCCTGTATGAATTCTTGGAAAAAAACTGGGGTTTCCCAGTGTGAAACCCTGGGTTTAACAAATCACTTCCTTTGAAAATCCTTAAACATCACCCTCATCTCATGAGGCTCTATGAGAGCCATTTGATATGCTGTTACAAATATTGGTGTCATCCCATGGTGTAGATCAATGCAGTAGTTTATTCCCCAATGGGGAGATAATCCTAGAACATACATAGGGAAGACGTCCTTTTACTCCTCCACCACTGTAGAAAATTGGAAACTCATGAAATATAGTACATCAAGGGTTATTAAATCCAAATGGGGAGAAATCATCTATACCTTCATATGCATGAGTCCATCATCCACATCTGAGGTTTCCCTTTCTTCAGAAAAGGATAACCTAGTATCATCACTACATACACACCACATCCTTCACCTAAAATAGTAAATATAGGCATGAACTGTGGATAAACAGCCAACACCAAGAATGATGTCATAAGGCCTCGATGATGCTACCAAGAGAATCTAACAAAAAATATACCCTCCAAGAGTCAGGTCAAACTATCATCACATGTGCGGGATTACTAAGTCATATCTAGTAAGAATATCCTAGAACAACGGTCAATCCAAGGGATCAACTGGAATAACTATGTCTCACACAAGGTATTTGGAAAGAATGGAATGACTAGAACATGTGTCTATCAACAATGAATATAAGCTAAGAAAGATACACATCATACCTTGAATTGTTCTTGGAGCTTATGGGTCATAATCTTCGACTACCTTTAACTATTACCTCCCCTATCCTCCACCTCCCTAAGCTTGGCATGGACCACCAGTGGGTAGTAGTGGTAATATGTCATAGTGACCACCACCTCCTGAAACCCTCCCAACCAGTCTTACACATCTTCTATCCTATGGACCTATCTTCTCCTATCATTTCCTAGGCCTTGGAAGCACATCCCAATATTACCTGTCAACTATAAGGTGGTCTAGAAAATATCATACAAGATGTCCCCTACTATCACATGAGTAGCACCACCTACCTCTAAGTAGACTAAACACACCCTGTGATACCTTAATTATATATCATCCATCTTGTGACCTAAAATTGAAATATCTATCTCACCTAGGTCCTTTAGAATGATGTCGAATCCTGGTTATCAAGTTCTCTATTACTTTATTCTTGCCACTGGAAACCAATGGATGTATCTACTCAGCTAAGAAACTCTCAACAAATAAATCTCCCTCTAGCACCCCAATATAGATAGGAATAAATATTAAGATAAAAATATCTTAGATGTCTCTATACAGACCTGAATCGAACGTCTGAGACCTAAATAATTGATCTTGAACCATATCTTTTAAGTACCTATAGAGATTGGTAATCCTCTATAAATACTCAGATATTGTCGTACTGGCCCTATTGGAGCTACAGTGGCCCTTAGATATGTATAGAACTTAGTGTAGTTATGGATAAATCCTTTTTGAAGAGAACCTAAAACTATGACCATTGTGGAGTCTCTTTATTGAATGTCTGGGTCAATAGACCCCCTATCACCCTATGGATCCTTGAAAAGGAATCACTGCCATGACTACCATATATTCTACAAGTTTCCTAATCAGATGTAAAATTTTTGTCACCAACTCATGCTAGTAATCATCCGCCTATTGGTTTGGCATGATTTTGATCCTAAGGAGTCACTATCTCTAAAACTTATGAAGCACGCTCAACCTGCTCACCATATTCAATGGTACTGCAGGTACCATCATCAACTCAATAGGTATCTATATTGCTGATGTACCACCTGGAGGTAGAACCTCTAGAACTTATACCTACATTGATATCTCATCACTTAGTAGATCATCCACAAGATCATGATGGTAATTACTATATGGTATATATTTCATAGGCTTCTTGAAATAATAAGTTTTACCCTGATCAATGATTATATTTAGATAGATGATTCAAGAAGGAAATAGAATTCAAAACCCATTCTTATATGATGCATGCACCATTTTCTCCATACAACCAGTGATCTCTTTTACCAAGTTAAAAAGATAGTTATTATAGTCATAGTGTAATGATACATCAACTGCCACACTATAACTAGATTACCTAACCTAAAATTAAAACATGAAACACATTACAATTTTTCCTCAAACTAATTTCATAGACTCTTAGTCATATGGTATAATCAAATCCTATGACACCACTCAGTCATGACCAATCCCAATGATACCCATTCCATGACTTCCCATGTCCACCTCCAATAGGCCAGGGGATGGTGACTCATGCTGAGAAGGCATATCACTAACATGGGATATCTTAGCATAAGTACCCATACACATGCACACATCTCCTAGATTATACAATGATGAAATTTAAAAAAATGAAAAAAATGAATTAATACAACTAAATCCCCAGAACATAGTATGGAAAGATGTAAAGTATAGAGGGATAAATAAAATACATGAAAAAGAATCTAAAACATGAGTTGATTCTAAATGTAAGAACTAGGGACTGCTATCAAAAGCCACAGGAACACACCTCAGTCTGTCTGATATCACTAAGAACCATCTAGTCCTGGTTCTTCTAGGACTCAGTTGAAAGGTCAATCATCTTCACAAGACACTACATGTGAAGTGAAATATGATGCATGGGTGAGTATAAAAATACTCAGTATGACACCCTAAAACAAAAATTCATAAAAAAGAAACATATATTCAGCTCTTCATAAGTATATGTCTACAAAACATATAATAAGAATATTCAAATATACTCAATAAAGATACATAATCTAATGGAAAGTTACATCCATAGTATACCAAACTTATAATCCAGCTTGAAGATTCCGCATATCACTTATATGAGAGAACACACACTTGAGTATGAGAACATTCAAAATTTCTTAAAAGATATGATACACATATGAAGATCACTCCCATGGCCATGGGGTGATAATCACAACTCAATTTGGATTAACCCACTAAGTATAGTATCGATACATGCATACTGTATGTCATGAAGATACCAATAACTCTACATAGGGTATGAATATGAATATAGGCTCTCACTCTAGCCCTCATAGAGGGATTACAATGACTCTATCCAAGAAATCCTGTAGAAGTTATCCTTGTCCTAGAATTATGAGATAATACCATACTAAACCTCATGGAAATGATAAGAGGAATGTACCCTAACTAATATTTTTTGAGATACATAGGGAAAGGGATCTAATAAATTTATAATAATGTAAATTGTGTGTAGTAGGGGTCACATGTCATGTCCCTTGACCTCAGGTCCTACTTGTGTTAACGGTCCGTTTCTCTTGCCTATATCCATGTAGAAGTACATGGAATGTAGGATACCTATGTAGTATACCCATGTTACCATACATGGCTCTAACATGTGTACATGTTCCCATGAACCATTACACTGCATGGACTATGTATATAGTCCACGATATGTCTGTGTGCAGGAGTACACAGAGTGTAGGACGCCCATGTCATCCACAACATGTCTGTGTACCCTTTGAGGAACATGATGTGTCATCGGGGTGGGGTCACATGCCATGTGATGGGGTCAAAATACATGAAATCCTTATGTCCTACCCAAACCCCCGGCTTCCTCATAAGGGTACCAACATGTAGTGTAATCCCATATTAGACACTGTATGGTTTGTGATTTTCCAAAATCACAGGTTCTTCCTATGAGTTCCTTCTCTGCTACTATGGCCTCCAATCCCGCCTTGTATTGCCGAAGAAATCAATGAAATGATTAGTTCAAGAATTAACATCGACAATAATAAATTTCAATCCATTAAATCTTTTTGAAAACTGGATATAAACATCATTCTTCATTTCATGTCAAAGAACATCGAAGAACATGAAATCGTGTATCCACCGTCATCCAATTTGTTACATCTTCCACCAACACACCATATTCATTTCATGGCGATCCCAGATATATGATATCATATCATTGTACTATGAAATGGTTTTTAATGATCAATTGATTGGAATATGTCAAACCCTAGTCCAAAAGAAGAATGTCTATGGTGACCGAATAACAGGGGGGGATACGAATAAATGAGAGAAACAGACCTCGATCGATGTTCATGTCGAACTCGATTCATTTCATTGAGGATAAAAATAAATAAATCAATAAGTATAATGTAATTATCCCAATATAACCCCAAAATAAACCCATATTGTGAATACACATGATCCAAATATCATTTTTTTGGTCGATTGATCTGTATTCATCATAGGAATCAAGACTAGGGAAAGAAAAAAATAGACATCTTGCCTCAATTTTGACCAATCAGTGATGAAGAAAGGATCTTCACTGTGATCTTTGGGAGATCCTTCAATTCCATTGTGTGGTGATCGTCGATCCAAAATATAGTCATCGTTCATTAATAATATCTCCTCCAACGACTTTTATGGTTCTCATTTGATCACAGGGTTATACAAATAAACCTCAAATTATTCAATATGTGCATATCTAAAAGAAACAGAATTATATTGCTATCTTACTACATCAACAAAACAAATAAAATAAAATAATTAATTATTTTATTCATTTTATGATTGTAAGAGATTTTCCAAAAATGATCAGCATGAATTAATTTGAAGTTGCTCCGAGGGTATAAACTGCTTTTTCAACTCAACTATATCCTCATATTTTAGATACGAACAACCCATTTAGAGCTTATTAAATTTTTTCAAGAAAACTACATGTATATGATATTTAATATATTTAATATATTTAAAAGATTTATTACAAGAGTTTTGTGACTCATAATTGCATGCCATCTCAACATTTGATCTTATAAATAATCCATACAATATCCAAAAAACAATACATTCAAAATTTGAGTCATTACATGTAATATGACATGATATACTATTTTTGGTTACCCATCATGAAGCGTGATATTATTTTTTTTGTGTTTCTATTACACATGAAGTCTTCTAATCCACTCCATCCACATCCAGTGATGGTATAGAAATTAGACAAGGTTTCCATGAAATTAATTATAGGTATATCACTAACTCTAAAAGGAAATACTTTTATATCAGTGGTGTTTGATTAGTTGATGAAATACGTTCATTTTTTTGATTAAGGACACCACCATGTTTGAATATTTGGTTAATCTATACTTGTAGGAAATTTTGTTGTTGCATGGGGTATCCTTTTTCATTGTCTCTAACAAGGATCCTATGTTTACCTACTGGTTCTAGAAAAGTATGTATGTGGTATTGGGTACCCAGTTTAGGTTTTTTCTAGCTTATCATCCATAAAGGGATTCCTATATGGAGTTTGATATACATATTTTGGTGTATATGATATGTGCCTACATTTTATATTTTGGTGGATATTGAGATCTCTAATGGGATGGGTTGAGTTTGTTTAAAATAATAGTTACTAGTCATCGATTTGAATGGATCATTTTGAGGCTTTGTATGGTGGACCATGTAGGTTACCTATTTGTTTTTTAGAAGGGGTTGGGGCCTCTCTTATAGGATCATGTATCATACAGGAAATATCAATGATGATTCAGGTTCTACATCAACTCTTAGTTATATCTTAGTGTTGATAGAGTTTTATATGGATCTTTGACACCATCCATTCGAATTTCCCTTGGTGATTTGGTATTCCTGAATATTTATTCTTGGTCAGGTCACTATTAACATGGGAAACAAATAATGTTACCCCCAAGATATTTTGGACTATTTATGATCACTTAGTGGGTGGTTCATGTTTCTTATCGTTTGGAATTACTAGCTCAATTGATAGGTATTCTAGGTTTTTCCCACAGATCTCAGCTCATGATGTATCATACTGATCCTTTCTTTGTGTAGAGTTGGGAGGCAGTTGATTTTGATCCATAAGTTCCAGTCATGGAAAAAAAGATGTAGATCATTGAATCTTACATGAAGGTTCTATATACAATATATGATTCATTGATCAAAGTGTTATGGTGGCACAAATTACATTCTAATGAGTCTTGAGAGCATGACTATTTTGTAAGGGATAAGAGGAAACACCTTTTTACAAAGAATCCCTATTCCATGTTACTTTTGGGGAAATCAATTCTGGTTATGGGGAGAATTATAAAATATTGGTATAGGAACATGAAAATTTTAAATTTAAGATGTATTTTTCATGTTTTTGTGGTTTTGGAGGTGAATTTGTGGAATTTCAATAGTCCTTGTCTGTTTTTGGTTGTTTTAGAAGGCCGCCGACCAAACAGGGGTAGGACGGTAGAGTTGGGTTCCCATAAAAACTCTACCATCTGACTAGTAAGCTAGACCATAGCTAATGCAACTCAGCAATGGCCATTAGCCTGTTGGTGGCCTCAAGTTGGGATAGTTAAGTTGGCATGTATTTGTAATTTAAGGCAACCAAAACCACAAATTAAAACCTTAATACATATTTATGGAACCTAATCTGACTATCTTGACTATAGAGGCCTTCCTTTGGTGTTTTATACTACTTTAAAATTATTCTCTTATAGTTGTGATCCCAATTGTTTTTTTGTTCCTCCCTTGGAATGTTAGATCAAATATCTCCCATTTCCTTCACATATATTGAATTTGGAAATGTTTCCATGATTTTTTTGGGGGAATATATTGATCATTTTATGATCACCATGAACCCTTTATAGATTCATAATGTGATTGACACCCAAAGGTCTGATCTCTTTTAGGTTGTGGGGCGGTATGGGAGATGCTTGAGGTTTTTGTTGATCTTTATTCTCATCTAATGATTTTTCTTATAGAAACTCAATTCTAAGATGAGATAATTGATTTATAGGGACACATATTTATTTAAATAGTGTTAATTCCCCCAGTGTATTGATCATATTGTGGTTGGCGTGCCACACAAGTTTGATGTAGGTGGTTCTGTCTCTAGATCATGTTTGATGAACCTGGAATGCTATTAGTTCTCCAGATGATTTTTTAAATTATAATTTTCATGATCATTGATTTTTTAACATGTGAGTAAATGGGTTCTTTATAAAATATCATTTCCCTTTTTTAGAAAAGGAAATATAAATTTAAATAATTTTGAAATTTTTTGTGAATAATTTTTTGGGGATCAAAAAGAGTTGTTTTGGTATTATCTTGTGAATTGTTATAATCCATTTTGAAATTATTTGACTTATTCATAAAATTGGATCCTTGGGTACCTTAGTGGGGGGGTTACTACTGATCCTTTCCTTTGACACTGTATGGGGGTTCAATTTATAGGGTTTTCCTCTATTCATGGATCCTAGATTCATTGGCTCTAGGAAAATTATGTTAAGACCATATAGGGGTTCAAATTCGGGGGTGTTCCTCTATCCCTCTATGTAGATTCATTATCTATAAAAAATTATGTGTGAACTAGTATTGATTTTTATTTGTGTAAGAATGACCTAGCTATCATGGAACTATGTTATCCAAGGGGCCATATCTATTATTCTTGTATTTTTATTATTTTATATTTGATATGCTATATAAATATTGATTTTATAATTGTAAAATAGTTTGTTTCAAATATTATTTGAAACTGTTTTACTTGGATTTTTTTATAATTGTGAAAAGTTGAATTGTGTTACCATGATTTATTATAAATGTGAAGGCCACATTACGATACTATGGTTTTCTTAAATTGAGTATATTGGGATTATTTTGAGTATTTTTATAGAACATTTGGGTTATATAAAATTGATCTTGTTTAGATCAAACACTACACACTCCCTTGGGGGTGTGTTGAACTTGAAATATATTATGTAGTAAAGATAAAGGATCTACAATGAAGTGGTGATGTTTTTATCTATTGGGAATGGGTAGTTGGTGGTGATTGGGTGGAATATTTATCATGTATCACATGGAGAATACATTGATATTTTTCGGAGTCATTTTTTGTATGGTTTGGGATGTGTACCTAATAATTTTCTGGCACACTTGTATGTATCACTGCCAACTTTACTCATTTTTGTTATGTTATATTTACTTTATGGTAATGTTTCTCTATATGTATTCCATTTATCGTGTTTTTTGTTGTGAAAATCATTCCCTATGGTAATTTTTGTATGAATGAGTTTTTTTATCTAGTCTATGGGGATTGGGAATTCCTTTCGGGTATTGTCACTATCTAGTTTAAACCCTAGTTGGATGGATTGTCTGGCCTAGGTAGTGACACATGGACAATGTTTCCTAGGGTTAATAAAGAGTTACATAAGGTTTTTTCTGAATTGATTGTGAGGCTATGCATCGATGTGATTTTGAGTTTGGGGTAAATTTTCATCCTAGTACTAATTTGAAATATATATATCATTATATTATGTCACCTACTAAGTATGAGAGTTTATTTTATGAATAATGATATATTATCTAAGGGTTTCATCTATCATAGTGTGTATCCTTAGTGAGTTTGCACCTTTTCTATAAATAAGGATTATTGTAGTATAAATTTTTACATAGACCACTTATGGTTAAAATATGTGATGGTGAATGATCATCACAACTTATTTAGTATTGATGATATATTTGATAATTTAACAAGATCGAATTATTTATTAATGTTTTTTTGGAACAAATATTATCAATTGTGGTCAGAAATAAAATATATCCCAAATAATAACTACGAGTGCCACTTTGAACACTTTCACTTCATGTTTATTCCCTTTTATTTCACAAAACCCCATGTTTTTTAATGGGACATATGAACTCAGTGTTTCATGAGTCCTATATTAGTTTATGGTAGTGATAATGTAACGACCCAGGTTCGAAGCCCCTCTACTGGTGCCCCGTACCCAGTTCACCACATGACCTCAAGCACGTTTCCCCAAATGCCAGAGGTTGCCGAATAGCAGAGAGGGCCTTGGTAAGCTATTGGGGAGACTATTCCCTCATTCGGTAAGGTATACAAGGTAAGAAAACAACAATAAACAACAGAAGCAGTAAGCAATACACAACATCTGAAACCAAACAGCGGAAGCAATGTAGATATATAACAATGATGACAACGATGCGGCAGGTACAAGTATCTAAGAAAAGCGACAAACACAACAACATGTTGAAATACAACTGAAACCAAGTGCAAAAGAAAACAAAGAAGGATCCTTAGCATCGCGAGCCATGGCTCGGTCCCATGCTCCCCATCTCTAATGCAATCAAGAACCTGAAGTAGAAGGGCGCTTGCCCTTATCTATACCTGCAACAAGATAGTCTACTTGGGCCCAAAATCATGGCCCAAATAGGGTGTGAAATACAATCCCAGTAGGCAATCACCCAAATATCTTTGCCTAACAGTCAATGAATACATGACAGTAATATAACAAGAAGCAGTAAATAGGAAAGCACAAGCAGCTACAATCCATAGTTCTAATAAGTAAAGTACACAAATAAGCAGCCAGCAACAAAAGAAGAAATCGGAGAACGGATGACGAGGAAGGAGTTCATGGAAGATCCGGCCGTATAGTCGCTCTCGGATGGCCAGAATCTGGAGAAGAAGATGAAATCGGGGGTTAGGTGTGACCCTAGTTCGTTTAATGAAAAAAAAGTACATGGCATGTACTTCTTGAGTACATGTCATGTAATTCAGTTTTCCGTACTCCGAATTAATTGGCCTCCACCTCACCCTTACACACCGTGTGTGTGGCCCAGACACGGCCTGCACACGGCTTCGAGTGAAAAAGGGAGTACACAGTGTGTACTTCAAAAATTTCTAGAAAAATTCATTTTTCTCAAAAACTGAGTACACGGAGTGTACTTATGTTTTAAGTACTCCGAATTAACCATCCTCCACCTCACCCTTGCACACCATGTGTGTGGCCCGGACATGGCCAACACACAGCTTTGAGTGAAAAAGGGAGTACACAACGTCTACTCATAAAGTACACGGCGTGTACTTCAAAAATTTCTAGAAAAATTCATTTTTCTCAAAACCTCTAGAAAAGGAAAACGTACCTCAAAAGAAGATTCAAGTTCTTAAAAACTTCCCCACTTAAAGAAATTTGTCCCCGAATTTCCCTAACGAGGCGGAGAATGAGAAACCCGAACAGTTCTGGCCACTGCGATCGTACATCGGTCTCCCTCTCCCAGGTCTTGTATTGTACTCGCTCGTGCTTCCATAACACTCATACCAGAGTAACAGAATGCCTGTAGAGAACCTTTGTACTATGATCAACAATCCGAATAAGATGCTCCTCGAATGATGCATCCACTTCAAGATCAACTTCCCCGGGCTGAAAGACATGAGACGCGTCTGGAAAGTAATGTCAGAGCTGAGAGATGTGGAAGACGTCGTGCATGGCCCGATACCATTGAAGTAGTTTCAACCGATAGGCGACTGACCCAACTCTCTCCAAGACCTCAAACAGATCGATGTACCACGGTGAAAGCTTACCATGTCTCCGAATCCTTTGATGTCCCAACCTTGGTGCGTCACGTAGGAAAGCCTGTTCTCCGACCTATAACTCCAGAGGTCGTCTCCACTGATCAGCATAAGACTTCTGCGTATATTGTGCCGTACCCATCCTCTTCCAAATTAGCTCTATCTGCTCTGAAGTCTCATTTACAAGACGAGGTCCCAGCAAAGCTGCCTCTCCAACCTCCAGCCAGTATAAGGGTGATTGGCATGGCCTACCGTACAAAGCCTCGTATGGCTCCATCTGAATGGTCTCATGAAAACTGTTGTTGTAGGCGAACTCCACCAGAGGAATATGCTTCTCCCAAGAACCACCAAAGTATAGAATGAAAGCTTGGAGAATATCCTCAAGCAACTGGATCGTGCGCTCGGACTGGCCATCAGTCTGGGGATGGTATGCTGTAGACAAAAGTACCTGTATACCCAAGGCCTTCTGATGTCCCTGCCAGAACCGAGAGGTAAAGCGTGCATCTCTGTCTGAAACAATAGAGCGTGGAACTCCATGTAGAATAAAAATCTCTCTGATTTAAATTCGTCCCAGATCATCGACACTAAAGGTTTCCTTGATCGGCAAGAAGTGAGAAACCTTCATAAGCCTGCCGATGATAACCCAAACAGCATCGTTTCCCCGAGGAAATCTCGACAACCCAGTTACGAAGTCCATCACTACATCGTCACACTTCCACTCCGGAATGGGTAACTACTGTTAGAGCCCCGCTGGTAGCTAATGCTCTGCTTTCACCTGCTGACAAGTAGAACATCGCATTATGAAACCAGCAACATCCTTTTTCATACCTGGCCACCAATATTAGCGATGAAGGTCCCGATACATCTTGGGGACGCCTGGATGAACTTCCCAAACAGAGGAATGGAAATCTCGCATCATCTCCTCGCCTATGTCTGCTGGCACCCATACACGTCCCTAGAAATGCAAGATCTCATCCCCGCCCACTGTCCATCCGGGAAGAGGGTCCTCTCCTGACAAACTCTCCCACATGACTAAGCCTTCTGAGTCTGAGATCTGCCTCATCCATACCCGATCAAGTATCATAGAGGTAACAACTACAGAAGATAGAAAAGTTTTTCCCCATCTGTCTTTCACCTCCAGATGCATCTCAGAGAATAGAGCCATCAGCTGCCACTCACTACTGGCCTCCTGAACTGCCTGAATCTGATTTCTCCCGGTCAACACATCTGCCACTACGTTGCCCTTACCTGGAATATAGGCAAGATCGAAGTCAAAAGATTGTAGATACTCGAACCACCTGCACTGCCTCAGATTTAGTTCCCACTGAGTGAAGATATACTTGAGAATCTTATGGCTAGTGAAGCCCACAAAGTGCTCTCCCAGAAGATAGTGTCTCGAATAGCTCAAGGCATGAAAAACAGCTGCCATCTCCAGATCATGCGTAGGGTAGTTCCTCTCATGTGGCCTCAACTACTATGACCCATATGCAATGACTCCATCTCCCTACATAATCACAGGTCCCAACCCGATACCTGAAGCATCACAGTAAATAGTGTAGCACTTGCCTGGCTCTGGCAAGACTTGTATCGGTGCTGATGTCAACCTCCCTTTCAGCTCTTGAAAGGCTGAATCACAAGAATCTGACCTTAAGAACTTCACCCCCTTCTTGGTAAAACCCTTCAAAGGTGCTGATAAGAGAGAAAAGTCCCGAATGAAGCGTCGGTAGTATCCAGCCAGCCCTAGGAAGCTCCGTACCTCAAAGACGTTCTTCGGCTGCTCCCAGGAAACTACATATGTCACTTTCTCTAGGTCCACAAATACTCTTGCCTCTAAGATGACGTGACCCAAGAAGTGAATCTGATCCATCTAGAAGTGGAACTTCGAGAGTTTAGGATAATGCTGATGCTCTCTCAGTGCACTCAGAACGATCTCAAGATGGGTAGCATGGTCATGTCGAGTGTGAGAGTACACCAAGATATCATCCATGAAGACCACAACGAAGGAATCCAAGTAAGGATGGATCACTAAATTCATCAGTGCCATGAAAACTGCAGGCGCGTTCATGAGACCGAACGACATGACTGTATACTAGTAAAGATTGTACCTACTTCTGAAGGCTATCAGAGGTATATCTGATGGTCTAATGCGCAACTGATGATAACCGGACCTCAAGTAAATCTTTGAGAAAACCCGGGCTCCTCGAAGCTGATCAAAGAGTTCATCAATCTGTGGCAAGGGATATCAGTTATTGACCGTCAACTGGTTCAACTTCCGATAATCCACACAAAGCTGAAGGGTACCGTTTGCTTTCTTCACAAACAGAACAGGCGAACCCCAAGGAGAAGACTGGTCAGATGAACCCCTTAGCCTGTAGCTCCTCCAACTATTTCTTGAGCTCCTGAAACTCAGGTGTGGAAATCCTATAGGGAGGAATGGACACCGGTGCCCCTCCTGGAACAAGCTCAATAGAGAAGTCTACCTCATGCTCTGGAGGCAAACCCGAAAAGTCCTCTGGAAAGACATCCCTAAAGCGATCCACCACTGGAAGAAAGTCCAACTGTGGAGTCCCCTGATCATCCAGATAAATACTAGCAATCTGGACTATCACCCCTCCTAGCCCAAGATACTCGAGTCCCGCCCGACTCGCCCGAACGTCCCATTCGACTCTATGAAGAAAAGATTCACCCTCTGGTGAAATGAAACTGACTATACGGCGAAAATAGTCAACGATTGCCTGGAAAGGAATCAACCAGTCCATGCCGAGGATGACATCATAGCCTGTCATCTCTAGGACATAGAGATCCCATATGAAGTGATACCCTGAAACCTCGAGAGGGAACTCTCTACATTGGCGTACACTAGATGTCCTCATTACCAAAGGTGTGTCTAGTGTAAACGAGTCGGCAGAAGAAAAGATGTAGAGTCCAAGGCTCTCCACAACAACAAGAGAGATAAAGCTATGCATAACACCAGTATCGAAAAGGGATGAAGATAAAACCAAGGCTACTAAAATCGTACCTCGAACAGTAGAAGGGATCGAATCCTACTCCTGATAAGTCTGCTCCACGGTGAAAGACTGGCCTGCACTGCGGACCTGCGCCCCTTTCTGACCACTCTGAGTTGAACCTCCCTGCTGGTGCTAAGGAATTGGTGGCTGACCGCCACGGCCTCAACCTCCACCTCGGCCCGAACGGCCGGAAGAACTCTAGTTTCCTGACTGGTGAGAAACTGGTGGGGCTGCTCCTGAACAAGGAGTCATGGAAGAACCCCGGTCACCAGCTGCTAGTGATAAAACCTAATAGAAACGCTAAAGGTGACCCATCTTGCCACAAGACTGGCACTCCATGGGGTCTCTCTGGAACTGTGGCCTCATATTCCATGTCCGGCCACACTAGTAGCATGTCACCTGGCTCCCTGATGATGTGTATCACTTCCTCGAATCACTGCGTGTAGGCTCCCTACGGTGCATCTTGCTGTCATATGGAGGAAAGAAAACTCTGGAAGCAGAACCGCCCTGAATCGCAGCTCCAGAGTCTCTCAGATTGCGCTCTGCAATCAGTTCCTGGTTGACGATGGAAGTAATTGAAGTCAGCTGGAAGATGTTCACCTGCGAGCGGATCTCCCGCCTAAGTCCATCCTCAAACTTCCTCGCCAAGAACACCCCACTCCCATCCTGGAGGGGTGTGAAGCATTGTAGCTTGGTTAAACGAGCAAAATACTCCATTATAGAAAGTGTACCCTGATCTAAGCTCATGAACTCCCAGGCTCGATTGGCCCTCAGGGTCTCCAGGTAGAAGTAGTCGTAGAACACACGCTGGAACTCCTCCTAAGTCATAGCCTGCTGTTGACCCGCCTGTGAGATCACATCCCACCACCTCTTGGCGGAGTCTCGGAGCATATAGGTGGCGAGCTTGACTTGCCTCTCTGGAGGCATCTCCAGGTGCTCGAAGATAGTCAGCATAGCTTCTAGCCATGAATCTGCAGCCTGAGGTCCTCCTTCCCCCAAGAATGTGGGAGGATGCTGCTGCTGGAAAACCCACGTCAAGTCTTACATAGACGTGGTTGGAGGTGGTGCTCCCTGGAAGGCCTGCATTATCTTCATGAAACCTTCCCTGAACTGCGAATCCACACCTGCAACTGGTACAACAACCAATGCCAAGGCTGGCTCGTCTGGGGGATCAACAGGAAGTCCCTGATCAGCCATATCTGGCGTCTGATCACTACCTGACGATAGACGTATGACCAGAGGACATCTCAGAGGCATAGCTCTGAATGACCAAAAGAACACCTTAGATCAGGAAAACAAGGACAAAGAAAACAAGAGTACAAAATGGGAACAGGGAAATAAAAACACACAAGATTAATAAACACGACTACACGCCGTGTATAAAACTACATGGTGTGACTTCTTAAACCACTGAAATTGATGTGTACTCCTTCCCTATAAGTCGTGTAGCACCTTAACTACACGGCGCGTTGATCCCAACACACGGTGTGTACAAGAAAACTATCCCCCTGCCCGAGTCTCTTTACACGGCTAACCCACATGGTCCGACTTAACCCGAGACTACACGGGGTGTTCTAAACAAACACGACATGTACTAGAAAAGGATTCGGTGGCCCGTGTTGTTGAGTACACGGCCGTCTAAATGGATAGACCTTACACGGCAAGCTCCGAACAAGCATGCCGTGTATAGGCGAAGGCGACACCATCCTGTGTTGTTCGTGACATGGCCGGGTACCTGGGAAAGACTACACGGCGTGTTCTAAACAAAAACGACGTGTGGAAAGGATGGTAATGCCGGACTGTATTGTTTGTGACACGGCCGGGTACCAGGACAAGACTACATGGCATGTTCCCTATGGACACAACGTGTTCTAGCCGAGCTTCCCCGACCCATGTTGTTGGTGACATGGTCAGGTAGACGGCTCCGAACGTACATGGGGTGTAGCTACCATACACGACGTGTTCCCAAAGTTACTTTCACGAAACCGTGTTCTTCTTACACGGTCAGTGACATGACCAAAAAACTACACGGCGTGTATCCAAAAAGTACACACTGTATATTCTGTATTTTTCTGGGCAGTAGCTCAGAAACTGTACAGAACCCCAGAAACACTAAAAACAAGGCAAAAAGGAACCAAATTCTGATCCGTGAGGGCCCATACTCTCCAAGAATCAAAGCTTGGAATTTCCCACGGTCATATACAAGAGATAACAGGATAATTTTTAAGCAAAGAGCAAAAAAAAAACAATTTTCCTAACATAACAACAGAGAAACTATCAAGCAACTATTACAACAGCATGCATAATCTACACAGAGTCTATCACAACAACATGCAATCGCTAATGCACCCTAGATGGCATGGAAAGAATGCATGGAATGCGATTTCTACAAGAGCCTATATGATGCATGAGATGGAATACCCTCACCTCATCAGGTTGCGATAGAAATAGAACCGAAATATCAAAACAGTAAGAGCACAAGCCATGTGAATCACTCTAGGTGAAATCAGATCAACTATAAAATCTCAAAACTAGAAACTACAATTAACGAGGTAGTATGGATTTTCCCTATACACGTGTTAGCTACTCCTGAGCATAGCTTAATTCCAAGTACTGAATCTGTCTTATCCCTGTATAAGGTCTTCAAACAGTAAAGCAAGAGAAAATTACTCCTCTGATACCACTTTGTAACGACTCGAGTCCGGAACCCCTCCACTGGTTCCCCGTACCTAGTTCGCCACATGACATCAAGCACGTTTCCCCAAATGCCAGAGGTTCCGACTAGAAGCGAGGGCATTGATATGTTATTGGGGAAACTATGCCCTCATTTAGTAAGGTATACAAGGTAAGAAAACAAAAATAAATAGCGGAAGCAGTAAGCAATACACAACATCTGAAACCAAATAGCAGAAGCAATGTAGATATATAACAATGACGACAATTATGCGGCAGGTAAAAGTATCTAAGAAAAGAGGAAAACACAACAACATGCGAAAATACAACCGAAACCAAGTGCAAAAAAAAATAAATAAGGCTCCTTAGCATTGCGAGCCACAGCTCGGTCCCATGATCCCAAACTCTAGTGCAATCAAGAACCTGAAGTAGAAGGGCACTTTCCCTTATCTATACCTACAACAACATAGTATTCTTGGGCCCAAAAGCATGGCCCAAATAGGGTGTGAGATACAATCTTAGTAGGAAATCACCCAAAGATCGGTGCCTAACAGTCAATGAATACATGACAGTAATATAACATGAAGCAGTAAATAGGAAAGCACAAGCAGCTACAATCCATAGTTCTAATAAGTAAAATACACAAGTAAGAAGCCATCAACAAAAGAAGAAACAAGTAACCCTTTGGGTAGCTCTCACAGCCTAACCCCTATGGTTCAACCCACAAGTATTAACAACCCTCTGGGAGGCACACACAGTCTCACCCCTCTGGTTCAGCTATGAAATTAATAGACTCTCTAGGAAAGCACTCACCGTCAATTCCCCATATAGTCTCGTATCATGCTAAAGGCTCTCTGGGGAATCACTCAATGTCAATTCCCCTTGTGGCCCACATAGAGGATCTACAGACTCTCTGGGGAAGCACTCAACATCAATACCCATTGTGGTCTCACATCATAATTAAAAGAAACTCTGGAGAAACCCTTCTGTCAATTCTCCCTTTGGTCTACTACTCTAGGTTCTCAAAGTCCTGAGTGAAACTAAGCATGCTCAGCATGCATGTATCATCCAAGTAAAACTCAAGAACTACTTGGCTATCATTCTAAGGATAAAAAATAATAATAAAACAACAGTTCCACTATCCTACAACTAGGCATGGCAACTGGAAAAATGCCCAACAGGAAAAACAAGCATGGCAAAGAAACCTGAGCACAAAAAAAATTATTCTACTCACAAGCATAAACCTCTACAATAGAAATCATGCAAAGAAGGCATTACAATAAGGGAAAATCAGGAACACGCAATTCCCCGTTCAAGGTAATTGATGGTAATTGCACATAATACTCATCAACTTTCTACGGAAGGGCACAAACCACCTAACTCAATCCTAGGAGATCGATATATGTGAACCACGACAACATATTCCTCTTAGAAGAATGTAGATATGAAAAAATTCACAAAACGTTCATCCCACACTATTTTGAAAACAAGGAGGAATCAAGAAACAAGGCTCAAGCAGAAGGAAGAACTCATCGCTGCGATTCCAACGCAATCAACCGTGCTCGAATTGGAGAACGGACGGTGAGGCAGGAGTTCATCGAAGATCCGGCCGTACGGTCTCTCTTGGATAGACGAAATCTGGAGAAGAAGATGAAATCGGGGGTTAGGAGTGACCCCGTTCTGTTTAATGAAAAAAGAATAAAGTACACGGCGTGTACTTCCTGAGTACACGACGTGTACTTAAGTTTTCTGTACTCACAATTAACCGGACTCCACCTCACCCTTACACACTGTGTGTGTGGCCCAGACACGGCCAGCACACGGCTTCGAGTGAAAAAGGGAGTACAAAGCGTGTACTCATAAAGTACACGGCGTGTACTTCAAAAATTTCCATAAAAATTCATTTTTCTCAAAAACTGAGTACACGGCTTGTACTTCAGTTTTCCGTACTCCGAATTAACCGGCCTCCACCTCACCCTTACACACCGTGTGTGTGACCCAGACACGGCCATCACACGGCTTCGAGCGAAAAAGGGAGTACACGGTGTGTACTCATAAAGTACATGGCATGTACTTCAAAAATTTCTAGAAAAATTCATTTTTTTCAAAAACTCCAGAAAAAGAAAACATACTTGAAAAGAAGATCTGGGTTCTTACAGCTAATTAATGATTTTTTTTGTGTTTTCAATGTTAGAGGGGGATTATTCTGAGTATTTGTGAACAAAAATGAATGTTCTATAAATAAATTAGCTATACTGTAATATTACCATGTATAGGTTTTATATTTTTAAGTTGAATTATCTCAACCATGTTTTTTTAGAGGGGAGTATTAATATATTTTCTGATGATTAATGTTGTTTTTGTTTGGCGGATCCCAAAACATTTTTTAGAGACTCACAGATTCCTTTATCTTATAGGTTATTGATGGATATTATTTATGACTTATATCAAATTATATTTCCTTTTATATATTTTACCAAGAAATCACAAACATTATTTTAGATGTATTAATGGTAGATATTGTTGGAGTGCCATAAATATAAGGTGATCAGTGATCATATTCTCTATTTTTTGAAAGAGGGAATCATGTTTTAGATATTATCTAATTATTTTCAACTTAACTTTTGTTGTGTTTTCATTCAAATAAGAGTTTCGATATCTTATGGATAATAATATTTACACACCAATGAGAATAACTATATTACCCATGATCTTGAGTTAGAGGTAATATTGTGATCTCTATAGCTGTAATGGTACAACCTCTTCAGTGAGTTATTTTTAGTCTTGAAAAATAATATGATATTGACCTATATTTTCCATTAGTGAAATGTGAATCTATATTAGTATATTTGGATGGATTTAATATATTATTACAAAACTTGGAAATATTATACTATATGGAAAGGTAATATAGTAGCTATTGAGATGATAAGGAAGTTTTGAGGTATTTTTTTTGTGTCTGGATATATATGAATAATGATAGTGGAACTTGTTGCTTTTAAAAAAAATATGGATAGTTTATTTGTTACATGTTTCTTGTATTAGGTGATAGTGAATTTATCAATGTTTTAGTAGGATAAGGAGTCTCCACTCAGAGATACTAAGGTATAGTATCGATATGATTATATTATCTATGGAGATGATCCTAAGGGATGGTTTTAGAATGATATCCACTGGGTGATATTTCGTAGGAAGAAAACTATTCTATCAATATTGTATGAGGCGTTTTTAAGTGATTTCAATAGATTACCCTTAGTAGAGTGTCCTGGTATAACTAGGATATATATTTCTTTAAGGATTCAATTCTAGTTGTCAAGTTGACAGATAATGGTTGTGGAGTTTGTGTCTTGATGTTTGGTGTTTCAATCAATAAAGGCCAATTATATTGTTCTAATAGGTATTTTGTATCCATTGAAAGATCCTATGTAGATATGGGGTTACTTATTAACGAATTTCAGTACCCATTTACCACAATCTCAGGGTCAATGTGATTTTATATAGGAGATTGTGAATCAATTTCTATTTATGGAGTTGAGTGTATTATATAATTTATCAACGAAGATTATGGAGGAAAATGTGCATATTCCTTTGGTTTTTAGTATAATAATTTATAATTAGAATCCTCATTTTTTCTCAGGGGTTGTGGAATCATGAACAACATGATTTTTCATTTATTTCTACAATATTATCTTGTTTCATCCATAGATAGATGGTCAACCGATATAATGGATTTAGATGTTGGGGTAAATTTTTTGTTCTTTTGTTTTAATTGTTGGATGTTTTTATGTGGAACACATATTAGTGATTTATTTTTCTTAAATTTTTTTTTATCACTATACCATTTTCATGGATTCATTTAACATTTCATGTGGATGACCTTGCAGCTTTCTGTTGTGCTAAACCAGGGTTGAAGAGTCTACAATTCATGGATAAGATCTATTTTTGATCACTACCAGAAATTTATTAGTGATTATTGAGTTGATAAAATTTTCAAAATACTAGTAATAAAAGATATTTCCTGGGTGAATCAATATTTTATTTCATTTATTATAGAGGAATGGTGTCTTGAATAAGTAAACATGGGATTGTTGTCATAGATGTTTGAAATGAACCTTGAGTTAATTTAAATAATTGATTTGTTATGATATTTGGATTTTGGATTTTATCTATATAATGTTGAATCTATTTCTTACCTTGTATCATTATTATGATTTTTGTAGTGGTGAGATTCTTATTTGGATGGTATCTCATGGGGTGTTTGGTTTTTGGGTTATTTTTTTCTCTTATGGATTGGTTTTGATTCATGAAGATGAGAATAATTTTAGTTCTATATAATGTATAGGATTATATTTATACTATTTCTTTACTTTGTGTTTTTGAGGTTTTGGGAGGTAGTTTCGAGGAAGTGTATGGAAGTAATGTGGAGTTTTAGTAGATATTTTTTCTAGGAGATAATCTATCTATGGGAAGGATAGTCTTGAATTTTGATAGTTTAGTTATAGGAGAAGTCTTTCTTTAGTTTTGTTTATTGTGCTATGATTAGTTAGATTTTATTTTGAGGTAATGTGTTATAGAATGTAGTTTGATCCATAGAAGTTGGTGTGCCTTAGGATGGATAATGTCCTATCATTTTTTCATGATGTCTTGGATTGTAGTGAGAGGGATTTAGTTTCACCATTTATGTTTGGACACTAATTTTTTGTGTCTCATTATTCAAGTGAATTATTTCATTATGGTAATTGTTTCATCATGGATTTAGTTATGTGAATATCAGTTTCCAAGTAGATATTTATACAAAGGTCTATAATTTCTAGGTCATCGATAATTTTGGTATGGAAACCACTTCTATGCAATGATCCACATTTTTTATACCAAATTTAAAATAATATTGACCATATCAAATTTGGGATATCATGCCATGGTTCTTATATATAACCATTATTATGCCATGATGAACCTCATTTCATTATCATCCTATGTATCAAAATTTTAAACAAAAATTTATTTGAATTCTAAAATTATGTTCAATTAATTTGATTTTATTTGAACCTTAAGCATCACATGGCCCATATTGGATACTCATTATAGTGTGAAGGAGTTGTTGTGCTATCAAGGGAAAGCCATAAAATTTGGGTGTTTTCTTATTTGGGATCATTTCACTATGCTGTTCATTATTATTATATGGTTTTATTTAGTGGAATATTTGTTTTAAAGTGGAGCTAAGCAGTATGTGCAATTATTTGCTGGACTTCTATCAATGTAGAATTCTGGACCCTAATGCACCTAAATACTTCAGTTTATATTTATTTTGAATTAGGTTTTTACTACAGATAATTGGGTCAATTTCATCATGGTTCTTGGATCAATCCCTCATTTCACTGTGATGAACGCCATTGTGTCCTGATCATATGTTTCAAAAAATTTATTATCCTTTCCAAATTATCATCAATTACTCTAACCATAATCAAACCTTTAACATCCTAATGTTGTTCTTAAGTACTCTATTATATTATTTTTGTGACACTTGATCCTTGGATTTTCATGATTAAGATATTAATTTTGGCACTAAAAAAATGTTCCCCAAAATATTCCAAATGCTTCCATACATGATCCCAGATCTTAGCCCTTTTCGCAAGCTTCGATTTGGTAGGTCGTAGAGTGTCAACAGAGTTAAGAATTAGGATTATGGAAATTTGAAATTGGGCTGGTAAACTGGTTCGTGGAGCCCATTTGCGAAGCTCCCTCCACAATCGTGGAGCAGATGAACTTGACCAGAACCCCCGGGGCCCCGTGCTGACACAAAGATCCTCCGTCTCAAAACCGCTACGGTATGAGGAGGCAGGGTGCTCCGGGAACCCCTTTGATGTTCGTTCACCTAACGCAGAGAAAAGAGGTGGGACACTCTGTGAACCCCATTGATGTCCGCAGACCCACTGAGGAGCAAAGAGGCATGATGCTCCGTGAACCCCTTTGACATTCGCGAACCCACCATGGAGCGAGCTATTTCTTCACGCCGAGTGGGTCCTACTTCATGGAACCTCTTGCATATAAATTCCTAGCTCACCCCCCTTAATGATGACGATCACTCCACCCCTTGGGTAGTCAATATCCCATTTCGTGGAGCTCCACTTTCCTTCACAAAGCGGCTCCTCGAGTCCATGCTTCACAAGGAGCTTCCTTTGCGAAGCTACTTCGTGAGTCCATGCTCTGCGAACAGCTTCCTTCGTAATGTTTCTCCTTGAGTCCATGCTCCCAGAGTAGCTTCCTTTGTCAAGCTACTTCGTGAGTCCATGCTCCGCAAGTATCTTCCTTCACGAAGCTGCTCTGTGAGTCCATGCTCTGCACCCACCTTCCACTTATGGAATTCCATGATTTCAGATACTCCTCCCTACACCATTAAACACCTTGAGTTGACATATTCATCTTTGTGTGTTTCTCATGTTGTGAGTTGAGATTCTCCTCATCAATTCCCCATGTACCTTGAATTGAACCATTCCTCAAGGAACTCATCCAAACCCTATCACTTGGCTCCTATGCCAGGTTGAACAAGAAAGAGCCACTCTTGTGTAAGTCCCAACATTATCCGTTGCTAGGCTCCTTATGCCTAATAGTCCTATGTGTATGAATTTAAACTGTAGTGAACCCTATATGATAAATATAAGATTCATCTTACTCTAAACAAGATATTCCTTATGCTCCATGCATAAGATGAAAACAGTCCTATCTACATGACTCTAAAATATAGTACTCCATATGTTCCAAACCTAGGATGCCTTTTTCTGCAAACAAGATATGGCTTATGCTCCAAGCACGAGATGCCAATAGTCCAATCTACATGACACTAAACTGTAGTACACCTTAGGTTCCAAACATAGGATGCCTTTTTCTCCAAAAAAATATGCCTTATGCTCCAAGAAAGAGATTTCAACAGTCCTATATATTGACTCTAAACTATAGTATGCCCTATGTTCCAAACATAGGATGCCTTTTTCTCCAATCAAGATATGCCTTATGCTCCAAGCATGAGATGCCAATAGTCCTATCTACATGACCCTAAAATGTAGAACACCTTATGTTCCAAACATAGGATGCCTCTTGGTCCAAACAAGAGATGCCTTATGCTCTATGAATAAGATTCCAATAATCATGTATACATGACTTTAAAATGTAGGACACCCAATGTTACAAACATAGGATGCCTATTTCTCCAAACAAGAGATGCCTTATGTGATAAAAATAATATGCCTCATGCCATGATTAGAGTAGGTTAATTTCAAGAGTGATGGAATCCATTCAAACATTCCATAACTCAACCTCATGCTTTGCATGTCCTTCATTCTGATCTTCATCCCATTTCATGTCTTAAGGGACCCCCTAATGGCTTGGTCCCATGCCGCATCATCCCACCTTCCGTCCTGGGCCAACACCCCATAAGACTTTCGACAACACTTCGAGTTAGGTCCTGTGTTTCAAACATGGTCTGCAGTAAACCCTCATTTATTTTTCCCCAATTCAAGATAACGAGATATGTATGCTATGTTTTTAACACAGTCAACAGTAATCCTCCATCGTCAAGCCACCCTCATTGAGTTCTGAATGTCAGGCATGTGGTTACCACATTTCATATCCCTTTGTTTAGACTAGTTCCAATGCTCCTTGGAATTATCCCTCTTGTGAACTAGTGCATAAGTGAAGGCCTCAACCCACCAGTGGGTTTGGATGCCATCATGGCCAAACATGAGGAAGAAACTCGGGCAACTTCCTTACATAAGCCTCATTCACCATTGTTGCTCCATATCGGCACCAGACCAGATTCCTTACGTAAGCCCCATTCACCATTGCTGCTCCATAGTGGCACCCGGTTAGCTACCTTGCATAAGCCACATCCACCATCGCCACTCTTTTTCCACACCTAGGTAGCTTCCTTGCGTAAGCCCCATTCACCACCATTCATGGATGCACCTTTGCAACGTGATCATCAGGTCCTTACTACCTCTTGTTTCTCAAACCGAGAATGACTCATGTGGGCTTAGAGTAAGCATCAACTATGACATCCTCTCTGGGTAGCCTAGAGTGTAAGCCCCCAAAATCACCACCTGAACTACAAGGACTTTGATCCCTTCCGAGGAAAGCTATATAGGAAGTCTCCCTGAGGTTGAATCCCAACAACCATTGGTCCCGACCATCTTCACTTCAGTTCACCACACACTCCACCTAAACTACATGGACTTTGATCCTTGCCAAGGCAAGGTACATAAGAAGCCTCCATGAGGTTCAAGCCCAAAACCCATTGGTCCCAACACCCTTCACATCGGTTCACCAACACCTCTCCCGAACTATGTGGACTTCGATCCTTTCCAATGCAAGGTATGTAGGTGGCCTCCCTGAGGTTCAATCCCAATAACCATTGGTTCTGACCCCCCTTCATGTCAGTTCCCACTCCACCTGAACTACATGTATTTTGATCCTTTCCAAGGAAAGGTACATAGGAAGCCTCCCTGAGGTTCAAGACCAAAACCCATCATTCCTAACCACTTCACGTTGGTATACCACATCATCCATGACGTTAAAATGTATGCCCCTTTTGTCCTGTATGAAACTTAACTGTCCCATATCCAATGGTAAGTCTTTCTCAGTCCCCTATCCAGTGATAATCCATTGTAAATCCCATATCTAGCATTAAGCTGTTTTCAACCCCATTCTGCGGTAAGACATTGTCAAACTCATTCGGCGGTAAGCCGTTGAAGTCCCTAATCGACGGGAAGCCATCTTCAGATGAACTACATGGAATTTGATTCCCTGCCACATGGATGCATTGGAATCCTCCTTGAGGTTCATTCTCATCACTCATGTCTCGTCTTGATCTATCCCTCGATCTCTTGTGTTAAGGAAGATCATGCCCCATCCTGTAGGTTCTATTTCCTCCAGATCCCATCCATGCATCTATTCTCACGAGTCACGTCCTCAGGTGTCCCATCATCCCACCGAACAATGAAAAATTTGATTCCCTAACATGAGGATATATAGGAAGTCTCTTCAAGGCTCAAGAACAACACAATCATCACCTTTAAGACGGTTCCATCTCATTCTTCCTACACTTTGTTCAACTCTCCATCATCCATCTTGATTATCACCTGGGCTGCCACATCCCAGTGAGATCATGACATTCATCCCATCACCGCTCCTTGCGGCACCCATGCATCTTACCATGCATAAAACCCACTCAATCCATAACCATCCACCCAAGAGTATCCCTCTTGCGATGGGATGCTATCCATGTGTAATCCCCAACATGTATTCTGGTTGTTATCCTCTATGTACACTATGTTTCATCTCCCCTTCGAACTACGTGGGTTTTGATCCCTTCCGTCTACACATGGTATGTAGGAAACCTCCACGAGGTTCAATCCCAACCAATGGTAAACCTTGGTGTTCCCCCATTCTGGGGTGCACACTCGCTAATCCTCCCTCATTGGTGTCCAAATATTCTTTTACGGTGTGACATATCCCCTTTAAAGGACCCACCACCTCTAATCCGTCTCTATGGAATGTTCTGATAACCCTCATTCTGTCTCCGCAAGATGTTAAACTCATGGCCTACCTCATATTAAACATGAGATTCCTGAGGAAAACCTCAGAAGACATGACTCTGATGTAACAGTCTCCGAAATACATTAAACTCGCAACATACCCCATGATAAACATGGGAAGATGAGGAAAACATTAGAGACATGACTTTTACATATGACACCCCATGACTGATGTGGGATGCCTTAGGTTCTGTGCCCATGAGTTTCCCTCTTATGAGGAATAATACAGGTTCCCCAATGTCCACATATCCAGATATGACCTAACATGCCTGATGTTACCGTCTACTCAGACCGAAGGTTTCTACCATATCAAGACCCCATGGAATGTCTTGACGGAAGTGGTGTAATTAACCAACGTCCACAAAGATATGGCACCGGGAACGAGATTCATGAACCATGACTTAATATTTAAGGGAGACCCAGAATAGGTGACAAGTTTCGAGGAGGAATCCATAGAAGGAAGAACTAGCATCCCATCATCCCATTTCGATCAAGGAGCAAATATTCCTGAATAAGGAACGGATGCCCCCTGCCTTTGGAAAGTATGAATGCGGGGCAACAACTACCACCCTCCATGGACGAATGTGCGCACCCTGAACAGAGCATCAGAAACATAAATTGTGAACCTAACATGAATCTCTTCTCCTTAAATAGATAGTGGACCAAATATGTAATGAAAATTGAGGCATCACCCATGTGAATGCCTTCTACTTCATATGTGAGAGGATGAGTACCCTTGGGTGTGTGAATACTATAGACCATTGGCTCCCCGCCAGCCCCGCCGCCTCAAGAGGCCGCGAAGGGGGCATCCTCTCTCGACTCCTTCTGCTCCTCACTGACTCTACTGTGCAGGGGGAATCCTCCACCTGGCTCCATCGGCTCCCTATCGAATCCGCCTCCTCAAGAGGTTGCACATGTGGCATCCGCCCCCAACTCCTTCGGCTCATCACTGACTCCGCCGCTTGAAGAGGTCATGCGGGGGGCATCCACCCTTGACTCATTTGACTCCTCGTTGACTCTGCCGCCACAAGAGGCCATGTAGGTGGCCTCCGCCACCCGACTCCATCGGTTCCTCACCGACTCCGCCGCCTCAATAGATCGTGCAGGTGTCATCCACCACCTGACTCCATCGGCTTCTCCCCGAATCTGTTGCCTCAAGAGGCAGCGCATGTGGCATCGACCACCTCACTCCATTGACTCCTCACCGAATTATCTACCTCAAGATGTCATGCTAGTGGAATCTTCCACCCGAATACATTAGCTCCTCACCGAATCCGCTGCCTCAAGAGGCCACATAGGTGGCATCCGCCACCCAACTCCTTTGGCTCCTCACCAACTCCTCCGCCTTAAGAGGCCTCGCAGGTGGCATCCTCCACCCAACTCCATCAGATCCTCACTAAGATGGCTACCTCAAGAGGCCGCCTAGGTGGAATCTGCCACCCAACTCCATCGGCTCCTCACCGACCCTGCTGCCTCAAGAGGCTATGCTGGGGGCATGATCCCCCGACTCCTTCAGCGCCTTGCTGACTCCACAACCATAAGAGGTCATGCAGGGAGAATCCACCCCTGACTCCATCGGATCCTCACTGAATTCGATGCCTCAAGAGGCCACAAAGGTGGCTTATGCCACCCGACTCCATCATCTCCCCGCCGACTCCACCACCTTAAGAGGCCGTGCAGGTGGAATCCTCCACTCGACTCCATCGGCTCCTCGTCAACTCCTCCGCCTCAAGAGGCCGTGCAGGGGGCATCCGGCACACGACTCCTTCGGATCCCCACCGAATCTGCCACCTCAACTGGCCGTGTAGGTGGAATCTTCCACCCAACTCCATCGGCACCTCACCAAGCTGACCGCCTCAAGAGGCGGCACAGGTGGAATCTTCCACCAGACTCCATCCACTCCTCGCTGACCCCGCCGCTTGAAGAGGTCACACAGGGGGAATCCTCCCCCATATCCTTAGGATCCTCGCCAAATCTACCCCCTTAAGAGGCAACACAAGTGGCATCTTCCACACAATTCCATCAGCTCCTCACCGAGCCGCCCGCCTCAAGAGGTCATGCATGTGGCATCTGCCACCTGACTCCATCGGCTCCTTTCTAACCCCGCCACATCAAGAGGTCGCGCAGGTGGCATCCGCCACCCCACTCCATCGGCTCCTCAATGACCTCGCAGCCTCAAGAGGCCTCCCAGGGGGTATTCTCCCCTGACTTCTTCATCTCCACGCCTTCCCCGCTGCCTCAAGGGGCCACGCAGGTGGCATCTGCCACCCAAATACATCGGCTCCTCACCGAACTCGCCACCTCAAGAGGCCATGTAGGGGGTATCTTCCCCCAACTACTTTGGCTCCACGCCAACTCCACCGCCTCAAGAGGCCGCATAGGTGGAATTCTCCACCCGACTCCGTCGGCTCCTACCCACCACCGCCACCTCAAGAGGCCGCGCAGGTGGCATCGGCCACCCGACTCCATAAGCTCCTCGCCGACCTCGACGCTTCAGGAGGCCACAGAAGTGGAATCCACCACCCCACTCCATCAGCTCCTCATAGACCCTGCTACCTCAAGAAGCCGCGCTGGGGGCATTAGCCATCGACTCCTTCAGATCCTCACCAAATCCGCCGCCTGAAGGGGCCATGCTGGGGGCATCCGCCTCTGAATTCATCGGCTCCTCACCATCCCCGCTGCCTCAAAGGCTGCGCAGGGGGCATCTGACCCTGACTCCATCAGCTCCTTGCCGATTCCTCCACCTCAGGAGGCTGCACCGGTGGAATCCTCCACCCCACTCCACCAGCTCCTCGCCGACCCCACTGCCTCAAGAGGCCGCGCAGGGGGCATTCTCCCCTGAATCCATTGGCTCCTCGCCGACACCGCCACCTTAGGAGGCCATGCAGGTGGCATCTGCCACCCGACTCCATTATCTTCTTACTGAACCTGCCACCTCAAGAGGCCACATAGGTGGCATCTGCCACCCGACTCCATCATCTCCTCGCTGACCGCAATGCCTCAATAGGCTATGCAGGGCGCATCAGACCCCGACTCCTTCAGCTCATTGCTAACTCCGCTACCTCAAGAGGCCATGCATGTGGCATTCGCCACTTGAATTTACCAGCTCCACGCCGACCCCATTTCCTCAAGAGGCCATGCTGGGGGAATTTACCCTCGACATCACCGCCTCCTTACTGACCCCACCGCCTCACGAACCATGCATGGGGCATGCACCCCGACACCATTGGCTCCTCACGGACGCCACCACCTCAAGGGGCTATGTAGGCAGCATCCTCCACCTGACTCCATCAGCTCCTCGCCGACTCTGCCGCCTCAAGAGGCAACACAGGTGGCTTCCTCCAACAGACTACATCGGCTCCTCGTCGACCCCGCCTTCTCAAGAGGTCTCCGAGGTGGCATCCACCACCCAACTCCAGCAGTTCCTCACCGACCCTGTGGCCTCAAGAGGCCATGCAAGTGGCATCCCCCACCCAACTCCATCGGCTCCTCACCAACCCCACCGCCTTAAGAGACCACACAGGTGGTATCTGCTACCTGACTCCATCAGCTCCTCAATGACCCCACCACCTCAAGAGGCTGTTCAGGTGTCATCTGCCACCCAACTCCATCGACTCCTCGCTGACCCCCTGCCTCAAGAAGCTGCGCAGGTGGCTTCTTCCACCTGACTCCATCGAATCCTCACCAACTCCCCAGCCCTCATGGGTCATGTAGGTGGAATCCACCCCATTACTTCATCGGATCCTTCCCTACTTTGCTGCCTGTATAGGTCATGCCAGGCGAAACCACCCCCAATATAGTGGCGCATCACCAAAAACACCAATAGCCACTGCAAAGGTGCTCCCCGCACCGCAACCATTCGGCACAGAGGTTCTCCCCATCCCTGACGTTAACCATTAGTTAGGTCTTCCATATGAATCAAAAAAATTGTTCTGTCTTATGAGATGATGTTCCAGGCTTCCACACCTACAAGGATCTATCGCCCCATCGTACTGACTCTCCAGGCTTCCATGAATTCCATGCTCCCTCGCCCCCCGATGTATCGATGCACCGGGATTCCACACCTTTCTGGCCCCCTCTTCCTCGTCATACAGACGCTTCGGGATTCCATGCCTTTCAGGCCCCATCAACCTTATCGTACCGACGCTTCAATCTTCCTTGCCTTCCAGGCCCCATCACCCCCATCATACTAACGCTTTAGGAATTGATACCTTCCAGGATCCATCACCCCCATCGTACTAACTTCCAGGATTCCATGCCTTCCAAGCTCCATTGCCATGTCATACTGATGCTCTCACCTTCCATGCCTTCTAGGCTCCATCGCCCCATCATACCGACGTCCAGGCTTCCATGTCTTCCGGGCTCCATCACCCTATTCGTACTGACCTCCAGGCTTCTACACCTTCCGGGATCCATCGCCCCCATCGTACCGACGTCCAGGCTTCCACGCCTTCCGGGCTCCATTGCCCCCCTCATACCGATGATCCTGGCTTCATCATCCCTCTATAATAAGGGAATGTAGTCATCCCTACAACCATTGTGACTCACTATGTCATCCCAACTACCACATTACATGAACCATAGAGGTCCTCCCAGTGTCTTTGACACCAGCTCGTAGAATATTCGTTATGAGGTATCCCAGCTCACACACGGAGAACATCCATGCACACAATTGGGGAATTTTAGGGAAATCCCATCATATAGATTCCCCACTAATCCCAACCCACCAAAATGGAATAGAGATGATCATACCTATAACGACACAATCTGTGTGATTTAACGTCCCAGTTTCATGATGTTAAAATGTGTAACAACGATGTCCTAGTTGCATGACATTAAAATACGTAACAACCACGTCCTATTTTCATGACGCTAAACTGCATAACAACCATCACATTCCTTGAATGATGTTAAACTGTGGGAAAATGTCTTGGTCACATGACGAAAAACTATACAACATTTTGGTCAAAACTATGCGACATAAAACTGCAGCAACCATGGTCAAAGAAATGTGACCCTAAACGACATCCATCAGTCATCTTAGATATACGACGTTAAACTATGACACAAGTCCAAACTTTATGACCTTAAACTAAGAACCATTGGTCCATGGAATAATAACATAATCTATTTTCCACACCAGGGTCTGTTACTCTAATTCTAGCAACTTCTTCCCACAGACACACTCTGATGTGCTGTGGTATGGAACCCAGATTGCTGGACTCCAAATGAACTTAATCCCAATCCATCTCCCCGCTTCATAGTGTCCCTTTATTTGGATCCGTACCTTCTTTATTGTATTAAGGGACCCCTAACAGTATGGATACTCGGCCTATGGCTCGCCTACTGTCCTGGGCCAATTCCCTAGAAAACATTGGATCAAATTTTGCAAGAGGTCCTTTGTTTTGAACATGGTCAGTGGTCGATTGTCTTTTTTCTATCCTCATACCTAGTCACACGATATGGATGCTATGTTTTGAATGCAGTGAACAGAAATCACTCATCGTTACACCTACATCATTTTGATCCTGATATCAAATGCTATAATTCACCCCTTTTTTCACTTCTCAATGTTTAGGTGGAACTCCAACACCCTTGGTGTTACCCTTCTATACATATTTTCATGTCAAATAAGTGGACCAGTGTCATTGGGATATTTCCAAACCGACATCTCCATTCCCCTTTCTGTGTACTTGCATGTGTTAGGAAAATCCCATAATTACTTCTTGTTTCCACACCGAGCATGAATCACATGGGCTTAGTAGTTTTGGTAGGATGTATAGTGATATAGTTGAGTGACACATACATTTTCATCCTGCATGATGGTAAATTGTTCATCTTCATCCCGTGTGACGTTAAACTGCATCATCATCCTGCATGACTTTAAACTGCATCATTGTCCTGCATGATGTTAAACTGTTCATCTTCGCCCCGTATGATGTCAAAACTGCATCATCGTCTTGCATGGTATTAAAATACATCATCGTCCTAAATGATGTAAAACTATTCATCTTCATCCCACATGATATTAAACAGCATCATCGTCCAGCATGACTTTAAACTGTATCGGCATCCTGCATAATGTTAAATTTTTCATCTTCGTCCTACATGATATTAAACTGCATCATTGTCTTGCATGAATTTAAAATACATTAGCGTCATGCATGATGTTAAACTTTTCATCTTAATTCTGTATGATGTTAAACTGAAACCTCATCTCTCATGACGCTAAACCAATCATCATTGTCCTACATGAATTTAAACTACATCAGCGTCCTGCATGATGTTAAATTATTCATCTTTGTCCTGCATGACATTAAAATACATCATCGTCCTGCATGACTTTAAACTGCATCAACATCCTACCTGATGTTAAATTCTTTATCTTCATCCAGCATGATGTTAAACTGCATCATCATCTATCATGATGCTAAACTGCTCATTATCATCCTACATGACCTTAAACTGCAACATCATCATACATGATGTTAAATTGTTCATCTTTTTCCTGCATAATGTTAAACTGCATCATCATCCGTCATGATGTTAAAACTACTCATTATCATCCTACATGAATTTAAACTACTCACCTTCATCCCACATGAAATTAAACTGTATGTCGTACTTCATGAAATTAAACTGCTCATTATCGTCCCACATGAAGTTAAATTGTATGTCATCCGTCATGACATTAAAATGCTCATTATCTCCGCACATGAAATTTAACTGTATGTTGTCCATCATGAAATTAAACTGCTCATTATAATCCCACATGAAATTAAATTGTATATCCTCTCACATGACATTAAACTATATCTCGTCCCTCATGATGTTAAATTGTATGTAGTCCTGCATGATGTTAAAATATATGTCTTCCTGCATGACGTTAAACTGTATGTCTTCCCACGTGACGTTAAACTGCATGTCAGCCCACATGACGTTAAACTATATGTTTTCTTACATGACATTAAACTATATATGGTCTATCACGACCTTAAACTGTCTTGTACTACAAGAATTTAAATTGCACATCATCTCGCATGACATTTAAATGCATCTCAAGAACAATGTACAGCTTGATTCCCATCCTCATGGGATACGTAGGAACACTCAAATTCTCCATCTTGGTTTCAGCCCCCAGTTTCTTCTTTGGATATCCCATTCTAGGCATAGTTATTTTGGAGGATCTGACTTGGCATCATATAGGATTATTTGGACCCACCCATGTCACGGTTATGATGATTCCACAATGTGCCCTCCTTCGTTCTTATAATCCTCTCACATCCTTTCCACATGACGTTAAACTGCATAGCCCGTTTAGAACTATGTATAGCTTAATTTCCATCCTTATGGGATATGTAGGACCACCAAGACATTTTATCTGTAGCCCAGCCCTAAACTTTGGGACCTCCCATTGGGATGAAACACATAGTTTGGTTCAGGCCTTTTCCCTCATTCATGTCGGGAAATTTCTCCACACCACACATATCCCCTTGAGACATCCCTCCCTTCATTTATCATCTATCCTACGAGTAAAGTCCCTTCCATGCTTCTCGAGTCCCATCATTTGGGCTTCCATCACCTTTTATATTCAAAATGGCCCATGAATGGTATGGATTCTAGGCCTAAGTAATCTTCTACCATTACGGGCTAATGCCCTCTAGGATTGCGAGAAACAAGTTGATATAATTCCCAGGTTGCGAATATTGTCCACGGTCGATGCTCAATTGTTCTCCCCCTTCTAGTCAAACAAGGGTGGATATTGTGTTGCGAACCTGGTCAACAATTTTCCTTTATCATCATTGTCACTTTGTGGTCTTCCATAAGCATGATGATTCGTCCTCTCTGTCCCATGCATATGACGTAAAACTATGCATATACGGTCTGATCTCTATTACCCTAAACTAAGATCACTCTAATCCTCAATGAAAGATGTTAAACTGAAAGCTGTCCATGACACCCTGTCCAGGGCCCAGCCTCAAGACCCTGGGCATTTTAAGGCCCCTAGCCAAAGTTTTCACTTAGAGTAGTATGGTGGGGTGCGAGATCGTGTGTTCATTCACTTCCGTTTACTCGTAGTTCTATACATGCCCCATGTTGGGGTATCATACGCTTATTAGCATCATCCATTACCCCAGAACTATGTGTGTCTTGATTCCCAACATCATGGGATACGTAGGACCGCCAAAACGTCTAGTCTTCAGGTCCACCCCCGTCTCTTAGAAACCTCACTATCATTTTGTCCCCTTGGACCACGTTCTTCTTGAAGAGGTTTATACAGTGTGGTATGGTCGTATGACCCCATTCATGTGGGTTTATAACAACCACACTGCATACCTCTATATCCTGAGCAACCTTCTCTCCCTTTCCCTACTTTCATCTCTTTTAGTCGGATGCCCTTAAGTCGGGTCCCTCGGCCCTCTTTAGTGATTCAAAAATTGGCCCATGAGTACTCTGGTATAGAACCTGGAGTGTCAGATTATACGTGTAAATGCTTTTGCAAACTTTCTAGGATCTGTGTTCCTCTTCATTTGGGCTTCCATTATCTTTCACACTTGAAGGGACCCCCAAATGGCTTGGATGCTAGGACTAATGGATCTTATACCATTACGGGCCAACGTCCTCGAAGGTTTCAGACAAAAAATCGATACAAGTCCCGTGTTGTGAATATGATCAGTGGTCGATGCTCATTTGTTGTTCCAATTTTAGGCCACACTGTGTGGATACTGTGTTTCAAACACAGTCAATAGTTATCCCCCATCGTCATGCCAACCCCATCAAGCCTTGAATGTTGGTTACATGATTCACATTATTTTCAACCCCATTAGGTCCAAATGGAATTTTGACACTCCTAGCATTATCCCTCAGTGCACATTTGCAAGTTTGGAGGAAAAAATATGCGGTAAAGGTATCATTTAAAGCTCCACACTAACTTCCCTTTGGCGTTCATTCTAGTTATTGCAAAAACCTCTTCCAACCTTGTTTCCCACACCCAGTTTGACTCACGTGGGCCTAGGTATTGGGTTGAGGTATGAACTTACTTGTAAGGATTCCACTTATCCTTGGTTCGAGAACTAAGACCTTAAACTAATAACTCTTTTATAACTACATATGGCTTGATTCCCATTCTCATGGGATATGTACGAAGGCATAGACATTTTGTCTTTGGGTCCAGCTCGAGTTCCACTACTTTATCTCTTATGTTCTGCCTTCTTGGATTTTACTCTTATAGGACTGTACGTCATGTCGCATGTGGACTTATGACCACATTCACGCTGAATTTTTAATAGCAGCACCATGTATGTCCCAATCTAGGAGTTAGCCCCCGACTTCCTATCCCACATGACATTAAACTGTAGGTCATCCCATGTGACGTTAAACTGCGCCCTCAGAATTAAGTATGGTTTGATCCCCATCCAAACGGGGTATATAGGAATTCCCGTTCTCTTTGCTTTAGGCCCAAACAAACTCTCACTTTTGGTCCATTGACATAAAGAACATTCTTCAGGGATACGTGATGTGGTGTTGAGTCCTTATGTCCTCATTCATGTCGGGTTTATAGCTACCTCACCACATCCTCCCATCTCGGGATCTTCCCTTTTGCTCTCCGTACTATCCCATGAAGTTAAACTACATGAGTCTATATGTCCTCGACGCATGAAAATAAACTCTGATTCTACCCTGAACAAGTTTAGGACGCCCCATGTTAATCATGGGATACAACAGACTCCTTGCCAAAGAGGTCCTGCTCAGAAGTATGTTTGATACATGATCAGACGAATATGCCTAATTAATGTCCCTTTATAATGGTTGTGTGATTTCAAGAGTGTTGGACTCCATTTGAACAACCCATCAATCCAACTCCATGCTTTGTGTGCCCTTTATTGGGACCCTCATCCTCTTTCACAACTAAAGAAACCTCCTAACAGTATGGATGCTCAGACTATGGATCACCTATTGTCCTGGGCCAATGTTCTAGAAGACTAATGTGTATCATTTTAAGTCAGGCACAGTGTTTCGAACATAGTCAATGGTCGGCCCTCGTTTGTTATCTCCATTTAAGGCTAACACAATAAGGATATTTTGTTTCGAACAAGGTCAACAGTTATCCTTCATTGTCATGCCTCCCCTATAGTGTTCCGAGTATAGGTTATTGTGATTCAAACTTTCCACTCTATTATGTTCGTATTAATTCCAACACCCATGGATTTACCATGCTCATTCACTAGAGCACACTGGGAAAATGATAATTCGACAGTTCTGAGAGATTCATTCTCTAGTCAGGTCTCCCTCTTTCATACTAGAAATCATGATGGTCTGTTCAAAGAGCCTCATTATCAAGCTTCAATCCCTCCTTCAGGATGCTCCAAATGGTGATCGATGTCCCATTCTGATCCCCTCACACCTTCTTTTGTTTAGCACTCTCGTACAGGTGAATGACCTCTTATTATCTGTTGTTTCTTGCACCGAGCATAGATCATGTAGGCTTGGGGATATATTTGGATATTAATGCAATGTGATTGAGGTAAAAAGTACCCCAATTCAAGAATTTTACCCAGTTTTTTCCTCAGAATGCGGTCCGCCTCGACCTCCTCATCCTCGCTCGACCCCATTCATAGGGGGAATTTGTTGACACCAGAAAAGGAATCCCAAAAATTTTCTAAATGCTCCAAAAAATGATCCAAGAGCATATCCTATTTCATAAGATTTGATTTGATAGGTCGTAGAGCCCAAATAGATTTACATATTAAGAGTTATGGACATTTGATGTTGGGCTGGAAAAATGGTTCGCAGAGCCCATTTGCGAAGCTCCCTCCACGATCGCAGAGTGGTGGAACTTGACCAGAGTCCCCCGGGGCCCCACGCTAGTGCAAAGATCCTCTTTTGTGAATCCTCCACGGATCAAGGAGGTGATATGCTCTGGAAACCCCATGGTCATTTGTAATCCACCGTGGAGCAAGGAGGCTGGATGTTCTGCGAACCCCTTTGACATTCGCGATCCGCCGAGAAGGAAGGAGGCAGGATGCTCTGCAAACCCCTTTGATGTTCACGATCTTCCACAGAGAAAGTAGGAGGGATGCTCTGTGAACCCCTTTGATGTTCGCAAACCTTCTGCGGAGCGAGCTACGGCTTCGCGCTAAGCAAGCTCTGCTTCACGGCGCCTCTTGCCTATAAATACCCAGCCCAACCCCTTTATGATGACGATTACTCCACCCCTTGGGCAGTCGATCTCCCATTTCATGGAGCTTTGTTTCCCTTGTGTGACAAGTATAGGATGCCTAATAGTCCTATATATATGATTATAAACTGTAGTACGCCCTATGTTCCAAACATAGGATGCCTCATGATCTAAATAAGAGATGCCTTGTGTGCCAAGCATAATATGCCTAACAGTCCTATCTACATGACTATAAACTGTAGTGCTCCATATGTTCTAATCATAGGATGACTCTTGATCCAAACAATAGATGACTTATGATCCAAGCATGAGATGCCAACAGTCCTATATATATTACTATAAAATGTAGTACGCCCTATGTTCCAAACATTGGATGCCTCTTTCTCTAATCATTGAGATTCCTTGTGAGGCAAGCATAAGATGCCTAACAATCCTATCTACATGATTATAAACTGCAGTGCTCCCTATGTTCCAAACATAGGATGAAACTTTCTCCAAAAAAGAGATGCCTTATGCTTCAAGAATGAGATTCCAATAGTCCTATCTACATGACATTAAACTGTAGTAATCCCTATATGACAAACATAGGATGCCTCTTACTCAATATAAGAGATGCCTTTTTCACCAAGCATAAGATTCCAATAGTCATATCTATATGACTTTAAACTACAACAATCCTTATGTTCCAAACATAGGATGCCTATTTCTACAAACAAGAGATTCCTTATGCTCCAAGAATATGATGCATAATGACATGATTACAGTGGCATAATTTCAAGAGAATTGGAATCCGTTCAAACATTCTATCACTCCACCGCACGCTTTGCATGTCCTTCATTCGGATCATCATCCACATCCATGTCTGAAGAGACCCCCTAATGGCCTGGTCCCATGCCGCATCGACTCACCTACTGTCCTAGGCCAATGCCTCATAAGACATTGGATAACAATTTGAGTCAGGTCCTGTGTTTCAAACATGGTCAGCAGTCGACCCTCATTTGTTTGTCCCTATTTCAGGGTAACGTGATATGGACACTGTGTTTCGAACACGGTCTACAATTATCCTCCATTACCATTCCACTCTCATTGTATTCCAAATTCCAGGCACATGATTCACACTTTTCATCTCCCTTTGCTTGGACTGATTCCAACGCCCCTTGGAATTATCCCTCTTGTGCACTAGCACATATGTGAAGCCCTCATCCCACCAGTTAGTTGGGATTCCCTCATGGCCAAACATGAGAAAGACATCATGGCCAACTCCATTACATAATCCCCATTCACCATTGCCGCTCCATGACAGCACCCGAGTAGCTCCCTTACATAATCCCTAATCACCATGGTCGCTCTATAGTGGCACTCGGGTAGCTTCCTTGCATAAGCCCCATTCAACAATGCCACTCCATAGGGGAACCCAGGAAAATTCCTTGCGTAAGCCCAATTCACCATTGCCACTTCTTAGCGGCCCCCAGAAATCTTCCTTGCGTAAGCCCCATTCACCTTTTCCGCTACTTAGCAGCACACGAGAAGCTTCCTTTTGTATGCTCCATGCACCGTTGTCGCTCCATAGCAGCACCTGGGTCGCCTTATAGCATAAGACCCATCCACCATTATCGCTCCATAGTGTCACTCGGGAAGATTCATTGCGTAAGCCCCACCCAATATTTTTTCTCCATAGCGGCACCTGGGCCACCTTAGAACATAATCCCCATCCACCATTGCCGCTCCATAGTGGCACCCGAGCAGCTTCCTTGCGTGAACCCCATCCACTAGTGCCACTCCATAGTGGCACCCAGTAAACTTCATTGTGTAAGCCCCATCCAACACTGCCGCTCCATAAAGGCACCCAATTAGCTTCCTTGTGTATGTCCCATCCACCATTGCTGCTCCTTAGCGGCACCTGGGTAGCTTCCTTAGGTAAGCCCCATTCACCACCCGTCATGGACGAACCTTTACACTATGATCGTCAGGTCCATGTTTCCTCTTATTTCTCACACTGAGTACGACGTATGTAGGCTTAGAGTAAGCATCAACCACGAAATCCTCTATGGGCAGCCTAGATTGTAAGCCCCAAAATCCCTCTGAACTTTCGAGGTATTTGATCCTTGCCAAGGCATGGTATGTAGGAAACCTCCCTAAGGTTTAATCCCAACAACCATTGGTCCTGAACACCTTCACATAAGTTCACCAAACCCAACCTAAACTATGTGGTCCTTGATCCTTGCCAAGGTAAGGTACGTAAGAAGCCTCCCTAAGGTTCAAGCCCACCAACCATTGGTCCTTACTATCATCACATCGGCTCACCAAAACCCATCCTGAACTTCTTAGTCTCTGATCCTTTCCAAGGAAAGGTATGTATGAAGCCTCCCAGAAGTTCAATCCCAACACCCATTGCTTCTGACCATCTTCACGTCAGTCCACCACTCTCCCAAACTATATAGACTTTGATTCTTTCCAAGGAAAGGTACATAGAAATCCTCCTCGAGGTTCAATCCCAACACTCATTGGTCCCAACCATCTTCACACCAGTCCACCCCTCTCCCGAACTATGTGGACTTTGATTCTTTCCAAAGCAAGGTACATCAGAAACCTCCCACAGGTTCAAGCCCTATGCCCATCGGCCCCGACCATCTTCACGACGGTCCACCAATTTCCCGAACTACATGGACTTTGATCCTTTCCAAGGCAAGGTACATAGGAATCCTCCGTGAGGTTCATGTCCACCATCCATTGGTTCTGAACCCCCTTCACGTCGGACCTCCTTCATCCTGCATGACGTTAAACTGTATGCCCCCTTTTCATCATGCATGATGTTAAACTGCATCCACCTTCTAGCGGTAAGCTGTTATGATCCCATCAAGTGGTAAGACATTGTGACCCCATCTAACAGTAATCCATTGTGACCCCATCCATAGGTAAGCCTTTGAAGTCCCCAATCAATGGTAATCCATCTTTTGATGAACTACATGGGCTTTGATTATCTGCCACGAGGATACGTAGGAAGCCTCCCTGAGGTTCAACCACATCACTCATGTCTCATCATGATCTCTCCCTAGATCCTATTTGGTTTGGGAAGGTCATGACCCAACTTGGAGGTTCTATTTCGTCCTGATCCCATCCATGCGTCCTTTCTCGTGGGTCACCTCTTCAGGTGTCCCATTATCCAACCGAATAACGAGGACTTTGATTTGCTTCCATGGGGATACGTAGGAAGTCTCTTCGAGGATCAATCACAACACTACCGTCACCTTCATGATGACTCCATCTTATTCCCCCTCCACTTCATTAAACTCTCCATCGTCCATCCTGATTATTACCTGGGTCGCCACATCTCGGTGAGATCATGCCATTCATCCCAGCGCCGCTCCTTGCGGAACCTAGGCACCGAACCATGCATAAGCCCCACAAAATCCATAACCATCCACCCAAGATTATCCCTCTCGTGACGGGCCACTTTCCATGCATAATACCTAGCTTGTATCCAGGTCTTTGTCCTTGGTGTACACCCCGATTCATCACCCCTTCGAACTACGTGGGTTTTGATCCCTGTCATCTACACAGGGTACATAGGAAACCTCCACAAGGTTCAATCCCAGCCAATGGTAAACATTAGTGTTTTTCCATTATAGGGTGGACACACCCTGATCCACCCTCAGTGTTGTCCTGATCATCTTTCATGGTGTGACATCTTCCCATTATGGGACACAAAATCATGGGTCTTCTCTTATTGAGTGTTCTGATCCATCCACCCATTGAACCTCTAGGTGTTCCTTCCTGGGGATGTAGCAATCATATCAGTCTCTATGTGAGGTTCTGATCACCTAAATTTCATCTCCATGAGATATTAAACTCGTGGCCTACCCTGTTTTGAACTTGAGATGCCAGAAGAAAACCTTGGAAGACATGCCTTTGGCATAACCATCTCCACAAGATGTTAAATTCGCGGCATACCCTGTGTTAAACATGGGAAGCTGGGGAAAACCTCAAAGACGTGCCTCCGACATAAGATACCCTGTGACTGATGTGGGATTCCTTGGGTCAAAAACCCTTTGAGATGCCCTCTTATGAGGAAAAATACAGGTTCCATAAGTCAACGCTTCCAGATATGCCCTAAGATGCCTGATGATACCATATACGATGACCGGAGTTTGCTACCATGTCAAGACCTCATGGAATGTTCGAACATAAGTAGTGTAATTAACTATCATCCACAAAGATATGGAACTGGGAATGAGATTCATGAACCACGACTTAATCTTTAAGGGAGACCCGGACTAGGTGATGAGTTCCAAGGAGGAATCTATAGAAGGAAGAACCGACATCCCATCACCCCATTTCGATCAAGGATCAAATGTCCTTGAATAAGAGATGGATGTTTCCTTCCTTTGGAAAGTAGGAATGCGGGGAAACAGCTACGCGTCCTCCACATACAGAAGCACGCACCCTGAAGAAAGCGTCAGAAACAATTCCAATTTGAGTTTTAAGTATTTTTCAATTTCTTTGTTCCTTGTCATTTTCTCACACATCAGAGGTTTCGATAGATGGTAGTTGATTATTTTCAGTGGGGTTTTCCCAAATGATTAATTTTGTGGGATGTATTGTAGGTTTTCAAAAACTATTATGTTGTTATCTGTGATCTCAGATAGATTTCCTCTCATCTCTTTGTATATTATATTTAAACATCAACTATAGTAGTGTATTTTAAATTTATAATAATTATTTATTTTTTAATTATCTAATAATAATTAATTGGTTATCTTAAGTTAAGCAGTTAAATTTATATAATGATGATAATAATAAAAAATAAAAAATGAAAAAATGGTTGGTGATATCATCAGGCATGCATTAATAATTTTTCTTATTATTTCAACATTGATAATTACTTGTTTGTGGTTGATTTATAATATATTTTTTTATTTATATTAATTTTAGGTCATTAAAACATATTGGAAATTGATTAAAAACATATATATTGTAATATTAAATAAGAATGAGATTCTTGAATTTTAATTTCATGTTTTTTATTTTTTTCTTTGATATTTTTATGGTTATTATGGTATTTCCTCATTTATGAAATTTATAGTTGTTAAGGTAGTGCCTTTGTGTTTTTGTCTTAATGTGGTATAATATTATGGTATAGTTGTGTGGATATGTTGATAATGTGATGTGGATGGTTGTTGTGGCCGTATGGATTAATTTCTTATAATATGGAATACATATTTATAAATATAAATAATGGTAGGGGTGAGATGTGTTTATTTGAAGGAAGGGTTATAATTAATAAATGAGTTATTGGGTTATATATAATTTAGGGAAAACAATTCATAATTTTTTTAATTAAGTGATGCTGAAATAATATGGCCGATGGCTGGAATAAAATATGGCATAATGAGTGTAATTTGGTTGGTAATTTGACAACATGGGAATGGTAGTGAGTTCAAAAGAATTTTTTGATGTGGATATTGTAAATTATAGATATAGTTTAATGAGATGTGGTCAGAAGTGGAAAAAGATATTGGTGTGAGGTGACAATACCAATGTGATTGTTTCCTATCCTAGTATTAATGTATAGGATGGGATTGTGAGATTAATTATTTTCATTTTAGACAAAAATATTGTAAAAATTTAATTCCAATTGAATTAATTAAATAATATAAAATGAAATTAATTTTATTTTACTTTAAAACAAATCCATAACATAAACGAACCTTGTCAAAACTTTTTAAACTACAAGTTCTGAAATTATTTTTTATTTGATTAAAAAATCGCATAGATTTTCCAAATGTAAAACCTAGATATCAAATTTCAAAATTATATTTTTTAAATGAAGTATACTATTTATAATATAAATATTTTTTTATAAAAATGTTTTTATAATCTTTAATATAATTTTATATCATGATAATTTCATAAAAGTGGCATCGTTTATAAAATCGTTAATTTTTACTATTCACCTGAAGGTCAGCTATTTTTAAAAAATTCAAAAAATTCACCCTAGTCTAATTTTGATACCATGAATCCAAAATCAAAGGTTATGTAATAAAATTAAATTTACAAAAATAATAAATATATATTTTAAATGAAAAATAAAAAATACAAGGAACACCCATTTTTATAAACAAATAGTTCTTTTAAACCATATATAGTCTTAACCTTGTGCGATTTATTTCATATGATTAAAACCTCAGTACTTATTTTATAGGAACTAATAAATAAATGTGAAAAAGGAAATAATTTCAACATATATTTCATAATTTAGTCACTCCTATTTATACGCACCAAACCAATGAATAATTTACAATAGTCATATATTAATTATCACATCTCTATAATATATCCTAATTCATTTTTGTTTTGTGTTTTATGTGGAACACACTATCAAGCATATAATGTATTTAAAATAAAAAAAATCTAGAATCTCATGGTGTTTCATTTTTCACCCTTAAATAAACCATTCCCCCATAATTTAATCTCAAATCCAGTATAAATTATTTGGAATAATTTCAGAATTAATTCTAATTAGTGGAATATGAATATACATAAGTGGAAAAGAAAAAATCAAATTCCCTCTAATTAAATTATAATTTGAAATGAATATTAATTTCTATATTAATTCAAGTAATCTTATCATTTCCTAAACATTTTGTAAAACATGAATTTACCATTGTGAGGCTTGCAGTTGTGAATGAATTTCAAGGCATACCTTCAAATCTAAGTAATATTTTTCACCTTGGACTTGATATATTTTTCTTCATTTTTCTTGAGTTTTGGGAGTTATTTTACCATAGAGATAGATAATTTGAGGGAATATACTTACATGATTTCTTCTTATAATTTCATCATTTGGTTTCGTTTAGAATATTTTTCCATCCTTACTTCATGTCACATGATAAATGGCCATAATAAAATTTTTGATTACTCTGGAACTAAAAGTATATTTTAATGTATCACACAATCCATAAAAGGATTACAAATTATTCCTACAATTTCTACCCATTAACCAAAATCAAAAATGTTTTTTCATAAGTTAATATAATATTTATTATGAATACACATTTAAACATCAATAACCAATACCGAAAAAATAACACTCATTAATAAACATAAATAATTCTATAAATAATTATTGTCAAAACTCTTCTAAAATATTTTTAACCACATTTTAATCCTAAAATAATAAATATATGATCATATATTATTCCAAGATCAATATAACATTTATTTCTAAATAACATTAATCACTCATAAAGTCACATAGAAAAGATGCATATACCCCAATCCTATATTATATGAAATATAAAAATCATGTCCCAAAAATACCCTAGATCACCATAAAACCACAAAAAGACATATATTCTTCTATAAGTTAACTCAATATTGATTCCTAAGATTAAATTACATCCATGAAAAAATATTGTGTTTAACTTAATTATATAATGTTTCCTATATAGTTAATTTCATTAAATATAACATTAGTCAATTACACACAAAAAAAAAATTCGATCTTATATATTAAAACAATATTATAACTCATTTATTCCCACTAAAAATAATGACCTAATCATCAAATAATTTATTTAGATTAATGGTTATGTGTTTATTTTAACTTATGTCCCCTATAACATTTTCCCAATTAATTTCACACTAAATCACCTATTAAACATAAAGGTTACATATAAATCATTGATATATTAGAACCTAAAAAACATTTCCCAAAATTTCATTAGTCACCTTAAGATACATGTTGGGTAAAAATCCGTCAAGGTAACATGGTAGTGTTTTTGGGTTGATTGTGATTGTTAAAAAATCTAGATTTCAAGGATATTTTGGGATGTTTTGAGATATTTCTGAGTATTAATGTTGAAAAAGATTCATGAAAAATAAAGGGATTCCCTAGAAGTGGTATATAAAATTGCATACACAAGGTTACGTCGCTTCCCAATGTTTTCCAATTATTTGGGTCGAAAATTTAGAGGATGGATATTATAGTGAAAGTTGTATTTCATTGAAGGACTTGTAAAAATATGTAAAATTCATGAGTTTCATGAATAATGGGTTTTAAAAGGGATGTTTCATGAAAGTATGGGTCATCATGAACAAAACTCCCAAATGCACAAATATTTGACCATAATCTTCACCACTATGAGAAGCTTTGTGAATGGGAAATTAACATGATGATTCATGAATATAATTAGAATCTTGAAAGAAATAAGAAATAATATCAAAATGGTGATAATTTCAATGGAAGCTTCTAGAATTATAAGAAATGCATAAAAATAGGCCACTCCCCCCGCCCCCACAAAAAAGAGCTGAATCCTTAAAAAAATTCATCATCTCTAAATTTATGAATGGTGACCTTGTGAACAAGTTCATGATGAAAGGGTGCTCTTGAAACCTATGAAATACAATTGAAAATTATTAGCATTGCGAAATTAATGTAGTTTTCAATGTTTAAGTGAGATTCATGAATGTTGTGTGCTTCACGAAGGCTAAATGAGCTTCATAAAAGGTGGTTCCTATATAAAGGATATTTGAGCTTCCTGAAAGAGGTTTACTCTGTGAAAGCAGTGAGAATCATCAAGGTATTATGAAGTGATTAACCAGAAATCCTATGGTAATTTGATATACATCAACTGGATGAAATTTGGACTTCAACAAAGCATCTATCTATAAGGGATTATATATTCACTATTGATAAATAAGGGTCCATATGTCGATAAACTGAGAGTGAATCCATCCCAATGATGTGAGGGAAGGAAAAAGGGAGAAGGTTATCCTTTCCACATGCATCAATCCGTCAAAAGAGAGTAAGGAAGTGACCCATGGGAAAGGAATGAGATGACCCTAAACTTTTTAATGCCAATGAGCCTGGGCATAGAAGTGATCTTATCTGAACCTTGTATTGTTACAGTGAGTTTTAGTGGAGTTGGTACATCAACACATCACCATTTTATGATCCTTGGATGTAGCACATTGTGGTTGAACCAAGTAAAATTTCTAGGTTTGATGCATGATTTCATTTCCATTTATACATTTCTATACAATAAGTATACTATAGTGTTTTTTACTGATGAAAAAATATTTAAAGGGGTAGTTGTTTTAATCTTTCATACCATGATTCACCCCCTCCAAGGGTATTTAACCTAGCAGGGATAACAATTAGTGTCAAAGTTAAAGGATAAAAGTCATTGGTTCTCTCTTATTAAAAGAAATATAAGTTTTCAATCACAAATGGATTTTGGTCTTTGATGGAAATGTTTTTCAATTATGGTAGAAAAGAATGTAGCCCTACCCTCGATCATCTAGAATAGATGTCTTTATAGCAGATATTCATGAAATATTAGCCAATATCGATAACAGTTTTTTATTAGAAGATGACCAAAGTCAATTGGATGCTGACACTAAGGAAATAAATGCTTTAGGGGGAGCCATATATAATTCAATATATGAATAGGTAATATAGTGTAGGTCATCTCATGGTCTGAGGAAAAAATTTCTGAATATTTATGAGGGTGACTCAAATGATATAAAAATGATTCATGTTCTATGAAACAAGTATGCTGATTTCATAATGCACCACAATGAGTCTATTGATGAATTATTTGATTTGGTAAATGTTTTTTTTGGACGAAATGCATGGTCTTGGAGAAATTTTTGTAAATTTAAATATTTTGAAGTGAATCTTGAGAATAATTCCACCTTATTTTAATTTGAGACTTTTTTTATTAGAAGATAAATATTCAAAGGATATGAAATTTGATAGTTTTCAAAGTACTCTTGTTTCATATGAGTTGAGAAATAATGATAATGAATTTGTGGGAAATGGGAAGCTCAATGAAGTGTCATTTAAGGCTATGAAGATTATACCCACAAAATTTAGTCAGGAATAAGAAGAGATAAATGTCATGACATCATTCCTTTACTCAAATATTTAATGGGGAAAAGGAAATTTCAATGGGAAACTCATACATGCATGTTAACGATGTCGAATTTTTGGAAATATTACAGAAATTTTCCCTAATATGTTTCAAGAAGATGAAGAGGATGAATTTGAAATTCCTATAAAGAAGTATTAATCATACAAGAAGGTAAATAATTTTTTTAAGAAATATTTCTTAAAAAAAGAGACTTCTTTAAAAAGATGATGACAGTTTAGAAGAATATGAGGTAGAAGAGTTAGAGCACTGTAAGGATCATGAAGAAAATACTATAGTGGAATTTGTTTGAAATTCCAAAACAATCGAAGAAAGTGACAATATAAAAGGAGAATTTGTAGTAAGAGTCGACATTCAGGTTCAATTTGAATCCACTAATAACGAAATAGATGTTTAGATATTCCATGTGAATGAAGAAAAAAAACTGGTTCCTTATTCCTTGATTTGCATGCAGAATCTGAAAGAAGTGAAGTTTGAGACAAAAGATAAATTAAAAAATTGAATTAGTCAATACTTGAGAGCTTAGAAAATTATGTTGAATAAAAATTAAAAATATAAGTATCAAAAATAGAGATCGATAGTTTGAATAACAATAGAAAATTTCAAATCATGGGTATTGAATAAGTTGATGAGGAATTCATCGACATATGAAAAAGTGTTGAGAATTAGGAAAAACATGTGACTCTCAATATGATATCAAAGAAAAATATCATTCATAATACCAAAAAGATTAAAGTAGAGCATAGAGGTCTTGCAGAACAAAATTATTAGTCAAATCCAAATGATAATGTTGGTATGAGGCTTTATCGTCAAAAAAACACATTAATGGTTAAAGTCAGACCACAAGATCCTTATCCCAGATAGAAGATTTATTTTGGTGGGAATAAGGAAAAAAATATTAAAAAGACCCAAGGGAGGATCGGAAGTGTAGTATTTCTACACAATAATCCACCCAACATGAGAAGTTATTGTCATGGATAGATAGGCCACTCAAAAAAGTTTTGTTCCATTACATAGATGAATTGAAGGGAACAAGAACAACAGATGAATCCATACAAAAATTGTAAGAACCCAGATCTTCATTTCCGGTACCCCCTTCCTTTTTCTGGAGTTTTTATGAAAAATGGAGTTTTTGGAAAAATTTCGAAGTACATGCCGTGTACTTTCTGAGTACATGCCATGTACTCTTCTTTGGCTCGAAGTCATGTGCTAGCCATGCCCGGACCACACACACGATGTGTAGGGGTGATGTGGAGACCGATTTTGGTGGAGTACGGAAAAACCCTAGTACACGTTGTGTACTCTAAAAGTACACGCCGTGGAATTTTCTTTTTTTCACTAAATGCACCGGGGTCGCGCATGACGGATAGAACACACCCCTTCTCCAAGTTCTTCGTTCGAGAGCGACCCATACAGCCAGATCTTCCCCGAGCTCCCACCTCTCCGTCCGTTCTCTGATTCAAGCACGGTCGATTGCATTGGAAGCGCAGCGGTGAGTTCATCCTTCTTCTTGATCCTCATTTTCCAATTCTCTTTCTTTATCATGTTATCTACGGTTGAATATTTTGTTCATTTTCTCAGATCTACGTCATTCTATGTAGAATCAGTCTTCATGGTTCAAGTATATCGATCCCCTAGGATCAAGGTGGGTGTTACTTTCTGTAGAAAGTCGATGAGTATTTTGTGAAAATTCCACCAATACCCTTGAATGGGGTATTGCATGTTTCTGTTTTTCCCTTGTTGTATTGCCTACTTTGCTTGATTGCTTGAGTAGATGTATTTTCATGTGAATATGATAGTTTTTACTGTATTCTGGATGTTTTCCATGTTTGTTTTTCTTGTTTGGTGTTTTTCCAGTTGCCATGCCTAGTCGTAGGATTGTGGAACCTTTGCTTGTTATGCTGTTTAGCCTTAGATTGATAGTCAAGTAGTTATTAAGGTTTACTTGGACGATTCAAACATACTGAGCATGTTTATTTCACATAGGACTGTGATAACCTAGTGTAGTAGACCATAGGGAGAATAGACGTAAGGGCTTATCCAGAGAGTCTTTTATTACGATGCGAGACCACATGGGTAATTGATGATGAGTGCATCCTCAGAGAGTTTGTAGTTCCTCGACATGGGCCACAGGGGGAATGAGATGTTGAGTGATTCCCTAGAGAGCCTTTAGCATGATACAAGACTATAGGGGGAATTGACAGTGAGTGCTTCCTCAGAGAGTCTATTCTTAGCTAAACCAGAGGGGAGAGACTGTGTGTGCCTCCTAGAGGGTTGCTAGTACTTGTAGGTTGAACCATAGGGGTTATGTTGTGAGATCTACTTAGAGGGTTACCTGTTTTCTTCTTGCTTTTTTTGTTACTTGTGTACCTTATATGCTAGAATCGTGGATTGTAGCTGCTGGGTGCTTTTATGTTTACTTCTTCCTGCACTTTTACTTGCCTTGTATTCATTGACTGTTAGTCACAGATCTTTGGGTGATTGCCTACTAGGATTGTATCTCACACCCTGTTTGGGCCATTATTTTAGGCCCAAGCAGACTTTGTTGTTGTAGGAATAGATAAGGGCAAGCGCGCTTCGACTTCCGGTACGTGATTGCTTGGAGATAGAGAGCAAGGAACCGAGCTTAGGCATGCGATGCTGAGGAGTTTACTTTGTTTTCTTGCACTTTGTTTTTCAGTTGCACTTCAACATGTTGGTTTTTTTACTGCTTTCCATAGACATACGTACGATGTTGCATCATCATTATTTTATACTTTTCTTCCGTTGTTCAGTTCAGTTGTTGTGTGCTATTTACAGTTTCTGTTATTGTGTCTAGTTGTTCTTCCGCTGTATACTTTACCGAATGAGGGAATATTTTCCCCACCGACTCACCAAGGCTCTCGCTGCTAGTCGACATCCTCTGGCATTTGGGGAAATGCGCTTGAGGTCATGTGGCGAAATGGGTACGGGGCACCAGTGGAGGGGCTCTGGATTCAGGTCGTTAAAAAGTGGTATCAGAGGAGTTCTTTTCTCTTGATTTACTGTTTGGAGACTTTAGCCAGAGATAGGATGGATTCGGTACTTGTTATTAAGCTGTGCTTGGGAGTAGCTAACCCATGTACAGGGAAAATCCATTCTACATCGTTAATTGCAGTTTGCTGGTTTTGAGATTTTATGGTTGATATGATTTCCCCTAGAGTGATTCACATGATTTGGGTTGTTATTTCCTTGACTATTTCGGTTCTATTTCTGTCACAACCTGATGAGATGAGGGTATTCAATCTCATGCATCATATAGGCACTTGTAGAAATCACATGCCAGGCATTCTTTCCATGCCATATAGGGTGCATTAGCGATTACATGCTGTTGTGAAAGACTTTGTGTAGATTATGCATGATGTTGTGATAGATGCTTGATAGAATCTCTGCTGCCTTGTTAGAGGATTGATTGCTACCTAATTTTCTTAAATGAACGCCAAATTTTGATTCATGAGGTGTTATGAGCCCTCTTGAATCAGTAATTGGTGGATCATGATTCTGTTTTCTCTTGTCTATGACTGTAGGAGATTCCAAGCTTTGATTCGCGGGGAGTATGGGCCCTCACAGATCGGAATTTGGCACCTCTTTGCTATGTTTTCAGTGTTTCTGCACTTTTGTGAAGTTTCTGAGCTACTACCCAGAAAAACCCAGAATACACGGCGTGTACTTTTCAGATACACACCGTGTAGTTTTCAGGATGTGTCACTGATCATGTGAGCAGAAACACGGTGTCGTGAGAGTAACTTCAGGAACACACCGTGTACAGAAGGTACACGCCATGTAGTGGTGAGTCGTGTACTCGGCTGTGTCACAAACAACACGGGTTGGGGAAACTCGTGTCATACACGCCATGTGTTTTATGAACACATCATGTATCCTTATCCTCAGTATCCAGCCATGTCACGAACAACACAAAACAATGTTATTTCCTCCTATACACACCGTGTTTGTTCGGAACACGCCGTGTAAGGGTTAGCCGTGTACTTGGCCATGTCGTTAACAATACGGGTCGGGAAAAATCTTCGAGTTAACACCGTGTTTGCTAGGAACACGTTGTGTGGTCCCAGTCATGTAGCCGACCATGTAACGAACAGTGTGGGTCGTTGACACCTTGTCTACTACACACCATGTCTATAGGGAACACGCCGTGTAGTCTATGTTTAAGAAGACCATGTGGGTCAGCCGTGTAAAGAGACTTGGGAAGGGGAGTAGAGTTCAAGTACACGCCGTGTGTGGGGACAACACACCGTGTAGTCTGGGGTTTTACACCACCAGGGGTGGAAAAATCATACGCCCTTATCGATGGTTTAAGTGAACACGCCATGTAGTTTTTATACACGTCATGTAGTCGTGTTTTGTGAACTTGTGTGTTTTTCTTCCCTATTCCCATTTTGTACTCATGTGTTCTTTGTCTTTGTTAATTCTGATCTAAGGTGTGCTTTTGATCTTTCAGAGCTATGCCTCCTAGACGTCCTCCGGTTGTACGTCTCTCGTCATTCAGTGATCAGACGCCAGATATGGCTGATTAGGGACTTCCTACCAAACCTCAAGTTAGTCCATCCTTGGAACGGACTGTCATACCCGTTGTAGGCACTGATGCGCAGTTCTAGGAAGGTTTTCTGATGATGATGCAGACTTTTCAGGGAGCACTGCCTCCTGCCTCGACTATTTCAGATTTGACGCAGGGTTTCCAGAAGCAGCATCCTCCCACGTTCTCGGGAGAAGGAGGACCACAGGCTGCAAAGTCATGGCTGGAATCCATGTTGACCATCTTTGAGCATCTAGAGATGCCTCTAGAGAGGCGGGTGAAGCTCTCTACCTACATACTTTGAGACTCCACCAAGAGGTGGTGGGACGTGATCTCATAGGCGGGTCATCAATAGGTTATGGCTTGGGAGGAGTTTCAGCACGTCTTTTATGACTACTTCTACTTGAAGACCCTGAGGGCCGACCGATCCTGGGAGTTCATGAGCTTATAGCAGGGTACTATTTCTGTCATGGAATATTCCTCTCGTTTCACCGAACTACAACATTTCACACCCCTCCGGGATGGGAGTGGGGTGTTCTTAGTAAGGAAGTTTGAGGATGGTCTCAGGTGGGAGATCCACTTGCAGGTGAATATCTTCCAGTTGAATTCCATCACTTCCATCGTCAATCAGGCACTGATTGCGGAGTGCAACCTGAGAGAAACCAGAGCTACGAGCCAGGGCGGTTCTGCTTCCAAAGCTAGTTTTCCTCCGGATGACAGCAAGAAGCGCCATAGGGAGTCTATACATAGTGATCCGAGGAAGCGATATGTGTCGTCAGGAAGCCAGGTGGTATGCTATCAGTGTGGCCGGTCAGGGTACACGAGGCCGCAATGCCAGAGAGACCCCGTGGAGTTCCAATCCTGCGGCAAGATGGGTCACCTTCAGCGTTTCTGCCAGGTTTTCTCACCAGCAGCCGGTGACCGGGGTTCTTCCATGACTCCTCATTCAGGAGAATCCCCACCAGTTTCTGACCAGTCGGGGAACTGGAGTTCTTCTGGCCGTTCGGGTCGAGGTGGAGGTTGAGGCCGTGGCAGTCATCCACCAGTCCCTCAGCACCAGCAAGGAGGTTCAGCTCAGAGTGGTCAGCCAGGGGTGCAGGGCCGTGGTGCAGGCCAAGATTTCACCGTGGAGCAGACCTATCAGGAGTAGGATCCCGACCCTTCTACAGTTCGAGGTCTGATTTTAGTATCCTCAGCCTTATCTTCAGCTCTTTTTCATACTGGTTCTATGTATAGTTTTATCTCTATTGCTGCTGTGGAGAGCATTGGGTTCTGTGTCTTTTCTTCTGCTGACTCGTTGACACTAGACACACCTTTAGGGATGAGGGCATCTAGTGTACGCCAGTGTAGAGAGTTCCCTCTCGAGGTTGTAGGGTATTGTTTCTTATTGGATATCTATATCATAGAGATGATAGGATATGATGTCATCCTCAGGATGGACCGGTTGGTTCCATTCCAGGAAGTCGTCGACTGTTATCGCCGCAAGGTGAGTTTTATCTCACAAGAGGGTGAATCTTTTCTTCATAGAGGTGAATGGGATGTTTGGGAAAGTCAAGCAGAACTCGAGCATCATGGGCTAGGAGGGGTGATAGCTCAGATTTCTAGTCTTTATCTGGATGATCAGGGGACTTCACAGCTATACTTTCCTCCAGTGGTGGATCGTTTCAGGGACGTCTTTCCAGAAGACTTTTTGGGTTTGCCTCCAGAGCGTGAGGTAGACTTTTCTATTGAGATCGTGCCAGGAGTAGCATAGGTATCCATTCCTCCTTATAGGATGGCTACACCTGAGTTGTAGGAGCTCAAGAAGCAGTTGGAGGAGTTGCAGGAAAAAGGTTTCATCTAACCCAGTTCTTCTCCTTGGGGTTCTCATGTCCTGTTTGCGATGAAGGCAGACGGTACCCTTCGACTTTGTGTGGATTATCAGAAGATGAATCAGTTTATAGTCAAGAATTGATATCCCTTACCAATGATCGATGACCTCTTTGATTAGCTTCAAGGATCCCGGGTGTTCTCAAAGATCAACTTGAGGTCCGATTATCATCAGTTGTGCATTAGACCATCAGATATACCTCTGATAGCCTTCAGGAATAGGTATGGTCTATATGAGTATACAGTCATGCCGTTCGGTCTCACGAACGCGCCTGCAGTTTTCATGGGGCTGATGAACCATGTTCCATCCTTACCTGGACTCCTTTTTTGTGGTCTTCATGGATGATATCTTGGTGTACTCTCACACTCGACACGACCAAGCCACACATCTTGAGATCATTCTGAGTACACTGAGAGAGCATCAGATTTATGCTAAACTCTTGAATTTCCACTTTTGGATGGATCATATTCACTTCTTGGGTCACGTCATCTCAGAGGAAGGAATATATGTGGACCCAGATAATGTGAGAGCTATAGTTTCCTCGGAGCAGTCGAAGAACTTTTTTGAGGTACAGAGTTTTCTAAGGCTGTTTGGATACTACAGATGCTACATTCAGAACTTATCACGCCTAAAAGAACCTTTGACAAGTATGACCAAGAAGGGGGTGAAGTTCTTATGATCAGATTCATGTGAGTCAGACTTTCAAGAGCTGAAGGGAAGATTGAAGTTGGCACCGATACTAGTCTTTATAGAGCTAGGAAAGATCTATACAGTCTATTGTGATGCTTCAGGTATCTTCCTAGGAGTTGTGCTTATGCAGGGAGATGGAGTCATTGCGTACGGGTCTCGGCAGTTGAGGCCACATGAGAGGAACTACCCTACACATGATCTGTAGTTGGTAGCTATTGTTCATGCCTTACGCTGTTGGAGAAACTATCTTCTGGAAGAGAACTTTGTGGTCCTTACTGACCACAAGAGTCTCAAGTATATTTTCACTCAGTGTGATATGAATCTGAGACATCGCAGGTGGGTCGAGTATCTTCAGTCTTTTGATTTCAAGCTTTCCTATACGCCGGGAAATGGAAACGTAGAGGCAGATGCATTGAGCAAGATAACTCAGGTTGAAGCAGTTCCGGAGGCAAGCAGTGAGTGGCATCTTATGGCCCTATTCTCTGAGATACATTTGGAGGTGCATGATAGACAGGGACAGAATTTTCTATATTATGTAGTTGTTACCTCTACACTACTTGATCAGGTACAGATGAGGCATCTATCAGACTCAGAAGGATTAGTCCTATAGGAGAGCGTGTCAGGAGAAGACCCTCTTCCTGGATGGACAGTGGGTGAGGATGAGATCTTGCATTTACAGGGACGCGTATGGGTGCCAGCAGACATATGCGGGGAGCTGATGCAGGATTTTCATTCCTCAGTTTGGGTAGTTCATCCTAGAGATACCAAGATGTGTCGAGATCATCATCGCCAGTACTGGTGGCCAGTCATGAAGAAGGATTTTGCTGGTTTTGTCTTGCGGTGTTCTACTTGTCAGCAAGTGAAGGCGGAGCATCAGCGACCAGCATGCCTTTTGCAGCAGTTACCCATTCTGAAGTGGAAGTGGAACGATGTTGCGATGGACTTCATGACTGGGTTGCCGAGGTCGCCTCAGGGGAACAATGCTGTTTGGGTTGTCGTCGACAGGCTCACGAAGGTTTCTCACTTCTTGACGATCAAATAGACCTTCTGTATCGATGATCTGGGACGAATTTACATCAGAGAGATCGTTCGTCTGCATGGAGTTCCACACTCTATTGTTTTAGACCGAGATACATGATTTACCTCTTGGTTCTAGAAGGGAATTCAGAAGGCCTTGGGTACATAAGTACTTTTATGTACAACATACCATCCCCAGATAGATGGCCAGTCTGAGCGCACAATCCAGGTGCTTTAGGATATGCTCTGAGCTTGCATCTTAGACTTTGGCAGTTCTTGGGAGAAGCATATTCCTCTGGTTCAGTTCGCCTACAAAAACAGTTTCTAGGAGACCATTTAGATGGAACCATACGAGGCTTTGTACAGTAGGCCATGCCAATCACCCTTGTGCAGGCTGGAGGTAGGAGAGGAAACTTTGCTAGGAACTCGTCATGTTCAGGATACTTCAGAGAAGATAGAGCTGATTCGGAAGGGGATGGCTACAACATAGTCTTGGTAGAAGTCTTAGGCTGATTAGCGGAGACGACCTCTGGAGTTCTAGGTCGGGGATCAGGTTTTTCTGCATGTCGCACCAAGGTTGGGAAACAAGAGGATTCAAAGACAGGGTAAGCTTTCACCTCGGTATATTGGGCCGTTTGAGGTTTTGGAAAGAGTTGGGCCGGTCGCCTATCGGTTGCAGCTACCCCAGAGGTACCGGGCCATGCACGACATCTTCCACGTCCCTCAGCTCTGACGTTACTTTTCAGACCCTTCACATGTCTTTCAGCCTGAGGAAGTTGAGCTCTAAGTGGATGCATCATTTGAGGAGCATCCCATTCAGATTTTCAATCGCAGTACAAAGGTTCTCTGTAGGTGGTATGCCCCTCTTGTACGGGTGCTATGGCAGCATGAGAAAGTACATGACAAGACCTAGGAGAGGGAGGCCGATGTACAATCATAGTGGCCGGAGCTGTTTGGGGTTTCTTCTTCTACGCCTCGCTCGGGAAATTTGGGGATGAATTTAATTAAGGGGGGAAGTTTGTAAGAACCCAGATCTTCATTTCAGGTATGAATTTCCTTTTTCTGGAGTTTTTAAGAAAAATGGAGTTTCTGGAAAAATATCAAAATACACACCGTGTACTTTCTGAGTACACGCATTGTACTCTTCTCCGGATCGAATCCGTTTGCTGGCTGTGCCCGGGCCACACACACGGTGTGTAGGGGTGACGTGGAGGCCAATTTTGACAGAGTACGGAAAAAACCTAGGACATGTCATGTAATCTAAAAGTACACATCGTGTACTTTTCTTCTTTTTCACTAAACGCACCGGGGTCGCACCTGACGGACAGAAAACACCCCTTCTCCAGGTTCTTCATCCGAGAGCGACCCGTACGACCGAATCTTCCCCGAGATCCTGCCACTCCGTTCATTCTCTGATTCAAGCACGGTTGATTGCGTTGGAAGTGCAGCAGTGAGTTCTTCCATCTTCTTGAGCCTTGTTTTCCAATTTTTCCTCTTTCTCAAGTTATATAAGGTTGTTTTTTTTGCATTTTCTCAGATATACTGCATTCTAAGGAGAATCGGTCATCGTGGTTCAAGTATATGGATCCCCTAGGATCAAGGTTGGTGGTTTGTGCCTTTCTGTAGAAAGTCGATGTGTATTTTGTACAAATTCCACCAATACCCTTGAACGGGGTATTGCGTGTTTCTATTTTTCCCTTGTTGTATTTATTGATTTTCTTGATTTCTTGAGTATATGTATTTTCATGTGAATATGGTAGTTTTTACTATATTCTTGATTTTTTCCATGTTTGTTTTGCTTGTTTGGCATTTTTCCAGTTGCCATGCCCAGTCATAGGATAGTGGAACTGTGTCTTGTTATGCTGTTTAGCCTTTTATTGATAGCCAAGTAGTTGTTGAGGTTTACTTAGACAATGCATGCGTGCTAAGCATGTTTATTTCACACAGGACTGTGAGAACCTAGTGTAGTAGACCATAGGGAGAATAGACGTAAGGGATTCTCCAGAGTGTCTTTTATTACGATGTGAGACCACAGGGGGAATTGATGATGAGTTATTCCTCAGACAGTTTATAGTTCCTCGACGCGGGCCACAGGGGGAATGAGACATTGAGTGATTCCCCAGAGAGCCTTTAGAATGATACGAGACTATAGGGGGAATTGACAGGGAGTGCTTCCTTAGAGAGTCTTTTTGTAGCTAAACAAAAGGGGTGTGACTGTGTGTGCCTCCTAGAAACTTGCTAGTACTTGTAGGTTGAACCATAGGGGTTAGGTTGTGAGAGCTACCCAGAGAGTTACCTATTTTCTTCTTGCTGTTATTGTTACTTTTGTACCTTATATGCTAGAATTGTGGATTGTAGATGCTGATTGCTTTTCTGTTTACTGATTCTGCCACTTTCACTTGCCTTTTATTCATGGAATATTAGGCACAAATCTTTGGGTGATTGCCTATTGGGATTGTATCTCACAACCTATTTGGGACATGCTTTTGGGCCCAAGCAGACTTTTTTGTTGCAGGAATAGATAAGGGCAAGTGCCCTTCGACTTCCGGTACGTGATTGCTTAGAGCTGGAGAGCAAGGGACTGAGATTAGGCTTGTGATGTTGAGGAGTTTACTTTTTTTTTCATGCACATTTTTTTTCAGTTGTACTTCAGCATATTGGTTTGTTTACTGCTTTCCATAGAAATACGTGCCATGTTGTATCATCATTATTTTATACTTTTCTTCAGCTGTTCAGTTCAGTTGTTTTATGCTGTTTATAGTTTCTATTATTGTGTGTAGTTGTTCTTCCATTGTATACTTTACCGAATGAGGGCATAGTTTCCCCACCGACTCACCAAGGTGCTCGCTGCTAGTCGAAAGAATTTGACTTTTGGGGAAACACGCTTGAGGTCATGTGGCGAACCAGGTATAGGGCACCAGTGGAGGGGCTCCGGATTTGGGTCGTTATAAAACTCACCATTCTAGAACATCTTTTTATGGTAAAGGTATCATGTGTGGAGGACATGGGAATATGGAACGATACCAATCATCAAATATGAAGATAAATGTGCTGAAGTATAATGAATGTGGTCATAAACAAAAATTCAATGTTTCATCAAATGAGATGATAATGAAAAATATATTTTTAGTATTAACAGAAAAATAGAGTCCATCATAATTAAAGAAATACTAATTTTATCAATATGTACAATGTAAGAAGTAAAAAACGTGGATCAAGAAGAAGGGAGTCAAACATGCAGTTGTTGTAGATATTTCATTTAAATAATTAGATCACAATGAAATATTGATCATTGATAGAAGATGCACCTCCCATATGATAGGAAATAAGGAACCCGTGATAGGAATCATATATGAAAAGGAAGGTATTGTAAAATTTTGTAATGATGAAGGCCTGAAAACTATTTCCACAGGAAATTCCATGTTTAATGAAAAAGATATTAGATGTGCATTTATATTGGTTATTGAAGTTCTCATACACAAAATTCTATGTGTAAGCCAACTATGTGACTGAGGATATTTTATAATCTTTTCAAATAAGTTTTGATTCAATATGGTAAATGATGGTGTATTTGTTTTGTAGGAAATGTGTACAAATGGAAATGTCTACATTGTAAGTGGAGAGGAATATATGTGTTTTTTGACCAAGGAAAATGAAAACATGTTATGGGATAAACAACTTGATCATTTGAGCCAAGCATAATTTGAATCTTTGGAGAAATGTGATGCTACTTGAGACCTCCCTTAGTTATCATTTGATCTTACACGTACGTTCCATGCTTGTCAACAAGGGAAGATCATTCGAAATACATATAAGGTGAAAGGAAAAAAGTCAACAATGGTGTGTGAGTTTGTTCATATTGATGTGTGAGAACCTATTTCTCCATGATCTATTCATGGGAGGGGATATTATGTTCTCTTCATTGATGATTTTACCATACTGGAATGGGTTTAAATCATCATACAAAAATATGAGGTTTCTAGTTGCATAAAAACTTTTTAAAAGCAAGATGAAAAGATGATGGTTTAAAAAATCTGTAACATTTGAATAGATAATAGAAAAATGTTTAAAAATATCCTATTAGAGGATTATCTTGATTAATATGGGATAAGGCACTTAGTTTTAGTAGTAATAACTCCAAAGTAAAATGGTTAATTTTAAAGAACTAAGAAAATAATAAAAAACATGGCTAGAAAAATTATTATTGAGAAAGAACATACAAATATTTTGTTTGGAAAGATGAAACGACGACATCAACATTCACTTAAAATAGTGAATTATTATCTCTCAATAATAAGAAGACTTCATATGAGATATGGTATTGAATTAAGCCAAAATTGATGTTATTTTGAGTCTTCAGAGTAAGTGTTTCATTCTCAATAATGAGAAACATTGGATGTCTGAATCCCATATAGATGAAGGGTTATTTGTTGGCTAATTAAATAAAAGAAAAGAACATAAAAGCTTCAATAAAAGGAAAGGTAATTTAGTTAAAATAAATAATGTATCTATAGTATATAATGAGTAAAATATTTAGTAAATACATGATCAATAACTAAAGTATAGTGTTGAAGAATTAGGATGATCAGAAGATGTTCCAGTTTCATATGATCATTTAGAATAAGATTCAAATAATTAAAAGGATAATAAAAAATTGGTATCTCCATTAATATAGAAGTGAAGTTCTAAAATTAATAGGCAAAACAAAATCAGTTTCGAGATAGTGTCAATGTAGATAGAGAGGAATAAGATTGTACATGAATCATCATTTTTCTCATAGATAGAGCCTAATTTTTTAAGAAAGCTATTGGATATTAAAACTGGGTCCATTCTATGAATGAATAGGTTGACCAAATTGAGAAGAATTAGACATGGGAGATTGTTTTGAGGCCAATAGATATGAATGTTCTCATGGATAATTGGGTATTTCAAAACAAGATGAATAAAGATGGAATAGTGATTCTAAATTAATCAAAACTAGTGTTCAAAGGGTAGTCCTAGATAGAGGGTATCAATGTTGAAGAAATATTTTCAAATGTTTCATGGTATTGGAAATTAGATTATTATTGGCCGTAACAATGTAATGAAAGTAAAATGTTTTCCAAATGGATGTCATGCCTGTATTTCATAAAGGGGTTATGGAAGAAGATGTTTATATTGAGTACAAATATGGTTTTTCCATTCATGAATATGAGGTAAACGTTTCTTAGAGTAGGAAATATCTATATGGGTTGATGTAAGAACCAATATAATTTTATTCCAGGCTTGATCAATTAATAATCCTTGATTTTCAGTGTGGATGTGTTGAGTATAATTTCAATGTAAAAATTGATAGTAATAAAAGGATTATGGTGCTGGTATACAATGATGATATAATATTTTGTGGATCATATAAATCATAGTGCACTTAGTTTACAAAATTCATGAAAATTAATTTTGAAATGTCAAGGATTAGTGAACTGATGTTTTTCCTTGGTTTATAGTTGAAAAAATGAAATAATGGAATATTCTACTCTTATTCTAAATATGCCAAGATTATTTTGATAAGATTTGGAATGGAAAATTACAATGAGATTATGAATTTTCTGGCTACCTAGATAAACATATCACAAGATGATGAAGGAAATGAAATTAATGAAATAGAATACATCCAAAAAATTGGCAATCAATTATGTTTAACAATGATAAGTCCTGATATTGTTTTTTGCACATTACACGAAGCATAGTATCAATAAAATCCTAAGGAAATCCAATTTATTGTAGTGAAAAAATACTTCTTTATATCAATGGAAAAATGGATTTTTGTTTTATATGCAATGAAAAATATTAGCAAGAGTTATTGGGGTATATAGATTCACATTTGGCCCGATCAAATGATGATAAGAAATCAACATCAGGTGGTGAATTCTATCTTGGTGGGTTGTTTATTTCCAAGATTAGAAAGAAAAAATATTTCCTTACATTTATCACTGTAGAAGTTAAATTTATTGAGTCTACTCAAGTTTGCACATATTTATTATGGACGAAGCAACAACTTGATGATATGGAATATCAATTGAAGTTTTCGATCATAATCCATTGTGATAATTAAATTTCTACAAATCTCATCCAAAATCCTATCTATCACTCAAGGACAAATCACATTGAAATCAAATATCAATTTATCAAGGAGAAGTTGTATAATGGTCTTTTGAAAATGGAGTATATGACTATAAAACTACAGGTTTGGGAAATTCCGATAAAGGTGTTACCCAAAAAAGCATTTGAACAACATTGACTAGCTCTGGGTGTTAATTTGGCTCCCCACACATGGAAAACATTAGATGTGGGACACCCTATCCATGAGGTATGGTGTGTTTTCCAATAATGTAATGATCATTGTTCTTTTTCATATCTTATACCACAATGAAGTGACCTTAGGTTTCATTTATAAAGGGGGAGAAATTATAGCTATAAAAGGGTGAAAACATCAGAATCAAGACAGGGGGAGAAACTGTTAGGTGGATAAGTAAAGTATAGGGAGTTATAAAATCTAACAATGTTAAAAGTGATCAATCAAAGGATATATATCATGACATATTCATTTCATGATAAAAATAATTGAGTGGTTTTGGAATGATGTTATTCATTTATGAACATTTCATACTAATCGTTTTTCTCATGCTAAGCATGGCTTATGGGGGTTAGAGTATGTGTTGAGTAAATCATTCATCACTATCTGAATTTCAATAAGAGAATAGTGGTCAAATATAGAATAATCATTAACGAGTTTTAAACAAGTGAAGAGTTTTCAACAAACCGAAAGGGGGAGGTTCTTGAGAAACAATCCATCAAGGTAACATGGAATCATTTTTGGGTTGATTATGTTTTTAGAAAAATCAGGTTTCTAAGGAATGTTTTTTATTTCCATAGATATTTTTGGCTAGAAATATAGAGAAATATCCATGAAAAAGTCATGGATTACTTGAAATCAGTATAGAAAACTAGGTACATAAGGTGATTTTGTTTTGCAGTGCTTGCCAAATTTTTGGGGTCTAAAATTTTGAGGATGACTATCATCACGAACGTTGGATTTCCTTGAAGGAATTTTAAAGATATAAAAAATGGGTTTAACATAGTCTAATTCATGAAGGTATGTGTCATCATGAATGATCATCAAGAATGTGTGAATATTTAACTGTAATCTCCATGACTACGAGAACCCTCATGAATGGGAAATTCCCATAGTGCTCTGTTAATAAATGGAGAATCATAAAAAAATGGGAGATCATTGTGGAATGGAAAGGATCTGGATAAAAGATTTTTGAATTTAAGTAAATCCTTATTAATAGGACTATACCCCCTCATAAAAAGTTATGAATCCTTCAGGAAAATATGTAGGATTTTAATTTGAGAAGGTTATTCACGAAGGGTGTTCTTATGAAGATTTTTTTTGAAGAAGGGGAGTTCAAGAAGGCTATTAAATACAATAGAAAATTATAAGCATCGTGAAATTAATTGATTTCATGAAGGCTGAGTGGGATTCACTAATGGTTAGTTCTTCACAAAGGCTAAGTGGGCTTTACGAAAGGACGTTTCTTTATGAAGGCTATTTGAGCTTTATGGAAGAGGCATGATTCAAAAATAAGTGATCATCATAAATGTGTTATGATATGATTTCCCCGTAAACATGTGGTGAAGCGATATTAATTAACAAGATGAGAGTGGGACTTCATGAGAGAATCAATATACCACTGAGGTTGTATTCATTATTGATAAATAAGGGAACAACTAGTCTATAAACTAATCGTCAATCCTTTCTAGAGCAATGAGAAAACGAAATGGAAGAAGGTGATCCTTTACACCAGTAGTGAGAAATAGAAATAGAGTTAAGGAGTGAACCTTGGGAAAGTAGTGATATGACCCTAAACTTTATAAATGCAATGATAAAGAGCATATAAGTGATCTAGCTTGAACATTGTATTTTGGTAGTGATCCTTAGTGGATTTGGTATATCCGTACGTCGTCATTGTATGCTCTGTGGACATATCCTAGTGAGGGTGATCCATGTATAATTATTGTGTCTCATGCTTGATTTCATCTTTGTTCATACATTTCTATGGGATAAGGAGATAAGTGTGTTTTGTTTGACAACAAAACAATTTCCACAGGGGTTGTTGTTTTAAGCTATCATACTATGACCACCCCCCTCTCAGGGTATTTAACCTAGTTGGGGTAACAGTACAATAATATAAAACTCCAAAATGGTATCTATTCCATTAAAATTATGATCATCATGAAACTTATAAATCACTAATGGTTTATATAATTTTTAATTATCCACATCAAGTAACTTTAAAACATATAGAGTTATCTAAACGCTTCTATGATACCAATTGAGATAACCTAAGCCCATACACATGGATCCGGTTCTAACAAAAATATTCCTTAATATACTAGTTTTGATACCAACTATAGGAATCCAATTTTAATAATCCATAATTACAATATTGATATCAAATATTTAGTAACTCACATACCTAATAACTTTTAGTTTTATATTGATAGAGTGTTTTAGAAAACCCTTCACATAACAAAATCCAAGACTTTCTCATCATATGAACATTTTTTCCTTTATAAATTATTTTTAATTTATAATAAGTATTCAATATCTACCAAAAAAATACACCCACATGATACCCTTCATGTCATATCATACATAATATCATTATTGATAACTTGGGGAGATGGAAACATAAGAATATGTGAAATATGATTCCCAGTAAGTGTGAACATGGGAGATATCAATTAATGATCATATATAAGTATAAGATAATAATAAGGGTATGAGATCATGATAATAACTTATAAGATTCATACCCAATCAGTTATGAATTATTAATAATGAGTCATAGAATAAGGATTTGATATAATAAAACACATAAGTCATAAGAGCACAGATTCATAAAAAACTAGTAATGATCCATGAGATCATATCATAATCATAACACAGAAGTTTATGATATAAACAGAATCATATAAAAGCATTAACTTAGTCAAGGATCACTACCAATACAATCATTGTGTAAATATTCCCAAAGTAGCATGAGTTCACACCCCATTCTCTCATTTACAAAGTCATGGTTCCTTACAGAGACTATGATGGTTCAAATAGTCCTATAGTGTGTTGGTATCACTCCCCATTCCATTCATTCTTTAGTTGAGTATACCTACCAAGACTATCATAGTAGGAAGAGTCCTATAGAGGATTGAGTTCACTCCCCACTAAAATAATTTCCTTATTCAGGGTTCACTTTTGAGACAATCATAGTTGAAAGTGTCCCATAGTGGATTGAGATCAATCCCCATTAACATAATTTCCTTACTCAAGGCTCACTTATAAGACTATAATAACAGATAGAGTCCCTTAAAAAACTATGTTCACTTCCCATCCCAGTTCATATTATCACATGAGATATTAGTCATTAATCAATACATTAGAGTAATATATAAATATGGTTCAAGTCATAAGATAATAAAAATCATAAATAATCATGCCTCACGATCATAGAAACATTCATCATTTCACCATATAATAACCCATGGAAAATAAATTTCATTAATAAAAATTTAATCAAAAGCTAATTAACCAATGGGTAATAAATTATTTTCATAGAATCATCTTTAAAACATCATCATCATAATCCAAATAAGGAAATATAGTGGATGATATCATAAGATATTATATGTAGTAAACCATAACTGTACTTAATGTATGTTGACATAGATGAAAAACCTTTTTATAAAATCAATTGAACATTTCACTAAAATAATGGGAAAATATAATTTTCCTTCGGTTTCTTGAAATACTAAAAATTTCAAAAATAATGAGAAATATATTTTCTTTAAAAATGACGATGAAATATTCTAAATTAATCTTCCAAGAAAATACCATTCATTATGTCATGATAATATTTTGATTCAATATATGATAAAACGTGCAGTCTTTTCACACTTTTTATGAAAATTCAAACTTTATTCCTTTGTAAAACAGTAGAAGTACATACTTTTAATCATTTATAAATATACTAAAAGTCAGAAAAAATATTTTATTAAACATTATGTATAAATAAAAACCTTCATTAAACATTTTAAAGATGAAGTTATAGTGAATGAACCCTGGTCAACCAGACCATTCACTCCAGTCCGTAAACCACAAGGCATGAAGTTCATTTTGAATCGCCAAAGGCTGGAAAAATCATCTGAGAATAATAAATAACCCCTTGGGAATGCTTTCACCCATGGTAAGTGGGGATGAACCATCCATGAAATGGTATGTCCACACCAATGTACTTAGAGTCAACATATATAAACATATAACCAGAGTAAAACAATAATGAATAAAAGTGGATACCATTAAAAACATCACCTTCTAAAACCTAACATGATGTACACAAGACATAAACATGATATCACACGCAACAATTTCAAAATACAAAAAACATATCAAGACTAGAATGTCCAATATAAACATCCAAATGATATAAATCTCAAAATATATTCTCACAATCTACCATTGGGAGACCATGTATCCTCCATTAAAATAACCTTATATGGTAGTAATCAAGAACAATGACCACAATTCTCAGTGAAATTTACCTTACATATGTTATATAAAATAAAGTATACATATTCCAAAAAGAATATATTGGAAATTAGTTATAAATATTAGCAGGGTTCCCCCATGAATCGATTTAGGCATTTTTAAAACATGGAAAACCAAAAAATAGTTTAAAAAATAATCTTCAAAAACAATTTCACTTTGAAAACATTACAATTGAAATCAATCCTTTTAAATTCATTTGGTTACCCATAAGAAACATGTTTCCAATACACAATCAATAGGGATCAAGTAATTAATTAAAATACACATGTCATAAACATTCTTAACCTACCAAAATAAGCCATAAATAACGGAATAAGTATAAAAATCACAATAAAATCCAATAAGTGGGAATATAAATTAAATAATATATCATAGTAAAAAAATCCATTACACAATGAAATAAATAATATAAATAAACTAGGAATAATTAATGTGAACCATAGGCTATAACCATAAGGTTATAATGTGAGTTATTATAACAAAAATGATAATAAAAAATGAAAGTTCAATTAAAATATAAGATCTTAGGGTCTTCCTTGATCCCAACCATCAAGAGATCTCCTAGTATCTTGGTCAAAATATTATAAGATCTATCAATCTTCCTTCAAAAGTAACTCTCAATGCCTTGAACAATACACCCTCAAGCTATAGATATCCCATGTGCTACTAAATGAAAAACATGTCCACACCATAATTTCTACTCATAAAAACCATTTCAAAATTAGATTTAATAAACAAACATGCACTTTTCAAAAAAAATACCTTTCATAAGGAAAAACCATTTCATTAACCACTAGATAAATATATTTAAAACCATAAAACATCTTGGGAAATTTTATCTCAAACATGACCCTTTTTGGAAAGATACATTAAACATCAATTTTCCAACTCAACCAATGAATCAAATTAAATATTGATTTAAAATCACGAAAAAATAAATTTAATGGTAAATTTAATAAAAAAAATACAAATATGACGATGAATTCAAATTTTGGACATTGAAAAAACCATTAAATAGATACACCTTCCACAAAATTATATCCAACCTTGTTACAATCAAAGAAAACCTCCAGATTTATGAATAAGAGTCCTCACAAACCTAAACCAAAATAAATAAAACCAAATACTCCCCCTAATCAATATTATATTCATCCAACACACCATCTTGGGTTTCCAACATCCATGCAAATAGAAGAGAATGACAACTGATCGGGTAATAATGATGAAATCATGAATAAAAAGGCTTACTTCATTAAAAAAACAAAGATACAAGGAGAATCCACCCAAAATTAAGAGGAATAAGATCCCAATAATGGGTAATAAGCTACACATTAATGGGAGGAAAAATGGACGATAAATATTTAAAATAACTTAAGGTCACTTTAGTCCATTCAAAAAATATTAAGAAACTGGTCAACATTACGGTTTGGTAACAAGGTTAGAAAAACTATTCACCAACCATGCAGGTGCTATTGTCTCTTAAAAATAAATTCCACATGGATTATAATGAACCTCACATAGTTTAAAAAAGGATATCAATCCATGCAAAAGATTACTATCCCAAAAACTAACCCTCACATGGTTATCCACACAGTTATAAAAACTATGCATCAAGTAATTTTTTCTATATAGAAACAAATATCTAACCCCAAAAGGCTAAAACAATCCTAGAAAAAAGAAAAATAAATAAAAACTAAAATATGATGTACACATGATATAGTGGGTATTATAGAATCCTCACTAAATCACTTTATTTGCCCAAAAAGTATTCAGATATCATTATAAGAAAATATGTGAGGCCACAAATCCTTCACCAACAATTCCTACTCCCATATCTCTTAACTTTCACGACCATGCTCCAAAATCACATAGACCAATGGGATTGATCAACCATAGTGCACCTTGTTCTAATAGTCTAAGATAAAAATAATTTATTCAATAATAGGTATTTCAAGATAAATTTCCAATTTTATGGGTCTAGATGATATATCTTCAATAGGGAATCATGAGATATTTCGTGACTCGAGGTCATATGTGGTGTAAAAAATAAAAAATAAGATACCTTCCCAAGAATTTAACCAAAATAAAATTATCTGACATAACATGAAACCAACTTACCCTACTTTTCCATGTGATAGTGTTCCAATCAAAAATATATTCAAGGAAACACATATTCACCAACCTCAAACAATAATGGGTGAGGACGTAAATTTTTAAAGTATTTTTGGAAACCCTGAACCAACACTATCCTTTTTTGGATCACCTTCACATTCTCTATCTACTCCTAGATGATACTCAACCCAAACATGGAATTATTCCCCACCCCCACACAATATAATGGTGACAGGAAGTAATTTCTACATAACACCTTTGATGGGGACATATTGATCTTGGATTGATATGTATTTTTTGTAAAAACTGTTATCCAATGGAAGTTACCACTTCCTTGAACACTCAAAACAAAAACTAGAATCATATCCTAAAGATTTTGTATGGTCCACTTAGATTTTCCATTTATCTATAAGTGATATGCAGTTCTAAACCACATCTTGGTTCTTAAATATTCCTAACATACCAACCAATAATTATTAGTGAAATTGGTATCATGATCAAAATGTATCACCAAGGGAACTCCAGGAATCCAAAAATCCTCTTAAGCATACATGTATATGAGTTTCTCTACCTTTATCAACTCACCGAGGTGAAAAAAATGTGATGACTTCATTAAATGATCAACAATCACCTATATAGAATATTTCCCACCCAAAATATGGGGTATGAAATTTAGGAAATCCATATATATTTTATACCACTTCAAAACTAGAATGGTAGGATTCTATAATAATCATGTTGTTCTTTGATGACCAGGTTAAGTTCTATAGTAGTAAAAACATCAGGAAACAAAATAAAAAAATTTAACCTCAACCTAGGCCACCAATACCTACTCATCATCTTATAGAAAAATTTGGTATTCCTAGGGTGGAATTCCCATCTAGAGTGATAAAAATCATATATCACATACATTCTCTAGATAAAAGTTACTTCTAACTACCATCTAAAAAGAAGAGAACTGTTGAGAGACTAAGACCATTCACCTGATGTCACCCTACCGTTTAAAACACTCATATCCTTTAATAACTTATGTTTATATGATTCATCACTACAAACCTGATAAAAAGAGATGTTGTGACATATACATTGGTCAAAACTACATTCTATCCATCCTTATACACTAATAGACTCATATTTAAAAACAAAACCATCAATCCCCACTCATCCAATGTTTTGTGAAATGTTGGGACTGGAAACTATATAATCAAAGAATATATGAAACATTTCCCTTCCTTGAGGTATAAGACATTCATAAATAAAAATTATTATGATATTATACCCAGTGGATCTGAATAATGTTCAAATCCCATTGGGTGAATATATACTTTAGGATTTTATGATCTAGGTAGATAGTAAAACACTCTCCAAAGAGATAATAGTTACAAGACATCAATGTATGAATAACACCTTACAAATATATGATATGGGTGGGGGTAATTATAGTCATATGATCATATTTATCTTGATCCATAGGACACCACATAGTAATCCTACATTATCACACTCACAAACCCCACAACTGAGGAATCCCAATATGTCACACAATCTTTCTTATTCAAAGTAAGTATCAAAACTAGTGCAGATTTCAAATGGGCCTAATACTCATCAAAATAACCCTATAACCTTTCTGACCATTCAAACATCATTCCTTTCCTAATAATTTTTTCAAAGAAGAAGCCATCCTAGAGAATTACCAAAATGAAGAATTTATAATATCCCACAAAACCCAAAAATATTATGTTCTCAAAAACATTTTTGGGGAAATCCTAAAATATAACTTTGTGAAACTTATACAGATACACCAAAACCCCCCTCTAGAAAATTGCATGGCATAAGAACTAAACCTCATGATTCCAAAAATAACATTTGGATAGAATATTAAATAGACGATTCTCTCTCAATATTTCCAAAACAATATCTAGATAGTCAGTAAGATCCTCTTATGTCTTGGATTAAGCAAAGATTTCAATAAAACATGCATATAAAGGAGTCCAAAAAGGGATGGATGATGTAGTTTTCATGTTTATAAAGTCCTTAAATCATTTTTAAGTATAAATAGTATAACTAAATACTAAAAAATTTCATAGTGTATTTGAATGGTGGAATTAAGGACATCCTCATATAGGACCCTCAACTATTGAGACCATGTCCTCAAGTTAATATTTCAAAACCAATAATCTTCATTGATCAAATAAAAAAGACCATAGTTTTTTAGAAAAAATTATTTAATCTTTGTATACATTGGATTACTCTTACAGTAATCTATAATAAAATTGGATGACCACAAATGCATTATTTTAAAATGTACTTAGTGGTGCATATGGTGACATGATCAGATGAATAAAACCTTCTATATCAAGGTCCTAAAACTAAAATTTCACCACTATTATCTTAGCTAAATTAATATAGTAATTTGGCAATGAAAAGGGATTCATTCAGGGGATAAGATTGATATTGAACTCAAGTTCTCATTGGGGTAGAAAAATAAGAAAATCTTCTAGAAACACATCATGGTACCGTCCCATAACAACCAAAATAATACCAAATAAAACTTCCCCACGACATAAAACAACTACATGGAAAACTAGTAGAAAAAAATTCCACATATAAATTAATGGGTCATACCCTCACTGATTATTGATCCCACTCACCCAAAAACGAATGAGTGCTCCCATCAGGGGGTAAAAAATGGACCATATGGTGATGACAATCAATTTTACATTTGAATAAAGTAAACCAATCTATACCGATAATGAGGTCAATAAAATCAAAGTCTAACATGAGGAAATACCACTTGATTTCCACATTATAAATAAACACATAATTCTCAATGTACTTGATCCATTTTTATACATATCAAGGTAATAAAATTCCATAACAAATGGAATCATCTTCAAATATATACCCAAGTAATCAAGTAAATTTAGAGAGATAAATGAATTTTAAGAACCCATATGAATAAAAAAATTTAATATGATAAGTAATGAAAACCATACCTCTCATGGTGTCCAACCTGGATTCGATGTCAAAAAGTGTTACACTAGCTATATAGATATGTCCCAAATCAAGACCACCCCAATCATTCTTCACATGGTTATAATATAGTTTTCTATAAGGGTGATATTTTTCACTCTCATAAGCATTAGAAAACACATGATAACCACTATAATACATGGAACCAGTGACAATTTCCTACATAGAATACTAATAGAAGAACTGTAGATGTTCAAAAAACCACACTAATGGCACATACTTAGATACTATGAACAACTAGGCCTCATATAATGAAAATTTCAACACTAATGACAGAACACAATATCACACCCTATGGAAACCACTAGATTTGAACTCGATGACTACATAGAACTATTACCACCACCCTAACATGGTTCGTCCCACTTCTCTATCAAATAATATGAAGATATTTGGCTTCCACCCACTAATGGAACAACAATAAGACCTATTTTCCCCACCATCTATTCCTAAAAAATAGTCTCCATATCAACTACCTCAGTGAAGGTTGGTAGGAAAAGAATAATAAGCATGGAACTAATCACATCATTAAATCCTATACAAAAATGTATATCCTTGAGGTAATAATTCGAAAGAATTTTAAAAGATACATGAAAACCATGTTAAATCAATTAGAATACTCTAACACTGAATGGTCCAATTTCTATAGGGTCAGAAACTCACAATCCCTTTTCACCCTTAATGTATCTAGGTATACCTAATGAATGGATTATGCTTTATAATTATTCTAAGTGATAATCCCATGATTATTTGTTATCACTATAGATTCCCACTATTTACTACATGATGCTTCTAATACATAGGTGGACTTACAACCTTCATTGTCTCTATAATATTTAAAAACTAAATTATTTAATTGATATATTCCAGCCACTCCTCAGGATCCTTTCCTCTCATGTCTCTATGAAAGTCCTATGTATGTTTAATAGAAAACTTCTATGTATGGTCCAATATCTATGTCTACTCCAAATAACACTAATTGGCCAAGTAATTGATCATATACAACACTGAATCCACTCAATTTGAATCAAATGGAAGATTTTCATTTGGGGCATGCTCCACAACCCCATCTCTAAACCTAGATGAGGTCCTTCAGGGAGGCATTGTCTATAAAACAAAAAACAAAATATCATTCAATACTCAATTGAATCTCAAAAATTATAAATTAAACCAACATAATCATATAAAATATGTATCAAAAAATAAAATTAGTATCAATTGTAACTTTAAATGAAAAATGGCCAAAATATATATATTTTAAATTTTTTACCAATAATAATGGATTGGATACATGTTTTAGAAAACAATGCACCAAATATACAACTGCAATTGAAGGTGATTGGTATGGCTATATAGGTATTGTGTGATTTCTACTAACCATGTGTCTCCTATTTTCCCTACATTTCATCTTGAAATTAAAAATAACTCACATGATCACCCCTTAAATCATATTTAATAGAGAAACACATAAAATAAAATATAAAAAAAATCACAATCTAGATCATAACGTTAAAAACAAACCCAGACCATCCATGAAAACTCATTTTTTTATTTGAAGATGAGTTTTCAACACAATCATCTACTCCTACCTCCCCATCAACGACGATCATAGATCCAGTCTACCACTTACCCATTTTTAGTGAACCAACTAGGGTTCAACAAACCTATCACCCAATCTGGCATACAATGAGGAACAATGCACATTTATAATCACTACAGGATGGTGAAAAATTCTGATGTATATAAAATAACCTCCTGGTAATGGTTTCACCAATGTTAAAATGTCATAGACCATCCATGAAATGGGATGACCACACTAACAAATTTAAATTTAAAAGATATAAATATGAAACATGAGTAACATATTAACACCTAAAAGAATGCACCATAAAAAACATCAAATCAACATTCATAATAGGTATATTAAATACATAAACATGATATCCCAAGTTAAAATCTCAAAAGACAAAATATCGATCAAGACCTAAATGAAAAATAAATACATCCCAATGATAAATCTACTCATGATCTAGCCCTATGAGACTACATATCATCGATCAAAATAGTATTAGTTGCTTTTAATCTAGAATATCCATCAAAATAAATGCTTTCCTTTCCTTTACCTATGTCCTTCAATATAAATTCTATATATTCCTATAGTAATATATAGTGTGTGAGGCCCGATGACCAGTATGATACCAATTTGAATATATTTTATGATTTATAAAACCATTAAAACTAAATAACTATATTAAAAATAATTTTAAAATAATATTTTTCTTTGAAAACATTTTATTTGAAATAAATACTTCAAAATCATTTTGGTTTTCCAAAAAAACAAGTTTCCAAAACATAATCAATAGGACCCAAGTAATTAATGAAAATACAATTAGAATAAACAAGCATGACATTCCCAAACAAGGCATAAACTACTGAATAATCATAAACATCACTATATAATCCAATAAAAAAAATTAGAAAAACATTAGATACCATAATAAAACACAAAACTAACAGAATCCTTAAAATATTATAAATAAAAAATTTATACATAATGAGAACTATTTAGTCTTAACATAAGTGTATAATTTGAGTCTAAACCATAATAATATAGTCTAATAAAAACATATAAGAATCATTTAAGCTCTCATGGTATTCCTTGATCCCAAAACCTAAGATCTACCTCTATCTATTAGTCAATTTTGTATAATCCCTATTGGACTTACTTCCCAAAGTCTCCCTCAAACCCTTTAAAAACACACCAGTATACCCTAGGTATACCATGTACTACTCAATTCCAAAAATATCCACATAAAAAGTTAAATCCATAAAATCCATCTCAATATACGTGCTAATAAATAAAATTTTTCATTTTTGTAAATATTCTTCTCCAAGGTAAAATCATTTCTAAAACCTCTTTATAAATCTATTTAAAACTAAAAAAACTCATTGAACCAATTTAACAAATACATGGGGTGTATTTAAATAAAACTTACATTTGGTAAAAAAAAATTTAACAACAAATATCCCACTCAACCCATGAATCACATCTAACATGAATTAAATCTAAAGGATAAATCAGTTAAAAGGTAATTTAATAAACAAGAACCAAAGGCTATAATAAATTAAGATGTTATACATATAAAACTAACTTAAATAGAGATACGTAACTCGTAAATGGTTCAAACCTTGTCAAATTCAATTAAAACCACTAAGTATAAGTCCTCACAAACATAAAAAACAATAAATTAAACCAAAACACCTAAAAAAAACCTTATATTTTTATAAAAAATGTATAGGGTTTCCATATTTTATTGAAATACATGAATAAGGAAAGATAAGGGATGAAGATGAAGAAATATTTAATTAATAGGTAGAACTCAATCTAAAAAACCAACGATCCAAGGATAATACACACCAAATGAGTAAGAAGATGCTTTCAATCCAGGATAAAAATATGTGCATGCATGAGAGGAGAAATGGGGGAAAAGGCTTAAATCATGTAAGGGAAATTTGTTTATTCCAAAAAAATATTATTACCTACAAAAATCACATGGTTTGGTTGCATGGTTAGACAAACCATGTACCAATAGTATGGGTTATAATTTCTCCCAGAAATCAAATATTCTTCATTTCCAATAATGCTTACATGATTTTAGAAGGAATTCTCAAATAGAGGAGAATAGAATTATCCAAAAAAACGGACCCCCTCTTGGTTATCCAAATAGTTTGGAAAACCATGTGCTAACCATGAGATAAATTTTTTTTCACTAAAAAAACCAATTTATATCAATTGATATTATGAACATCCAATAAAGGAAAACAAGATAAATAAAAACTCAAATATGATGTACTAATGACCCGATATGTGTTATATATAGACATAGAAGAACATATTCATCGACCAAAAATAAAAGAATGTTAGATTTTATTAAAATAATTTTATTGATCATTTTATTTAACAAAGAGGATAAAATATCACTAGATCTTGAAACATCAAGGATTAACAAGATTTAGAGAAAATATTGAAAGTTCCAGGCGTAGCAGAAGCGCGTGGGTGGATGTTCCCACTTGGATTTTTTCCATTAACAATGATCAATCTGGGATCAATGCGTCGATAAATGCCAGTCTCCATGGATCGAATCACAAAAATGGACAAGGAAAAGAAAAGCCCCAGAACCAAAATGTAGGATCGTAACAGGTTGATTATAATTAATTTAATCAATTGAAAAGAAATACCTTTTAGGTGTTCTTTCTTCATTTATTTTCTCGATCACGTTCCGATTTGATTCGTCATTGCATCGCAGAAGCCAAGTGTAGAATTCATCTAGCGGTGACCCACACGTGAACCTCGTATCTCTGAATGTTTCCAAAGGAGTCTCTGGGTGCTAGTGTGGAGAAACCACTGCATGCGTTGTCTGCATTAGATCATCTTGATCCGATGGAAGAGGATCTCTCTCGGTCTTAAGAGTGTTCTTGGAGGATGTAGTTCTTTCAGCCTTGAAAGAATTCTGCAGAATTGTTATGCACAACGATTCTCATATGTCAGGAAAGGAGTTGGGGTTGTGAGGATATTTATAATCAGGTTTGAGGTTGTAGAGTTATGAAAATAAATAAACGCGTAACACATTTTAGTTATTTCAATAACTCCCTTTTGAAAACCCCATGTCGAGTCATTAATTCCTTGACATGTGCCCACACTAATTATAATAAACATCATTTAATAAAACAATATCTTCCTCAAAATTCCGACTGGAAAAACTACACGGTGTGTATTAATAAATACATGATGTGTACTTGTTTCTCATTGAAAACTACATGGAGTGTACATTCAATGTAAACGACATGTATATATTGTTTTAATTTATTCATTTATTTTATAAAATGAAAACTACACGGCGTGTACATTTAATAATAAATGGCGTGTACTTATTTTCTTAATAAAACTACACGACATGTAATTATTGATACACGGTGTGTACTTGTTTTATTTTATTCTTCCTCCAACATTAAAACGATTTATGCTTCCTTGAATAATTATTAATCCACGTACATGAATAATCTTTATTCTACTTGAGATACTTGAATACACTTAGTGTGTGACCCTCTAGGCCTCTTTCTCGTTGGCATTAGGCGGACTTGCATTAAGTCCACGATTGCTGTCTAGTAACGGGTCAAGGAACCCAAAATAAAGAAGTTGACGATGCATTGACATATCACCTCATATGAATGATTACTGTGTATTTTAATACCTTTGTCTTAATATCTCATCAAGCAGGTTTCACATCAGTGTCATAAATCTATATGCTTGATCCGTCGTTCTTTAACTACCTGAAATAAACTCATCGTTTACACCATGGTCATGGAATTTAATGCGACAGTTCTATTTCAATCAAAGGGCCGAGATATCAAGTTCCATAAATGGAAGGGACAAATCCTTCCTTGACTTATCCATTAACAACATGTCACTCGTGATGCACCCAACATACCCTACTTCCCACCAACTATCTACGTGACAGTTTTCATCAGTAAATATAAGTGCGCGAGTCATGACATGAGTTAATGATAATCTTTCAGTATAAGGACCATTACATAGGCTCATAGATAGCAATGTCCGATGATACCAAGACATGCAGAATTGCTACTGGCAGGTCTGTTCTCATAATCTCCCATAATGGAGATTACCATGTGTGAACTCAATGAGAGAGAGTCTCGTCTTCTTACACGTACTCGCACATGACAGTCTATATACTATGTGTCCTATCATAGTATTTCATCCAACCGTATAACTTTATTTAAGAATATTGTTATAGCATTTCAAGGTTCTCATTATAGCCGGGATATACCATGACCTTATCAATGCAACAAATATTCCAGGACATTATTATATTATAGTCATGCAGAACAATGAACAATATATAATAAGTGAACATTCATGTAATAAATGTACAAAACAGTTGGTTTTCAGGACACCAACCCTTACAAACTCCCATGTGGACTAGAGCCAACTGCCTATGACTTTTAGTCCGCAATACCTCACATGATGATCATGTTTCTTCTGAGTCAAGGATTTAGTCAAGGGGTCTTCCACGTTGTCTTCCATGGAAATACTACTCACAACAACTTCACCTCTCTGAGAAAAATCCCTCAAGAGATGATACTTTTGAAGTATGTACTTTGTCCGCTGATGTGACCTTGGATCTTTTAAAAGTGCCACCACTGTAGTATTATCACAACAGAGTGTGATATAATCTTTACTGCTCGATACTACATCCAGATCTTGGAAGAAGCTTCGCATCTATACTACTTCTTTAGATGCCTTAGAATCTGCGATATACTCAGACTCTACTGTAGAATCTGCCACCACACTTTTCTTTGATCTCTTCCAGCTCATTGCACCTCCATTCAAACTGAAGATGTATCCAGTCTGCAACATCATATCATCTTGTTCAGTATGGAAACAAGCATCTACATGTCCTCTAATGACTAGTTCCTCATCTCCTCCATAAAACAGGAACATATCCTTAGTACACCTCATATACTTAAGGATAGTCTTGATTGCCATCCAATGGTGGTCTCCTAGACCATCTTGATATCCTCTTACCACACTTAATGCGTAAGCAACATCTAGCCTCGTACATAGCATACCATACATGACTGACCCAATTGCGGATGCGTAAGGGATCCTTGCCATTCTCTTTGTTTTCTCATGTGTTTGAGGACACATTTTCTTGGAAAGATGAATGCCATGTGATAATGGAAACAATCCCCTCTTGGACTCTTCTATACCGAATCTCTTCAGTATCTTGCCAATGTTTGTACTTTGACTCAGGCCCAGCATTCTCTTGGATCTATCACGATGGATCTTGATCCCAAGAATATATGCTGCCTTGTACAAGTCTTTCATAGAGAAGCATTTATGTAACCATGCCTTAACTGATTGTCAGACAGGTACTTAGTTTCCAATTAGTAATATGTCATCAACATATACTATTAGGAAAACCACTGCACTTTCACTAAACCTCTTGTATACACAAGGCTCACATTCATTCTTAACAAAGCCAAATTCTATTACAGCTTCATCAAAATGAATATTCCATGACCTTGATTATTTCTTTAATCCATAAATGGATTTCTTCAACTTTCATACTTTGTTGGAATCCTTTGGAGTCACAAACCCTTAAGGTTGTGTCATGTAGACATCTTCCGGGAGGATCCCGTTAAGGAATGATGCTTTAACATCCATTTACCAAATATCAAAGTCATGGTAAGAAGCAATGAACAATAAGATTCTAATAGATTTCAGCATCGTAACCGGTGAAAAGGTTTCATCATAGTCAATTCCTTGATGTGGTCTAAAAACTATTCATGCCTTATAGGTTCTGACTTGTCCCTCTAAGTCTAGTTTCTTCTTGAATACCCATTTATTACCAATAGGATTTATATCAACAAGAGGATCTACCAAAATCCATACTTGGTTTTGGTACATGGAATCCATTTCAGAATTCATGGCTTCTTGCCACTTGGAAACGTCTGTTCCTTCAATTGCTTCCTTGTAGGTAAGAGGATCATCATTGTCAACCAATAATGAATCACCATCCTCAGTGACAAGAAAACCATATCATTCTAGTTCTCTCACCTCTCTCGTGCTCCTATGCAGTTCTTGTGTCTCTAGAACAGATTGTTCTTCCACGGGGCTTTGGGGAATATGTTCTTATACAAACTTCGGTGTATCTTGAGCCTCGACTTAATCGAAGTTTATCTCTCTCCCACTATCTCTTTTGGAGATGTGCTCCCTATCAAGGAATATGGCATGTCTTTTCACTATAAACTTTTTATCTAAGGGGTTGTATAGGTAATATCCTCTTGTTTCCTTGGGATATCCAATAAAGACACACTTTGTGCCTCGGGGTGAAAGATTGTTACCTGAAGAGGCCTTAACAAAGGCTTTGCTACCCCACACATGTAAATTCGATAACATGACTTTGTGTCCACTCAATAACTCATATGTAATTCCATTTATCGATTTAGTTCGTACTTGGTTTAGTATGTGTGCTTTTGTTTGTAATGAATATCCCCAAAAGGATAATATAAGACTCGCATAACTCATCATTGATCTCACCATGTCCAACAGGGTGCGGTTCCTCCTTTCACTTACACCATTCCACTGAGGTGTGTAAGGAGAAGTGAGTTGAGATAGAATCCCAAAATCCCATAAGAAATCAATCAAATCCTGATTAAGATATTCTACTCCTCTTTTTGAGTAGAGTTTCTTAATATTCTTACCAGGATGGTTCTCAACTTCATTATTGTATTCTTTGAACCAATCAAAAGAATCTGACTTATACCTCATTAAGTAAATATATCCATATCTACTAAAATCATCAGTAAAAGTTATGAAGTATGAGAACCCACCCCTTGCTTCAACTAGAAATGGTCCACACACATCTTTGTGAACTAATTCTAGAATCTATTTAGCCCTTTCACCATTCCCACTAAATGGGGCCTTGGTCATTTTACCTTGTAGACATGCATGACATACACCAGGTGGTTTTAGTTTGAAAGACTCTAAATACCAATCTTGATGTAATTTTTTCAAACGTTTATCATTGACATGACCTAGCCGGTGATGCCAAAGTTGGGTGTGGTATTATTCATGTGAATTGACTTTGTCATCGATTTCCATTACTTGGTTTTTGTAGTCTAACACATAAAGGTCGTTATATAAATGTGCCCTACCAAAACAAATGCTATCTTTATAAAAGTAGCGACATTCATTTCCAAACTTGAACATGAATCCATCAGTATTTAATCTGGAAACTGAAATAATGTTTTTAGTAACATAAGGAACATAATAAAAACCCTTTAACCCCAAGATCTTTCCAGTTGGAAATGTGATGTGGTAGTCCCCGACAGCTACAACAGCAAGTCTGGCTTCATTGGCTACTCGTAGATCTACCTCACCTTGATAAATCTTTCTTGAACCTACTTGGTTCCGGTATTTGGATACATATGTGAGCACCACAAGCAATATCTAATACCTAATTGGTAGAAACAGATAGATTTCATTCAATAACAAACGCACCTGAAGCTTCCTCTTGCTTCCTTGGCTGGGTGCCGTTTTTCTTCCAATGGACCTTCTTGCCACATGCGAAACAAACAACCTCTTATTCTCTTGCCTCCCCTTTGATCTTCCTTTTCTTGGAAGGCCTTGAAGAAGCTTTGGTATTAAATCTCTTCACCTTCCATTTCCTTTTATTCACCATGAATACAGAAGGCTTTTCACGCTTCATGTCATTGTCCACTTGGCGAATGAGGATACAAAGACCAGACATAGACTTATCAATGTTGTTCATGTTGAAGTTCACAACAATGTTTCAGAAGCTCTGGGGGAGTGATGCATGAATGAGATAGGTACCCAGTTCTTCAGGGAGTGTAAACCCTAGAACCTTCAAGCGCTCAATGTATCCAATGATCTTGACTACATGAGGCCCAGATGGGGAACCCTCTCCAAGATTGCTCTGGAATAGAACCTTGGAGATCTCAAACCTTTCCTGTCTTGCTCTCTCTTGGTATAGACCACAGAGGTGATCAATCATGCTATATGAATCCATGTATTCATGATACTTCATGAGCTAACTAGATATAGATGATAACATCAAAAATTGAATGTCGAGTGCATCGTTTAAATGTTGATCATAGACCAGGAAATCTTCATCACTTGCCCCTTGGGCGGGCGAATCAGGAAGTGAGGACTGCAGCACATAAAACTTTCGTTCATAGAGTAGGATAACTTGATGGCACCTAAACCATTCCTGAAAGTTACTGCCAGTGAGGATATTGTCTTTATCCAGAATTGATCGTAGAGAAAATGTGGTTGATGAGTTTTTCATTTCGATTCTACAAATTAAAAGAGCAGTTTTATTAGTACCTTTTGATTACATTTTATGAAAAATAATAAATGAATTTATTAATTCTCACACTATTTTATCAATTCCCAATTTCCCTCACCATTTAACTCGAAATGTCCAGTTTCATTGACATTCTAGTGGCAAGTATCAATATTCCCCTTCGCATAACCCCAACAAGGGTTAGTCAAGCTATTTGAAGGTATTTAAGTAGGCAGGTCTTTGCCAACTGCGAGCTTACAATTCCTTGATCTGTTGAGTGGACTCCCCAATCATGAAATATTGACTTGGATTTTCTCAACTCATTCCTCCAATATTACATCAATTCTAGAAAGGGCTACTCCTCTTGATGTAATATGATTAAGTTAACCCGAATCCTTTTATAAGGTCTTCCTTTTTAAAAGTAAGTGTCCCAACATGGTTCGGTCAAACACATAGTTTTTTTGAGTCTTTCCCTTAATCAACTAACAGAATGCATGGTTAGACTTAATATGGTATTGAGGGATTTTAATCTTTTATGCGTAGTTTTTCATTATCACTTGCTTGTTAATATTAAGTGATTCTAGCTTAAGTGATTAATCATGTTCTAATAATGTTTATGCATTGTCTGGTTTTATTTTATATCATATTTGCATGCTTATTTATTTCATTAATTATGTGATCATGACAATGCATACATAATAAATAAACCATGCCATCAGACAGTAATAAAATAAGATGGCATGATCATGAGCTTCTATTGGTTAGCTTATCTTGCGGTTTTGATAAGCTTACCCTAACCTAGGGAAAACACCTTGAACCTGATGGTTCATGTTTTTCAACTCCAACCTATCCACCTTTGTATCTTATTGGGTTCGTTTCACCTCAGCTTTGGATATCGAACCGTCTCCTCTGGCATGGGATATCCTCCATTACATGGGCTTTACATTAAATAAACAATGGGAATGAAGGCTCTACATTTTATTGAAAGAAGGATCGCAGGCCAACAAATTTAAATTAAATAAATTTAAAAGAAACCATACACACATAAAAAGGGTCTTTTTTCCATCTCATGATCATCCATAGCATGCAACGACATTTACGCATATTTATAATTCAAATTCTTTTAATCATTCTTTCATTTAAGATAAGTCGTGCTCAAATTCAATTAATTATGATCTTATAATTAATCAATTATTTATCTTAAATTCCTTTATGAATTTCCTTGAGATTCTTCTCATCCATATCCCTTGTACATGTCTTTTTACTTTTGGAGGAAACCTGGTGAAATTTCTAGAAAGTACACGGCGTGTAGTTTATATTTACATGGCGTGTATTTATTTTCACCTTTTATCCAAAGTATACACCGGGGGCTTCGGTGTGTTTTCTGTACTTTGGAAATTTTGGAGTACACGACGTGTAGATGAATCATACATGGCGTGTACTTCCATGTTATGAGGTAACCGGCCTGGAAATACCGTGTACGCAGAACACAGTTTCTCCTGGTACACAGTTTCACCTGGACCAGATCAGACTACACGGCGTGTTTCTCCAACATAAATGTTGTGTATCCCTATTTTCCACGCACCGTTAATTTTGGTCAACACAGTGTAATCAATACTTAGTCATACTTAAGTCACAAGGCGTGGTTTGGCGGACCAGTGCCGATTCGTTGAACCTAAGTACATGGCGTGTAGTTTTTATTACATGCCGTGTATTCCCGTGTTGTCCAGACAGAAATAGAGTCTCCTCCGGATGAGTTCCTCATTTTTATTTTCATCAAAATTATAATTAAAAGGCCTTTTCTATGATATGAATCGAGAAACGAAGGAGGAAGAACAGATCTCGTTTATTCAGATTTATAGAATGATTTATTTCGAATTGAATCAAATATAAATGCGTAAATTATCAATGAAAAATTAAATAACTATAATCAGTATTGTAACCTCTCTCTGATACCATTTGAAGGTTCCGTGCGCAGCGGAAGCATGTGGGTGGATGTTCCCACTTTGGTTTTTTTCATTAACAATGATTAATACGGGATCAATATGACGATAAACGTCAGTCTCCACGGATCGAATCATGAAAATGGACAAAGAAAATAAAAGTCCCAGAACCAAAAGGTAGGATCGTTACAGGTTGATTATAATTAATTTAATCAATTGAAAAGAAATACCTTTTTGGTGTTATTTATTTGTTGATGTTCTTGATCACATTCCGATGTGATTCGTCATTGCGTTGCAGAATCCAAGTGTACACTTCCTCTAGCGGTGATCTACACATGCACCTCGTATCTCTGGACGTCGCCAAAGGAGTCTCCAGGTGCTAGCATGGAGAAACCTTTTCTTGCATTGTCCGCATTAGATCATCTTGATACGATGGAAGATGATCTCTCTTGGCCTTGAGAGCGTTCTTGGAAGATGAGGTTCTTTCGGCCTTGAAATAATTCTCCAGAATTGTTGTGTACAATGACTCTCTTATGTTAGTAAAAGAGTTGGGGTTGTGAGGATATTTATAATTGGGTTTGAGGTTGTAGAGTTATGACAATAAATAAACGCGTTAGGCATTTTATTTATTTCATTAACTCCCTTTTGAAAACTGCATGTCATGTCATTAATTCCTTGACATGCACCCACACTGATTATAATAAATATCATTTAATTAAACTATATTTTCCTCAAAATCCCAACTAGAAAACCTACACGACATGTATTAATAAATACACGGTGTGTACTAGTTGTTCATTGAAAACTACACAGATAGTACATTCAATGTACACGGAGTGTATATCTAGTTTTAATTTATTCATTTCCTTTCTAAAATGAAAACTACACGGCGTGTACATTTAATAATACATGGTGTGTACTTGTTTTCTAAATAAAACTACATGGCGTGTAATCATTGATACACAACGTGTACTTGTTTTATTTTATTTTTCCTCCAACATTAAAACGATTTAGGATTCCTCGAATAATTATTAAACCACGTACGGGAATAATCTTTATTCTACTTGAGATACTTGAATAAACTTAGTGTGCAACCCTCTAGGCCTCTTTCTCATTGGCATTAGGCGGGTTTTCCTAAAGTCCAAGATTACTGTCTAGCAACAGGTCAAGGCACTCAGGAGAAAGAAGTTGACGCCATATTGACGTATCACCTCACATGAACACTTACTATGTAATTTATTCCCTTTTTCTCAATATCTTATAATGTAACGCCCCGACCCCAGCTACCCAGAGTCGGTGCATTACTTCGTAACATTGGCATGATCACAAAAGATCAAGTCTCGAAAGACCGATTAGTTTAATAGCCTTGGAAACACTAGATACATTCATAAACGTTACATTACATCATAAAGTAAAAAACTACAATAACAAAGTCTCCACAGTTCACACTCATATCCTCTTCTGACTATCCCTACAGGTCATTCGTAAGATACTTATTCACATCCTGGAAAATATTAAAACATTGAAAGGGGTGAGTTCAGATGCTCAGTAAGGATAACAATATAGTGGAAGCTTTCATAAATAAACATTAACATTTAAGGCAATGTATAACTAAAACAAAAGCCTTTTAAACTTGAAATTTAGCATAATATGGCAAAAGTAAAATGAAATAATGACATTTACTTACTCACATGGATATTCTACTAGTTGAATAATCACATGAAATATCAATAACCACTTTAATAATGATGGAATGCATAATGCCAGACTATCATAACCACGTAGCCAAGGCCTCGTGCCAAGTCGACAATAAGATTTTGTCAAGGCCTCATTCCAAGACACTATTTTGTCTCATGAGACCTATAGATGCAATTTTTTTAGAAGATAATTACATTTAAAATTGCTCAAATATAGTCCAGTGTTTTTTTGAAAACATTATGAAAGCTTCTGAAAACAAAATAACTAATTCTGAGACTACTCGACTAATTACAGGCCATGATGGGTCCACGCCCGATCCCTTCCTATCTACCACACTCAAGAGTCGGGTTTTCTGAAAACATTTTTAAACTTGTGTTAAATACATATACATTGGCACTGGATTTTCTTATATTTGAGAGAAATATCTCTTTTTTGAAATCACTTAAAAATAACATAATTATAAAAGAAAACCTTTTGAATAAACGTAAAAGTCAAAAGGGTTTATACACCGTATAAAAGAAAGTTGTGTATAAAACAAAATATGCTTCAATGAAAGGAGATTGATACAAAGACCCTTACAAAGATCATTTTATTAAATAAAGTAGGTCTATTATGTGTATTAACTATAATTACACATAAATAATGTACAAATACAAGATAGGACATAATAATATCATGACATAATTTGAAAGTAGGAGATTAACCCAAAGAATAGAAATTGGGTTAAGAAGTTCCCTTACCTTGCGTCCTGTCTTGACTCGACCATTATTTAACCTCCTGAATAATAAACTAGAGTTAATTTATAATTGCTTAAGAACCTTTTTCAAGTTTTTTATTCCTTTTATATCACTTATTACCATGTTATGAACATTATGTAATTATTTAAGTTAATAACGGTCGTTTTGTAGATCATTGGTACTTGAGTAAAAAATAAACTGCTTATAATTACAAGTTGTTCATGTGGTGAAATATCCATTATATCCAGAATTATATTCATGATATAGATATCATATATCTCATATATATCCAGTATATACATTCATTTATAATATTCCATAGTGTTTAGAGGTAAGAAATGAAATGCACCGTTCATGGAGACGGTAAGCCGTACGTACGCATGAACGCTACTTTCATTTCTATTTCGTATTTAATGAAATCATAATGATATAAAGTTATATTATAATTACAGTATAATATCATATATAATATCATTTACCCCATCCTTTATACATCCCACATATGGCATTAACGATTCAAATCACTTTGAGGGGGCGGTAGTCCGCACTTCCTAAAATGAAAATATTGCGTTTACCCATAATGGAATCAATAAAGGTATACCATAAATTAAAAATACAGAACCTTAAGTAAAACATAAACATAATATATATTATTTATAAATAGATTTACATCTTAATGGCCACCTTTGAAGGTGTTATATGAGTGTTGAACAATCATCGTTTCGTGAGGCAGAAATTCGCCATCCAAAGAAACAGAATGTTCTTTAACCATTAGATGTAGGTGTGTGTAAGTGTAGATCGAATACTTCATATAACAACATACTAGTATATTGATGATACGTTTTTCATTACAAAAGAAATGAATAAAAAGATTTTAGGGGGTTGGATAAGAAAAATAAAACAAAATAACATAAGCAAAGACATTACCTTAAAATCGGGTAACTCTTTTGATTTGATCCAAAGGCTTCCTTGGGAAGAATTATGCCCAAAGTGAGGCTTCTAGGATTAAGGGAGGGAAGTTGGTAGAGTATTTGGGCAGAGGTTGGCTGATCCAAATGGCTTGAAGGTGTGAATAAGGTGGGAGTGGTGGGGGCCCTTTATAAGTGGAGAGGAGGGGCACTCTTGGAAAGATTGAAATGTTACTTTATTATGAAATGCTTTTAGGATTCTAAAGGTCCCACAATGATATATTTCGAGGATAAGGTGATAATGGTTCTAAATCTACTCATCAAATAGGTTTGTGACAAGTGTAAGCCTTGAAGTTTACATTATCTTTTCATTTTATTTAAATTGTTAATTAATGAGGTAATCGCTGCATCATCATTGTGTCATAAAACTTTTAAATTATTTAATGTATAAAAATTATAAAAATATATCATGATGTAGGAAATATTTTTATCTTTCTAATGAATATTTATAGTCGAAAATATGACTTGTATGACCCCATTTAAAAATTGTTTTAGTAAAACAACTCATGTTTGTGACATTTTTATTTTAACATTAAATAAAAGTTTTTAATGTCATTTTCCTACCAAAGTGGCTCCATGGGGTACCCAAGTTGACCCATGGGTTGTCTTGGTCGGCCATGACTCATCCAATAGGGGTAGTGAAACTGTAAGGGTCATTTCATATTTTTATAATACCATTTTACCTTAAATTTCACTAATTACCTTTAATCACGATTAATTAAACTTAAAAGTTACTATTCACCAAAAAATTATTTTAATCCCATTGAACCACATTTTACTTCCTAATGAAAAAAATGTATGTCGGATTTTTGAAAATAAAATCATATAAGTGGTAATATTTCATTTAAACGAAAAATCAGTTATTTAACTACCACTTAGTGGTTTCATTATTCATAAAAAATTGAAGTTTTTCAGAACAATGCCAAAATTTCACCCTAAGGTATAATTTATATTCCAAATTAAAAAATGATGTCTATTTTACAAAATTCCAAACATATAAGTTGCATTAATTAATTTTATAATTAATTCCCGCTGTCACAACAAATAGCGTGTTTTTAAGAAACAATATATACCAAAAGATTGACAATTGTTTATGTCCAATTTCAATGTTAAATTAATTATAATGACCACCATTGGATAAAATAGTAAAAATATATTCTAATTATATTTTAAAACCACTCAATAGTATAATTTATCACTATAAATTATTTTGATTAAAAAATCTGTTTTTAAGTATTTTTCACTATTCATAAAAAAATTGAAGTTCTCAGAAAAATACAAAAAATTCAACATAGGCTAATATCGATATTACGAATCCAAAAATGAAGTCCATTTTGAAATGTAATATATATATAATTTCAAAAGGTGGTTATTACTATTCATAACTGCTACTTTTATTGGTCGCGGTGTGTTAGAACTCGATGTTGCGTACAACACACGCTGCTCTATTATTCAAAGAAGAGCGTACCATGGAAGATTGGGGTGTTACATTCTCCCCTCCTTCAATAAATTTCATCCACACAATTTGAAATTTTTCTTTGAAAATAAAAGGTTGAAAATAGAAAATACCTTTGTAGAAAACCCACATCGGAAATAAGGTTAATAAAAATATAACTTTAAAAGAAAGAAAGATAAGTACAAAGGTCACCCGAGATAGCCCATACTAAGATTCTATGAAAATATGGATATGGAAGAAAAACAAACCATCAAGGTCTGATGGAGAGTTGTAGAAAACTGGATTAGGAGAAAGTTAACCATAAGAAAATCACAAACTTGTGATTGGTTAAACAGTCATTGAATCCCCAGTTGGAAAAGTTAACCGGCAACGTTTTTGTTTTAAGTTACCTTTTATAAAGTTGAGGAGTTTATTTAGGAGATTTACTAAGAACGTAAGGGAATATACATAATTTTTATGTATACTTTCATTCTTTAATAAATTTTTACCACAAACCCATCTTTCACTCCAAATGGTAACAGAACACAAAAATATTATATTTATCCTAATTGTATAAGGTTCTGAATATTACCACATACCATTTAGATTAGGAAAAATATTTTCTAATAACTAGGGACTTCCTGTAGGCTAGTGGTAGGTAATAAAGGCCTGTCGCACTATGGTTGTGGGTTCTATTCCTGCAGCTTTTTCGGACGCGACGGGTTATGCCCCACCCTGCAGGTTGTCCTTTTCCTAAAAATATAGTATTATAACATTCCAAAAGCAATCTTCAGAAATGTTTTAACCTTAAACAATACTATCCAAGGTTCAACTTAATCCATCCCAACCTTTATAGTTATCCAAAATACCTCTGTCCAGACTTTCTATAAAAGGTCTCTTAATTCCAAAATCAATTTATCAGATTCCCCAAACAAAGTAAAGTTTCTCTTACTATCACATACTAAAAATATGATTACCTTCATCATATTAAAACCTTAATGAAATCAATAAGTACTGCAGTACAATCCTTATATATATATCACATTATTCTAATAACCAGAATATAATCCATGAGTCTAAAAGCACCAATACATTAATTATTCCACTTCAACTATAGTCACAACATAAGATTTTCCTTGATCCCTTGGCCTTTTCTGAGGTAAGTTTCCCAAACGCTTAGGACATTCATTTTCATAATGACCCATTTCTCTAATGTAGCATTCAACATTGATAGCCTCTTTCTTTCCCTTGCAATCACGCGCCTGGTGACCTTTTTCTCCACATTTATAACAAACTCCCATTCCTTTTAGGAAAGTACCAGGGTGATTCTTCCCACAATTATCACATAATGGAAAATTCTTCTTTCCCTTTTTCCCTTTATCTGTCTCTTGTTCCACCGTTCTCTTCTTCTCTTGATTTACTTTATTGTCATAAGATTTAGAGAATTCCTTTTCTGTCTTGATAGCACATGAGACAATGTCTTCGTACGACGAGAAGGTTTGTGAGACTAATGCTCAACGAAGAAATGGTTTTAACCCATCAAAGAAATGATCAATCTTACTTCTTGGTTTACGTATATAATCTGTAGCATGCCTCGCTAACCTTGTAAAGTTGGCCTCATACTTTGAGACATTCTCATCCTCCTTTTGTCTCAGACTCAAAAATTGTCTTTCCATATCTGCTCGATGGTCGTGAGAATAGTATTTTTTTAAGAAAATATCTTTGAACTCTCTCCATTCCATATTTGATACTTCATCATCTTCCTTTGTGTTTTGAATCAATGACCACCATTGATCGGCATCTCCAGTGAGGTGGTAGAATTCCATGAAAACCTTCTCCCTTTCTCTACTCCCCAAGGCATGGAATATTTTCTCTAAGGAGTTTATCCATTGCTCAGCTACTAATGGATTTGTACCCCCATTAAATTTTAGTGGTTTTTTCCTCATGAAGCGGTCTAACATTGATCCTCCACATTTCAGATCAGGGTGCTCCATACGAGTAATGTTATTATTCATAACCTGAGTGAGTTGTCCCAGTATGGTAATAAGTTGATTAGCACCATTTGTATCTCCAACTCCACAATAATTATCTTGAGCAGGAGGGCAATCCCTACATGGAGTGCGTGTATTGATACGGTTTCCATTCCTTCTACTAGGAGCCATTTCTAAACAATGGCATAAACTAGATTAGTTTATGAATCAAAGTACATAATTCCATACTTGTAAAATACATAACATAAATTGAACTATTTATGGATATAATCCATAAAAATGTTTTCTTTGAGGAAGTATATACTCATAACCCTTCATAGTGGTTTGTAAAGAAAATGAGAATTATCCTAAGCATATCCCCCAGGAGTGTTGTAACCAAGAGTGCAGCAAGGCCCATTTTCGTGCACCAGTTCTCGTTCGAGTCTAGCTCAAAGCGGTGTTTTCGGGTTTTACCCCTAGGTACATCTGTACAAGAGCCGCCTCTACCTGCTCATATCCAGACAGGGTTGTATTGCTCAGAAAACTCACAAAATACCTATAATACCAAAATTCTATGAAGTTATTCTATACTAATCCTAAAATTTTATCTTAGATCTACGTGCTCTAATCAGAGTTTATCTAAATCTAGCTTCCAAGGTTAGTACTAAACTGCCTCTGATAACAACTGTAACGCCCCGACCCCAGCTAACCAGAGTCGGTGCATTACTTCGTAACATTGGCATGATCACAAAAGATGAAGTCTCGAAAGGACGATTAGTTTAGTAGCCTTGGAAACACTAGATACATTCATAAACATTACATTACATGATAAAGTGAAAAACTACAATAACAAAGTCTCCAAATTTCACACTCATATCCTCTTCTGACTATCCCTACAGGTCATTCATAAGATACTTCTTCACATCCTGGAAAATATTAAAACATTGAAAGGGGTGAGCTCAGATTCTCAGTAAGGATAACAATATAGCGTAAGCTTTCATAAATAAACATTAACATTTAAGGCAATGTATAACTAAAAGAAAAGCCTTTTAATCGAGAAATTTAGCATAATATGGAAAAAGTAAAATGAAATAATGCCATTTACTTACTCACATGGATGTTCTACTAGTCGAATAATCACATGAAATATCAATAACCACTTTCATAATGATGGAATGCATAATGCCAGACTATCATAACCACGTAGCCAAGGCCTCGTGCCAAGTCTACAATAAGATTTTGTCAAGGCCTCGTGTCAAGACACTAGTTTGTCTCATGAGACCTACCGATGCAATTTTTTTAGAAGATAATTACAGTTAAAATTGCTCAAATATACTACAGTGTTTTTATGAAAACATTATGCAAGCTTCTAAAAACAAAATAACTAATTCTGAGACTGCTCGACTAATTACAGGCCATGATGGGTCCACGCCCGATCCCTTCCTATCTACCACACTTGAGAGTCGGGTTTTCTGAAAACATTTTTAAGCTTGCGTTAAATACATATACATTGGCACTGGATTTTCTTATATTTGAGAGAAATATCTCTTTTTTGAAATCATTTAAAAATAACATAATTATAAAAGAAAACCTTTTGAATAAACGTAAAATTCAAAGGGGTTTATACACCGTATAAAAGAAAGTTGTGTATAAAACAAAATATGCCTCAATGAAAGGAGATTGAGACGAAGACCCTTAAAGAGATCATTTTTTTTAAATAAAGTAGGTCTATTATGTGTATTAACTATAATTACACATAAATAAAGTACAAATACAAGATAGGACATAATAATATCTTGACATAATTTGAAAGTAGGAGATTAACCCAAAGAATAGAAATTGGGTTAAGAAGTTCCCTTACCTTGCATCATGTCTTGACTCGACCGTTCTTTAACCTCCTGAATAATAAACTAGAGTTAATTTATAATTGGTTAAGAACCTTTTTCAAGTTTTCTATTCCTTTTATATCACTTATTACCATGTTATTAACATTATGTAATTATTTAAGTTAATAACGGTCGTTCGGTCGATCATTGGTACTTGAGTAAAAAATAAACTGCTTATAGTTACAAGTTGTTCATGTGGTGAAATATCCATTATATCCAGAATTATATTCATAATATAGATATCATATATCTCATATATATCCAGTATATACATTCATTTATAATATTCCATAACGTTTAGAGGTAAGAAATGAAATTCACCGTTCATGGAGACGGTAAGCCGTACATACGCATGAACACTACTTTCATTTCTATTTCGTATTTAATGAAATCATAATTATATAAAGCTATATTATAATTCCAGTATAATATCATATATAATATCAATTACTCCATCCTTTATACATCCCACATATGGCATTAACGATTCAAATCACTTTGAGGGGGCGGTAGTCCGCACTTCCCAAAATGAAAATATCGCGTTTACCCATAATGGAAACAATAAAGGTATGAAATAAATTAAAAATACAGAACCTTATGTAAAACATAAACATATTATATATTATGTATAAATAGATTTAAATCTTAATGGCCTCCTTTGAAGGTGTTATATGAGTGTTGAACAATCATCGTTTCGTGAGCCAGAAATTCGCCATCCACAGAAACAGTATGTTCTTTAACCATTAGATGTAGGTGTGTGTAAGTGTAGCTCAAATACTTCTTATAACAACATCCTAGTATATTGAGTATACTGTTGTCGTTACAAAATAAATGAATAAAAAGATTTTAGGGGGTTGGATAAGCAAAATAAAACAAAATAACATAAGCGAAGACATTACCTTAAAATCGGGTAACTCTTTTGATTTGATCCAAAGGCTTCCTTGGGAAGAATTCTGCCCAAAGTGAGGATTCTAGGATTAAGGGAGGGAAGTTGGGAGAGTATTTGGGTAGATTTTGGCTGAGCCAAATGGCTTTAAGGTGTGAATAAAGTGGGAGTGGTGGGGGCCCTTTATAAGTGGAGAGGAGGGGCACTCTTGGAAAGATTGAAATGTTACTTTATTATGAAATGCTTTTCATATTCTAAAGGTCCCACAATGATATATTTCGAGGATAAGGTGATAAGGGTTCGAAATATACTCATAAAATAGGTTTGTGACAAGTGTAAGCCTTGGATTTTACATTATCTTTTCATTTTATTTAAATCGTTAATTAATGAGGTAATCGCTGCATCATCATTGTGTCATAAAACTTTTAATTTATTTAATGTCTAAAAATTATAAAAAAACATCATGATGTAGGAAATCTTTTTATATTTATAATGAATATTTATAGTCAAAAGTATGACTTGTATAACCCCATTTAAAAATTGTTTTAGTAAAAAAACTCATGTTTGTGACATTTTTATTTTAACATTAAATAAAAGTTTTTAATGTCATTTTCCTACCAAAGTGGCTCCATGGGGTCCCCAAGTTGACCCATTGGTTGTCTTGGTCGGCCAAAACTCATCCAATAGGGGTAGGACAAGTGTAAGGGTAATTTCATATTTTTATAATACCATTTTTACCTTAAATTTCACTAATTACCTTTAATCGCGATTAATTAAACTTAAAAGTTACTATTCACCAAAAAATTATTTTAATCCCATTGAATCAGATTTTACTTCCTAATGACAACCATGTATGTCGAATTTTTGAAAATCAAATCACAGAAGTGGTAATATTTCATTTAAACGAAAAATCAGTTATTTAACTACCACTTAGTGGTTTCACTATTCATCAAAAATTGATGTTTTTCAGAACAATGCCAAAATTTCACCCTAAGCTATAATTGATATTCCAAATTAAAAAATGATGTCTATTTTACAAAATTCCAAAAATATAAGTTGAATTAATTAATTTTATAATTAATTTCCGCTGTCACAACAAATAGCGTGTTTTTAAAAAACAATATATATCAAAAGATTGACAATTGTTTATGTCCAATTTCAATGTTAAATTAATTCTAATGACCACCATTGGATAAAATAGTAAAAATATATTCTAATTATAATTTAAAACCACTCAATAGTATAAGTTATCACTATAAATTATTTTGATTAAAAAAGTTGTTTTTAAGTATTTTTCATTATTCATAAAAAATTGGAAGTTCTCAGAAAAATACCAATAATTAAACATAGGATAATTTCGATATTAAGAATTCAAAAATGAAGTCCATTTTGAAATGTAAAATATATATAATTTCAAAATGTGGTTATTACTATTGAAAACTGCTACTTTTATTGGTCGCGGTGTGTTAGAACTCGAGGTTGCGTACAACACACGCTGCTCTATTATTCAAAGAGGAGCGTACCATGGAAGCTTGAGGTGTTACATTCTCCCCTCCTTCAATAAATTGCGTCCTTGCAATTTGAAATTTTTCTTTGAAAATAAAAGGTTGAAAATAGAAAATACCTTAGTGGAAAACCCACATTGGAAATAAGGTTAATAAAAATATAACTTTAAAAGAAAGAAAGATAAGTACAAAGGTCACCCGAGATAGCCCATACTAGGATTCTATGAAAATATGGATATGGAAGAAAAACAAACCATCATGGTCTGATAGAGAGTTGTAGAAAACTGGATTAGGAGAAAGTTAACCATAAGAAAATCACAAACTTGTGATTGGTTAAACGGTCATTGAATCCCCAGTTCGAAAAGTTAACCGACAACATTTTTGCTTTGAGTTACCTTTTATAAAGTTGAGGAGTTTATTTAGGAGATTTACTAAGAACATAATGGAATATACATACTTGTTATGTATACTTTCATTATTTAATAAATTTTTACCACAAACCCATCTTTCACTCCAAATGGTAACAGAACACAAAAATATTATATTTATCCTAATTGTATAAGGTTCTGAATATTACCACATACCATTTAGATTAGAAAAAATATTTTTAATAACTCTGGACTTCCTGTAGGCTAGTGGTAGGTAATAAAGGCCTGTCGCACTATGGTTGTGGGTTCGATTCCTGTAGCTTTGTCAGACGCGACGGGTTATGACCCACCCTGCAGGTTGTCCTTTTCCTAAAAATATAGTATTATAATATTCCAAAAGTAATCTTCAGAAATGTTTTAACCTTAAACAATACTATCCAATGTTCAACTTAATCCATCCCAACCTTTATAGTTATCCAAAATACCTCTGTCCAGACTTTCTATAAAAGGTCTCTTAATTCCAAAATCAATTTCTCAGATTCCCCAAACAAAGTAAAGTTTTTCTTACTGTCACATACTAAAAATATGATTACCTTAATCATATTAAAACCTTAATGAAATCAATAAGTACTGTAGTACAATCCTTATATATATATCACATTATTCTAATAAACAGAATATAATCCATGAGTCCAAAAACACAAATACATTAATTATTCCGCTTCAACTGTAGTCACATCATAAGATTGTCCTTGATCCCTTGGCCTTTTCTGAGGTAATTTTCCCAGACGATTAGGACATTTATTTGCATAATGACCCATTTCTCTAATATTTTAGCATTCAACATTGATAGCCTCTTTCTTTCCCTTGAAATCATGCGCCTGGTGACCTTTTTCTCCACATTTATAACAAACTCCCATTCCTTTTAGGAAAGTACCAGGGTGATTCTTCCCAGAATTATCACATAATGGAAAATCCGTCTTTCCCTTTTCCCCTTTATCTGTATCTTGTTCCACTGTTCTCTTCTTCTCTTGCTTTACTTTGTTGTCATAAGATTTAGAGAATTACTTTTCTGTCTTGATAGCACATGATACAATGTCTTCGTATGACAAGAAGGTTTGTGAGACTAATGCTCAACGAAGAAATGGTTTTAACCCATCAAAGAAACGATCAATCTTACTTCTTGGGTTATGTATATAATCTGCAGCATGCCTCGCTAACATTGTAAAGTTGGCCTCATACTTTGAGACATTCTCATCCTCATTTTGTCTCAGATTCAAAAATTGTCTTTCCATATCTGCTTGATGGTCTTGAGGATAGTATTTTTCTAAGAAAATATCTTTGAAATATCTCCATTCCATATTTGATACTTCATCATCTTCCTTTGTGTTTTGAATCAATGACCACCATTTATCGACATCTCCAGTGAGGCGGTAGACTGCCATGACAACCTTCTCCCTTTCACTACTCCCCAAGGCATGGAATATTTTCTCTAAGGATTTTATCCATTGCTCAGCTACTAATGGATTTGTACCCCCATTAAATTTTGGCGGTTGTTGCCTCATGAAGCGGTCTAACATTGATCCTCCACGTTGCGGATTAGGGTGCTCCATACGAGTAAGGTTATTATTCATAACCTGAGTGAGTTGTCCCAGTATGGTAATAAGTTGATCAGTACTAGTTGTATCTCCAACTCCACAATAATTATCTTGAGCAGGAGGGAAATCCCTATATGGAGTGCATCCATTGATACGGTTTCCATTCCTTCCACTAGGCGCCATTTCTAAACAATGGCATAAACTATATTTGTTTATGAATCAAAATACATAATTCCATACTTGTAAAATACATAACATAAATTGAACTATTTATGGATATAATCCATAAAAATGTTTTCTTTGAGGAAGTATATACTCATAACCCTTCATAGTGGTTTGTAAAGAAAATGAGAATTATCCTAAGCATATCCCCCGGGAGTGCCGTAACCAAGAGTGCAGCAAGGCCCGTTGTCGTGCACCAGTTCTCATTCGAGTCTAGCCTAAAGCGGTGTTTTCGGGTTTTACCCCTTGGTACATCTGTGCCAGAGCCGCCTCTACCTGCTTGTATCCAGACAGGGATGTATTGCTCGGAAAAATCACAAAATCCCTATAATACCAAAATTATAGGAAGTTCTTCTATACTAATCCTCAAATTTTGTCTTAGATCTATGTTCTCTAATCAGAGTTTATCTAAATCTAGCTTCCAAGGTTAGTACTAAACTTACTCTGATACCAACTGTAACGCCCCGACCCCAGCTACCCAGAGTCGGTGCATTACTTCGTAACATTGGAATGATCACAAAAGATCAAGTTTCGAAAGACCGATTAGTTTAGTAGCCTTGGAAACACTAGATACATTCATAAACGTTACATTACATCATAAAGTGAAAAACTACAATAACAAAGTCTCCACAGTTCACACTCATATCCTCTTCTGACTATCCCTACAGGTCATTCATAAGATACTTCTTCACATCCTAGAAAATATTAAAACATTGAAAGGGGTGAGCTCAGATGCTCAGTAAGGATAAAAATATAGCGGAAGCTTTCATAAATAAACATTAACATTTAAGGAAATGTATAACTAAAACAAAAGCCTTTTAAACTTGAAATTTACCATAATATGGAAAAAGTAAAATGAAATAATTCCATTTACTTACTCACATGGATATTATACTAGTTGAATAATCACATGAAATATCAATGACCACTTTCAAAATGATGGAATGCATAATGTCAGACTATCATAACCACGTAGCCAAGGCCTCGTGCCAAGTATACAATAAGATTTTGTCAAGGCCTCGTGCCAAGACACTAGTTTGTCTCATGGGACCTACTGATGCAATTTTTTTAGAACATAATTACCTTTAAAATTGCTCAAATATACTGCAGTGTTTTTCTGAAAACAATATTCAAGCTTCTGAAAACAAAATAACTAATTCTGAGACGGCTCGACTAATTACATGCCATGATGGGTCCATGCCCGATCCCTTCCTGTTTACCACACTCAAGAGTCGGGTTTTCTGAAAACATTTTTAAGCTTGCGTTAAATACATATACACTGGCACTGGATTTTCTTATATTTTAGAGAAATATCTCTTTTTTTAAATCATTTAAAAATAACATAATTATAAAAGAAAATCTTTTGAATAAACGTAAAAGTCAAAGGGGTTTATACACCGTATAAAAGAAAGTTGTGTATAAAACAAAATATGCCTCAATGAAAGGAGATTGAGACGAAGACCCTTAAAAAGATCATTTTTTTAAATAAAGTAGGTCTATTATGTGTATTAACTATAATTACACATAAATAAAGTTGAAATACAAGATATGACATAATAATATCACGACATAATTTGAAAGTAGGAGATTAACCCAAAGAATAGAAATTGGGTTAAGAAGTTCCCTTACCTTGCGTCCTGTCTTGACTCGACCGTTCTTTAACATCATGAATAATAAACTAGAGTTAATTTATAATTGCTTAAGAACCTTTTTCAAGTTTTTATTCCTTTTATATCACTTATTACCATGTTATTAACATTATGTAATTATTTAAGTTAATAACGGTCGTTTTTTCGATCGTTGGTATTTGAGTCAAAAATAAACTACTTATAATTACAATTTGTTCATATGGTGAAATATCCATTATATCCAGAATTATATTCATGATATAGATATCATATATCTCATATATATCCATTATATACATTCATTTATAATATTCCATAACGTTTAGAGGTAAGAAATGAAATGCACCGTTCATGGAGACGGTAAGCCGCACGTACGCATGAATGCTATTTTAATTTCTATTTCATATTTAATGAAATAATAATTATGTAAAGGTATATTATAATTCCAGTATAATATCATATATAATATCATTTACTCCATCCTTTATACATCTCACATATGGCATTAACGATTCAAATCACTTTGAGGGGGCGGTAGTCCGCACTTCCTAAAATGAAAATATCGCGTTTACCCATAATGGAAAAAATAAAGGTATGCCATAAATGAAAAATACAGAACCTTAAGTAAATCATAAACATATTATATATTATGTATAAATAGATTTACATCTTAATGGCCACCTTTTAAGGTGTTATATGAGAGTTGAATAATCATCGTTTCGTGAGGCAGAAATTCACTATCCACAGAAACAATATGTTCTTTAACCATTAGATGTAGGTGTGTGTAAGTGTAGCTTGAATATTTCTTATAAAAACAACCTATTATATTGAGGATACTGTTGTAGTTACAAAATAAATTAATAAAAATATTTTAGGGGGTTTGATAAGCAAAATAAAACAAAATAACATAAGCGAAGACATTACCTTAAAATCGGGTAAATCTTTTGATTTGAGCCAAAGGATTCCTTGGGAAGAATTATGCCCAAAGTGAGGATTCTAGGATTAAGGGAGGGAAGTTGGGAGAGTATTTGGGCAGATTTTGGCTGATCCAAATGGATTTAAGGTGTGAATAAGGTGGGAGTGGTGGGGGCCCTTTATAAGTGGAGAGGAGGGGCACTCTTGGAAAGATTGAAATGTTACTTTATTATGAAATTATTTTCGGATTATAAAGGTCCCACAATGATATATTTCAAGGATAAGGTGATAAGGGTTCTAAATATACTCATCCAATAGGTTTTTGACAAGTGTAAGCCTTGTATTTTACATTATCTTTTCATTTTATTTAAATCGTTAATTAATGATGTAATCGCTGCATCATCATTGTGTCATAAAAATTTTAATTTATTTAATGTCTAAAAATTAAAAACAAATATCATGATGTAGGAAATTTTTTTATCTTTCTAATGAATATTTATAGTCGAAAATATTACTTGTATAACCCCATTTAAAAATTGTTTTAGTAAAACAACTCATGTTTGTGACATTTTTATTTTAACATTAAATAAAAGTTTTTAATGTCATTTTCCTACCAAAGTGGCTCCATGGGGTCCCCAAGTTGGCCCATGGGTTGTATTGGTCGGCCATGACTCATAAAATAGGGGTAGGACAAGTTTAAGGGGCATTTCATATTTTTATAATACCATTTTTACCTTAAATTTCACTAATTACCTTTAATCGCGATTAATTAAACTTAAAAGTTACTATTCACCAAAAAATTATTTTAATCCCATTGAAGCACATTTTACTTTCTAATGAAAACCATGTATGTTGGATTTTTGAAAATCAAATCACAGAAGTGGTAATATTTCATTTAAACAAAAAATCAGATATTTAACTACCACTTAGTGGTTTCACTATTCATCAAAAATTGAAGATTTTCAGAACAATGCGAAAATTTCACCCTAATCTATAATTGATATTCCAAATTAAAAAATGATGTATATTTTACAAAATTCCAAACATATATGTTGTATTAATTAATTTTATAATTAATTCCCGCGGTCACAACAAATAGCGTGTTTTTAAGAAACAATATATATCAAAAGATTGACAATTGTTTATGTCCAATTTCAATGTTAAATTAATTCTAATGAACACCATTGGATAAAATAGTAAAAATATATTCTAATTATACTTTAAAACCACTCAATAGTATAAGTTATCACTATAAATTATTTTTATTAAAAAAGTTGTTTTAAGTATTTTTCACTATTCATAAAAAATTGGAAGTTCTCAGAAAAATACAAAAAATTCAACATAGGCTAATTTTGATATTACGAATCCAAAAATGAAGTCCATTTTGAAATGTAAAATATATATAATTTCAAAAAGTGGTTATTAATATTCATAACTGTTACTTTTATTGGTCGCGGTGTGTTAGAACTCGAGGTTGCGTACAACACACGCTGCTTTATTATTCAAAGAGGAGCGTACCATGGAAGCTTGGGGTGTTACATATCAAACAGGTTTCATGGTAGTGTCATAAAACTATATGCTTGATCCATAATTCTTTGACTACCTGAAATAATCACTTCGTTTACACCATAGACTTGGAATTTAATGTGATGATTCTGTTTCAATCAAAGGTCCGAGATATCAACTTTCATAAATGGAAGGGACAAATACTTCCTCGACTTATCCATTAACAACATGTCTCTCGTGATGCACCCAATGTACCCTACTTCCCGCCAATTTCCTTCATGACAGTTTTCGTTAGTAAATCTAAGTGTGCGAGTCATGACACGAGTTAATGATAATCTTACAGTCTAAGGACCATTGCATAGGCTCATAGATAGCAATGTCCGATGACACCAAGACATGCGGAATTTCTACTGGTGGGTCTATTCTAATAATCTCCCATCTTGAAGATTACCAAATGTGAACTCCATGAGAGAGAGTCTCGTCTTCTTACGAGTACTCGCACATGACGGTCTGTATACTATGTGTCCTATCATAGTATTTCATCCAACCGTAGAACTTTATTTAAGAATATTGTTGTAGAATTTCAAGGTTCTCATCATAGTAGGGATCTTCCATGACCTTATTAATGCAACAAATATTCTAGGACATTATTATATTATAGTCATGTAGAACAATGAACGATATATAATAAGTGAACATTCATATAATCAAAGTACTAAACAGTTCGTTCTCAAGACACCACCCCTTACAATTATATGGGCTCTAAATGAAAATTATCATATAACTTCCCTCAATGTAAATTTATAATCTATAATCCTTAAATGAAATTATATAGTAATGAAATACCAACTCTTTGGGTAGTTTTGAATCATAAACCCCTTGAAAGAAAAAAAATTTAAAAATAAAATTAAATTAACAGTATATGAATAGACTCATGATATAATATATCAAAATGGAATTATATACACCATATAAACATAAATATTTGCATAACATAACAATGTCCCAAAGAAACAATATTGTGACAAATAACCGTTATAGTTTTGAAAATCCATCGATCAAAACATCATAAATGTGGGAAAATTAGATATATTTATAAATGAATATAATTCTTATGAAAATAATCAAAAAATACATTCATGGGTAGTATAAACGTAACACAAATGAAACAAGTAGTGAATATAACATATGTCTTATAGAAATAAAAGTGAGATGAGAAACCCTTACCTCTTATCCTGAAATTATTTGTACTCATAATTAACCTACTATAAAATAAATTTATATTAATTATAAATTTATAACATAACCAAATTCATGCATATATTTACAGATATTATTCCCTTTATAATTTCATATAACTTTTTTGATCTTGTTTTCATCCTTAAATTTATCATATTTGGTGTACACTGTTCATTTTTCATTTATTTATTAGTTTGTGGTCATGGTCCTTGCATCTTACTAATAATTTCAACATCTATTTAATATTAACCATTTAATATGTATCATTTTAATCCATTATTTATACTTTTATAACTATTAATAGAATGCAATGATGACAAATTAATTAGATCACTTCATGAAGCATGTGCTTTGCACGTATGCATAAGTGATGTTTTATGATTTTTATTGATGAAATGAAAGAAAAGTGAAAAATAATTAAAATTTTAAAAACATTTATTATATAATATATTTAATATATATTAAATAAATTTATCATTATATCCATCTGTATAAAGCAGAAATAAAAATTGGATAACATCGCTTTGTAGAAGATACAATCCATTCGTTTGTAAAATCTAGATCATCATCTTCCAACATATGGGAGATACCAAAAGTAGATAAAATATTTTTATTTAAAAAATAATTTAATAAAAATAATATATAATTATTAAATGAAAATATTCATACATTCATGAAGGCTGGTGATGAAATGTTAAAATCATTGGTTGTGTAGATGGTAGTTCATACATACACACACCAACGATTTCATTTTCATTGGGATGGATAACCTATAGATGGTGGTTATTATGTTAACATAATAAAATTTCCATAATATAGTTTTAATTATTTCACTATGTTATCATGGTTAAATAATAATTATAGGATGTTAAAGAAGAAATAAAAATAACAGGATTATGTTATGACGATTACCTCTTCTTTCAGAACCTTCCTTTAGTTCTCTTCTTAAAGACCCTTGGTTTTGTATTTTAAGAATATCATCACTTCTATAACATGTATAAGTAATTTTAGAAGACATTTTTTTGTTGTTTAGTTTGATTCATGTGGATCAATAAGGAAGAAATAAGAGGGGATGGGTGAGTGGAACACTTGTAATTATTCTAAACATTAAACTAATATAAGGCCACTTTTATGGAAAAGTGGATTCAAATATGATAAATCTTAAATTTGAGAGGATATAGGATATATATTTGTATATATATATATATATATATATTTAAACATAGGATTTAGAAATGTTTTTAGGTTTTTTAATCACGTATCTATTTTGTGTAACCTCTCATTAATCCTTTTAACCCTTACCATGGTAAAAAGATATTTACCCTTTAAGGGAAGTCACTTACATTTTAAAAGGTAATGTGGATCATAAGTAAAAAATGGTTTATATTATTTTAGTTTTCAAATTAATTATAAAATTTATAATATTATTATAATTTTTAAAACAATTAATTATATATTGTTCATCATAAAATATCCCTAATTTCAGTTTAGATGATATTCACATAATTTGACATTTAAAAAAGAATATTAAAATAGAGATCATATTTTAATATTTAAACCATCAATTGAATTAAATTTTTATCCAAAAAAATCATGAAATACTTCAAATTATCCATAACATATCACTTTTAATATTTTAAAACTATTTACTTTGATATTTTACCCACTTTCACAAGCGTATCATTTGTAATGAGTAAGTGTTTTAGTTAACTATAATAATAAAAAAATTAAAAATAAATTAATATAATTAAAATAATTATTTTTCTATTAAAAATAACTATTTAAAATTATTTATTAATTTATTAATCTTTTTGAAAAAATTTTTGATAATAAAATATCAAGAGTGATATTTTGTACCAATTCATAACTTAAAATAATATAAAGATCCCTATCAAATGACAATGGAACCACATTTCCATATTTTCAAAGATAATTTTTTTTAAAAGAAATAAACTATTAAAATGAAATAATGGGAAGTTTTTGAGAGATTTTTCGATCTTATTCAATAGTGTTATCCATGATTAACACATTTTACCTTTTACCATAGTGCTTAACTCTTATCATGGTTACTATTCATTATGATAGAAATTGAAACAAAAGTCATTACCAAATTAGAAAATTATTAACCAAAATTTGGAATCCATTTTCTATGCTTTTCTTTCTATAATTATAAAAAATTTATTTTAATAAAATTTTGAAAAACGTAGCAAAAATTCATTTTAAAAACAAATACCATTTTGAGCATAAAAAATTATTTTTACCAAAATCATGTAAAATTTTGATTCCCATTAAATTAATTTAATTATATAAAATAAAATTAGAATCATTTTACTTTATGAGAAAACTAAAACTGAAATGAATATTTTTAAAACCTGGTTAAAAGAGAAGTATCGAAGAAATTTTTTTATTTGAATAAAAACATCACATTGATTTCTAAAATATAAAACATTGATTTATACTTTTAAAATTACATTTTTAAATGTAATATATTACTTATTAAATATATATTTGGTCTATAAAAATGATTCATAAACATTAAATTCATTTTTATATCATGATAATGTCATAAATGTGACATTAATCATACAATTGATATTTTCACTATTCACACAAAAATCTACTATTTCTAAAAAATACCAAAAAATCACCTTAATATAATATTTATATGACTAATCCAAAAATTAATATTATTTAATAAAATTTAAATTATAATTTTCATAAATTTATCATTAAAATGAAAAAATATATTAAAAATTACCTTTTATAGAAAAATGGCCTTTTAAAAATTAATTACTCTTAAACTTATATTATTTAATTATTATTTGTAAAAATTCACTACATAATTCTTATATACTAATCAATAAATTTTAATATTTAAAAATTTTCAACATGTATTTAAAAATGAGGTCACTCTTGTAAGATCCCCAATTTTTTATGAGGTTCAAATCCGTTGGTTTTCTGTTTAATTTCTTTTTTACAGCCTAATGTGAATACCCTTTGAGGTCATGGTGGTATTGGGGGTGTCTAGGGCCTATTCGGAGCATGGATCCCATATTCTTGAAAAAAAGGATTTTCCACACAGTTAGTGGAAACTGTACGGGTCAGATCGCATGGTATGACGAACCGTGTGAGGCCTGGGTAGAGGGAAAGAGGATTCCACACTGTTTGTTGAACTGTGTGGATGGAGGCACATGCCTATGAGAGGGCCTATGATATTTATGATAGTGGGTTAAGACATAATTTATACATTTTAGGAAACTTATTACTAAAAACCATGTGATGTGAACCTCATTACAGTAGTGGGTGCACGGTTGGTCCATAGTTTGGCCAACAAGGCAGTATTTGATTTTTTTAGTAAAATTACTATTTTCCATTTAATTAATGTTAAAAACTAATTTCCATTTCTTTAATCATCTTTTTTGTACAACAACCATTATAGAAATCATTTTTTAATCAAATTTTAAACTTTGATCTCATTTTATCTTCCGATAATGGAATTGAGAGACGTTATTCTCATGGGATCCACATCAATGAGAACTTGATTTATTTTGGGCAGTCCTTTTTTTAACTTCAGATCTGAGTAGTTATTTAGGTTCAAGATAATGTGGCATATTTCATGTTTTTTCATCTATTATTCATTTTTCTCCTGATATGAGTCGAATCAGGAGCTGATACTAGATGAGAACTCTGTTATGGAACAACAATAGGTGGTAGATTCTTTTTCCGAGTGGGTTTGTGATTTATGGAGATAATTTTCATTATGCCACATGCCAGTATATTTTGTGTGACACAAAAATTGAATTGAACGTTTTAATAAAATTAAATTGATCATTATTTGGATTCCATTTAGTTCCTTTGATATGTGTTAGAGGTTGTTTCCCTAAACAAGGCCACTCGTGCGGTATTCCATGTGAATTTCTATTATACATTGCTTTGATAAACAACCCATGGGGAGAGTTAGCGATTTTCTAGTTAGAGAATGTCTGTTAATGAATGAATTGAACTGAATTGGTTATGTAAAAGATGGTTTCACTACTTTTCATATTTATTTTTTTGGATTAAATGGTCTTTAATTTTTTTTATAAGAGTGGGTGAACACAAGAAGTTGAATTGAATGTGAATTGTGTTGTGAGTGGGTAAAAAAATTGAATTTGAACTGCTGAGACGATGAATGTTGGCATAAGACACCCAGTTTGTGCAACATAGTGGGATATAATAGAGAAATATAATTTATTGGACTTGTATAATCCTTGTATTCTGATTCCATTAGATTCCTTGGGTCTTTCTAACCCTTAGATATAGTTTGTTTGGGTTTATATTGACTATGGTCTGTTGACAAGCTCCTTATACCCCAATTAAAGCAAAATTTTGTTTCCATCAAGATTATCCTAGAACTCGAAGTGGATTATGTGTTTAGCTATAACCTAGATTCATCCCTAAGTTATTTTATAATATTGATTATACAGAATGACCGTGGTAAACGAGACATACATGGTTATTATTCTTGCCCATGGTTATTCCTATATTTATGGTTATGTGACATAGTCATGGTTCATATAATCTAGAGATTATACTGAAAGTCCATGGGTGATATAATATGATGTTCTTATGATGAGGTCATGGTGTTTAATTCTATTTACATTACCGCTACCTTGTTATAGAAGCATGACCAATGTTTTTCAGGATCCTTATTAGGTTATATAGTATCACTATTTATTTTAATATATATTCCACAAGAACTATTTTTTAATTCAAAATTATTATATATATTTCAAACTTATTTAGTTCATACTTCACGTCAAGAAATTGATTTAGAAATTTTGGGTGAATACCTACTAGGATTGTATTTCGCACCCTATTCAAGCTGTTGTTGGGTTCCTGAATAGACTATTTGGATACATGAAGGGATCAATTCAAGAACCCATAGTATGATGCTTGAAATTGTTCCATGTTTTGGATTATGGGAGAACCGAACCAAGATGATTCTTGTGATGATAACATGAGATATATATTTTTTGTATTTTATGTGTTTTGATACATATATTGTATTGATGTCATGTATAGCTATTTTGGATGCTTTATAAAAACATGACATGATCATCAATGTCTAAGAGATTCCATTTGGAATTATTATTTATTCCTAATGTTTATCTATTTCTTGATTGATTAAATACTTCGTATATTTTAAATGTAATATTTATACTTCTTTTTTATAGTCTAATATGATAGCATAATATCCCCATAAACACACCCTTAGACCTCACTTATATTCAGAAATCTCTGGAATTTGGGGAGATGCACTTGGGGACATGTTTCTAACCGGGATCAGGGCACCATTCAATGGCATCTGGGTCCAAGTCATTACATGTCATATTTATATTGGCTAAACAATGGCTATGTTTTAATAGTCATATTTTAATAATAATATTTCAATTTAATTTCCCAGTTTTCTAAGCTCATTGTTTCATGTTGTACATGCTATAAAACGCAATATATATTTAAAATAAAATAAAATTTAAATTCTTAGAGTATTACAATATTGTGAATCATGAAACATGTTGTTCTAGAAAAGATATGTTATCCTAAAATAGATTTTAGTGTAGAAAACCAAAAAATGAAAAAGAAAAACAAACAATAGTAGGATATGGATATTAATTTCACTTATTTATGAGTCCAAGATTATTTATTTGGGAATCACTACATATCCTGTGATAATTGTAATCAAGACACACGTAGTTCTTATCTAAAATCTTTGTGTATAGATGTAGCTCATTTAAATGAGACAAATAAAAAATGTATAAATTATATGGTGTAATAAGTAGGTGAAACCTTAATTGAATAGAGAAATGATTTATTACAAAAGGGAAGATAAACATGGAATTATAAGGTGTGGCTAGACCCAGGGTTTTTAATCTAAGCATCATGATGTATCTTATGGTAGCAGGAATCAATCCACTTGCAGTTCTAGAATAGGGTATTTCTTTGTCATGGATTAAGTGGACTATAAATTTATGGTTGAGGATCATATGAATAACTATCAACCCCATAATGAATTAAAACTACTATATTGGTTAAGCTCTTACAAAGGTATGTTCATATAATTCTAGGTCTCTTTTGGCTGGAAACTTAATGAAATTTTATGGTCATGTGGGGTATTCCACTCAAAATAATTTATTATGAAGTGTAATAAACAATAATCCATGAAATTTAACATCCAATGAGAAAGATTAATGTTATATACAATTTATAGTCGTGTATCTAGGACTTATATCTCTTGTTGTTTAAGATCATATGACAAGGACTTGTTTCCAATACATTTCACAAATTAGGATCATGTGAAAAATAAAACAGACTCATCACAGTGCTGATGAGGGAAACCTTCATGAATGTGGTTTAGTACCAGTGAATGGTGAGGTAGTTTCATGGAGATATTAGGCCATAGATAGATTTTATATGTATGATAGGCCCCAAACACCATGAAATATTGCTTGAAATTGGGTGAAATGTTGTCTTATCATAGGTTTTTGGATAAAAAACATACATAAGGGATTATTATATTATTGTAGCATGTATATAAGGAATATTTGTCTGATGGAATAGATCTAATTATGTATTTTAAGGTTTTATAAGATAGACCACATTTCATGTAGTTTAACATCATTAAACCATGACATGGATGACGTGAATTTTGGAGTCATACAATAAAGATGTTCTCATTCAGTTTTATGTGATGAATTAAGAAAACAGATGTTGTAAAATTTAGAGTCATGTATAAATGACATTGCTGCAAAGTTTTCCAAAGTATAAAAAATATATTATTGTGTAGTTTAATGTTATGTGTTGTAACTTCCCGACCCCAGTTACCCAGATTCAGTGAATTATTACATAAAATCGGCATGATCACAAAAGATCAAGTCTCGAAAGACTGGTTAGTTTAGTATCTTTGAAAGTACTAGATACATTAATAAGGTTTAAATTACATCATACAATGGAAAACTACAACAACATTGTTTGCATTGAAAACCCTGAGATCTCATAGACTATCCATGCAGGTCAGTTATAAAATACTTCTTCACATCCTGGAAAAAATAAAACATAGAACGGGGTGAGCTTAGATGCTCAGTAAGGATTAAAATATTGCATAAAATTTCATAAATAGTCATAAATATTTAAGGCAATGTATAAGACTAAAAAAATTATTTTAAACAGGAACTTTAGCATTATATGGAAAAGAAAAAATCAAATAATTCCATTTACTTATTCACATGAATATTCAACTAGTCGAATAATCACATGAAATATCAATAGCCACTTTCGTAATGTTGGAATCCTTAATGCCAGACTTCATAACCACATAGTCAAGGCCTTGTTCCAAGAATACAAATAAGAATTCATCATGGTCATTTTCCAAGACACTAATTTGTCTCATGAGACCTACCGATGCATCGAGTTGCTATAGTGGGCTCCACCCATCACATACTAAGTCGAATGGATTGGTCATATGAAAAGGATTAAATATAACATAAACATTCTTATTAAAACGAGGATATGAAATGTCAATACTTTATCCATAAACCGTGAATGGTATAAAAATAACACATCCATAGTAAAACGTATCACAAAACCTTCAATAAAATACGAATGATTTGTTTCATAATAAATCAACTTTAAAAAAGCATACAATCCATCAAAGAATGTTGACATAGATGAAATATAAATGTTTTTAGAGAAATATCTCTTTATATTTTGAAATCATTAAAAAGTAATATAATTATAAATAAAGAATTTATTTTGAAAATATTCTTTTAATATTATATGGAAATCTTCGATGGTGTTATAACGATAGAAAATAGTCGTACCTTTCGTATAAGCTAAAAAACATTCTTACCTTAATTTTGCTGAAAAGGTCATAAGGTACTTTGTTTGGAAAATGACGTAAAGAATCCTCTCAAAATATTTTATAAAAATTAAAAAAAGGGTATAAATTAATTTAACCCACCGTATAGTAAATAGTGAAAATGTTTTGGAATACAATTTTAAGAAACATGGATGTGGATGATAAAGAGGTCCCAGTAGATACTCACGTATAAAACAACCGCAGATAATAAAGAGATTGTGAAGTTAACCCTTAACTTGTTATTTTCCATGGTCGAGGGTAGGTTAACCTGTTTTATAATGGTGAAATCATTGTTATTAATTTACACATGAAACATATACATTAATATGATATCATTTATGATCTTTTAATATTGCTTTGTTAATGATATTTCAGTAGTATCATCGTTTCAGGTGTTAACTGATTCATTTTACTTTATATGCTTTGTTACGTAAGTCATGTTTGTTGCGAAAATGATGTATATTATTCATATTCAGAATGATATTAAGTCTTTAAAAATTATTTTTAATCATCAAATGAAAATTAGGCTTGAATGGATATGATGGGGAATGAATCTCATCACGTTCGTGGAGACGGAAATCCGTACGTACGCACGAGCGACAATATCATTCTTTTGATATTAAAATAATATATAATTGGATGATATATCATATATACATAATCATTATTATGTTATATTTATTATTTATATCAATTATACATAATTATTATACCCATCCAAATAATAATATATTGAATAACAACTACACCACGATGTAGAGACGGTAAGTAGTATGTACGCACGTATGGTGACATGCCATTCAAAGGATGGATAGAATAATGAATATGGTTGTACAATATTTATAATAAAATCACAGAATATAGAAGATACTAGAGTTATTATTTTATAATGGAAACAACAAAGAAAGAGGAAGTGGAAGAAGAAAGAACTAGAAATAGGTGATCAAATATTTACCTCTTCTTCATATTCTTCCTTTTGATTTGTATCAAAAGGGATCCTTAGAATGGCTTTATGACTAAAAGAAGGACTCTTGGATGGATTGAGGACAGTTTAGAGGATATTTGGTCAGGTTTTGGCCGAGCTGAATGCCTTTGAATCTATGAATTTGAGAGAAGGGGAAGTGCCCTTTTATAAGAGCGGTGAGGGGCATCTTTGGAAACGATTGAAATATTATTTTATAATAAAATTATTTTAGGTTTTTAATAGATCCAAAATTATTTTATTCTAGGATAAGGTGAGTATGGGTCGAAAAACACTCAACCAATTGGTTTTAGATAGGTTTGGGTCTCAATATTATCCTTATCATCTAGATTTAACACTTAGTTAAATAGTTTGACATTTACCATATCTCTTGGTATTTTTATAATATATGGTTAATAATGTTACTATAAACATCCAATAGAACCTAAAGTGGTTAATTAATGAAATATATAATAGTATTTAAGACCTTTGTATGAACCTTATATTTTTAGGAAAAGAATATAAATTAATAATATAATATTTGTTTTAAAAACACTTTTATGTCAATTTTGACACTATTTTATAATTTGTTTTTGTCAAATTGTTAAAAGCATTTAAACATTAATAAAAATTAATTTAATAAATTATAACATGTAAAATTAACCTAGAAAATCTTTGTATGGCATCAAAAATTTCAAATTATATTTATTTTAACATCTATAATACAATTTATTTGATTCATTCATTAATAAGGAAAATACTGCATCATCATTGTGTCATATATAAATTTAATTATTCAATGTATAAAAATTATAAATAAATTACCATTATGTATGGGATCATTTTAGGTTTATAATTAATATTTATAGTCAAATATAGAACTTATATAACCTTATGTAATTTCTTTTTACTAAAAGGTATATACTTATGTCATTTTTGTATTTACTTTATTTTAATTAAAATAAAGTATCATTATCACATAAGAGTGGCTCCATGGGGTCCCAAAATCAACCCGAGAATGCCCATGGCCAGACATGTATTATCCAATTAAGTTAGGACACGAGTTAGGGTAATTTTATATAATTATAATAATATTTTTCTACCCTCATTTACCGGCTTTACCCTTTAACCATGTTAAATAAAATATTTACTGAAGTAATTATTCAAAATGTCTAAAATTAAAAGTTAGATATTTACAAAATTTAGACCTCTAGATTATAAATATGGAATACATTTTTCTAAATTCAAAACACAGGTGTGGTAGAAATTAATTTAAAATTAATTCCTATTGTCAAAATAAAAAGCGTGTTTTTAAGAAATAATAATTATCAAAAGATTGACAGTTACTTATGTCAAGTTTAAATGTCAAATTATGTCCAATGACCAAAATAGAATTAAATGGTAAAAATTTAATCTAATTATACTTAAAAACCACAAAATAGTATAATTTATCACTATAAATTATTTTTATTAAAAACGTTGTTTTTAAATAAAATTTAGTATTTTTCACTATTCATCAAAAAACGGAATGTTTTCAGAAAAATACCAAAAATTCACCCTAAGCTAATTTCGATATTCCGAATAAAAAATTTAATTACATTTTAAAAGGTAAAATTGATAAAATTTCAAAAATTGGGTATTACTATTCATAACAGCTCCTTTGATTTGTCATGACGTGTTATAATCTCGAAGTTGCATACAACACAATCTATTGAATTATTCAAAGGGAAACATACCATGGAAGCTTGGGGGTGTAACATTATCCCCTCCTTCAAATAATTATGTCCTCAAAATTTCTATAATATTTCTGCATAAAAAGATTTGGGTGGTTCTTCATCATAAGTTTCTCGGGTTCCCATGTTGCCTCTTCCATCTTATGGTTTCTCCATAGAAATTTTACTTGAAAAGTCTTCATGTTTCTCAGCACTTGTTCTATTTTATCAAGAACCTTCGCAGGCTCTTTGCAATAAGACAGGTCAGGTTCCAGTTCTAATTCCTCATAGGTATGTACATACGTTGGGCCAGGTATGAATTTTCTTAACAGTGATACGTGGAACACATCATGAACTTTGGAGAGACTTGGTGGCATTTCGAAATGGTAAGCTATAGCCCGAATTCGTTCTAGAATTTCTAAAGGTCCAATGTACCTGGGACTCAATTTACCCTTCTTACCGAATCATATAATTCCCTTCCATGGAGATACCATCAAGAAAACATGATCTCCTACTTGAAATTACAAAGTCTTCATTCGGTTATTGGCAAAGCACTTCTGCCTACTTTGAGCTACATTGATGTAGGTTTGGATTAGCTTCAAATTTTCCATCATTTCCTCCACAAGTTTTGGGCCTAAGAGTTTTCTTTCTCCAACATCATCCGAACAGGTTGGTGTGCGACATATCTTTCCATATAATTCTTGATATGGTGCCGTCTGAATACTTGAATGGAAGCTATTGTTATAGGAAAATTCTACCAGAGGTAAATATTGATCCCACATACCTTGAAAGTCAAATGAGCATGATCTCAACATGTCTTATAAGGTTTGAATAGTCCGTTTTGATTTTCCATCGGTTTGGGGGTGGTAGGAAGTGCTCAAACGAAGCTCAGTATCAAGGGATTTCTGAAGACTTTTCTAGAATCTTGATGTAAAACAGGGATCACAATCAGAAGTAATCGATAGGGGTACTCCATGAAGTCTTACAACTTCATTAATATATAGTCTTTCTAGATGTTTAAGTGGTAAATCTTCTCTTATAGCATGAAAATGTGCTGACTTGGTAAGACGATAAACAATGACCCATATTTCATTGTTCTTTCTAGGAGTCTTTGGTAGTCCCATGACAAAGTCCATCGTAATATTATCCCATTTCCACTTAGGTATGGGAAGAGGTTTCATGACTCATCCAGGTTGTTGCCTTCCATCTTTCACTTGTTGAAAAACCATACATCTTGACACTAATTCAGAAATCTCCCTATTCATTTGTCCCACCATAATGTTCCTTCAAATCTCTATACATTTTGGTGCTCTAAGGGTGTATAGTAAAATTTGAACTATGAGCATCATCAAAAAATTATATTTTTAGATCAGTTATATTGGGAACACAAAGCCTCTTCCCAAATTTCAAAATTCTATCTTCATATATGATGTCACTCAATCTCCCGTCACTCACAACATTAATATTCTTTTGAAACTCCTCATCATAAACCTGAGAACTCGTTATCATTTCTAGTAAATATGGTTTGGAAACCATTTGAAAAAGTATTTATGTTTCACCTTTAATTGTGATTCCCATATCCATCTTTACTAGATCCATGTATATTGGATCCTTTCAACTCTCATCTAGTTCAAAACTCCATGATCCTATCTACTCAAAGCATCTTCCACCTTATTTTTCTTTCCCGGGTGTCAGTGTATAGTGAAATCATAATCCTTGGGTAGTTCAAGCCATCTCCTTTGCGTCATGTTGAGTTCTTTCTGTGATAAAATATACTTCAAACTCTTGAAATTCATGTGATCATGATCTCAACATGTCTTCTAATGTTTGAATAGTCCATTCTGATTGTCCATCAGTTTGGGGGTGGTAGGAAGTGCTCAAATGCAGTTCAGTATCAAGGGCTTTCTGAAGACGTTTCAAGAATCATAATGTAAAATGGGGATCACGATCAGAAACAATCGATAGGGGTACTTCATGAAGTCTCACAACTTCATTAATATATAGTATTTCTAGATGTTTAATTGGTAAATCTTTTCTTATAGAAAGAAAATATGCTGATATTGTATGATGATCAACAATGACCCATATTGAATCATTCCTTCTAGGAGTCCTTGGTAGTCCCATGGCAAAGTCTATCGTAATATTATACCATTTATACTCAGTTATGAGAAGAGGTTTCAGGACTCCTCCAGGTTGTTGCCTTCTAGCATTTACTTGTTGAAAAACCATACATATTGACACAAAATCAGCAATCTCTATCTTCATGTTTTCCCACCAAAAACATTCTTTCAAATCTCTATACATCATGGTGATACCAGGGTGTATAGATAAATTAGTTCTATGATCATCATCTAACAATTTCCATTTTAGATCAGGTATATTAGGAACACATAGTCTCTTAACAAATTTCAAAATCCCATTTTCATATATGAAGTCACTCAATCTCCAATCATTCATGGATTTAATCTTCTTTTGAAACTCTTCATCATCAGCTTGAGAAAGTTTTTATCCTTTCTAGTAAATATGGTTTGGAAACAATTTGAAAACGTATTGATGTTTCACCTTCCACGATTATTCCCATATCCATTTTCACTAGATCCATGAAAATAGGATCCCTTTCAACTCTCATTCTGTTCAAAACTCCATGATCCTTTCTGGTCAAAGCATCTTCCACCTTATTTTCCTTCCCCCAGTTGTAGTGTATTGTGCAATCATAATCCTGGAGTAGTTCAAGCCATCACCTTCTCCTTAGGTTTAGTTCTTTTTGTGAGAAAATATACTTCAAACTCTTGTGATCTGTATAAATCTCACATTTTCACCATAGAGATAATTTCTCTATATCTTCAAAGTAAAGATTAAAACTGTTAACTCAAGATCATTAGTAGGATATTTTTTCTCATGAATTTTTAGCTATCGTGATGCATAGGCAGTAACCCTATCATTCTACATAAGGACACAACCAATTCCTTTCTTTGAAGCATCACTATAAATAACAAACCCATCATTCCTCGATGGTAGATTCAATATAGGAGCATTGAATTATCTTCTATTCAGTTCTTCAAAACATTCTTCACCCTCCTTTATCAAAACAAATTTAACCCCTTTACGCATGAGCTTGGTTAATGGGTTAGCCAACCGGAAAAAATTCTAGACGAAACGCCGATAATAACCTACTAAACAAACAAAACTGTGCACCTCAGTTATACTTGTTAGTGCTGGCCATTCTTGGACTGCCTTGGTCTTTAAAGGATAAACAAATATTCCTTCTTAGAAACAATATAGACATGAAAAGAAATCTCTTGGATCCATAATTCACACTTGCTAACGTCCCGTATAATTCATTTCTTCTAAGAGTCTTCAGGATAATACAAAAGTGATTTTCATGATCTTCCTATATTTTGGAGTATACCAAGATATATTCAATAAATACCACTAAAAACTCATCAAGATATTCCTTGAAAAGCCTATTCATTAGATCCATGAAAAAAGAGGGAGCATTAGTCATCCCAAAAGGCATTACAGTAAACTTGTAATGCCTGTACCAGGTTCGAAATGCTGTCTTTGGAATGTCTTCCTACATCCCTCACAACTGATGGTATCCAGATCGAAGGTCAATATTGAAACATTTTGAGCTCCATGAATTTGTTCAAATAAATCATCAATTCATGGTAGGGGATACATTTTCTTTATTTTTATAGCATTTATCTCCTTGTAGTCAATGAAAAACCTCATAGATCCATCTTTCTTCTTAAAAAAAAGGACAGGGGATCCCCATAGAGAAACACTAGGGGTGAAGAAATCCATTATTTCTCAATTCCTCTAGTTGTTTCTTTAGTCCCACTAATTCCCATGTGTCCATTCTATATGGGGTCTTCGATATGTGCCTTGAACCGGGAATTAAATCATTGGAAAACTAAATTTCTCATTCTAGAGGATGTCCAGGTAAATTCTCTAGAAATACATCAACACACTCTTTCACAATATGTAAATATTCTATTTGAACATTACTTTCCTCACCCACAGTTATTTCATTCTCTTCCATCCCAATAATTAAATTTAGTTGAGCTACTGGGGGTGGATATAGAAAAAAATCAAGTGGTGGCATTTATGCCCTTAAGATAAGGTGTTCTTTATCATCGTCATCATAAATCCCAACCTCCTTCTTCTTACAATAAATTTTTGCATCATGGTCCAAAAGCCAATCCATACGAATAATTATGTCAAATTTAATCATGGGTATGACAATGTGATCAGTAGATAAAAAACATTCATGTGCCTGAATGGGAACTGATTCACAAAACATTGTTGCAATGATACTTCCCTTGGGAGTTTTGACTGACAGCTCCATTGTTAAATTGAATTGGAAATATCAAATTTTATTAGAAAACTGGGAAGATATGATACAATTCGATTATACAGAATCAAATAAACCATTGTATAAACTTGAGGAAATCATTAAATTACCCGCCACTATGTCTTTTAGAGATTCAACCTCAGCAATAGTGATCACATAAGCTTTTCATTGATCCCTTGGCCTTTTCTAAGGTAATTTTCCTTAGCGCTTAGGACATTCATTTTCAAAATTACAATTTTCTCTACAATTGTAGAATTCAACATTGGCAGTCTCTTTCTTCCCCTTGAAATCACAAGCTCAGTGGCCTTTTTCACCACACTTATAACAGAATCCCATTCCCTTCAGACTAGTACCAAGGTGTTTCTTTCCATATTTACTGTAGGATGGATTTCTAACCTTTCCCTTCTTCCCTTATTTCCATTTTCAGAGTGTTCAGAAAATCTCTTATTCACTCTCTTTGTTTTAAAGTCGTAAGACTTAGAGAATTTTTTTTCTGTCTTGATAGCACATGAGAGAATATCTTCGTATGACGAGAAGGATTTCAAGACTAATGCTTGATGGAGAAATGGTTTTAACCCATAAAATAAATGATCAATCTTACTTCTTGGGTTACATATATAATCAACATCATGCCTCACTAACTTTGTAAAGATATCTTTATACTTTGCGACATTCTCATCCTCCTTTTTCCTCAGACTCAGAAATTTTCTTTCCATATCCACTCGATGGTCCTGAAAAAGGTATTTTTCTAAGTAAATCTCTTTAAACTCCCTCCATTCCATATTTGGTACTTCATCATATTCCATTGTGTTTTGAATCAATGACCAGAATTGATTAGCATCTCCAGTGAGGCGGTAAACTACCATGACAACTTTTTTCCTTTCACTACTCTCCATGACATGGAATATTTTTTCTAAGGAATTTATCCATTACTCAGCTACAAATGGATTTGTACTCACATTTAATGTTGGTGGTTGTTTCCTAATGAATCAATATAACATTGATTCTCCACGCTCTGGATTAGGGTGCTTCATACGGGTAAGGTTATTATTAATAACCTGAGTGAGTTGTCCTAGTATAGTGACAAAATGATTTGCACCAGTTGCTTCAACAACTCCACTATAATTATCTTGAGTAGGTGGGAAATCCTTACATGGATTACGCATGTTTATATGGTTTCCATTCCTTCCACTAGGCGCCATTTAAAAACAATGGCATAAACTAGATTAGTTTATGAATCGAAAGAGATAATTCCAAAATTGTACAACACATAACATAAACTAAACAGTTTATGGATATAATCCATAATAATAAAAATGTTTTCTTTGAAGATGTATATACTCAAAAACCCTTCATAATGGTTTGTAAGGAAAATGAGAATTATCCCAATAATATCCCCCGAGAGTGTCGTAACTAAGAGTACAGCAGGGCCCGTTGTCATGCACCAGTTCCTATTCGAGTCTAGCTCAAAGTGGTGTTTTCAGGTTTTACCCCTAGGTACATCTGTTCCAGAGCCGCCTCTACGTACTTGTATCTAGAAATAGATGCATTCCTTGGAAAACTCAAAAAATCTCTACAATACCAGAATTTTAGGAAGTTCTTCTCTACCAATCCTCAAAGTCTATCTTAGGGTAATGTGATCTAATCAGTGTTTATCTACATCTAGATTCCAAGGTTTTTACTAAACTTTCTCTGATACCAACTATAACGCCCCAACCCTAGTTACCCAGAGACGGTACATTATTACATAACCTTTTCATGATAAAAAAATATCTTGTCTCAAAACACCAATTAGTTTAGTATCCTTGGAAGTACTAGACACATTCATAAGGTTTACATTATATCATAAAATAGAAAACTACATCAAAATTTTTTCCATATACAACACTGAGATCCCATAGACTATCCCTGTAGGTCAGTCATAAAATACTTCTTCACATCTTGGGAATAATAAAACATAGAAAGGGGTGAGCTCAGATTCTCGGTAAGGATAACAATATAGCACAAACATTCATAAATAAACATAAAAATTTAATGAAATGTATAAGACTAAAACAAAATAACTTTAAGATTTAACTTCAGAATAATATGGAAAAGAAAAAATCAAAAAAATACCATTTACTTATTCACATGGATATTCTACTAGTCGAATAATCACATGCAATATCAATAGCCACTTTCATAATGATGGAATGCATAATGCTAAACTTCATAACCACTATAACGACCCAAACTTTTTAAATAGTATATTAACTTACTCTTAACGATTTAATAGAGATGTTAATGGTTAATGCAGAAAGAGGAGTCGATGGCTTCATCCAGTAGACTTGAACCTTATGAGGCCCACTTATCAGAGCTTGGGAAGGAGGTGGCATCTTTGGGCTTCGCTTTGGACCAAGCCCAAGCCGAACTCCAGTGTGTCAAGCTTGAACGGAAACGTCTACGAGAGAAGTTCAAGTTAGTAGAGATTACTACTAGGTCAATGTTATCTGAGCCTCTCTCAGATTCTCTCACCATAGCACACCTTACACTTAGGTCATATGCTGGTGTTATAAGGGGCTATGTGACGATACCCTAACTTCTATGTGTAATCCTTTGGGATGAATGAATTGAGATTTCATCCTTTACTGATGTTTGTGAAATTTCAAATGTTCGGATAATTTCAGGATATATTTTATTGATGAATTTTAAAAAAAAGGATATTTTAAAATATTTATGTAAACCCTAATTAATTAACGATGTGTAATGATTTTCAAAAAATGGTCTTATACAAAAGTGTTCAGTAAGGAATTTGGAGTCTAATAAGATTAAATTAATTTTTGATTAATAGTAAATTATGAATAGTAATTTTACGCTTAGGATTAGTAATGTGACCAAATAGATTAGTAATTTCACTCAAAAAATGTTTTAATATAATTTAGACACCTAGAGTAAGTAATGAGATTCAATAAAATGGGTAAATAACAGTTTCATAAATTATTAGTCAAGTATTAGTCTTTTTTGGGATGAATAGTGTTTTTTAATTAAAAATTAAATTAAAATTATTTAGAAAATTATTTTTATAAAATGGACTTTATTTTTGAACTCAGAGCACCGATATTATGTTATGGTAATTTTTGGGGTTTTTTCTGAAAAAAATAAATTATCGGTGAATAGTGTTTTTATTTAAAAATTAAATTAAAAATATTTAGAGAATTATTTTTATAAAATTGAGTTCATATTTGTAATAAGAGCATCGATATTTGGTTAAGGTGAAATTTTGGGAATCTTCTAAGGAAGTTGAATTTTCAGTGAATAGTAAAAATACAGTTTTAGGGTTTCAGTATGTTTAATGACATCATAGCTGTGTCATGGTGATGTCATGAGATATTTTAAGGGTTTGACGACCAAAGGTGATGAATTATTGTATTAGGGGACCCATGTGGCCTAACTCCATGGTAAATTCCATGGGAGAGCACATGGTTTTGAGAAAAGCACTTGTGAGGTGTCCCTTGTCCATTAATGCCTTGTCCCCTCACTTTCCTTATAAATACCAAGCCCTCCTCTCATCCATTCGACTCAAAAACCATCCTCAATGAAGTTCGGGTCTCCTTACCTCCCAAGGAGTCCTCCCAAGGTGCCCACAATCCCTCAAGGTCCAAACATTTGAGTTTTAAGAGTTACGTTTAAGGTAAGGGATCCGACCTCTCTTTCTTTTCAAGTAATCTCTTTTATGTCATTCCTTTTATGCTCCATGTTCTTATGTGGGAGGATGTTCTTTTATATTCCTCTTACTTCCCTTTTCATTTTTATATGATGATATATCCCCTCTTACTCTCATCATTTCGTTTTATGAAAGTTTGAGTGACGCCGTTAGGCTGCCGATTTTTTAAGGGATTCTTTCACCCTTCTCATTTTTCAAGTTCTATTTTCATGTCAAGTCTTTCAAGTTCCTTTTTATTATGTTGGGGTATGATCTCTATATCTATCATAATGATCTTTTATGATCATATGATGAGATACCCTATTTGATCTTGTCAAATCATTTTTATTGAAGTTTAAGTGATGCTGTTAGGCTGCCAAATTTTTATAAGAGAAATCTTATTTTTGTCTTACTTCCATGTTTTTCATTTCAAATGGTATGTACTTAAAATTTAGTTACCATGATTCATATCTTTTATATTCTGTCCCTATACTATTTTTATAGATAATTTATGAGTGGGTGACCCATGTACCCTCTCTTTTGAACATTTTCTAAAACCCTGTAACGTAGCTTTTATGCTGCAGAATTTTCGTCTCAAAATGTCTCTCTCTTTTTCTCAAAACTATTTTATGTTATTAAGTGAATACTCAATGCTCTTATTTCTATAGGGGTATTCACATATATATCAAAATGTTCTATTTTAAATTCTGGGATTTACATACATGAAACCCTCTTTCCCTTTCCATGGGTTTAAAGTGACATAAAGATCATGTCTTTAAAGCAGTTTTTAAAACGTTATGATTATGAAATGAAACCCATTTATTTTATGCCATATGGGTTGTTTATGAAATGATTGATGATGATATATGTGGGTCACATGATAATAAAGAAATGTCAAGGGTTCTCCCAGATAGCGATCCAATGCATTGGGTAAAGACTTAATCTCTAGAGATGACTTTTTAGACTGATACCTTGGTGAATAACCTTGGTAATTTTTAATGACACCTTGGGGATGGACCTTGGTGAAATGAAATGATTGTCAATATTAAATGTTTCATCCACATATTAAAGTTATGAAAAATGTTATTTTTATTATGATATATCTCATGATTTATTTCTCATGCCTTAAAGTTCTTTTCATGACCTTATTGAAGTATCCCAAGTTCACATGTAAAATGTTTCTCTTGTTTCCCTTACTGGGCCTTCTGCTCACCCTTTCTTTTGATGTATGTCCCCAAGTTATGAGATGCAGTAATGAACGTTGGATGAACTTAAGGAGAATCCTTTCAAGTGTTTAAGAATAATGCTTTATGTTGTTTTCATGTATTATGTTCCTGGTTTCCAAGACACTAAACCTTAAAGATCCTCAGTTTTGTGTAATGTAATGAAAGTTTATGTTATAAAAAGACAGGATGTCATAGTTGGTATCAGAGGATGGTTTAGTTATTTGTGGAAATTAAGATATAAAAACTTTAGGAAGAACCCTATAGAAAAGTTTAAATATAGGAAAAATTCCTGGTATTTTGGTAAGTATTGAGTAAGTGGTTTATCAAACAAATACATCCCTATCTGGATACGAGCAGGTAGAGGCGGCTCTGGCACTGATTTACATAGGGGTAAAACCCGGAAACACCGCTTTGAGCTAGACTCGAATGGGAACTGGTGCACGATAATGGGCCTTGCTGCACTCTTGGTTACGACACTCCCGAAGGATATGTTTGGTTAATCACAATCTTTTTATGAATCATTATGAAGGAATTATAGAGAAATGTAATTGTCTAAGAATGAAGTCTTAGTTAAAAGATTCATAAATTAAATAAGTTTCTCACTAAAGTTTTATTCTTTTAGAAAATGTCGGGTAATAGGAGGAACCATGCTGATGGTGACCGCAATGCACCATGTGCTGACGGCCCTCCGATGGAAGCCAGAATGGAAACATTCATGCGAATGATGAACCAACTGACTCAAGTTATGAGTAATAACTTGAATCAAGCTGAGAGGCTGATCTCACCACGAAGGGAACAACATTCTGTTGAGTCCTTCATGCATCAACGACCACCATCATTTAGTGGATATACAGACCCATTGGTTTCGGAACAATGGATAAGCTCCATTGAAAAGATCTTTTCTGTACTCCTTTGTTCGGAACAAGAAAAAGTCACCCTTGCTGTTTACTGCCTAGAGGGAGAAGCTGATCAGTGGTGGTCACTCGTCAAAAACACAAATCCTAGAGGAGATATGGAAGCTATGGAGTGGTAATAGTTCCGTGGAATATTCTTTAATAAGTATTTCCCTCGTTCCATGAGAACGAGAATAGAGAAAGAGTTTCCCGAGATGAAGTAGAAGGAGAACGAATCTGTTGGAAGCTATGAGATGAACTTCACCTGACTTTCACGTTATACCTCTAGCTTTGTCATGGATCAAAGTGGGATGGTTGATAGATTTTTCGATGGACTGAGACCTCATCTGCGGAAGAATTTAGCCAACCGGGACTACGATAGGTACGAGGAGATCGTGTAGAGTGCAATGAAAGTCAAGCTAGAGTTTGGTGAGACACAGTGGTCTCATAAATCAAATGAAAAGAAGGGATCTTTGGAGCCTAGTTTAGGTAAGACTTTTGATCAGGGAAGAGGTGGAAAGAAAATGTAACTCACCACATGCAATAAATGTGGGAAGAAGCATCCAGGGAACTGCTTGGTCAGAAGTGGCAAGTGATACAAGTGTGGAAGAGGAGGCCATATTGCTTGGAATTGTCTTAGTGAGGTGAAGCATAAAATAACCAACACTAACGATAGAGGAAATATGGTTCTGGCCTTACCCGAAGTCCATTGCTTCAAGTGTGGACAGCTTGGGCACTATGCTAATCTCTGTCCAAATCCAAGGGCAGTGGAGGGGAATCACCATCAACCTCAGCAAAGGCCAGGGGAGAAAGGTCGTGCTTTTATTATCAAAACAACTGAAGTTGAAGATCCAAATGACGTGGTAGCAGGTACTCTTGTTGTCCTCTCAAAACTAGCAACTACTTTGTTTGATTCTGGTTCTACGCATTCCTTTATTTCCTCCATGTTTGCAAAGAATATAGAATCAACCCCTGAACTGCTTGAGGTAGAGTTTTCAGTCAAGACTCCAAGTGGGATTATCCATGCATCAACAGTGTTTAGAGACTCTAGTGTTTACTTTAGTGAGCACAATCTTATCTCAAATCTAGAAGTCATTCCCATGTTGGAATTCGACGTTATACTAGGGATGGACTGGCTCTCAAAGTATAATGCTAAGATCAAATGCAGAAGTAAAGAAATCTCAGTAGTCTTGAATAAACGACCTACAGTTATCTTCCAAGGAGAGATATCCCAAACTGATCCCTATCTATAAGCACCTCCCATAGCTTTATTTATGGAGATAATCGGTGATAATGAAGAAGGAAAAAGGAGCATACAAATTGAAGATGTTCCGATTGTTTAGGAATACATGGATGTATTTCCCGAGGAGTTACTTGGACCTCCCCCAGAAAGAGAGGTACAGTTCTCCATTGAACTCGTACCTGGGTCTCAACCGATATCAAAGACCCCATATAGAATGGAAAATGTGGATCTAGAAGAGTTAAAGAAACAACTCCAAGACTTGCTGGAGAAGGGGTTTGTCCGACCGAGTGTGTCTCCTTAGGGAGCACCAGTTCTCTTTGTGAATAAGAAGGATGGATCAATGCATTTATGCATTGATTATAGAGAACTGAATGGGATCACAGTGAAGAACATATACCCTCTTCCAAGAATTGATGATTTATTTGACCAACTTCATGGGGCTCAATTCTTCTCTAAGATTGACCTTCGATCTGGTTATCATCAACTGAGGGTGAAGAAGAAAGATATTCCAAAGACTTCCTTCTAATCAAGATATGGGCATTATGAGTTTACTGTTATGCCCTTCGGCTTGACTAATTCTCCTGTTATTTTCATGGATTTGATGAATAGAGTCTTTAAGTACTACCTTGATAATTTTTTGGTAGTTTTTATTGATGATATTTTGATATATTCAAAAAGTCGTGAGGAGCATGAAGATCATCTAAGGGTTATTTTGAAAACTTTGTAGAAGGAGAGGCTCTTTGAAATGTTCAGCAAGTGTGAGTTTTGGTTACAACAAGTGGATTTCTTGGGGCACATCGTAACCAATGAAGGAATCTTAGTTGACCCTGCAAAGACAATGGTTGTGAAGGAATGACCTCAACCCAAAATAGTAACTGAGATTCGTAGTTTCCTTGGTTTAGAGGGATATTATAGGAGGTTTGTGAAAAACTTTTCACGGCTTTCTAATCCACTAACAAAGTTGACTCGAAAAGGGGTTAAGTTCATCTGGACAAAGGAGTGCGAGGATAGTTTCCAAGAGCTGAAGAAGAGATTGGTTACTGCACCTGTGTTAACACTACCCTCTATCGGAGAAGGATTCGTTATTTTTAGAGATGAATCTCTGAAAGGGATTGGGTGCATCCTCATGCAAAATGACAAGGTAATTGCTTATGCATATCGACAGTTGGAGATTCATGAGCAGAATTATCCTACGCATGATTTAGAGCTAGCAGAAGTTTTTTTGCTCTAATGATATGGAGGCACTATCTTTATGGGGAGAAATGTGATATATACACCTACCACCAATGTTTAAAGTATATTTTCACACAGAAATAATTGAACATGAGACAAAAGAAATGGTTGGAGCTTATTAAAGACTATGATTGTTCAATTCATTATCACCCTGGAAGAGCAAACAAAGTCACAGATGCGTTAATCAGGAAAGACCCTGTTGTTCTGGCAACAATGAGGATCCTAGGAGATCCCTTGATTAAAGATCTAGTAAAATTGGACATGGGAATTATAAGGAAAGGGACATCATCAACCCTATCCCAAATGATTTCTCAACTATCATTACTAGAGAAGATCAAGAAGGCTCAAAAAAAAGATCCTTTGCTGCAGGAGAAGTTGGAGGCTGTAAAAGATGGGAAGTTCCCTGATTTCAATATTGATCAAGAAGGTGTATTGAAATTTCATACAAGACTATGTGTTCCATCTATTCCGGATATAAATAAAGAAATGACGGATGAAGATCATATCTTTACTTTCTCTATACATTCGAGAAGCACTAAAATGTATAGAGACCTTCGTGATCATTATTGGTGGGATAACATGAAGAGGGAGATTGCTGATTACACTACAAGTTTCCTGGTGTGTCAGCATGTAAAGGCAGAACAACAACTTCCTAAGGGGGTATTACAACCGCTACCCATACCAGTATGGAAGTGGGATAATATCACTATGGACTTTGTAACTAGTCTCCCGCAAACATCCAAAGGAAACAATGCGATATGGGTTATTGTGGACTGTCTCATCAAGACCGCCCATTTTATCTCTATTCGGGAAGATTTCTCTCTGGATCAACTTTCCAAGATATAAGTAAAGGAAGTGGTGAGGCTGTATGGGGTACCACTATCCATCATGTCTGATCGTGATCCAAGATTCACATCAAAATTCTAGAGAAGTCTTCAACATGCTCTGAATACTGAATTGAATTTTAGTACGGCCTATCATCCTCAAACTGATGGCCAATCTGAAAGGACTATTCAAACACTCGAAGAGATGCTGATATTATGCTCAATGGAATTTAAAGGTTGATGGGATCAACACCTCCAATTAGTTGAGTTCTCCTATAACAATATCTTCCATTCGAGTATTCAGATGGAACCCTATGAAGCTCTATATGGAAAGCGATGTAGAACTCCTACTTGTCGGGATGAAACTGGTGAGAGAAAGCTTCTTGGGCCTGATCTTGTGCAAGAGATGATAGAACGGGTTCATTCCATCCAGCAACACATAAAGGATGCTCAGAGTCGGCAGAAGGGCTATGCTGACAATCGTCGAAGGGACTTGGAGTTTGGTGTTGGTGATAAAGTCTTCCTTCGAATTTCTCTATGGAAGAGAGTCATGCGGTTTGGGAAGAAAGGGAAGCTCAGCCATAGGTACATTGGCCCATATGAAATCCTTGATCGCATAGGAGTAGTGGCCTATAGTCTAGCACTTCCACCGAACCTATCTCATGTTCACAATGTCTTCCATGTATCTCTCCTTGAGGAAGTACATACCCGACACTTCGCATGTACTGAACCCAGAGGTGGTACAACTGGAACATGACCTCTCTTATGAGGAGCAGCCAGTGGAGATCTTAGACCGTAGAGACAAGGTTCTACGAAACAAGACTACCCACCTTGTGAAAGTGTTGTGGAGGAATCATAAATATGAAGAAGCGACTTGGGAGCCTGAGGAAACGACGAAGCAAAAGTACCCTCACCTTTTCGACTAGGCCTCAAGTATAAATTTTGGGGATGAAATTTCATAAGGGGGGAAGAATGTAACGACCCAAACTTTTTAAATAGTATATTAACTTACTCTTAACGATTTAATAGAGATGTTAATGGTTAATGTAGAAAGAGGAGTCGATGGCTTCATCCAGTAGACTCGAACCTTATGAGGCCCACTTATCAGAGCTTGGGAAGGAGGTGGAATCTTTGGGCTTCACTTTGTACCAAGCCCAAGACGAACTGCAGCGTGTCAAGCTTGAACAGAAATGTCTATGGGAGAAGTTCAAGTTAGTAGAGATTACTACTAGGGAAATGTTATCTGAGCCTCCCTCAGATTATCTCACCATAGCACACCTTACACTTAGGTCATATGTCGGTGTTATAAGGGGCTATGTGAAGAGACCCTAACTTCTATGTGTAATCCTTTGGGATGAATGAATTTAGATTTATTCCTTTAGTGATGTTTGTGAAATTTCAAATGTCCAGATAATTTTAGGATGTATTTTATTGATGAATTTTGAAAAAAAGGATATTTTAAAATATTTATGTAAACCCTAAATAATTAACGATGTGTAATGATTTTCAAAAAATGGTCTTATAAAAAAGTGTTCAGTAAGGAATTTGGAGTCTAATAAGATCAACTTAATTTTTGATGAATAGTAAATTATGAATAGTGATTTTACGCTTAGGATTAGTAATGTGACCAAATGGATTAGTAATTTCACTCAAAGAAAGTTTTAATATAATTTAGACACCTAGATTAAGTAATGAGATTCAATAAAATGGGTAAATAATAGTTTTATAAATTATTAGTCAAGTATTAGTTGTTTTGGGATGAATAGTGTTTTTTAAATAAAAATTAAATTAAAAATATTTAGAAAAATATTTTTATAAAATGGACTTTATTTTTGAACTCAGAGCACCGATATTATGTTATGGTAATTTTTTGGGTTTTTTCTGAAAAAAATGAATTTTCAGTGAATAGTGTTTTTATTTAAAAATTAAATTAAAAATATTTAGAAAAATATTTTTATAAAATGGAGTTCTTCTTTTTAATAAGAGCATCGATATTTTGTTAGGGTGAAATTTTGGGATTTTTCTGAGGAAGTTGAATTTTCTGTGAATAATAAAAATACAGTTTTAGGGTTTCAGTATGTTTAATGACATCATAGCTGTGTCATGGTGTTGTCATGAGATATTTCAAGGGTTGGCCTACCAAAGGTGATGAATTATTGTATTGGGGGCCCCATGTGGCCTAACTCCATGGTAAATGCCATGGGAGATCATATGGTTTTGAGAAAAGCAATTGTGTGGTGTCCCTTGGCCATTAATGCCTTGTCCCCTCACTTTCCCTATAAATACCAAGCCCTCCTCTCATCCATTCCACTCAAAAACCATCCTCAAAGACGTTCTGGTCTCCTTACCTCCCAAGGAGTCATCCCAAGGTTCCCCCAAGACCTCAAGGTCCAAACCTTTGAGTATTAAGAGTTACGTTTAAGGTAAGGGATCCGACCTCTCTCTTTCTTTTCAAGTAATCTCTTTTATGTCATTCCTTTTATTCTCCATGTTCTTATGTGGTAGGATGTTCTTTTATATTCCTCTTACTGAAATTTTCATTTTTATATGATGAGAGATCCCCTATTACTCTCATCATTTCGTTTTATGAATGTTTAAGTGACACCGTTAGGGTGGCGAATTTTTAAGGGATTCTTTCACCCTTCTCATTTTTCAAGTTCTATTTTCATGTCAAGTCTTTCAAGTTCCTTGTTATTATGTAGGGGTATGATACCTATATCTATCATACTGATATATTATGATAATATGATGAGAGACCCTATTTGATCTTGTCAAATCATTTTTATTGAAGTTTAAGTGACGCCATTAGGCTGCTGAATTTTTATAAGAGAAATCTTATTTTTGTCTTACTTCCATGTTTTTCATTTCAAATGGTATGACTTTCAAATTTCATTACCATGATTCATATACCTTATATTATGTCCCTATACTATTTTTATAGAACATTTATGAGTGGGTGACACATTTACCCTCTCTTTTCAACGTTTTCTAGAACCCTGTAACGTAGCTGTTATGCTGCCGAATTTTCGTCTCAAAATGTCTCTCTCTTTTTCTAAAAATAATTTTATGTTATTAATTGAATACTCAAAGCTCTTATTTATATAGGGGTATTAACATATATATCAAAATGTTCTATTTTAAATTCTGGGATTTCCATACATGAAACTCGCTTTCCCTTTTCGTGGGTTTAAAGTGACATAAAGATCATGTCTTTAAAGCAGTTTTTAAAACATTATGATTATGAAATGAAACCCATTTCTTTTATTCCATATGGGTTGTTTATGAAATTATTTATGATTATATATGTGGCTCACATGATAATAAAGATATTTCAATGGTACGCCCAGAAAGCGCTCCAATGCATTGGGTAAAGACTTAATCTCTAGAGATGACTTTTTAGACTGATACCTTGGTGAATAACCTTGGTAATTTTTAATGACACCTTGGGGATGGACCTTGGTGAAACGAAATTATTGTCAATATTAAATGTTTCATCCACATATTCAAGTTATGAAAAATGTTATTTTTATTATGATATATCTCATGATTTTTTTTCTCTTGCCTTAAAGTTCTTTTCATGACCTTATTGAAGTATCTCAAGTTCACAAGTAAAATGTTTCTCTTGTTTCCCTTACTGGGCCTTCTGCTCACCCTTTCTTTTGATGTATGTCCCTAGGTTATGAGATGCAGTAATGAACCTTGGATGAACTTAAGTATAAGCCTTTCAAGTGTTTAAGAATAATGCTTTATGTTGTTTTCATGTATTATCTTCCTGGTTTCCAAGACACTAAACCTTAAAGATCCTCAGTTTTGTCTAATGTAATGAAAGTTTATGTTATAAAAAGACAGGATGTCATAACCACATAGTCAAGGCCTTGTGCTAAGACTACAAATAATAATTCATTGAGGCCTTGTTCCAAGGCACTAGTTTGTCTCATGAGACCTACCGATGCATCGAGGATCTATAGCGGGCTCCACCTGTCAGTTACTAAGTCTAATGCATTCCTCGTATGAAAATGTTTAAACATAACATAAACATTTGTATTAAAACTAGAATAAGAAATGTCAATATTTTATCCATAAACCATGAATGGTATATAAATAAAACATCCACAATCAAACATACCACAAAAACTTCAATACAATAAGGAAGATTTGTATCATAATAAATCAACTTCAAATAAGCTTACAATCCATCAAAGGATGTTGACATAGATGAAATTAAAAATTTATTAGAGAAATATCTCTTTTTATTATGAAATAATATAAAAGTCATATAATTATAAAATAAAACATTTATTTTGAAAATATTCTTATAATATTATAAGGGAAGCTTCAACAATGTTATAACGATGGAAAATAGCCACACCCAATGTATAAGTTAAAAAAACCTTTTTACCAAAATTTTGCCGAAAAGGTCATAAGGTACTTTGTTTGGAAAACGACGGAAAGAATATTTTCAAACAATTTTATAAAAACTCAAACAAGGGTATAAATGAATTTTACCCATAGTCTAGTAAATTGTAAAAATTTTTTTGGAATACATTTTTAAGAAACATGGATGTGGATGATAAACAAGTCCTAGTAGATACTCACGTATAAAACAACCTCCGATAATAATGAGATTGTAACATTAAAACTTACCTTGTTCTTTTCCTTGGTCGAAGGTATGTTAACCTCCTGTATAATGGTGAAATCATTGTTATTAAATTATAAAATAACAATATATATTAATATGATATCATATATGATCTTCTAATATTTTGTTGTTAATGATATTTCAGCAGTGCCATCATTTTAAGTGTTAACTGATTCATTTTACTTTTTATGATTTGTTATGTAAGTAGTGTTTATTGTGAATATAAAGTATCTTATTAATATTACAAATTATATTATGTCATTAAAAATTATTTTTAATCAACAAATTAAAATTATTCATGAATGGATACGATGGGGAATGAATCTCATCGCGTTCGTGGAGACAATAATCTGTACGTATGCATGAGAGACAATATCATTCTTTTGATATTAAAATAATATATAATTGGACGGTATATCATATATAAATAATAATTATCTTGTTATATTTATTATTTACATCAATTATACATCATTATTATACCCATCCAAATAATAATGTATTGAATAACAACTACACCACGATGTGGAGACTGTAAGATGTACATACACACGTATGGTGACATGTCATTCAAAGGATAGATAGAATAATGAATATGGTTGTACCACATCTATAAAATCATTATAGTATATAGAAGATACTGGAGTTATTATTTTAGAGTGGAAACAACAAAGAAAGAGGAAGTGGAAGAAGAAAGAAACTTGAAAGAGGTGATGAAATATTTACATCTTATTAAGGTTCATCCTTTTGATTTGACCAAAAGGGATCCTTATGTTGGATTTATGACTAAATGAAGGCCTATAAAATGAAGGGAGGACAGTTCAGGGGATATTTGGGTAGGGGTTTGTGGATCCAAATGTCTTTGATTGTGTGAATTTGAGAGAAGAGGAAGTGGCCTTTTGTAAGAGGGGTGAGGGGCACCATAGGAAAAGATTGAAATATTATTTTATAATAAAATAATATTTGGTTTATAATGTCTAAAAAATGATTTATTTCAAGGATAAGGTGGTTTTGGGTAGAAAACCACTCAAAAAATAGGTTTTAAACAGTTTTGGGTCACTATATTAACCTTATCTTCTAGATTTAACTCTTAGTTATTTAGTTTGACATTTACCACGTCTCTTTGTATTTTTATACTATATTATTTATAAACTTACTATAAACTTTAAAGAGAACCTAAAGTGGTTCATTAATGACATATATAATATTATTTAATACCTTTGGCCAAACCTTATATTTTTATAAATAGAATATAAATTAATAATATAATATTTTTTTTAAAAACTCTTTTATGTCAATTTTTACACTATTTACTATTTTGTTTTTGTTATATTCCTAACAACATTATTACATAAAAAAATTAATTTAATCAATAAAAACATGTCATATTATCCTATAAAATTCGTGGATGACATAAAAACATTCAAATTATATTTATTTTAACATCTATAATACGATTTATTTGATTCTTTCATTAATAAAGAAAATACTGCATCATCATTGTCCCATAAATAAATTTAATTATTCAATGTCTAAAAATCATAAATAAAATACCATTATGTAGGAAATATTTTTTATCTTTCTAATGAATATTTATAGTTTAATATATAACATATATAACCCTATGTACTTTTTTTACTAAAAGATATATGCTTATGTCATTTTTGTATTTACTTCAAGATAATTAATATAAAGTGTCATTATCACTTACAAGTCGCTTCATGGGGTCCCAAAATTTACCCAAGGATTCCCATGGTTGGACATGTATCATCCAATAGGGGATGGAAACGTGTTAGGGTAATTTAATATTATTATAATATTATTTTTTACCCTTATTTACCGGATTTACACTTTAACCATGGTAAATAAAATATTTACTGAAGTAATTATTCAAAATGTATAAAAATAAAAGTTACCTATTTACAAAATTTGGACCTCCTTATTCTAAATATGTAATCCATTATTCAAAATTCAAAACACAAAACTGGAAAAAATTAATTTAAAATTAATTCCCATTGTCAAAACAAAAAGCGTGTTTTTAGAAAATAATACCTATCAAAAGATTGACACTTGCTTGTGTCCAGTTTAAATGCGAAATTATTTCCATTGAAAAAATTAGATTAAATGGTAAAAATATAATCTAATTATAATTAAAAACCAATCAATAGTATATTTTTTCACTATAAATTATTTTTATTAAAAAAGATATTTTTAATTAAAATTTAGTATTTTTCACTATTCATAAAAAACTGAATGTTTTTACAAAAATACCCAAAATTCACCCGAAGATAATTTCGATATTCTAAACCAAAAAATTATGTCTATATTGGAATACCAAATTGATAAAATTTCATAAAGTGGGTATTACTATTCATAACGGCTAGTTTGATTGGTCACGATGTGTTATAATCTCGAAGTTGTGTAAAATGCAAGCTATTGCATTATTCAAAGGGAAGTGTACCGTGAAAGCTTGGGGTGTTACATGTGAAAAAGAAATTATTATAAATTTTTATGTATTGTGACAATGAATACATAATCAATTTTACATCATCTAACAAGGATATCATGTAATTATCATGAAACATTGAAAATTAGTTCATTAGAATCATTGAATTCATATAAGGCGTGACATTCTCACTATCTATTTTAATCAATGAATAGGATCTATTACAGTAGAATTTATTTATGGTGTTTGTTATTTCTCATTTTAGATTCAAATTCATAGGATTACTCTTATGTATCATTTAAGTTATCTAGGCTCACACCTATTCTACGTGGACGAATGAGTGGAAGTGAACTTTATTAAAGAAAGATCACGTGACAGAATTATGATAAACCACTTCACTTTATATTGTGAAAGAAAATTTCAAATAAACTCAATTGACATTATAATACCATATATAAGACTATCCGTATATAGATAGTTGATTTTAGATGACAATGTAAAGGAAGTGAAATTAGACCTCAAAAATCAAGACTACATCTATTGCATATATAAGATAAAATGGTTCAACCTGAGGGTAATTATGGATTATGGTGGGATAATACCACAAACAGTAAATGTTATTTTTCATCTATGATTTTTTTCTTTGTCCACCATATTTTTTAAGTTATTATATAGTGTATTGTTAATGGATTGTTATAGAAACCCATACTTTTAATACATAAATATTACAAAATTTTAGATGAATATATGATACATTCTATAATAATACAAAAATTAGGACCGTACACATTTAGTGTATTCGAAAAATTGGATATGCACACAACTGGTACAAAAAATATCTATATCATTTCTGATTAATTTCTTCACAACTATTACCCTTCTTAGACCAATAATTCTTAAAACCATTCTTTAAAATATGGAGAAGGGAAACATAAGAAAGGAACATATCATATTCTTAGTAAGGATAAATATATGTGATAAAAATAATGATCATAGAGGATCATAAAATAACCATAATGGTATGAGAGCGTGATCAATACATACAATAATCATACCCAATCAGTCAAGGATATTTTGTAATGAAACATTTCATAAGGTTATGTAAAAAAATGAAATAATACATATATGTGTAGAGTCATCAATAATAAGTCATGAGCCATGATAATATAGTATATGTGTAAGAAAAAAGTTGGTATCATGCACATAAGTATATAAAATAATTTCCTTAGTCAAGGATAACTATTGAGATTATCATAGTGGATTGGATTTACTCCAAATTCTAATATCTCATTCATCGAGGTCCACTACCAAGAATATCTAATTGGATAAAGACCCTTATTGAACTATGTTCACTCCCTCCACCATTAATTATTATCTCAATGGGAATTTATCTTTATATAATATACTAGGTGGATATATTACTCCAGTACCACCCATCACATAATGAAAACAATACATTTGTCTTTCATAAGATCATAAAAAAAATCTTATTATCATATAATTATCCATGGAAAGTATATGTGTTTCAAAAAAATTATATCATCTTAATCATAAACCATCTAATGATAGGATAAATATTGAAACGATAGATCATATCTCCAGTAAATCATATGAAAATAAAAGGATATTTCCATAGTTAAAAATTCCTTTGAAATTTCACTATTAATATTTAATGTTGAAATTTACATTTTAATTTGAACATTCTTAGATAGAATTGAAATGTTTTCAAAATATTAATGAATACATTATCATTGAAATGAAAAAAATGAAATTTATAAAATGAAATTTAATGAAAATAGAATTGATGATAGTGTTGAAATCTATTCATTCAGTGTATGTTAAAATAACAATTCCATTAACATTTATTGGAAAATAGATAAAAGTACATAATTTTTAAATGGAAAATAAGGTTTCATTAAAAAAATGGACAGGTAAGTAAAATATAGTAAAAATTTTCCGAAGTAAAGTATGGACATGGAATAAAATATTATTGACCTAATAGAAAAAAGGTCTGTTTTCTTTAATAAAATTATTTTATTATATTCATCACATAAAGAGTGTAATATAATGACTCTACTTTTCCAGCATTTTTTATAATTTATTTAGGAAAATTATGAGACCAGGCACAGAGACAACATGTGATTACAATGCCTGGGGTGCCCTAAATTTTTATTTGAAAAGTAATAAGTTTACAAAATCAAGAATTCATGATGATTATGAAAATGTGAAATAAATCTTAAACGAGTGACCATATCAGAAATATGAGGTCACTGTTGATCTCAGATTAGTGTCTTTACCCTAGGTGCAACCTAGCATCAGTCGTCACTGGTCATTTGTAGAAACATTCACCAGGTGTGTAACCATAAATAAAATTATTAAATAAAAAATTATTTTATTTTGAAATCCAAATAACTCATAAATTGTAACTCAGATTTTAAATATGAGACAACCATTGAGTTTATAAGGGGATGTTTCACTTAGGTAGGGCCTAAGCTCAATCGGTGCGGGTCAAGGGTGAAAGTTAGAATTTCAATGTCAACGTCTAGAAAATATCAAATAAAAATATTTTATTGAACATTAGATGTGGATGTAGAGGATTCTTACCTTTTTAATAAGCCATGTCAGAGGAATTTATGGTTTTCACCAGAAACCTGAAATTCCCCTCAGGAAAGGAGAAAGAAGCTTTCCTGTGATGACGAACGATGCAGGATTGAGGATCAAAAATGAAAAATACCTCTATTACCTATTAAAAAATGATTCAATTATTGAGTTAGGGTGTAGATATCTTTTTGATTTGTTTTAAACATCTTATAATCAAATCATGGAAGCATACCAACCCATGGACACTTTGATCAGTAGTTCGATCATTCTTGTGGGGTGGAAAATTACTTCAGGACTAAAGGGAATACATATCAGTGATTATTATGATTTTCGTTTGCTTGTGATCCTGGTATCATGAATGGATCAAGGCCAAGATCTGTTCTTTGGGTGTTCATGTGCCTAATCCTCCCTAAATCTATCATGTTATCATGCGTTCATTTCCCTTTGAAACCCTATGCGAATGATCGATCGGTGAACCCATGATCCATTAAGAAATGATCTAGGACCCATGGTTGTGATCCAAGATGTAATTGAGGATGTGAAATGGGAGAAAAATAGGTATGTGGTGGCTCATGGTGAAGGGCATGATGAACAGTGGGTTGCAAGAAGGGTGGTAGATGGTGAGGGAAGTGTGCAGCCCGGAAGGTGGCCGAGTTTCGGTGGGGCGTACAACTGTAGTCCAGTGGGACAATTTTGGAGGAGGGTCTCATGGAAAAAGTTGTAGTGGGACATGGATAAGAGGATTTCTAGTGGAGGACCCCACGAATGTGTGGTCGTGTGACCAGAGGGATGGGATGCGGTGTCGTCCGTATTCAATGCGGTTTCCGTATTGACTGGAAGCGCACAATCGAGTCTTTCACGGGAGGAGATAGTTGTCATGCTTCAGATTGGGCTGGTCAAATTAGGCCTCTCCTAGCCGGTTTGTGCTAGCCCATATAGATCTGGTTGGGTTTGGAACATCAGGTTAGGTCGGGTCAGGTCGGACCGGGTCGGGTCGGACCAGGTACGAACCTTCCACTTTTAACTAAATTGGTTGTATCTTTGAAACTGTGTATCCATCTGATGATCCATTTGTAGTGTTGGGACCTTTTAAGTGCAGCATTACTTTTCGGGTACACTAAATGTGTTTTTGTTGAAGTTGGTTTACAACCTAATGGCTAGCGGAGTAGGTTCTCACGGAACAAGCATGCCACGAGGAGAATCCTATGGTTGGGGGTGACTATGTGACTTGGGTGACTGTTTGACCCACTAATGCACCATGATCCATCGATGATCCATGCACCATTTATTCTCTAGGAACTATCTACACTTTATGTGCCATCAGCACTCTATATTCCATCGACGTCCTGAATTCCATCACCACTCTAGGAACCACCAATGCTCTATCCACTATGAATACCCCATGTGCCATTGATGCTTCGTGTGCCATCAACACTTTGTGAATCACCAACACTTATTGTGTCATTGATACAAATGGATATATAGACTACAACTGGAAATCCTTCTCTTTGTTCTTTAGACTTGTATCTGTGTGAGATGAACTTATTGAATGTACTTTGTGTGTTTCCTTTGTGGTGAACTTCATGTGTTTCCTTTGTGGTGTAATTCAAGTGTTTCCATTGTGGTGTACTTCATATATTTCTTAGTGTTATTTTACTTTTTGGTTTCAAGGTCCCTACTAAGTATTGTTTTACTCACCCATGCTCAGGATTTTCCCACACATTTTTTGTATTGTGCAGATGATTGATGCTTTGACAGAGTCCCGGGTGAACCAAGACTAGGTGGTTCTTAGAGAGAGGCTCGACAGATGAGGTGTGCTTTAGAGAAATTAAATAGCTATTTTTTACCTACCCTTAATGTAGGTGTTTATGCAGATGTTATTCTGGATCTTGTACTTTTCCTTTGGGTTGGGATTTTATTTTCTCCATGTTTATTTTTTAGGTTTTGTCTTGTGATTCTCTGTTGTTGGTATCTAAGTTGTACACATGTTTGTTTACTTAGTGTTTTCAGTTTCATCACTTTGGGCTTTAATATGGTTGTGTGTGTACATGAAGTTAGGAAAATACCTCCCATTTGTGTTATATTCCTACTCGGTGCTAGTTTCCAACCACTGGCCTATTAAAGGTGGGCTAGGGGTCATCACGAGATGGGCCTCCGGGGATGGTTGTGACTGTCTGGTATCAAAGGAGTTCAATTCTTCCAAAATAACCATGATTTTTTGATATTGGTGTTGGGAAATATTGTTAAGTGTTTCAAGTTATACTTTTTGATTAGAGACTCTAGTGTTGGTGTGGTGACCGACGTATCCATATACCAGGACTCTGAATTCTATATTTTTATTTAGTACATGAAAACGGTAGTTGTAGGAAAAAATAAATTCTACATGAATCATAGAGGATTTAGTGTGTTATCATGCATTTCTTGAACCAATGTCAGGACTCCATGACTACTCTATTGACTATAGTACATCTTTATCTATTTCAGGATGCCTCCATGCAGACAACCAACTAGGATTCTGATATGTGATCATAAAGATGATCCGCCTAGTGATGAGTTGTTAGTATAGGGACCAGTACCAAAGATAGAACCCTCGGGTAGTGTACCAGTGATACCACCACCCGAAGAGTAGCAGTTACTACTAGAATTACTAGTAGAGGATGCACGTTGGCTAATTGCCTTACATGAGTTCTTGAGGCAGAGACCTCCTAGGTTTAGGGGTGAGCCATACATCCAGGTAGTTAAGGATATTCTGGATGTGGTTACACATGTCTTCAGCCTAGTGTGGATGCCTCTTGACCATATGGATGTCCAATCCCCGAGTCATCTACATGGCTCAATGGGGAGATGGTGGAGTATAGTGATTCAGACACATGACGAGACGACTCTCCCTTGGGGATACTTTGAGTGCCTCTTCATGGATAATTTCTTTTTATTCCATTCTTATATAGAAGATATTGCATCTACAGTAGGGCATCCAGACTGCAGCGAAGTACTTGATGAGATTTATTAATCTTTTTCGCTACTCCATGGATATGGTGCAAGACACATTTTTTAGGTCCTGGAACTTCGAGCATGGGATACTCCAAGAGATCATGGAATCAATACGTTCCATTTGAATTATAACATATACAGGGATTCTAGAGAGATTACTTCTATTGGAGATATTTTTAGCGGAGCAGACACCGAAATTTGTAGCTTGCTCGTGACGACAGGTAGCTGAATCTTTGATAGCAGGTAGCCAACTGCTGACATAGGTCTCCAAGTGGATCATACAGTTTGGGGGATGTACCCAGGACATATGGTCGGTAGTACAAGGATAATATGGATGTGTGATTCAACTGAAGGATCGATTGTGTTACTCATGCTGCGGTTGGGGATATCTAGATTGAGATTTTCTGACTCACCATATGGATGATCAGTAGACGGTTCAGGGACCGCGAAGGTAGATATAAAGGAAGGAACATGGTGTTCCTCCATGAGGTGGGTGTGGTAGAGGAGTTGGACGAGCAGTATGATGTGGTAAAAGGTTTGATGTACTACCACTACCTCACCCAGGTGGTCCACCCTGGGCTCAGGTAGCTAGTGGACATGGAAAAGGCCAGATCCAGATGATAGAGGATTATGAACCTGGTTATCTAGATATGATTTGATGAATGATATATTTCTTTTCAACCATAGCTACAGTTTAGATAAACCTAGGCGACAATCACTATTTCCATGCCATGAACCTTGTTCGAGACATTGAGATTCGGGTGGAACCGTTGACTCGATCCCGACACTTAGAGAATTTTATGGGGGAAGATTCGATGATCACACATTGGTTCTGATATTGTGACATTACTCATTGGGATAGAATCTTAGGTGGGATCCCTTGGTGGAAGCATTGAGGCCTTACAACGTCAACCTCGGTATGGACTGGTTATCCGCATTTCATACCTAGATTGACTACTTTAGGTGCATTGTGTGGTATGACCATGGAGGTGGGACATGTTTTCCTTTTCTGGAAAACAGGAAACCCATGTAGTGTAGGATGGAATCACAAGTAAGAGGGATCATCCAATCACAAATTAGTTGTCCAAGAAGACCCTCTATGTAGTGGGTAAGGTGAGTCCTCAGTTATATGGCATGGTGGATGAGTCTGATGAGGTCTTTCTATAAGATGTTCCATGATTATGTGTATATAGGTAGGTGGATTTATTCATTGACATGTAACATAGGATGACACCAATAACTACACCTACATATAAGATGGCTCCCATAGAGCTTTGTAATTTTAGGGTACAGTTGGAGGAATTGCACATAAAGGGCTTCGTGAGACCCAGTACTTCACCATAGGAAACCCTGGGGTTGTTTTCCACGAAGGAATATGGGATATTGGGGTTATGTGTGGACTTCATGCACCTAAACAAAGTGACCACAAAAAATTAATATCCACTAGTGAGGATTAATTACCTCTTTGGTCAGATGAAGGGAGCGAGGTGGTTCTAAACGATAGACCTTAGATCTGGCTATCACCAGCATTAAGTATGGGATGATGACATCCTGAATATGGATTTCATATGTCGGTACAATAACTACAAGTACATAGTGATTCTGTTTGGCACGAAAAACACCCCGACATTGTTCATGGGACTCATGAATAGGATCTTCAAGCCTTACATAGACCCAGTCATCATGGTATTCATTGATGACATCCCAGTGTACTCGGTGTCTGAGGAGGAACATGCGATACACTTGAGGATTTTCCAAGACACACTACGAGAGAACTAGATTTATGGGAAGTTCTCGAAGTGTCAGTTCAGGATTCAAGAGGTACACATTCTTGGACACATCATTTTAGAGGCTAGAGTGACTGTAGATCCGACGAATATTGAGGAGGTTCTTACTTGGGATCCACCCAAGAGTGTTACCAAGGTGCGGAGTTTCCTTGGGTTGGAATGATCCTATTAATGGTTTGTACCAGAATTTTCTAGGGTAGTTACACCCATGAAAGATGTGACATGGAGGGGGAATCCTTTCTTGTAGACAAAGTTGTGACGTCAGTTCTTTCTAGATATGACCCAGAGCCTGATGAGAAATCCCACTATGAGATTACCGGAGGAGGTTGTTGAGTATGTGGTGTTCTGAGATGCATCATGGGCCGGTATTTGTTATTTCCTGATGTAGGTGAAAGTGGTGATTTCCTATGATTTACACCAATGTTGTTATCATGGAAATAACTATGCAACCCATGATCTAGAGTTGGTAGCATTTGTCTTCTCATTGAAGATACGGCAATACTACCTAATAGGTGACCAGTTTACCATATACTCTGATTAGAAGAGTCTCCTGTATATCTTCTCTCAAAGGGATTTGAACATGAGAAAAAAGAATTGGATATAGTTCCTCCAAGACTATAAATTTTAGATTTTCTACACTTCTGGGAAGGGTAATGTAGTGGAATACACTCTTAGTAGGTGATCTAGAATACAGTTGATGAGCGAGGTTCCAGAGTAGTTGTCCATGTTACAGATATCATTTGTTTATGGAGATGGAGCAGCATGTCTCTAGTTAATGGTAGTTACACCTCCACTATTACATTGAGTCAGGAAGAAAAAAATCTAAGATACCGACTATGAGACTTTAGGTGATCAGATTTACACACAGAATTATCATGATGAATATTCAAAAGGTTGGGAGAAACTCATTCCCATCATTGGGCACACAGTAGTTCCAATGTTGTTGCAGGAGGAGGCCTTGACAGATTTACAAACTTCTCCTCTGGTGGTACATACTAAAGTATTAAAGATTCATCATGACCTTCGACGCCAGTTTTGGTGGCTAGGGATGAAGAAGGCAGTGGGAGAGTTTTCGTCTCGATGCCCCACCTGTCTGCAATTGAAGGTTGAGAACCATGTTCCCGCAGGTTTGACTCAACCCCTTGATGTTTCAGAGTGGAAGTGGTATGTAATATTGATAGATCTCATGTTTGGTTTACCATTAAACTCTAGGGCTAACAATATAATCTAGGTGATTATTGATCGAATCACCATGGTGGACCACTTCCTACCTATCCATGAGAAGAGTTCTGAAGAGAGATCAGGACACCTCTACATGCAGGAGGCAGTTAGGCTTCATAAAGTTCCATGAACGATCATCTCAGATCATGATACTCATTTTACATCCCGGTTGTAGAAGGGATTTCTAGAGGAATTTGGGACTTAGCTGTGCTTGAGCATAGAATTTCAACCCCATACAGATAGAAATACAGAGATGACCACCCATGTTCTAGATGAAATGATATGTGCTTGAATCCTCGACATTTTCCATAGTTGGGAGGACCAACTACCTCTAGTGGATTTTTCATATAACAACAACTACCACTCCACCATTGGTATGGCACTGTTCGAGGCCTTTTACGGATGACTATGTATGTCACCATTGTGCTAGAAAGACCCAAGAGAGTCAATACTCATGGGTCCAGAGTTTGTATGGGATACCACCGAGAAGGTTCATATCATCCATGAGTGGATAAAGACTGTACATATCTGCCATAAGTCATATGATGATAGGAGGAAAAGGACTATAGATTTCAAGGAGGGATACCATGTGTTCTTTCAAGTCTCACCTTGATATGGATTATATAAATTTGGATGAGGTGATAAGTTATCTCTGAGATACATCATATCTTTTTAGATTCTGGGTAGAGTTGTATTACTACCTAGTTATACCCCCACAGTTGTACTAGGTTATTTATGTCTTCCAATTATTTCAGTTGAGGAGGTATGTGCACTATCCATTCCACATAATCGGTTGGGGAGAGCTGGACATTGACGATGTGAATACATTTGTGTAGTACCTGAATGATATTGAGGATCAGCTAAAGAGAATCCTTTGTGGGAGGTTGATTCCTCTGGTGCACATTTGGTGGCAACATAAGAATATCTAGGAGTGCCCTTGGGAGTGGGAGGCTCAGATTCATGGTCAGTACCATCATCGTATTTTTTAATAGCCCTTATTTTGGATTTTGGGGAGGTAAATCCCTAATGTGGGTAGAATGTAATGACTCTGATTTTATTGATTTTTTTAGATATTATTTGGAAAAATTATAAAGCTACGTGCTGAGACGACATGTGATTCTGAGGCTTGGTGTTCCCAGAATGTTTTTTTGAAAAAATGTTATAGTTTTAATAGCACACACATGTAAATTTTATGAAAATGTAAAATAACTCTAAAATGAGTGCCTATATTAGAAATCAGATGGCACCTTTGAGTTCAGAGTAGTGTATTTACCCTAGACATGAACTATCATTGGTCGACACATGTTATCTTATAAATAGCCACCAGGGGCATAACTGTAAATAAAATAATTAAATAAATTTTTTATTTTGAAATCCTAATAACTCATAAAAGGTAACTCAGATTGGAAATCAAAGAATAACATTGAGTTTATAAGGGGGTGTTTTCCTAGGGCAGGGCCTAACCTTGACCAGCACATGTCGAGGTTGAAAGCTAGATTTTGGACGTAGACATCATTAAAATATCTAATAAAACTATTTTTTTGAACACTGCGTGTTAACACATCGGTAGTATCCCTTATTTATAGGACATGTTAGAGGAATTTAGGGTTATAACCATAACCCTATAATTACCCTATGTCAAGGAGAAGGAAGCTATCTACCGATGAAGAACGTTAGCGGATCAAGGATCGACGATGACACAGACCTTGGTTCTCAGTCAACAACCTATACAATCATCATGGTAGGGTGTTGATCTCTTAGTAATTTCTTTTACCCTTGTTATAATCTAATGAAAAAAGTGGACCAAACCAAGAATTGATTAATCCAAGTTTTGATCATTCTTACGGAGTGGATAATTATTGTGAGATTAAAGTGAATAGATCCTGTTGATTATTCTATTGTTGGTTTCATCAGGATCCCACTGACATGATTGGAACAAGGAAAAATGAACAAGTCCAAGATTCATTATTTGATTTTTTATGTGATTAATTCCTCCCCCTAAATCTATCATGTTCTTCATGCATTCTTATCCTTTTGAGAAACCCTACACCAATGATAGATCAGTGTGAGAATGATACATGGCGCAACGGTCCGAGACCAAAGGTTATGATCCAAGACAACCTTGGGGAGGTGGAACAAGAGCGCAACTAGAAAGTGGAAACTCAGAATGGAGGGCATGAAGAACTACGGGCTGGTGATAGGGTGGTCAGTGGTTAGGGAAACATGCGGCCCAAAGGGAGGCTAGGTTTCAGTAGGGTGCATAGTTGCTATCCAATGGGACCACATTAAAGAAGGATCCCATTATAGCATAGGATGCGAGCGGTGGGAAGTTTCCTTTGTTGGAGGCCATGGAGGTGAATACGGTGGGATATGGCTTGGTGGCTGTGTAAGTGAAGGACCCCATGAAAGTAGGGCCATAGGACCAGGGGGAAGGGACACGCTGCTGTCTACATTGAATGGGGTGGCCATGTTGACCGGGAGCATACGACCAAGCCGTGTGATGGAGGAGAAGCCTATATAAGGCCGGTCAGGATGGGTGAACCAGTTCACTCTAGAGGTCCATGATGCTGGGTTGGGTTGCGTTGGGTGAACCAGGCCGGGTCGGGTCATCCGTCTTGGGTTCGGTCGGACCCAGACCAGACCAGACCCTTTTTACTAAATTGGATGTATCATTCAAATAGTGTGTCCATTTTACAAGACGTCTATGGAGGTGGGACATTTGCAGGGAGGTGGTCATTTTGAGAGAATCTAGGTTAGTATTTGTGGAAGTTGGTTTACAAGCCAATTGCTTCATAATTAGGTTCTCTCGTAACAAGCATGCTATGAGCAGAATCATGCAGTTGTCTATGACTATGTGACATGAGGGACTTCTTGACCCACTAACACTCAGTGTTCCATTGACGATGGATACTCCATCGATACCCCATGTTCCATGACTGCTCTGAGTGCCACCGATGCTCCATGCACCACTAGCGCTTTGTGCACCATCGATGCTCTGTGCACCATCGACTCTCCACGAACTATCGATACTACTTGAACCGCTGAATCTTTTAGTGTCATAGAGACTAAGGGTTTTATGGAATACAAATAGAAATCATTCTCTTGGTGCTTTAGACTTGTACCTATGTGAGCTGACCATATTGACTGTACATAGTGTGTCTCCTCTTGGGTAAACATCATGTGTTTCTTTTGTGGTATACTACATGTGTTTCCTTTGTGGTGTACTTCATGTGTTTCTTAGTGGTATTTTCATTGGTGGTTTTAGGGTCCATATTGAGTATTGTTTTACTCACATGTGCATGGGATATTCACACACATGACCTGTATTATGAAGACGTTTGATGATTTGGTGAAGCCTTGGGTGGACTTGGACATGGTGGGGCTTGGAGAGAGTCCCGACATAAGAGATGTGTATCAGCGACTTCAGAAAATTGTTTCTATACCTAACCATTAGGTACAGTTTTCTATGTTGAGATTCAAGAGGTTGAACTTTTACTTTTAACTGGGATTATATTCTGGCCCCGTTTACTTTTCATGTTTTTGTACGACCATACTCTATTGTTGGTATCTTAGTGGTACACATTCGTATTTACTTAGTTTTCTTAGTCTCACCATTTTGGACTTGGAGATGGGTGCGTGTGTACAAGTATTTAGGAAAATGCCTCTCATTTGTGGGATATGCCTTCTCAGTGCTAGTTTCCAGCCCTTGTCATATTAGAGGTGGGCTTGGGGTAGTCATGACACATTCCCCGAGGGATGTTAGTGAGAGGTAAAATTAATGGAAACAATAAATCTCTATAAATAATAGGAATATAAGATAATATAAAATATTTTATAGAGGTAGATCACATAGTTCCATCATCAGAATATTTAGTCATAAATAATCATGTTAAAAATCATGTCTTTGCATAAAATCCTTACCTTGTTGGGAAATTTTGTTTCATTATCCCATAAAATGAAACATTGAATAAAATTAATATAGGGGTATACATTATACAATATATAAAATGGAAAATATATACACCTCATAAAATAATATAGTTGTATAAAATAACATATGGCCAATAAATACAATTTGTGATGGTAAAACCTTACAACTTTGATAACATCCACATCAAAACACCGAGGATGAAGTTATTTTAATTGTAACCTTATATAAAATGATTTCATAAGGATACATTTTTTAATATCTAAAAGGGTTAGTATACACACACCATTTTCACAAATTGTTTCACAGCATCAAACACATATCAATGAAATAAAAGTGAGGTAAAGAACCATGACAGTTAGTAATTTTTGAATTGATGTTCATTAGAATATTTAAAATCATATGGTTATAAAAATACCTCTAATGAAATAATTCAATATTCCAAAATAAATTATTTTGAAGTATATATGTAACCTTCTAACCCAGGATCCACTTAAACCATGCCTCGAGTTGGGGGTAACATAGCCTCAAGAATGCCTTTGTGTACACCAAAGGCTATCAACTAGCAATGAGGGTGTAAAGTTGGTATAGCGGTGAGACTATACCCTCACATCCGACTAGAAAAAAAATATTTAAACAAATAAAATCATTAACAGAATTATAATGTAATATATAGAATCAACGAAAAAATTTAGAAGCATAAATAAATAGATAAGATGTATAAGTAAAGGAAGATAAAAACTAAACAAATGAATACAATAACAAAAGGCCTAAAAGGAAGTGTAAATACAATATACATTACGTGATTATAATAATAAAAAGAACAGGTGAATACAAACATGCTATATAATAGTAAAAAAAGAACAAAAAGGAAAAAAGTATCCTCATAAGAATCTTGCGACAATTCCTAATCCTCTACACCTATGCTCTTACATGGTATGAAAGTCAACAACCTATAGTAGTGGATTTTCCCTAATCAATACCTATAGAAATATGGGCATCTCGTATTCCAAAGGCTACCAAAGTAGCATGTTAGATAAAAATATCAGTAGAACACCACCAACAATGCCTTTTTTTAATCTGATTAGCGGTTGTAACTATATAGAGTGCATGTAGAAAAAGAATAGTAAAAAAATACTGAAATAAATAATCTGCTAACTCAGGTACCTAAAGGTCACATGGTGAGTATAAAAACTTAAAAACATGTATAGAATATGTATCTGATCATGTCACTATATATATAGTAAAAATATATATAGTTTATTTCTATATTTCTTCCACCAATATGAACCATGAGTGTGCATAAGCATGATGTCCATATTCCTAGAATACCAGTGCTGGATTGGACCAGGGAGTAAGTCAAGAATGATTATCAAATATAACAATCATAAAATATCATGAAATAGGGAGCATTCTTGACATCACAATAGAGTGAGAGATGTTATAATACATCACTCAAGATAGTGAGTGATCCACAATAACAACACTCTATCATGTAATGTGGTGCGTAAATCCCATTGCATATATAGTATCACTAGTGTGCGATGTCATGCTCAACACATGATGTAATGGAGTGAGATTTACCTCGTGGATCTACACCCCTTACCATCTTACATAGCCACTATAAATGCATATTATAATTATAACTAGAATGGGGCATTACCTCCCATCCGTTTCTTTCATATATCCATATACATATATGATACATAATCATTTATCACATAATTCTTAAGGAATAACCTCTTATGCATTTAAATTAAACATTAGAAAAGGCATAGTCATATATATTATTCAATACATGTGGCGGGACCTCTTAACCATGTCAATATACAAGTTCAAAATTTCCTCTAAATCATTAAAATTCATTAAAACATGGAAAAATATTCATAAGGATATAGTGTCAATTGGAATGGGTCTTAGACAATTCATTTAATTGATGACCTCATCTTGCAAAATCCATCCTATAAAATTGATTCACCCAAAATAATTCATTCAATTCAATAAAACATTGAAACTCAATACATAAAGCTCGAGGGTCATTTAAAATGTGGCATGTTTATTAAGGCGATTTCACACAATGGAAATTCCAACTAAAAAAGGGACAATAACCTATGAGGTTCCTTGGGTCACATGTAATACTAATATATCAAGGTTACTATCATTTAAAAACCATGTTGAAGGCCAAATTTTGTTCTGGAAAATTTGAACTAATTGGCCAAAATAGATAATTACCAGTAGAACCCTCATTGGGTGTCCATATAAGGTATTTTCAAGCTCTATCCCACCCAAAATGGATCAATAGACATGTAATAAGGTGAAACAGACAATTATACTTGATGGAACCAATATAAAAGTGATTCTTGGAAATGGCCGACATATAGAATGATGAAATAATTATTAAACAACCAAAACTCTATAGAAAAAAATGTGACCACATCCCTTAGTTCCATAGAGGATTCCTCGCTCGATATTAGCCTCAAACTCAAAAATGGTTGGAAGAGATATGAGAAACCATCCAACACCTGGAAAATAGTGCGAATGAGCCTACAAATTCATAGCACAATGTATGGAATGATAAATTTCGATACGATTTTAGAGAAAAGGGTATCTTACCGAGATAGATCCAATGCTTTTGACAAATCGAATAATAGACACTAGTGGTGGAAGCTGTCCCATAGACAATATTATGGTGTTCATGAGATCAAAGAGGTGGAAGAAGTGGTGCTAGACACTGTAGAAGGAAAGGGATAAGAAAAATAGGGTTATAACATAAAATAGGGGGAAATGGAAGATTCACCCAAAAATAAGGGGCACACCGTTTGTCCACATGGTTTGAGAAAACCATGATTCTACAAATTTTTATGAATTTAAAATGATGGGTTGAGGTGCACAGTTTCTGAAAATGAAAACCAACCCTGAAAAATTCAACATTCCAAAAAAATTATGATATATGTACGGTAATGCACCTTGGCTCGCATGGTTCTAGACAACCTATACGGCTTACAAGGACCTCTATCTGTAACTTCACAGTTTAAGACAAACCATGCTTCTTGGGTGGAATAGTTAGAAAAAACTATGAAACCCAACTTCTTATCCCATTTTCTGAAACTATGAGATCCGAAAAATCTCTACACACTTCCCAAATATTCCTTAGTCCATTTCACACATTTACTATGTTTAAAAAAATGTTTAAAAATGAAAAACTAATGATTCATAACTTCATTGAAAAAATGAGGAATTATTACCCCCTCTTTAAAGAAACTCATCCCCAAGGTTTCCCATTGATTTTATAAAGCCTTCATCCTCAAATATATCTATCAATTGCGAACATATATTAGCTTTCCTCTATCAGGTCTCATCCTATACTTATTTGTTCTTCCATAACACCCATACCAGAGGAACAGACCTTCCTCATAGATATATCACACTTCGATCAACAAAATTATTGGGATACTCCTTAAAGGAAGCATCCATATCTAGCTGAACCACATCAGGATAAAAGATATGTGAAGGGTATCAATAGCATTGAATAAGATGAGATATAGGAATGAAATCATTCATGGACTGGTATCTATGAAGAAGTTCCAACTGGTAAGCCATTGGTCTGATCCATTCCACCACCTCAAAGTGTCCATTGAGCCTCAGTGTGAGCCCACCCTACTTTCAAATACATCTATTGGCCAACCTAGATGAGACTCACTAGAAAACTCGGTCTCTGACCTCATAGTCAAGAGGTTATTGACATCTATCAGAATATGACATCGGTAAAAACTGAGCTATCAACATTTTCTTTAGGATCATTTGGACCTTATTTGTATTCTCCTAAATGAGACATGGTCCAAGCATAGCTGCTTCCCCTACCTATAGCCCACACATAGGTGAGCCAAAAGGTCTACAATATATGGCTCCATTAGGATCCTTCTTGATGGTCTCCTGAATTATTTTATTATTAGAGAAATAAATGATGAAAGTATGTTTCTCCTTGGATCCCTGAAAGACAAGGATGCATAAATAGAGCACATCCTCTAGCACCTCCATCATATGATCCACCTTTCAATCTCTATATGGGTTCTAGGAAACATTTAGAAGTACCTGTATACCCAAGGCATTCTGTAACCCCTACATGAATCATGATGTGAAACGAGCATCTCTATCATAATAAATAGAAAGAGGATATCCATTAGGCCGTACAAACCCTTTTACATAAAACCATCCTAGATCATCTATTTAGAAGGTCACTAATACACCTAATAATTTTAAAAAATCCATCAAACAATGAACAACTACCAAAAATATATCATCTTCTATAGGTTATCTAGGTAAACTAGTCATGTATTCCATTGAAAAAAAAATTCCATTTCGACAGAGGAATGGAAAATGGATGTAAAAGACCTTCTAGACACTGATGTTCTGCCTTCACCTTCTAATAGGTGCAACATTGAGTGATGAAGATGGAAATCTATAATTTTATTCCAGGCCACCAATACTGGTCTTGTAGATCTCGATATATTTTGGTGACACTAGTGTGAACGTCTAATGATGAGGCATGAAATTCCTAAATGATTTCCTATATGATGTACACTGAGACCCATACATACCCATTGATCAATATGGTATCATCCACATCCATGGTCCAACCTGATGATGTATAATATTTTGAAGCGCTTTCCCTCAGGACAAGGCCTTCTTGATCTGATAACTACCTCATTCTAACCCATTCTAGAAGAGTAAAAGTCATTACTAAGGTTGAGAGGAAAGTTTGACCATTGTCATCTTAATCCTAAATTTTAATCTCTATGAATAAGTCCATAAGTTTCCATTCACCACTGAATTATTGAACCGTCTCATTCCAGGTCTTTCTGATCAGAGCATCAACCACGGAATTTGCATTTCCCTGCATGTAGGAAAGCTAAAAAATAAAATTACTATATGTACTCCAACCATCTGCATTTTCTCAAATTTATATCCCAATATGTAAATATTTACTAGTAGATTTTGTGGTATATGAAACCCAAAAAATGAAATTCCAGTAAATAGTTTCTCCTCAAACATAGGGTATGAGAAACAACATCGAGATTGTGATCATGCATACAATTAGTCATATCACGAGGCCTCAAATAACGAGACCTGTATACGATGAATTTCTCATCCTGCATCAGAAATACTCCATTCCTGATACCTTATGTGTCACAGTATATAGTATAGTTCCTACCATGATCTAGCTGATTCAGTATTGACACTCAAGTAAAACAACTCACTAACTCCTAGAAGTCTACTTCACAATATTATGGCCAATGGAATTTCATAGAATTCTTTTTCAAGCCTATATGGGGTGATTCATGGTTTTTTAAAATCCTGGATGAATCGTATGTAATATACAACTATCCTTAAGAAGATACAAATTTCAAAGACATTCTTTGGATACTCCCAAGAAACTACTACTCTCAATTTCTCTATGTGTACTAGAACTTTTGACTCTGTGATGATGTGACCCTGTAAGTTTTATTTTTCATTCTAGAAGTGTAATTCATTGAGATTAGAATTTATTTGATTCTCTCTCACTATATTCCACATGATCTCAAGATGGGTTGCATGGTTGTGTTTGGAGCGTGAATACACAATGGTATATTCAACAAGAAAAACCACACATGAATCTAAATATGGGTGTAAAACTCAATTCATAAGAGCCATAAATACTGTAGGTGTATTCATGAGACTAAATGGAATGACCAGGTATTCTTAGAGACCATAACTTCTCCTCAATCATAGGTGATTTATTTATAAAATCTTGATAGACACATGATGATAAGAATACCTCAGATCTATATTTGAAAACACTCTTTCACCTTAAAGCTGATATAATAGGTCATATATTCTAAGAAGTGGACACTCATTCTTCAGAGTAAGTTATTTTAATCAACTGTAATCCACATAGATCCTAAGGGTATCATCTACCTTAATGGAAAAGATAACTGGTAAACCCCAATGAGAGGTGTTGGGGAATATTAATCCTTTAGCCTCCAAGTCCTCCAACTTCTTCTTGAGCTATTAAACATTCATAGGTACCATCCAATAATGAATAATGGTCACTGGTGATGCTCCTGAAACAATATCAATAGTAAACTCTACCTCCCACACTGAAGGTAGACCAAATAATGGTTAGGAAATACATCACTAAAATTCTCCACTATAGGAGGACATACATCCGGTTGTAACCTCTGGTCAAATGAGGAAAATACTAGAGATCTGAGCTATAACACTTCCCAACCTCTTCTGATTGGGTTCTACTCATGTCCCCCTAACATCCCATTCAACCTTATACACATGCTAATCAGTCTCTTTTGATTTAAAAAACACCCTATGATGATAGAATTAATCATGGTCTAAATAAGGAACTAAAAATTCCATCCCAACTATTTCATTAATTCCAATCATATCAAGGATTAAATGATTACACACTAAAAGGTACCCATCTATCTCAAGGTGGTAGTACCTACAACAGTGAATTCCCTCTGAACAGACACCTAACAGCGTGTCTAGAGTTAAAATTACAGGGTATTTTTTTATCTCAAGGACCATACATTAAATTATAGTCTCACATATAAAATATTGAGACATGATTATGCAAAATAAAGCAGACACCAAAGTAGTGGTTATAGGAATAATACCTCGAAAAGTAGATGGTCTGACACTCTTCTCTTATAGTGTACGCTGGATTTCATATAACGGGAAATTACCATGGGCCTTATTCACTTCCTGACTTCCTTGATCGGGTCCTCTCTATTAATGATGAGAATAAAAATTTTGAAGGCCTTTTTATCATCCTCCACCTCGGCCTAATCAGCTGGTGGTATTCCAACTGCCTACTTGTCATTATCCCTCTGACCTTGCTCCTGACCATGGAGTAGGTGATGATCCCATATCTCTAGGATCTCAAAGGAATGTTCTACATAAATTAAGGATATAAAACATCCTTTCATAGATTTTTCACTTGACTAGATCCTGTAGATACTGATAATTGACATGTCCAGGCTTCCCATACTAGTAGAAGATATGAAAACTACCAACACAAGGAGCCTGACTACTGTTACGTTCACAAGTAGTTTGAAAACACCTCTTTTTTTTCCATAGGAATAACCACTAAATGATCGCAGTGTTGAACCACCGATGTTTACAACTTCACTTTCCCTAAAACTTCCATTTTTTATAAGGTCCTAGTTAGTTATTTCAGAAATAGTAGTCAACCAAAACACATTGATCTATGATCGAATACCACAGACCATCCCATACAGAAATCATTTAATGGTTATTAGATCTTCTGCATCTAGAGTGGGAGAGAATCACTGCAACTCAGTGATATGAGTAGAATATTCTATAACTGATATACTCCCATGGTTCTGGTTCATGAATTATATTTCCTTTTCATCCCTTAGAGTCTAGGGAATGAATTAGTCATAAACGACGCCTTAAAATTCATCCTAGACTATATCATGGTGTCGATCTTCCTAGGTGATGATGTCCCACCACAACATGGCTGAATCCCATAGCATATAGGTTTCTATCTTGACCCTCCACTATAGATGGGTGTCAAGATTCTTGAATATATATTGAATTTCTTTGAACAAAGAATCTACAGGGTGAGGTTAGCCATACCCTAAAAATGCGGGAGGTTGTTGCTGCTAAAACACTCATGTCAACTCTTCCATTCTTGAGGAAGGTTAAATGAATCCTTGAAAATACTGTATCATATGTAGAAAACCCTTTCAAAATTGGTAATCAGTTACCACATCCAGAAACAAAAGAGAAGCCGCAGGTTGATCTATAAGAGGAATCTGTGGAATCTCACGGCCCACCACCTGAGGAAAATTATCATCACTTCCTTCATCGAATAAAATTGGAGGATGTAATGTAGGCATAATTATACACTTCCAAACACATGAATCAAAAGATATTTATGAAAGTATAACAATTGTAGCTGGAAAACATGTGAAATTTTAAGGCGATCCTATAGAATGATCCTACCTATATGCATGTTCAAAATCCATGTCTAGATGGTAGAAAAGACCATATCTGGCTATACAAATTGAATATATACAGACTAAAAACTACTGAGGCCAGGTTCATGTCCATTTATCATGTGTTTTATATATAAAATATGTATACTCTTTATTTATAATTTTTATTAATTTGAATTTTTTATTGTTCATATTTCTAAATCAATTAAAAATGGTTAAATCAGATGGTATACCAATTTCAACCCACAAGGGTCCACACTCCTTATGAACACAAATATGATATCAATTCTACTAATAACATAACACGTCCCAGCTCATGTCACTGATGGTGTGTAGATCAAAATGAGAGGATTGAATTCTTAAGGTATCAACTTTAAACTATTTAAGAAAGAACTATTAGGTTAAGGCTTGCACTTTAAGTATCAATTATGTTTCGAATATCTACTAGAACGGTAATAATAATTAAATAGATATCAAGGAATTATAAATATGAAACAAACTAATGCACACTAAAAATAAATGTGTTATGTGAAAATTCATGTCATATTAATCATACTGTAACTATAATGAAGCATGTAATTAATTTCCCCAATTTCATAGGGTGAAGTAAATAAATCATAATTTCAATAACATCAATATGAGAAACATTACACACTAAGTGTGTCACCCAATGGTGAATTCATATCGAAAGTAATAAGAAAAATCGTATCAATAACTATATTCGGAAAACTTGTACTTTTACCTCGAACATGGGTTCACGATGGCCAAGCATGACTTATGACCAAGTTACTAGAATTCCAAATTTACAATATATTGTATCCAAATTTTAAATCAAGAATTGAACTGGTCTGATACCAATTTGTAACATTTTGACCCATGATTTTCTAAACCTATGCCTCGAGCTGGCGGGTCACATTGCATCTAGTAAGCTAGAGGATATCAACAAGAATCGAGGGTGTAAATTTTGTTTAATGGGGGAGACTATACCCTCATTTAAAAGTAGAAAATCAGATTAAAACATATGAAATAAACTGTAGAAGCATAATGTAACAGACAAAATCAACAAACAAATGCAGAATCATAAACAAACTACTACGATGTGTAAGAGGAGGAAGATATAAACAAAACAAATGAATATAATAATCAATATCTACAAAGGCAGTTTTAGTACACGATGCATGGAATTCTGATAATAAAAAGAGGAATAGAAAGATAAAAACATGCTATATAGTATTAAGAAAATATTAAAGGGAAAAGGAATTTCTTTAAGCATCTTGAGCCTAAGCCTGATCCTCTTCTCATAAGCTCCAACTATGTAAGAATTTAAACAACCTCTTGCAAGGTATTTTCTCTTATCAAAACCTACAAAAATATATTCTTCTTGGGTACCAAAGGAATCATGAGTTGGGGTTGAGATAAATATATCAGTAGGTCACCGTCCACTATATCTACATGTAATCCGAGTAGTGCTAGAAACTAAAGAGTGTGATTGTATAAGTAGAATTATAAAACCATACTGCAATAAATAACCAGCTCATTTAGGTACCTATGGGACACCAGGTGAGTCTACCTACTTTATTTTAGGACTAGAATATGTGTCTTATCAGGTCACTATATTAATATATATATATATATATATATATATTAACAATATATATGTAGTTTAGTTCTATGTTGTGTCTACTTATATGAACAATGTTTTTGTGGATGCCTAATGGTTATATACCTATAATACTAGTGGTGGATTGGACCAGGACATAACTCAAGAGTCCATATATAGTCTAATAAGACTATAAACTCATGAAATAGGGTATATTCCCTTCAAATCGATAGAGAGTGAGAGAGAGAGAGAGATTTCAGACAATATCACTTGAGATGGTGAGTGAACCATCTTAGAGGAAAGCTATCATGGAACTTGTAATGTAAATCCCATCACCCATATTGTATCCTTGGAATGAGATGCCATGATCAACACCTAATGTAAGGGAGTTTGATTTCCCTCCTTTATCAACACCCCTTACCACTGTACACAACCTTTATAAAGGCATATTATAACTATAACTGGCACGGGGAATTACCTCTAACCCATTTATTTTATATATCTATATATATGTAAGAGACATAATCATTAATAATATAATACATATGGCATAACCACTTATGAATTTTAAATAAACATTATAAAATTCATAAACCTATATATAATTCAATGTATGATGTAGGAACTCTCATGAATGACATTTTTCAAGTTAAAAAATGTATCTAAAGCAATAAAATTAATTAAAACATGGAAACAAAGTCATAAGGATCGTGTTTTAATTGGAATGGGTCACGGTTAATTCATTTAAATGATTCCACAATATTTTATAATACATCCTATAAAATCCATTCAGTCTAACTAATTCAGTTAACTCATTAAAAAATGACAACTCAATATATAAAGATCAAGGGTCATTTAGAAGATGGCATGTTTATTATGGTAATTTCCCACTTAGGAAATTGAAATAATAAAAGGGAAAGACATCTAATAGGTTCCTTGGTTTACATGTAATACTCATATATTAAGGATAATTTTACTTAAAAACCACGATGATGACTAAATTGAGTTCCATGAAATTTGAAAAAATTGGATAAAATGGATAAATCTAAATGGAACACCCCTAGTTTGACCATATAATGTATGTTCAAGCTCAAAACCTCCTAAAAAGGATCAATAGACTTGAAATCAATTGAAATGGTCGATTACACATGATGGAATCAACATAAAAGAGAATATCAAGAAAGGAAAACATATGCAATGATTAAATAGTTATGAAACAACAAAAACATGATTGGAAAATAACATGAACACCTTCCTTAGGGTTGTAGATGAAGGATAACTTGATATCATCCTCAGATTCAAAGCAGGTTAGAAGAGATCTAAGAAACTATCCAACACCCAAATAATCGGGTGAAAGATCTTTCACCTAAATATTTCAATGGATGGAAGGATAAACATTAATAAGAGTTTAGAGAATAGGGGATATTACCAAGATGGATCCAATGCTTCAAAAGGATCGAAGAATGAACACTAAAGGATGAAGATGACTTAAATCCTAGATTATTGGTTGCTTAAGCTTAAAGTGGAGTAATAAGGGGTGCTGGACACTGGAGAAGGAAAGAGAAAAGTAAAATAGGCTTATAACATAAAATGGTGGGAAAATGGTAAATTCAACCCAAAATATGGTGGCCCAAGGTTTGATTTAACTATGTTAAAATGATTCTACAATAAATAATTGATAAATTACCACATATGATTAAGACATAGTTTCTAAAACCATGGGCCAAGCTTATGAAATACCATTTTCCAAAAACATAGTAGATCCGTACATCCATGTGACTTATCTCACTAGGTTTTAGAAAAACTGGGTGGCCTGTAGGTGCATCTGTCTGAAACCACAAGGTTTTAGACAAACTGTGTGGACTGGGATGTATAGTTAGAACTAATCATGCGACACAACTTCTTAGCCCATTTTTTGTAACTTTGGGATCTAAAAAAGCCCTAAATGCTCCTCAGACCATCCTTATTCCATACATCACCTTAAAAAAATATTTTAAAAAGGATTAAAATAGAAAAAATAACCATCTTTACCTTATTTTAAAAAGAAAATTTATTACAATGTACACTAAATAAATAATAAATTGGTGCATAACATTATAACATACCTCAATGAAGAGAAACTTAGATGAAACCCCTAACTAATATCAGCAATACTTCATAATCACCCTAGAATCTAGTATAACAATTAAAATTCATAATACATCTATAATAGAACAAAATTCATACAAAAAATAGCATGTATTTTTTAATTATAACGTCTTATCACCCTCTTATTAATAATCTTCCATTATTATCATCTATTTTAGTGTTAACTGCTTCATTTTGCATATATGTTTGGGTTTGATGGTTATGGTCTTCTAACCTTGATAGTAAATCATTATTATCCAAAATGGTAATCATGAAATAAATAAAATATATATTCATTAGAAAATATTTATAAATAATCTTTTTAATTTGGGATAAAAAATGAATTACATCACTATATGGAGACGGTATTCTGTACACACACATGAGTGACGTTCCCATTTTCTGATTGAAGGAACCAAAGAAAGATAGATATTAATTAATATATTTAGAATAATTATTATAAAAATAATTTTATATTTAAAAATTAAATAATTCATAATAATCATCCACCACTTATGGTGGTGGAAAATGATTTATATCGTGATGTGGAGGCGGTACTCCACACATACGCATGATTGATACATTCATCTTCCATTCTATTGAGAAGAGGTGTTAAATGGTTGTGAAATCACTATAATATGATATATATATACACATATATATATATATATATATATTTAGAATACAATATTCATAATTTTATTTATAGTTAAATCCTTTTTATAAGAATTATAAGAACATAGAAAATTGATTGATCTTGGTTAAAATGTATACCTCCTCATTGAGAGACCTCCTTTGGATTACAAATTTATCTTTTAATGATTGATATTAGGAGAATAAAATAAGATATTTGTAGATGGAAAGTATTATAATAATATTTTATATTATTATTTTTTTGAGATATAACTCTGAAATGGTTTAAATAATGGTGGATAAGAGGTTCCCTTTTATCGGTGAGGGCATACACACACAATGAATTTCTTAAATGATTTCAATGATTTAAGTTTAAATTCCTTCGAATGTGGCTAAAAATTTATATTAACTCTATGGTATGATAATATAATTATTAATTAAATGCAATAAATAATAATTTTATAGGTGTGTGTGGCCATCCTACCCATATATCATGGGTTAATATAGTAATAAACCCTTTTTAACATTAACCATGTTAAATTTGTTTACTTATTTTACTATAAAATATGTAAAAATTGTATATTAACACTATTAAATTATATCAACTAGGATTATTAAAATTAAAATGTATATATATATTTTCAAGCAATTGATATATGTGGAATAATTTAATTTTAATTATGTTTGTAAACCATAAAGAAAACTCAATTTTGAAAAAAGAATTTTAAGCATAAAAAATAATTTGGTTATGTTACATACCATGTGAAAAAATAAATTTATGATGAAATATTATATTTAATATATACTGTATAAATTTAATAAAAATTATTACTCAATAAATATTAAATTTCGTGACTAAGATAAAAACACATTACGCGCATGGAACCAATTTTTTTATAAAAATTGCTTTTTATGCTGAAAATTTAACTCATACCAGAATCAAGAATAATGATGATGATTATTTAATAATATATATTATTTATAAAAAAAGGTTTATTAGGTTAATTTAATATCATCCTCAAAAAATGTGGTATATTTAATTGAAAATATATAGAAATTTATTTAAAAAATCAGGATAATTTATATTAGCTGAAAAATAAATATTTTTATAAATATACAAAAAATTCCACCCAAGATAATATTGAAATTTAATTTCAAAATGATATTTATTTTCAAATATAAAATTTTTAAAAATATTATCCATGAAATTTATTGTTTTTATACAAAAATGTGATAAAAATGATTTTTTTGAAGAAAACCAATTTCTGAAGCATAGAATTACATTACAGAAAATTGAGTACATATTTATAATGAATTAATCAATAAATTTTTGTTAATAAAAAACATTAGGAATATTTTTATTTTTTTTATTACTATATATACTGGCTAATTTAAGGATAAGGTCATAACAGTTTACTATTTCATGGTTTATATAAAATTAAGGTTGCTTGTATGGTAATCTATCAGATATATATATATATATTTTATTTCAAAGGAAATACATGTAATATATTAAGATGTCAAAATTATATATATATTAATATTACAATAAATGATAGTAAAATAACTTTTTGGACTAGATATTTTATTCCAAATATATCATTTCATATTTGGAAGTATAGAAATATTTTCTATTATCTGTCAATATTTTTTGAGAGGCACTAAATCAAGTAATAATATTAGAATTTAAGAAATTAATGATAACCATTGTTATGAATTCAATAAGGGATATGACCTCAAAACACATACATTAGAAAGTGCTGATAAGGATATAATACAAGTTTCTCATTTTTCAAGGATGATATGACCCTATGAATTCTTTCTGCATATGAAAACTAAAAAAACGTTTTTGGAGTTGTGTAACAACTCTAGGGGTTGATGAATGAGGTTTTAATGTACCTCAAAATGAATTAAATTAATTTCTAAACACTATATAGTTCTATATCAATGATGTATAAAATATTCACGTCACTTCATTTTATGGAATATCATGGTTCATGACTCATGGGATTCATAGGCACCAATATGGAATTATTTCACTATAGTAAGTGTCTCTCCTCCATCAATACATATGTGTAGTATTTCATCAAGGAGTCAAAAATATAAACACTTCTAGGTATTTGTGTTTTCATAAACGATTAATTTTACTACCTGATGATGGATCTATAATTTCATGGCATGATCTGAAGGGATAATTCTATTTATGAGGTAGTCTACTATAGGAGACATCTATCCAATTCTAAAATCATTCGGTGAAGGTGCAGGATATCCTTGACCAGGTATGGTGTTAGATTTATTTATATCATATATATGATTATTAAAAAATGGTGATACCACTATATGTTGTGCAATTATAATAACCATCTCATCTGAGATGGGATTTGTTAGGGTTATGGACACATTAACTAATCCATATTCAAGGTAATTCCATGAACATGGTATATGAGATATTGTTAGATATTTGGTGAATTTATCCATCAACCCTTATACATAATCATGAAATATAATCATTTTCTTATTCTTAATATCATTTACTCTTATGATTTTTATGATTACCAACTCCAACTCATCTTTTATATTCAATCAGGTGTTACTTTCTACAGGGCCACTCAAAGCCTTTAAGGAGGGCCTAGTACATTAAATCATTATTTTTTATTGTTTTTGATAGTATAATGGAATAATGTAACATCTATTTCACTAGATATATGAATATATTGTCCAAGAAAACATAGTTATTTTTTATGTTTTCTATCCTTCTACATGTTGGGCTCTAAGAGGCACAACAAATGTTTAAATGTCATATGTAGGTGGTTTCAGGGATGGATAAGACAAATTATTTGGGGATATTGATGTTTAATAATGAATTTTATAATATATAGAGGGATTTAGTGAAATCATCTAGTTCATGACCCTTGATTTATTTTTGAGTCCTGAACTAGATGTGAAACTACTACAAAATGACCAACCAACATGCTGAATTCTTATTCAACTTTTGGAATTAAATGATATAATTGATTGGATTGAAAAAGAGAAAAGTTGGAACTTTTGTGGATATAATTAGTGTATTATATATTTTTTATTTCAATATCAATATGAGTTAATTTTTTTCTATATCAAAGTATGAGGTCTCAATATCAAATTTTTTTTTGACAAATATAATCGAGACTATTTTATATTCCTACATCATTCTCCCGAGTAAGGAGAGGAATAAGTGATCATTCCATAGATTCCATAGAGAGGATTAGTGGATTCCCTTACATTGATGAATTCATTACTAGTTTATGTATAAGATACTATTTGGGATCATTCAAATCATTCTATTAATATTTATACCAATGGAAAGTGACCACTTTTACCCTCAATTTTAGGAAGGGAATACCATTTTTTAATATGTATGGATTTAAATATTGTGTTATAAGATGGAAAACCTTGAATTCATTTTAGTTAAATAATTTTTAAGGAGTTATAATATCGAATATACATTTTGTGTTTTTTGGGTCAGCATTGATGATGTGATAAAAAACCAGTAATCTAAGGAATTTCTCAACAGTTACACTAAAATCACAATTCAGGGTGGTCATTTTCAAGCTATGGTGTCATGGTTTGTTGAAAAAGATTTTATGATAATTAAGATGACCATAACATTTTTGTTACTTGACCACCAAATTATTGAAACAATTTTCTTTGTTTTTTCCCATGAAGTTATTCCAAATATAGTCCACGAATCATTAATATATATAGCTATTATTCATAAATCCAAATGTAATTACTTGGAAATAGTATATTCTTTAGCGTTACCTAAAAGAAGTGACCTATTCATTTCAATATCCATATCTGGTTATATCTTGAACACTTTTCCATAAAGTAGAGGGCTTGGAATCTATCCATCACATTGATTTGTATCCATTAGATCGAAATTAGGAGATCATTTTTTAGGAACTCTGGGTTGAGATTATAGAATTCGATGTAGACATGGATTTTAAAACTTTATTCATGATAGATAAAATATTCATGAGATATATTAGGTATTGGAATTTCTATATGAATTTGTAATCTATGATCTTATCAAATTTTTTGTCAGCTTTGGTATCATGATATGGATAAAGTCTATATGTCTATCATTTTAATCAATAGTGGTTTTCTGGTAAATCCAAATGATGGTTAGCCACATGATGATCAAATATTAGTATTTAAATATAATTTCACATGAATATGACCCTATGTTGTTCAATAATAGAGATTTATTCCTCTTATTATATAGGATTCATGGTTTTATTGATCAATATATATTTCAGATCCTTTTATATACCCAAAATCTCCTACTAGAGTCAATGAATAGTTGTCAAGATACCTTGATTGAATTATAGAGGAGTATCTCTGATATCATTTCAATCCTAATTTTATAAGGGTTCATTATTTTTGGAATTAGAATATGTGTTTTTATTTTGAGTCATAGAAGGTGATATAGGGGTATTGTTACATTCAACCTGATCTAAATTTTCCTTCATGTGGACAAGGTTTTTGATGATATGAATACCATGAAAATGTGAGCAAAAGTTCCAAAACACCATTCTATTTTTCCTACAAAATGTTATCTATTAGATCACAGAGCCTTGAATAGGTTGAATTAAAATTAGCCAAACTCACTTTTTGGTAGTTACAATCAAGGATATGGTTGATATGAATAGATTATGATATGATCTTTCCCATTATTATAGAGGATTAATAATATAATAATCTTCATAACTCTCATATGAGAGGATTATTATTTCATTGAATTATTCTATATACAATTGATAATTTATGTCCTAATAAATTTCTTTATTAGGATCTATCACTTCAATTTGGTTCAAGGGAAATATAAATTGTTCAACAAGTTTGCTCTATGGTTTGGTTGGAGGGGTTTTTAGGAATTTAGTAAAATAAATATGAATTTAATTATTCAAAATAAGTTTCTTAACCCCACTTTTATAGAGTACAACATCTATATATTCATATATGAATCAATGGAGGAACTATAACCATATAGTTTCTTAACATTCCAAAAAAAGGAATATTTTAGACCTTGATGGTTTGATAAAGGAACTAATGTGTACAAATGGTGGCATGAACATTGAGAAAATAAATTGGAATTAATGTCATGATAGATAACCATTAATTTAAAGAAAGAAACAAGATAAAAAGTTATACTCTTAGTAATATTTGTATGAGGGGTATCTAATAATTCTTTTCCAACCCTTGAAATTTCAAATTATAGGGTGGTAAGATGGCGTCAATTTAGCTTAAATGTTGAAAGGTTTGTATCTAGATAAGGTTGACAGCAAAATAAATATCAACTAAGGCCAAACTAATATTGATATTATCAATATTTATTGATATATAAAATGGTCTTATAGAAATATATATTGTATTTTACAGTTCATGTACCAGGATGAAAATTAATGTATTGAATTTTTAAAAACCATTCTCCAAACAATGTGAATCGATTATGGTAACTTCATATTTTAAACATTTAGGTATTAATAGGGCCTCCCTAATAACATCTCTATGTTTTATAGATAGATAAAGGGAATCTATAATACAAAACTTGGATGGAATGATAATAACAATCTTTATGATTTTTACTTGTAGTTTATAAGACTAATCTTCCTACCATGATGCTATTATCTGGATTGCGGATTAATTTTTTAAGGTGATTACATAGAAATATTCTTCATTTTATTGGAATTGGGAGAATTCCTTCCATGTATATATTGATCTAAGAGGACCTTACCACATTTTGATGTTGAATATAATATTTAACTTTTATATTCAATTCTATAATATAATTGATTTTGAATGAGATCTATATAATTTTTCATCATCTCAATATATCTATCGAGCTTGTTGGAGTTTTTTCTAGGGTTTATATGAATATATGGGCTCACAAGAAAAATTTTAAAAATGTTACGGTCCACAATGACATTTTCTTCCATAACTAACTTTTCCTTTGAAACCCCATATTATATTATTTGTAGGTAACTCACGTTCATATGAGTCCTCATCATCAGTGAAATGATCAATCAGGTGGATGTCTTTGGAAAAGACACGTTGAACCACCTCATCTATTGAGAATACCATTTTGTGTGGTAGTTCCCATCCTCCCTGTGATGGGGGAAAATTTCCTTGAGATCCTAAACTATCTTAGGCATTGAAAATATATCTTCCCACTATTCCTTTATCATCAAACTTAGTTGTACCAACTCTGATGAGAAGGTATAACCTCCAATATTATAGTGGTATTCAGAGTTACAATTAGTTGATTAAGTTACTCCTTGGGTATCACAATTTCGTAGATGATATACTATCAATTTATCTCCTCGTTAAATTTATTTGAACCTATGTTTAAAACATTCTACATATTTCCTTCATGTTTTGGAAGATTAAGTAGAATATAGTTCATCCTTGTTGGTGTTTTACCAAATTTCATCTCTCTATATTTGACCATCTTTTGATGTATACCCTTGAAGATGAATAAATCCTGGATATTTTTATTAACATATCAATATTATGGTTAATAATTTGATAGATCATTCCACATGATTTTAATGAATCTTCTAACCCCTGAAAACATAATCCTATTCTATTCTATGGTAGAAATAAAGAAACCCGAGGCCTTATAATTTTTGACAGAATAGTTATTATTATATTAACATTTTAATTTCATGTGAGTTTGATCCTTATTTTTTTCCTAAAAAGGGTTTTGTTTCCATCTTCACTATTTAGGAGGGAATATTTCATGAAATTTTGTAGGTTTGGGATCTATATCATGCAAATGTACTAGTTTATGTATGATATTTTTGGTATATAATTTACTAGATTCAATTCCTTGCAACTATTTCATCAATTGATACATTACCTTAGAGTGTCAAATAGAATCTTCTAGTCACTGTGTGGATATTAGAAACTCCAATAAACCACCAGAGTACATTATTAGAATTAAAAACATTTGTAACTACTCATTGAGATTATCTATAAAAATATATAATAGATCCTTTTAGAGAAGTGAAATGTTTAGGGTGTATGTCAAGCCTTTACACCTAGAGATGATGTTCAATCCACTATCAGGTTCCCATTATTTTCAATTTTATTGGAAAAGGATTATTTTGTTTCTCTATATAGAGTTAAAACAGCAGTGGAACCATCATAAATGATCTTCCTACTTAGTTAAGACCCACCCTCATATGTTTATATAAAACAAAAAAAAATTCATTCTAAATATTTGTGATGCATCAATGCAATTTTATTATTTTTTCTCTCGTGTTCTGATCACGAGGCTATATTGGGACATCAAGTGAATTTGATGATGATATGAATAAACCATTCTACTGAAAATTGGGAATTTATAGTTACCAAAATTTTGTAGTGGTGGGCTGAAATATATTAATTTAGGGTGAAGATTCCTCTCATGATTCACTAGTGTGCATTGAGCCTCTATAACTTTAAAGTGGTCAAATGTGTCATAGAATTAATGATTTATTATGGTACTATAACTTGTGATGAGACTTGAGTGAAATTGAAAATAATAGAAGAATTTTAGTCGATCAATTCTAAAAACTATTGATGTTGTCTCATGTCATTCTGGAGTAGCTCATTTAAAATTCTAGTAGTTTCTTCCCTAGTAGAGGTAATTCATGATATTACTCACCTTTGGGGGTAAAATAAACTTGTTCTATGAGACCTGGGCTGGTCAAATGGTTGTACCCTACCCTCATTGGTAGATCAACTCCTTCTTGAAGGTGTCCATCCATTATAGATACGCTATTAATGGGAGTTTCAATATATAGGAGTATCCCCTTAGTTAAATCATCATTTTTTATTCAAATTACTTATGTTGACATCATATTAAGTGGAACTATGTTTATCAGAAAGTGGATTCTCATCTTCAGGTAGTGGATGGGATATAACCACACCATTACTATTATCTTTAGCTAAGGTTCACTAAGAAAGCGGAAAGATGTTGTTTTAAAGATATTTTAGATCATTACTCTACAACTTTTCTTGGGTACACATTCCTTATTAATGGATATTGTTGAGCACTATGTTTTTAATATATTCCTCCCTATTTCACTCTTCTGTGTAACTGTATTTATCTGTACCATCTACAGGGATGAAATTTATTTCAAAAATTGATACAAATCATTCACATATAAGCGTATATTCATTTGAGTTAGAGGGGATTTATCATACCCTTAATATCCCTTTATAGAGATATTATAACCCTCCTTGATATTTTTCTTCTTGGTGGACCACTTTGGCATTAATAAACTATAATAATTCACATTTTCTCCCTAGTATTCCTTGGGAATTTGTTTATGGATAGTGATTATGATGTTGTCTTTAGTGTCTTCCAAAGATCATGGTTCCAATAAGGGAGAATTATTATTGAGGGGATTGTACCATGAAGAAGATTATATATATTTTTCATATATATATATAAAATTATGTATTTCATAGAGTTGGAAAAAGTAATAATTCTTACATAACTATGGGGTGGGGTTGCTGTTGTTCTAACACCATGATATCGTAGACCAATAGTGTATTTGATGATCATTGAGGGGTGGTGGTGGTAAAAATGATCCATGACATATATGATGGGGTTAACTTATAATTTCCATGAGTTAGTGTCTATCAAAAAATTATTATCCCATTGGATATTTATTTTAGTATGGTTTAGATGAATTAATTATCCTAATAAAGGGATTATCTATATTTTATTGGTTTTTCCCACTAATGGGAGGCCCGAAAAACATCATTGATGGGAAATAGATTTGACTTATTCAATATAGTAATCATTATTGGCCAAGGGGATCCTATCCCTCCAAGCCTATGTATACATGACAAGGATGTACTTAGAATAAATCTCAACAAGGTGGTTTTAAATATGTTACGTGACCTATTTATTGGTAAGTATCATTTATTTGGAATCTAACATATATTCATCACTAATGGTATGGTTGTTTTCAATAACAATGGTAAAAATTAAATATAAAACATCAAGTTGATTTTGAATTCCTATAGAAGAAAATGTTTTTAGTGAATTAACACTAACAAAATTAGTGTCTACACTTCTATGAATTATGAAACTAGATGTTCCAAACTTATTGAGTAGAGAAATAAAATTTCTTGATTAAAATTTTTAATTAAATTACTAGGTGATCCCTTTTAAATTGGAAAAATTTTAACCCAATAATATGAAGAAATTTTTAATAGAATCAAAGATTGGATCCTTAATTTGAAGGTCCAATTCTTATTATTTGGACGTAGGATAACTCTAGTGAGTATTTTCAATTCATCAATTATTATAATAGTTTTCTCAGTGTGTAGATCCCCAAATATTGTTATCTAGAACCTTGACCTAAAACTCAATAGCATCATCTCAGACATCCACCAATAGGGACTTAATTATTTGGAAAAAATGAATAGATATTGAAAACCAATTAGAGAAGGGTTTATTAACTTTATAATAATTTATGAAATCATTAATATAATATAATATAATGTTATTTGAGTGGATATATTGTGGAACTCCATCTAGGACAATATTATCTAGAATAAATATACCATATTTCCCATTAACTAGACAAATAGACCCATCAAATGTCATATGTGGATAAAACAACAAGGTTAAAATCAAGTTATTTTGTTCAACTTGTGCTTTATTATAGGTATTGGTGAAATCCCCTTGTAGATGGAAAAATAAGTTGAAACTCTTGTGTTATACCTAGGGTTTCATGTCCCCAATATGAAATTTATACATTTTGGTACCCCCCATCCTTTATAGTAGTTTTTAATAAGAAACAATAGGCATCATTATACAACATCAAGATAGAGGATGAACCTAATCAATGTGTCTTCACCATCCCCCATTTAAGAAAAATTCAAAAAATTTGATGACTATAACATATCTTATATAAAAAAGATCATTTAAATGATGAGAAGTAATCTTTGGAGAAATAATTTTTCAAAAAAATTCATTTTCCTGATCCAGTGTCTATGAAATCACGCTATATACATGGACGTGGACATTCCGAGAAAATGTATTAATCTTTCCTATAAATTTTTATGCTAGGACATTATTAACGTAAAATAATATCAATATCTAATTACTAAATGTTATTAGGAATGATTAAAATAGAATTCCCGAAAGGGTATCCTAGGTAATAATGCTTGGTATGAGTCTATGGATAATTTCCTATAATCACTCATTGTGGTCAATATCAGTGTGAACATTTTTTAATTATGGAGGTGAATTGTCTTTACTAAAGGGTATTGGTTATTCTGGGTGACCTATAATATTGTCCATCCCTATGATCTAAATCCTATTGAAACATTCATAAATTATTTATAAATAACCCATATATCATAAAATAAATGGGTTCATAAATAACGCATATAGCATAAAATAAATGGGATCATAAAAGAAATGGGTTCATAAATGCTTGATATATATGGCTCACATGGGTTCTTCCCTATGACCTAAATAAGTGATAGTTATTAAATAACATTTATCAAGAATTTATAAATGTTTCAACGATCCATATATGTCATCATCAAATGCTTCATAAATAACCCATATAGCATGAAATAAATGGGTTTCATTTTATAATCATAACGTTCTAAAAACTGTTTTAAAGACATGATCTTTATGTCACTTTAACCCCACGATAAACAATAGGGGGTTTCTTGTATGTAAATCCCATAATTAAAATAGAATATTTTGATATATATGTGACTACCCCTATAGAAGAAATATCTTCAAATATTCACTTAATAAAATAAAATAATTTTAGAAAAAGAGAGAGACATTTTGAGACGAAAATTCGACATCATAACGACGATGTTGAAGGGTTTTAGAAAAAATTGAAAATAGAGGGACATGTGTCACCCACCAATAAATGATCCATAAAACTATATATGGACAGAATATAAAGGATATAAGAACATGGTAATGAAATTTTAAAGACATACCATATGAAATGAAAAACGTGGAAGGAAGGCAAAAATAAGATTTCCCTTATGAAAATTCGGCAGCCTAATGGCGTCACTTAAAACTTCAAAAAAATGAATTGATGAGAATAAATAGGGTATCTCATGATGTGAACATAAAAGGAAAGTATGATGAATATAGGGATAATACCCTAACATAATAAAAATTAACTTGAAAGACTTGACATGAAAATAGAACATGAAAATGAGAAGGGAGAAATAATCCCTTACAAAAATTCGGCAGCCTAACGATGCCACTTAAGCATTCTTAAAATTAATTGATGAGAGCAAGAGGGGGTATCTCATAATATGAAAATAAAAAGGAAATTAGGATTAATATAAAAGAACACCCCCAACATAAGAACATGGAGCTTAAAATAAATGACATAAAGGAGAATACATGAAAAGAAAGAGAGAGGTAGGATCCCTTACCTTGAAGAGTAAGTTTGAAATCTTGATGTTTGGAACCTTGGGAGGCTTTAGGACACATTGGGAGGACTCATTAGGAGGTAAGGATACCATGACATCGTTGAGTAAGATTTTGGAATGGAAAGGATGAGAGAATGGCTTGGTATTTATAGGGGAAGTGAGGGGACAATGCATTAATGGCCAAGAGACACCTCATTGGTGGTATTGGAAAAACCATGGATTTTCCCATGGTATTTGCCCATGTTATTGGACCCTTGGGACACCACATACCTTATGTTACTATTCATAAGTCAACCAAAATTATTACATAATTATTACATCTTTAATGATGTCATTAAACACCCGAAACTGTAAACTGAAAATTCACTATTCACCGAAAATTCAACTTATTCAGAAAAATCCCAAAATTTCACCTTAAAAAAATATTGATGCTCTGATTTCTAAAATGAACTCCATTTTATGAAAATAATTTTCTAAATATTTTTAATTTAATATTTATATAAAAACATTATTTATTGAAAATTCATTTTTTTTCAGAAAAATCCCCAAAAATCACCATAACCTAATATTGATGCTCTGAATTCAAAAATGAAATCCATTTTATAAAAATAATTTATATATATTTTTAATTTAATTTTTAATTTAAAAACACTATTCACCCGAAAAAACTAATACTTGACTGATAATTTATGAAACTGTTATTTACCTAGTTTATTGAATCACATTACTTAATCAAGGTGACTAAATTATATTAATACTTTCTTTAAATGAGATTACTAATCCACTTGGTCACATTACTAATCCTAAGCGTAAAATCACTATTCATAAATTACCATTCATCAAAAATTACGTTTATCTTATTAGACTCTAAATTTCTTACTGAACATAACTGTAGAAGACCATTTTCTAAAAATCATTACACATTATTAATTATTTAAGGTTTACATAAATATTTTTGAAAAATATCCTTCTAAAATTCATCAATAATATGCTTACTATATTTATCCGGACATTTGAAAATTCACAAACTTCGCCATAAGAAGAAATCAGAATTTTTATTTAAATTAAAGAATTACACAAGGCAGTTATAGTATCATTACATAACCCCTTATAACACTAGCATAGGACCTAAGAGTAAGGTGTGATAGGGTGATAGAATCTTGGGGCGACTCGACCAACATTGCCCGAGTAGTGATTTCTATCAGCTTGAAATTCTCGCGAAGGTGATTCTGTTCCATCTTCACATGATGAAGTTCGGCTTGGGTTTGGTCTAGAGAAAAGCGCAAAGGTTCTACCTCCTTCCCGAGATCCGTCAGATGGGCTTCGATCAGCCCGAGACTACTAGATGGGGCCATCAAATATTCTTTCTATATTAATTAATCAAGATCACTTGTATTTATAGAAAATAATTGTAACATTTAGTTTCCAACAGTCTTATTGACCAATGGTCATATAAAATTCGAAACCCAATGGTATCATTTTAATTATACTGATTTTATTAAATGAAATAGTTTTGTTGAGTATAAAATAAAATAACACACAAAGTTAGGAAATAAAATTTATTAAAAATCTCGGGTCGTTACATTCTTCTCCCCTTAAGAAATTGTGTCCTCGCAATTAAAAAAAATTGGGCCTGGAAATTTCATTTAACGTCCCACATCAGAAAAAGAGTCAGTAAAAATATTACTTGAAAAGAAATAAATGGAATTACAAAAGGTCACCCTAGTTAACCCATACTAGGATTCCATGTAGGGAAATATGGATATGGAAGAGAAATCAAAGAGTCATGTTCTGATGGAGAGTGAGAGAAAACATGATTAGGAGAAAGTTAACCACAAGAAAATAAAAAACTTATGATGTGTATAAATGTCCTTCGATTACCCAATAGGAAACATAAACCAACAACGTTTTTGTTTTACGTTGATTTTTATAATTTTGAGGAATTCATTTACTACATAGAATAAAACATAAGGAAATATTCTTACCTTCAAGTAGAGTTTCATACTTTAATAAGTTTCTACCAAAACTAATCTTTTCTCTAAATGATGAGCATTCAAAAAGACTTGGTCACATCAAAAGCCCAAGAATAATCTTCTAGAGAATCACATAATCCACAAAAGGAGAACTTTATATTTCCCTTGTATTTAGACATCAACTAAAACCAAAATGGTTAGTACGAGATCATATAATCCACAAAAAGGATAATCCTTTATATAAAAAAAATTCTATTAATCTCTAAAATTCAACAAATAGTACCCAATGTTAAAGAAAGACCATTCAATACACAATTGTCCTTAAAATTCATCAAAATAATCCAAACTAAGATTGAAACCCAAAACTCAGAAGAATTTAATCACATAATCTTCCACAATAAATCTAAAAATTTATCTCCAAATAACATCAACTACTCTTAAAGTCTAATACTAAAGTGTAATAAACATAATCACATATTCTCTATTCTAGGTTAATCATTTTCTAGAAATAACCAAAATCACCATATGTCCATAATAAATACATAGATTCTTAAAAAATAAAAATTTCAACCATTCCTCCACAAATAAAATCATGTAGTATTTTTATTTTCCTTAGGCATATATTACTATAAAAGAGAAAACATCGTCCAAAATAACCTTTATAATTTAATCACCAAATCATTTCCCTATACAAAAGATATCATTTTTATAAAATACAAGTTTCCAAAATCAACTTATTCTTGATCCATAAAAATAGCAGGTGTATTAGTAAGTCCTAAGGGCATAAAAAAACTCATAATTCCCATATCACAATTGGAAGGTAGTTTTTGGAATATCATCATTCTTTACCCTTAATTGATGATAACCAGAATGAAGATCAATCTTAGAGTAGAATTGAGTCCCATGAAGTTGGTAAAATAAGTCATCAATTCTTAGAAGAGAGTATTTGTTCTTTAGTTTGATCCCATTCATTTCTCTATAATCAATGCATAGCTGCATCGATCCATCCTTCTTCTTCACAAAGAGAACTAGTGATCCCCAAGGAGACACAAATTGTTGGATAAAACCATTCTCCAAATGATCTTGGTTTTTTTTTCTTTAATTCCTCTAGCTCCACATTTTACATCCTATAGGGGGTCTTTGACATTGGATGAGATCTAGGTATGAGTTCAATGGATACATCTACCTCTCTTTCTTGGGGAGGTCTCGGTAACTCCTCAGGAAATACGTCATTGTATTCCTAGACGATGGGGGAATTTTCTAAAAGAATAAATACTTCATGAGAAACTTATTTCATTTACAAATCCTTAAACTAAAAGCATTTTGTCTTAAAACATAATGCTTAGACAATTACAATTTTCTATAATTCCTTCATAATGATTCATAAAAATCTTGTGATTAACCAAACATATCCCCCGGGAGTGTCATAACCAAGAGTGTAGTAAGGCCTATTGTCGTGTACCAGTTCTCGTTCGATTCTAGCTCAAAGAGGTGTTTTCGAGTTTTACCCCTAGGCACATCTGTGCCAGATCCACCTCTACCTGCTCATATCTAGACAGGGATGTATTTGCTTGATAAAACACTTAATCAATACTCACCAAAATACCAGGAAGATTTCCAATATTTAAACTTTTCTATAGGGTTCTTCATAATGTTTTCATATCATAATTTCCATAAATAACTAAACCATCCTTTGATACCAACTATAACATCCCGCCTTTTTATAACATAACTTTTCAGTACATTTTACAAAATCGAGGATCTTTAAGGTTTAGTGTCTTGGAAACCAAGAACTTAAAGCACAATGACATAAAAAATTCTTCTAAAACACTTGAAAGGCTTCTTATTTTTTCATCCTATGTTCATTTCAGTATCTCATAACATGGTAGCATACATTAATTGAACGGGTGAGCATAAGGCCTAGTAAGGGAAACAAGAGGAAAATTTTACATGTGAACTTGAGATACATCAATAAAGTCATGATAAATAACTTTAAGGCATGAGAAAGAGATCATGAGGCATATCATAATAAAAATAACATGTTTCATATCTTGAAGATGTGGCTATATCATTTTACTTAGACAATCATGAACATATCACCAAGGTCCATCACCAAGGTGTCATTTAAAAAACATTACCAACGTTATTCACCAAGGTATCGTTAAAATTGTAATCCCTAGAGATCACATCATTACCCAATGCATTAGAGCACTATCAGGTCACACCCTTAATTTGCCCTTATTATCTTCTGAGCCACATATATAATCATCAAATGTTTCATAAATAACCCATATAGCATAAAAGAAATGGAATTCATTTCATAATCATAATGTTTTGAAAACTGTTTTAAAGACATGATCTTTAGGTCAATTTAAACCCACAAAAAATGAAAGCTGGTTTCATATATGTAAATCCCAGAATTAAAATAGAAAATTTTGATATATATGTGAATATCCCTTTAGAAGAAAGATATTTGAGTATTCACTTAATAAAATAAAAGAATTTGAGAAAAAGAGAGAGACATTTTGAGACAAAAATTCGGCATCATAACGGCTATGTTGCACGGTTATAGAAAACATTGAAAAGATAGGGGACATAGGTCACCCACCCATAAATGATCCATAAAAAAGTATAGGGACATAATATAAAGGATATAAGAACATGGTAATGAAAATTTTAAGATATACCAAATGAAATGAAAGACATGGAAGGAAGGCAAAAATAAGATTTCCCTTATGAAAATTCGGGAGCCTAACGACATCACTTGATACATCAAAAAAACAAATTGACGAGATTAAATATGGTATCTCATCATGTGAACTTAAAATTAAAGTATGATGAATATAGATATCATACCCCAACATAATAAAAAGGAACTTGAATGACTTGACATGAAAATAGACCTTGAAAATGAGAAGGGAGAAAGAATCCCTTACAAAAATTCGGCAGCCTAACGACGCCACTTAAACAATCATAAAATGAATTGATGAGAGATATAGGGAGTTTATCATCATATGAAAATAAAAAAGACAGTAGGATGAATAAAAAATAACATCCCCAACATAAGAACATGGAGCTTAAAATAAATGAAATAAAGGAGAATACATGAAAAGAAAAAGAGAGGTAGGATCCCTTACCTTGAAGTGTAACTTCAAAATCATAATGTTTGGGACCTTGAGAGGCTAGAGGGAACCTTGAGAGGACTACTTGTGAGGTAAGGAGACAAGAACTTCGTTGAGGAGGATTTTGGTATGGATAGAATGAGAGAATGGCTCGGTATTAATAGGGTAAGTGAGGGGACAAGACATTAATGGACAAGGGACACCTCATTGGGGGTATTGGAAAAACCATGGGCTTTCCCAAGGTATTTTCCCATGGTATTGGCCACTTGGGACACCTAATACCTTATCTTACTATTCATAAGTCTACTAGAATTATTACATAATTATTACATCATTAATGATGTCATTAAACACCCGAAATTCTAAACTGAAAATTCACTATTCACTGAAAATTCAACTTTTTTAGAAAAATCCCAAAATTTCACCTTAACCAAATATTGATTCTATGATTCCAAAAATAAACTCCATTTTAGGAAGATAATTTTCTAAATATTTTTAATTTAATTTTTATATAAAAGAACTGTTCACTGAAAATTCATTTTTTTAGAAAAATCCCCAAAAATCACCATAACCTAATATTGATGCTCTGAATTCAAAAATGAACTCCATTTTATAAAAATAATTTTCTACATATTTTTAATTTTATTTTTAAATTTAAAACACTATTCACCTGGAAAAACTAATACTTGACTAATAATTTCTGAAATAGTTATTTACCTATTTTATTGAATGACATTACATAATCAAGGTGCCTAAATTATAATAATTCATTCTTTAAGTGATATTACTAATCCTTTTGGTCACATTACTAATCCGAAGTGTAAAATCACTATTCATACAATACTATTCATTAAAAATTATGTTGATCCTATTAGACTCTAAATTTCTTACTGAACATAACTGTAGAAGACCATTTTATGAAAATTATTATACATTATTTACTATTTAAGGGTTACATAAATATTTTTGAAAAATATCCTTCTAAAATTAATTAATAATATGCATACTATATTTATCCTAACATTTGAAAATTCACAAACTTCACCATAAGAAGAAATCAGAATTTTTATTTAAATGAATGGATTACACAAGGCAGTTACGGTCTCGTTACAAAACACCGTATAACACCAGCATAGGACCTAAGAGTAAGGTGTGCTAGGGTGATAGAATCTTGGGGCGGCTCAACCAACATTACCCAAGTAGTGATTTCTATCAGCTTGAACTTATCGTGAAGGCGATTCCGTTCCAGCTTCACATGATGAATTTTGGCTTGGGTTTGGTCCAGGGAAAAGCCCAAAGGTGCTACCTCCTTCCAAAGTTCCATCAGATGGGATTCGATCGGCCTGAGGCTACTTGATGGGGCCATCAAATATTCTTTCTATATTAATTAATCTAGATCACTTGTATTTATAGACAATAATTTGTAACCTTTAGTTTCCAACGGTCTTATTGAGCAATGGTCATATAAGAGTCGAAACCTAGCAGTCTCATTTTAATTATACTCATTTTATTAAATGAAATAGTTTTCTTGAGTATAAAATAAATTAACACACAAAGTTAGGAAACCAAATTTATTAAAAATATCAGGTTATTACATTTATTCCATACTATTTATAGGGGATTTGGCTTATTCAAAATCTCCATAGATATATGGAAGGATGAGAGTTCTATGGGAGGAATATATAATGATTCTAACCTTAGAATATCTTTTGATCGTGATGAAATGTATTGGGTTAATAATGAGGATCTTTATTTGTCTAGCCTAAAGTTATAAAGTGCCTATAGATAAGAAGGAAAATCAGATCATATTCATTATATGGAGGACTCTAATGTTGATTACTGTGTGAAGGACCTACATGGTTGATATCAAAGTCAATGTAATGGTTAATAATATAACATCACCTATTTTTTATGTCACATACAGTACCACTATAAAAATAACTTAAAGAAGAATTTTGGGGGTCCTATCTTGGTTATTATGGGGATCAAATATATGGATATCTTTTTTTGATTAGTAGGAATTGGTAATACCTCCTTATCAACTTATCTTTATGATAATTGGAATAAATTTAATGTCATTACAATTTGGGGGAACTCCATTGTAAATCTTCAAGAATCCATAGGGAGGAATTCCATAAAAGGTACTAAGGGAGAACCACTAGAGTTTCTGATCATGGTTCATTTAGGATTAAATCTGTGGTCATAGATGCCCTGTATTGTCAATGTGTAACAATCATATTCTTTTCACACTACAAAATTATATTGGAAATCCTTAAGAGTGTCGATGATGATAGAGAAAAGTATATAAACCTTATTCTAGATGGTATATTTCTTTTATTTATAGTTGCTTTTGTACTTCCTCCATTGAACTAATGAGTTTATAACCTTAATAATTATTATGTTCATGTAGTGTGGGTAGGAACCCATGTCAATGGGAGTCCTCCTTTTATTCTCCTTAGTTATCATTAAGATATGCAGATGACATCTCAAAATTAAGATAAGAGATATAATACTATTCATGGTTCACTATAGGAATATGTTGATGACAATATTTATAGTAATAAGGAATACACGACTTCTCTTATGTTGTTGTTGGAATATTTTAGTGAGCTACTTGAGAGCATGTTGGAATGGAAGCCTTGTTTTTTATTTATACCAGAATATCTTGGTTAGTTTCATGATATAAGGAAAGAACATGGTAGTTCTCTATAGTTTACATTGGGATACACTGTTACACCCTGATATTTTATGAGAAGTATAGTTTTTTATGTATTATGTTATACACAATGGAATCTTTCACTGCACACAACACTAACTTGGCCTGCGTTACACGCAATCGGGACCTTCCTCGATAGCATGTGTAGTACGCAATACCGAGTTTCACTAAACAACGATATATTATTATATTATAAAATATCCGTTTTGAATTGTATTAACTGAATTTTGAATTTTATAATATTATAATTCATCTTACAAATTTCCTAGAATGAGGTATGAAAACAAAATCAGTTTTTTGGATAAAAGAAGTATTAAAAAAAAAACAGTTTTACCGCCTTTGGATGGCACACCCATTTTAAATCTAGTTTTGACATGTTTATAAGTTCAATTTGACAAAATAAAATTCTTCTTTGGAATCAGGATATAAAAATTTACTTTGGATAAAATTTTCATATTATTCTGGTAACTTTCATATTTTGATGAATAGTAAAAACACGCTATATTTTAATTAAAAACAACTTTTTTCATCACAATATTTTATATGATTAAATTATAATATTAAATGGTTTTAAAGTATAAATAGAAAATATTTTTACCATTTAATATAATGTATGTCATTAGAATTAATTTTACATTGAATTCATAGGTAAAAACATTTCAATCTTTGGCAATGTTTTAACTTTTAAAATCCGTTTGCTTCACAACGAGATTAATTTTAAATTAATTACTACAACTTCTGTGTTTTGAATTTTGAAAAATGGATTCAATATTTTGAATCAGTGGGTCCAAATTATGTTAATAGGTTACTTTTATTTTTTATGAATAGTAACTACGGTAATTTTTATTTACTACGGTTAAAGGTAAATAGGGTAATTCAAGGTTAAAACAATATTATAATAATTCAAAATTACTTTGAAACTTGTCCTAACCTTATTGTATGAGTATTGGCCGACCATGGGCATCCTTGGGTCGATTTGGGGACCCCATTGAGCCACTTGGTAGTGATAATGACGATTTGTATTAATTAATTTAATGTAAAGACAAAATTGACATTAACAAAAATCTTTCAGTAATTAATTTTTATAAGGGGTTATATAAATTATATTTTCGACTATAAATATTCCTTGGAAAGATAAATAAATTTCCCACATAATGGTAATTTTTTATATTTTTTATACACCAAATAAAGTATATTATTTATGACACAATAATGATGAAGTATTTACCTCGTTAATAAATGATTTAAATAAATAAGACTATAATGATTAAAATATTTTGCAAAACATGTCCAATTCTGATTGGATGATTTTATTTTGACAATGAGTCATATTATATTCATCTTTAATTATTTTTGGAACTTTTGAAACCAAAGATAAGTTTATAATGAAATAATATTTCCACACTTTCCAAAGGTGCCCCTCTCCTCCCTTATAAAAGGGCACCTCCTCCCTCTCCTCCTCACACCACTTTGAGCCTTCAAGATCGGCCAACCCCTGAAAATTTATCTTCTTCACTTCCCTATAAAAATCCTAGAGTTCTTGGTCTACTTCAAAGACCAATCTGATTTTCCTAAGAGGAGGTTTCAAAGAGGCGTGTTGAAGAAGAGGAGGTTCGGACACGTACAAAGCATATCAGACCTAAGGTAAGAGAAAATCCCACAATCTAATTTTTATCCGAGATTGTATATACTTTGGTATTTACTGGGGTGTATTTTATCATCCAAATCTATGTTTCCTCAATATGTAATATTATTTCTATCCCCTACAATTGTTTAGATCCAATTTTACCCTTGGGTGACTTTTTAGTAAAAGATATGAAAGGAATCTTTTGTCGTTTTTTATACAAGGTACTTTTTGACTTTTCCAGGCAAAGTAGGAGAAGAATGTTTTTTTAACTTATATGAACTGAATGTAATTTTAGAACATTATTTCCAAGAATCTTCCTTTACAAGTTTTCATGTTTATTTTTAATCTACTTATTTTAGTTTAAAATTGTATGACATGTTAAGAAAGAAAAAATGTTTTTGAAGTAGAAAGGATATTTTCCTCAATAATGGAGTTCAAGTGTTTTATCAAAATTATTTTCCATCTCAGATAAAATAGGGTTATGTTTCTATCCCTATTTTTACATTTATTTGATTGTTTTATGATGGAATTAATTTTATGTTGTTCTTTTATCTTATATGGGTTATGTTATGATGGAATGATGTTTAAGAATCCCATTTTTATTAAATGGGTTATGCAATGATGTATGATTTATGATTTTGTGGCACACATAAGAATGGTTTCATTATGAGATGGGTGGGACCTATATCTCCCTCTAATGCATTGGGTAAATATTTATATCTCATGAGATAGACATGGCTAGAACGACAAGTTAAACCGGTTTAGTGATACAGGACTGGAAGGAGGAGTGAACTCGGTTTAGTAGTGGACTTTGTCCTATATGATGGTCTTGGAAATGAGCCTTGACTAATATGAAATGATTTTATATGATTATGTGTTTATGCCACAATGTTTCATGTTTTAAGGTATGATTATTTGGGATTACTTTTCATTACTATGATTTATCCCATGACATGATATTATGACCTCTTTTGCAGGTTAATATTTTCAAAATCTAATGTTCTTATGAATATGATATGACAGATATTTCTTTTGTTTACCCTTACTGAGCATTTGAGCTCACCCTTTTGTATGATTTCTTTTCCCTTGGTCTGGAAGAAGGATATTAAGTAGGATATTCTAAAAAGGGACTCTAGATATGATGAAATAAACGGGAGACAATGTAGTTGATTTTATGAACCAGTTGTTTATGTTTCCTAGTTTCTAAAGACACTATACCTATAAGGTCCTTTCATGGTTTTGTTATATGTTGTAATAAGTATGCTTCAACTCTGAAGTAATAAAAATGTATGTAAAGTATGGGTCGTTATATACACTGATGTTCTTTTTGGTTAAGATTATGGATATGAGACACTACCTATGTTTTCAATGGAATATTCCAATAAATAACCCGAGTGAGGGTATAGATTTTATCATTCTATATATATTCTACTAGAATATGCTTATGGTCCCCATATATATTTATGGGAGTGGTAATATGATCCTACTTTATATATTTGGTTTCCTCTTGGATATTCTAATAATCTTCTTAAGAATGATGAATGATATGAGTGTTAACTGTTGTTTATAGTAGAATATGACTACATACATCATAGATGGGAGAAAGAATATGAGCCTATATTTTGTCTTTATGGGAGAAATTATTTCATCAAATGCTTGAAGCTTAGTTAAAAATGGGATATCAGACTACCCTAGTATTTTGGTAGCTAGATTCTCCTGATGGGCTTCTCTATTGGTCTTATCAGTTCACAAAAAAATTTCAAGATCCTTGGGGTGATATCTTCATCACACACATGATAGGTGATGACCACACATTTCTAGAGATTATAGTGGTTGGATATATCCCTAAAAAGTATATATTTAATAGTAACATGGATGATTCCAAATTCACCTCTATAGTATAAGTTATCTAACTATTTTTACTATATAGGGATGGTCTATTAAAGATAATGCAATTGATTGAAGGTCCCACATATGTATTCATGAACCAACATTGAAGATATTTTCTCTTGGTATTATTCTCCTAGAGGATTCCACCATCCAAATTTAGAGTAATGATGGTTCCATTGAGGTAGTACTCTTAGATTTACATGTTTACTAGCAAAAAATAGAGTCAATTGGTTAATGAAAAAGTTTGTTAGGGATTCAATGCAGTAACCTTTATATTAGAAAAAGTGAACATTCAGTGCATCAACTATTTTTACCCAACAATATGAGGTTCACTATGAATATGAATATATTTTCCTAGTAACATGGAGTGATTTTATGTATTCAGTTATCCCATTTAAATTTAAGGGTGTCCTCATAGTGAAAAAACAACAAACAAGAAACCTATCAATGTAACATTTTAATAAAAAATTCATGGTTTATCAATCTATTTCATATTTAAATCACCCATGTTGGGCTCAAAAAGAAATTTATAACGTTTCCCCATGAACAAAATATGTTGGGTTGTTGTGTAACTTATTTCAAAATGTAGTCAGTCATTGTGACTTTTGCAATGATTATTTGGGTTACAAATTGATCGAGAGGATTGGTTGTATTGACATCTCACATCTTATTGGGGGAATTTTTACATACTTTAGGACCCTATAAATGATTTTAGAGATATTAATGAATCCTTACCACCAATACTATTACAAATAATTACCTAAATATAAGTAAATGATTAAAACCATGTGATAAAGTGAACATGTAAATTTATGGTTGGTTATATATATTTATTTTAATTAGTGATTATAGTATGGTTTAATGAAATAAAATTCGGTGGTCTATAATTTATTTATTTATTCTGAGGTTTTAGGTGTTATGGAGTTAATATCAAGACCACTAATGATGATTCCTATATACCCATTGGAGGGGAATCAAAACCGATGTAGTTTAGTGCTTCTAAATGGGATAAAAAATAATTTTTTAGATGATATTATGAGGTCAAATGTGGTTGATTTTAAGGTTGTGAAAAAATTACCATGTGAAGTTCCATTTATGGTCATGGGTCCTACATCTATTGGTTTTTCAAATTAAACCTTATAAATACTTCAAAGTTATCTTGGTTAAAATAAATCCTAGTCCATGTGGTTCAAGTGGCAGATTTTAATTTCATATGTCTGGACCAGTCCATAATGTTTGATATCATGTTTTATTGATGATTGTGTTTTAAAAGGGGAAACAATTAAATAATTAGTGGGGATTATTCATGGGTGGAAGATTTTGTCTCTTCCCATCTATTGATGATTAAATGAGGAATGGCATGGATTTCCCCATGGGGAATATTTTCCCGTGTTGAATGAGTTTATTGCAATTAATATTTTCCATTGAGGAATGGTTATCATACCAAGAATATATAACATTTAGGAAGGAATGATTATAGGGAATTTGACTCTTCATGTAATGGTTTCTTATAGAGGACATTCATAAGTCATTGAGTGGTTCTTTCTAAAAGCATGGATTATTGAGAAATGATTACTATTTGTTAATATTCTCAATTAAGGAATATTTCACTAGCACATAATATGTTCCATCAAGGAAGAGGATCACTCGCATGGAATATGTCCCATTGAAGAAGGTTTTGTCCTAAGGAATATGGTCTGTTGATATATAGTTGAGGCTTTCACATGGTATTTTGATATGGAGATATGTTTCTCATATAGTAGACTTGGGATGAGACCCTTAAAAATGATATGATTAGAGAATAAATTTGGTAGGATGCCTATATCCCACTAGGGATCATGAAATATATTTGTGTGGATTATGAACATACTACATGAATATGTTCAACATGAAAGGTTACACAAGTGAATGAATGTTTTATGGCCTTACACAATATTGCAGGTCTATGTATGGATACCTGACTTAAAGGGTAGAATAATATAGTTCTTTGGGAGATGTTTACAATAGTATTATCTATATGTGGGAAAAAATATGATCATTATGATCTTGAATATGTTTTACTAGTATCCTTATCATATGGTTTGTCATTATTGATGGAATACATAACCATAATTACATTATGGTTCCTATCAGTTTGAGAGGAAAACTAAGGGAGTTCCATTATCAATGGAATATATGATCCAATGGTATAATTTGGATGTACATGGATCAGTCATGTATATGAGGAGGTCATGGATGAGGCCTTAGTGAGATATGATTTTAAAGGATTCAAAATTGTAAATAATAATCCCATGAGGTCATTTGTGTCAATTAGCAATAGGTAGGTAACCTGGTTATAAGAATGGATGTCTTAGTGTCTCATTTACCAGTAACCATGCCACTTCATGAAATTTCCCACCAAAGGTAAAATAATTCATTATTAAGAAACACTGGGATGAGGTTAAAGAAAACAATATGAGACCCCATATTTTCACAAAAGTATGTTTCTTTGCAAAGGGTAATATTTTGGTCAAAGACTTAGGTTTAGTGTATTCTTATGAAGGGAATTATTTGATAATATCTCCATCAAGTACCCTTATAGGAAATATTTAAAATAATTCCATAAAAGAAATTATACCTATGATGAATTATCATAGGAAATATTTAACGGCCATCTGTGTAGGAATTTACATTAATGAATATTCATTAAGAATAATGGGGGAATCCTTAATGATTTAATTTAAATAGGAGGATGAATAAAAGATTTTTACAAAAGGACCATCATCATGAAAGTTTTATGTTAGTATTGTTCACCCCCTAGGATAGAAGTCCATTTTTACCTAGTTTTTCTTCAATGTTAGTCTTAAGGATGTTCTTTGTTAATAAAGTTATTAATTTCATATGCAATGTTCCATAGGAAAAATTATTTCGCTCAAAGTTTATAAAAAAAGTATTATGTATCAACTCTCAATTTTTTCCTTCAATGTACTTGATGAATATTTATAGGTAACACATTCCAAAACACATGGTCGTATATAAATAATTTGATCATGAAGAATCACTATCTTGCCTTAATGAATTAATAATATCATGTGGTTAAAAATGATACTCATTATGAAACCAAAAAGTGGGAACGTAATGAAAATATGTTGTTTGGACACAAATGAACAACACAAATCTCCAATAAATTATTCCCAACCATGAAATTTTGTTGCTACCACAAATTATTTTTGGAGGTGAATATTTCATGTGTCCATAAATGATTTTTGGTGACCAAAAATGAATTAATTTTTAAAAATGAGAGGTTTTTTATGATTTTTTTCAGTATTTATTTTTCTTTTAATATTATTCAATGTGAGGATTATATTTTATGATCATTAATAATTATGAACAGGGTGTGGATAGGATACCAACTATCCATTTTTACTAATTCTTATTATATATTTAAGGTTCAATATTGTCACTAGTGGTTTTTAATGGGTAATTAGTAGCCCTTTTGATTTAGGTGTTATTATGGTAATATGTGATACATTTCCAAATTTCATTAATACATTTATTTTTATGTATCTATTTTGAATCTTATTTATGATAAGTTAATGTATCGTGCCACATCATCTTTCTTTGTTTATTTATCTTTTTGGTATTATAAAACCTAGGGTATGGATATATCTAGGATTTTTAGATATTTCTATTTGATATTCATATAGAATTTAGATAATTTTTTCATATTTTTACAACTCATTAGGTTGAGTTCATATTGAAAACTAATTATTTCAAATGGGATACACTATATGAATTCTATAGAGGTCAAGACAAATATATAGATGAAATAAATCATTTAAATTATTTATTACACTAATAAAATTAGTTATCAATGAGTATTTTTTGATTCCCAAATATTAGTATCTAGACTATACAGATAAATAATGTTCTTCGAGTCTTATCATGTGATGAATCAGGTACAAGGTTTGGAAATCCTATGATAGTTCATGAAAAAATAATTCATGAGCCCTGTTTTGTTTTATTTTGTTTGCTATGTAATGATAGACTTGATATTGGATCATCATACTTAAATAATTTTATTATGAATTAGTGTATGAAAAATAATTATTTATATAGACCATTTGGGAGGTAAAATCCTTTTATATTTAGAATATGTTTATTCAATAAAATTTTGTTTACCAGAAATCACTCAACATATTGTGTTTTGGATCGATGAGTAGTCATCGGTCTAAAATGATAAAGGCGACCATGGATCATCAAAATTTAATTATTTTATTATTATTATAGAGGTTATGAATATTTGGAAAATAGGAAAATAATCTTGAATGAATTTTGTTGAAGATTTTACCAAGGAAAGTGGTTTAGTTTAGTGGGGTAACAAGAGACCAATAGATAGATTCCAAATAGATGTTTTTCCATGAAATATTGAAATCATTTGGACATGGAGAATAGAATTATGTTTCTTAAAAACAAGATCAGGTACTAAATAAAATAATATAGTTAGTGATAGAAATATTTCATCAAGATTATATAGATTATACCAATTATTTACACCATGTATCAATGAATCAAATTTGGTTCAATATTCTATAATGGAATCACATAAAAAAACTATCTGTTGTATGTAATTATTAAAAATATAGTGAATATATGGAAAGTTATATTTTTTTAACACATTCATTTAGAACAACATGTATAAGTTGTGTTAATATATTTGGTTAATTTTTTATTTTTGTACTTCCATTAAATATAATTATATTACCTTGAATGTTTGTAAGATTTTTTTGGTTTGTCTATGTGGTTGATTTTTTTGGTGGTTCGAGTGAATTTACATCCTACATAATGTTCATGTAGTCAAATTAATAGTTATAATACGTATTATATCATGATATCCTTCATACAAGGATCTTTTTTCTATTAAAGTTTTTAGCTTTTTTGTGGTTTTCTCCAAGGTTGATGTAAAAAAGGGATTCCAATCAGAGTGGGGTCAGAGCATCTAGTTCAGTACTCATCACACCTATGGAACTTCATTTTTTATCTTTTTTACTTGTTTTTAATTAATTTTTAGTATGATTTTATTCATAAAAATAGTTATAGGGTTCGATAAAGGAAATATCTGGATAAATTAGATTTATGGAATGGTTTTTTGATTTTGGAGAATGAATTTAGAGGAATTTATAATTCAAATGGATGTGGTTATTTCAATATAAGCTGTATATTTGAAGAAAATGGAGAAAGAGTAATTTGAATTCTTGGATAATAAGGCACTAGATTTGGTTATGATGTTTTTAGAAGATAATATTTTCTACAACATTCTATAAAAGAAAACTAGTGCTATATTTAAAAGGTAGTTGAAGGATATGTATGATAATTCAATGACACTTAAAAAAGTTTACATGATGTTGGAGATGATTAAAATATGATTTTTAAAGGGATGCTAGTGGAATATCATGTTAATGTGTTAAATATGATCAAAATGAAGCGTGAATTAGCGAATATAACATTCTTTGATTATAGATGGGTTTTACTTATAACATAATTACTTTTAAAAATTCAATAGGATGTGGTGAATGTAGTGATTAGTTATAGTGGAAAATATATTTAATGTTTTATGATATATGGAATGTGATATTTAATTAGGATATTTAGTTGATGATGATCATTTATGGTGAAGTAGAAACCTTGGTATTTATATAAGAGGATGATCACCCTAAATGAGGTATCAGAATACACCATCATATTAAAATCCTAAATATAAAAGATTAATTATCTGGTGCTAGCCCTATATTTTGGAATTTTTGGAATAAATGAATAATTATGAATAATTTAGTGTGTTGTAATGATTATAGTAGAATGGAATCAACATACGAAACATTGAATTCCATTAGTTTAATTAAATGTGGTAAAAAAAATTACAGAGTATTAATGCTCTATTAGAATCTCATATGATTGACTATGTAGTACCCTTTCATTAAAGTCATTAAAAAATTCATAGTCAATTATGTATACAGTATGTTGGGAAAATATTATCAATTTGATCATAAATCAATTAGGATTTTGAAAAATTATAACTCAATATCTGAATAAAGAATGTAGTATTACTGATACTCACATAAGTAAGGCACATCCTTCATCAATGGAAAAATAATATTTCTATTAGATAACTTGATGATGAGGGATATGGAACAACCGTTGTTAGTGGGTATAGAATTTTACCTGATGATTTTTGGTTAGTACGTAAGGTGTAAATTATAAAACTCTTTACATGAATGAATTTTCAAAAGGAATTTTAGTTGGTGGAAGTATAAAATATTATGATCCAAAAGTTTAACATTACCAGGTTAGTCATATCGGTGATAAGAAAATAAAGGTTTTAATGGAAAAAAGAATATTAAATCTTGGTCATTGAAAAATTATATTGAGTGAATATTTTTTGCACGGGAAGAATATAAGGGTTTCCTTCAACTTAGATGGATATAAGTCAAAGGCTTTAATGTTTGAGATAGTTCACACATATGTTTGGGAGTCTACACCCATTCACTATCATAGTGGTTCACTCTAGATTTTTAACCATTATTGATTATGAAACTTGAAAATTATGGGTTTATATTTTGAAGCATAAGTTTTATGTGCCTTAGGTTTTTAATTATTTTAAAGCCTTAACATAAATGGAATGTGGTCAGAATTTTATGTTCAACTATTCAGATAATAGAGGAGAGTACACCAGATAGAACTTTTGGAAATTCTTCCAATATAAAGGAATGTAGTATGAGACGATTATTCTAAAACTCTACAGTGGAATGGAATGAAAAAAATAATTATTTTTAGTTTTCAATACATGATTTTATGTTTGGGGTTTTACTATTTAATGCCCTAAGAAATATCTGAAAAGACAATTAATATTAGTACATAACTCATCAACAGAAATAAAAAATATATAGTTGGAATGAAACATAAAAAAGATTTATGGCCTGGTAAAAAACAAAATTTTGGCCATATTAGACTCCTCAGAATCTTATCTAATATGAACATTGGTACTAAGGATTGAGAAAATTTTGAGTTAAAATAAAATATATATTTTTAAATTGGGTATGGTATTGGGGACATTTGTTTTCATCCAAGGGATAAATAAAATATAAAAAAATTAGAAGATTATATTTCCACAAAAAGAAATGTGGTCTATAAAAGGATAAAAAATTGAAGGAGATGAATGATGAGAAAAATATATGAACTATTGAGTTCTATGTTGTTCAATGTAAGCATATTAGAATATCACTTATTTTAGAGAACTGATATGAAAGTATCAACGTTTTGAAGTAATTCTATTGAGAGGGATTCTATTATGCTCAATAATGGATGATGATTTTCTTGGGGAACAAGAACTAAGGGATCGAAAATATAGAATAAAACAAAGTAGTTTAGGGTAGAAAATTCAGATTAGGATATAAAAAATAATTATAAGAATTTTTTATAGGTTTGGGGATGAGATAAAATCTTTAACATTTAATGGCTCAAGGGAAACTTCAATTTCTAGAAGAAGTGGAAATACTTAGTGAATAGAAAAATGGATGATAACAATTAGTAAAGAAATGTCTCTATTGAATTATAATGGATTGTGGGATACTACATAATTCTAGTGAGGGAAACAAAAACTATATAATAAATGGATTTATTAGTAAAATAAGAAGTTTTATGGAAGTAGGGATTTCAAGGAATGAATGGTGGCTTAGGTATTTTATATTATGGAATCCATTGATAAATCCAAAAAAATCACCAGTAGTTAAATATATAACTGTCGATATGATACTAATATTGGTAATATTGAATGATTAATATAGAAAATATATAGATAGAAATATATATATCAATTATGGTGGATTTTATGAAAAAATCTAGAAGAAGAAACAAATTCGTTTCATAGAATTTGGGAACCATAACATGGTTTGTAAAAAAAATGTATTTATGGAAGTAAGTAAGAATCAAGTCAATGGAATAGGAATTTTCATGAATTTATTTTGTATTAAGGATTTGGAAAGTAAAACATAGGTCATTAATTTTACTAAATGGAACAGGACGATGAGAATTTCATTAATTTACAATTTTATACTGATGACATATTTCTGGTTGGGCCACATGATAGAATAATTCCAAAATTATAGAGTATATTTTTTTTTGTAAATTTCAAAATGAATGATCTTGAAAAATATAATATGATATTGAGGATGATATAAAGTGATTGAAAGTCAAAACATTATTGTTATCCAAGAAAGAAAAAATACAAAAAATATCATGGAAAACATTTGTAATGCATGGATGTAAGGAAGTATCAACTCCACTTTACAAACACATAAAGTTGTCAAAATAATGGAAACCAATAATAGAAAAATATCTTAAACAATTAGAAAATTTAAATGTGTATCATTTTTCATATGTTTGAGGTATAAAATTATATTTAATCATCCAAATATAGATTTTTTTCAAGAGATTTAGGTTGATTTATCTCAAACCGTAGAAGGTAAAATTGGGACATCCTCAAATAGAAAATTTACTACATAGAATAAATTAAATAAGTTCTTCTATTTTTGGGGAGTAATATCAATTACATAGTTTTATGGATGTAATATTTAATGGATACTAAAATAACTAGAATTTCATGACTATTTTTTATAACTATAAAAGAACAATGATTTGATGGATGTTGTGTCTATCGAGGATTTTTCCTTTTAGTACAATTGAAGTAGAGTATACAGATGAAATAGAATCAGGGAAGGAGTTGGTTTGGTTATAGCAGTTATTAAAGAAACATAGGAGAATCCGTAAAGGTTGGATATTATTCTATTATAATAAAAGTGAGACATAAATTCTATGTAATTCATTTCATCTTCTATGTAAAAGTCAAATTGAACTAAATTACCACTTAGTCAAAAAATCACAAGAGGATAAAGTGTTATATCTCTAAAAAATATCTAATAGCTAGAATTATTAATTTTTTTTCAATAAATTTACATTTCATGAAAATAAGAGGTGGTATCATGGCTTAACAAGGATTGGAAGAACCAAAGGATAATGAAGTAACAATTCATACTATATAATAACAAGGTATGATGTTTATTAGAGAGATTCTGAAGTTTCCAGGAAACACACTTTGAAGTAAGATATTAATAGAATATGAAATATTTTTTAGTTCTCTCAAATTCAATTAACCAAAATTTCATTTATACGAATTTTAATGGTCAAATAATTTTGACTTATTAAGTAGTCAGTGAAAAAAAATCTCCATGAGTTTATGGATAATCAATAGTTTTTATATTCTAATGGTATACTAGACCACTAGAATATTATAAAAATTTGATAAGACACTATAATGAAGTGTATCGAAGAGTTTAATAAAAAATTTGGACATGGTAAATGAGGTATCTAGAGATTAATGATCACATTCTAAGTAGATTCTTCTCCATGATGGTTGGAAAGTGGTGAGACATGTATGACCATATGATGTTTCTTACTAAAGGATATAGGGGCCAAAGAAAAACAATCCATCGGGTGATGTGAAAAATGCTTCCTAATTACGAACAATTTACAATGAACATCATATTGAATAAATGAATCACATAGTAGTTAATCATTTTTAATGAAATATTAATAATTGGGTTTTTAGTAGTATGTAATTATAGTAATTCTGGTGAATATAAGGGAGTCTACAATGTTTCTAAATAGAAAATTAGCACAAATATTCTAAATAAAGTTAATATATACACATTGTTTCCTTATTTATGTAATTAATTGTTTTAATTACATTAAATTGATATCTTGTGATATATTTATTGATTTTCTATATGTTCAAATTTTTTTATGGGGTAACATTCATTAACATTATACTTTTGACACACAAAGTTGAGGGAATCTTTGTACTACACATATTATGGTGATCTTCTTCTTTAAATTTTTTTGATGGTTTTATACAAATGTTAGGTGAATTGGGGATTCCAAATAGAACATTAAGTTTCCCTAGTATGTTTGAGATGTGTATTTTTTGTTTAGGGTTCATTATATACTATATTTATGAGGAATTTAAAATTTTCCTTTTAATTTTGGTACGAATTTCTGAGGTACGAGATTAGACTTCATCCCTCTCTTTAAGTGTGGGTGCATTTTTAGTCTTGAACTATTATATGGATGTGGGATTTCCGGGTTTAAATTTTGAGTAAAAAATTTCTAGAGAACATGAGGAAATGGATATATGATATATATCAATAAGTGATAATGGTAACTCTAATGGAAAAAAAGAAATATTATTAGACCTAGTTAAGTGGATGGTAGTGTAAAGTTACCATCTTTTCTCATGTCATTGAATTCATTCCAAAATAAATCTATAATGTATTATCAGTGTAGTAAGACCCAGAATAGTTATCCAACTTTTCAATTATATCTAAAACCTATCATAAATGTTATTTATTGGGTCACCTATAAAGATAATTCAAGGGATACATTCATAGAAATGGGAGATCCAGCTCCACCTTTTAGAAGTACCCTTATGTTCAAAATGTTGGACCAAATTTGGATGATATTAATCATTATGTTAACCAAGTAATTTTATAAACTATTAACCCCATTTAATTTTTTATGACCCTTTTATGGTTTAGTGTATGTAAAATTTATTTTATAGTGATACATGTTGTGTGCTATGAATGTGTTGGATGTTTAATTTTGGTTCGACATATAAGCTGATGGATCTAAATTATTGTTTGTTCCATTAATAACTCCTTTAGTAAGTTTCCTACATAGATAATGTAATAAAATAAAAATTAGTATTTTTTATCATACCCATCAAATCATATAATATCTTTACAAATGAATCCTCTTCATCTAAAAAGATTTATATAGGGTAAATAAATATAGAGGGATACCAAAATTGTATGATCTATATGTTTATTCAGGTCAATGATAAAATTAGTTCATCCCCAACCCATACCTCCCAAGATTGGAATTGAAGTTTTTATTAACCACTATATCATGCTTTTATGAATACCTAGTGGATGTGAAATCATCTCTAGTAACCCATTCATGAACATTTTAATGTTATTTGTGTATATAAGAACCAAGTTTCTTATTGTTATTTTACCTCCGTAATTTTTAAGGAAATACAATCCCTACCCCTGATGATGATTTTTTGGCCGCCAAATTTTTTATTTTTCCCTCAAATTTTTTAGATACAATATTTTTTTGTGGTTTCTCTTTGGAATTATAGTACTAGCCTTCATGAGGATGGTAATACTCATATATTCTCGATCCAAACACTTAAAAGAGACTATCATGGGGCATAAAGTGATATGGTGGGGAAAATTATCACATCCTTAATTTCATTTTGGGCATTTATTTTATTAAATATTTATCTTCTTTTTCAATTTCCAAATTTTGTTTTAAATTTTGTGTTTTTTAGAATTTTTTCTAGGATTGTTGGTCTGTGAGTATAGTCCCAGGTAACATAAGTGGTGTAACAAGGGAGATAATGGTTTCTTCATAATTGATCCACGACCCTTGGGACTATTCTAAGATATCATATATATTAGAAATGGGGTAGGTAGTGTATTTTTATAATAATAGGATGGTTTAGTAATAAAATGCTAGTTTAGAGTGAAATTCAATTAAAATTGGTTTTTCTAATTTTTTGTTTTTGTTTTATGAAAGTCACATTAATCTATATTCCTCTTTCCTCTACATCTCTTCATTTTCCCTCCCTACACAGACCTTCTATCCTCTCACTCATCCCCCTTGATAAATTGCGATTTCTTCCATAAAACATTTGTAACCTTCATGTATGTCCTTTTTCATCTATTTATCTTCAATAAATTCCCTCATATATATCATTTCTCTAACCTAATGGATATAAGGGTATAGAGTTATTATTTTTATTGAGGTTTAAATGGGGATTCCATGATTTTAGGGTTTCAAGGGGATGTTTAGAAAATACACTTACCCTCTTTCCAAGTAATAACAACATCACACTCTATTTACTTTAAATTTTGAAGGTGTGTCCAAAAATATGTCTTTAAACATAGAACCATGATTGAGTATAAGATTTTAATCCCTGTTTTTGATTAAAGTGGAAGCTATAATATTTACTAATGCAAAATCTATGGACTTGTAAATGATTCCATTTTAATTTCTTGAAATCTATAGGTTATTTCACCATTAAAATCCTAAAACCAGTTTCTAGGAAAAGAGCGAACAAAACATGTTTGATAAAAATAATGCATTTTTCTAATTTAATTAGACTTTTATTATGAGAAAATGTATTATGATTTATAAGTATCATTGGGAAATATTTTTAATTATTGAGGTCCTATTTGTTCATTAAAATGTTGAAATACACCAATAACCAAGATTTATTATTTTAACATATTTGATTATTTCTTAAATGATTATGTTATGATTTCAAGAAGGTAATTTCTCGCTTTTTTCTTATTTTTTCAATGTTAACATGTAATAATATTTCTTTTATATGACATTTATTTGATTATTAGTGACAATAAATGAATTAATTACACTTAATATTTCATGATTTTGAAGATATAAATGGATTACATTATAAAATGATTTTAGAAAATGAATATCATGACAATATTATTAATGTAGTTAATGAAATGTTTTACTTCTATATGGGGGTTTTTAGGTGATATATAAGATTATATATATCGTGTTTATGAATTTTTTATGTTGAATTATATTATTTTGATAAATCACCTCCATGTCTTCCATGGAAAAATGAGGATAGATATTCAAGAGTCTCAGGGTTGCGTGATACCCCAGCGTATAATAATTCTCTAGATAATGTTCAAATGTTCTAATTTTTCTATTTTTGAAAAATTTTCATTATTAGGTTCGAAAGTTAAAAACTAAGTGCGAGGTAGTTTAATCATTAGAAATTATAATTAGACTAGTTTTACTAGTTTTTATTCCTTTATTATCTATTTGGATTCCTAGTGCTAACCTTAAGATTGATTTGTAGTTATTTCATGATGATGATTAGTTATTGTTATTTTATTGATATTTATTATTTTATTTAACTTTTTTTTATAGTTTCATTACATCTTTGATATATGTTAAATAATTTAAGAATTTTTAACTTTTTTAAATAGTTTATTTAAAGACACAATGATGTAAATTTATTTATTAGTGAACATTATTCTTTAATTTCACAAGTTATTAACATGAAAATAAATTCTTATAAATTACACGGTTATCCTTCAACATGTCTTCATCTATTTTAGTTCCACAATGATGTATTTTTATTAAATACAATATCATATTTTTTTAAAGTAAATTTTAGATTTAGTCATCTCTCAAAAAACTTATTTTTTCAATCATGTTAATCATTCTAGAAATTTATCTATAAAAGGATTCCTGTTTTTTTAATTTATAATAAGATTATTCATTAAACAGAAACCAGTGATGTTTATTTTATGGAAAGTGGAATGTATATTTTCTTATTATTATATTCAAGTTATAATGTATAGGACTTGTCTTTAAAGTGTATGAATGCATTGTGGGGAAGATACCTACTAGGAATTTATTTCTGCAACATATTACAAATTTTAGGTTTAGTAAAGGTACCCATAAGTCATATTGGGTGACCAATAGCACTTTTAGTTTCAGTTACATGGTGGTGACAGGTGAATCCTATTCACATGTCATGAGGAGGTAGATGTTTATGTTCTAATTATTTCTTATTTTTGTTAATTTAACATTTAATTCCACCTATTCATTCATAATATTTTAATATTTTTGTTATTTGGTATAGTTTTGTTTTAAAGATGAATTATATAAATTTTTTGGATATTTGGTTTTTGTTATTTTATTTTATTATGAATTGTTCAAAATTTTTATGTTGTTTTTTCCCAGTTAGTTGAGTGTATTTTCAAAAATATTTATTTTAAATGGGTTGTCCTATTAAACATTAAAAATGGTAAAACAAGATTTATGTATGAAATAAATTTATTTATTTCTTCATTTAACTTTGAAAAATCATTCTCACTGAGTATGGTTTGATGCCTAAGAACTAATTAATAGCTTATAGAATAACATCAGAATATGGATAAATAAAAATGAAGATATATTTAGATAAAATGTAAATATTTATGTAAACCCATTAAAAAACAATCTAGTGAATTATAAGTAATGAATATGGTAAACCACTTTATGAAGTATATGTTTATTGGAAAAGGATACTTTTAATATGACTGAAATTAAATTAGTTTACCTAAAATGAATAATAATATAATTTATTAGTTTCAAAATTATATTTCTAAAAAAATCTATTTCATGTGATAAAAATTCTATTTCAAGAAACAAATATTTTCTGAATTCCTCATGTCAAAATTTTAATGGAATGAATTTATGATAATTTTCTAAGTGTGTCACGTTTTAGTCAATGAATATTGATTTTATTAAACATGTAATTCTTTGAATTTACCATTATATAAGAATGACCAATATTATTTATGTAAGAAAATATAAATTTTATTAATAAAATAGTTCCCTTAAAAATATTATTTGACCTTGGAAAACCTATTAAGTACGTTTTTATAACTAAATGAATGGTTATTTTAATATGATTTTTTTTGGTTTTTTTGTTGAATCAAATTTTCTTCAAGGGTGAATCGGTTTTGGATTGAATTGGAAGAACTATATTTTTTCTTTGTATTATATTAATTCAATATAATTCAATATAGTAAGTATCTATCATAATTTTACCTTATATATAAATTCAATCCTAAAAAATATTATTTCTCTAAAAATGGTCCTGTGTGTTTAATTCTTAATAATTTATAATTAAAATTTAATAAAAATATGAATTATACTTTCTAAAAAGGATTGAAAATCTAAAATTGTAATTTTAAAATTAAGAAATTATTTCAATTTTATTTTTTTGTTGATATTAATTACTATGGTTTAAAAATAGTTCTCCCCATAAAAAGTGAAAATATTAAAAGGTCCTTTAATAATGTCGAGAGACCAAAATATTTTGAAAACATGTTTCCAAATGGGTATTATACATTTTTACTACCCAAAACTATAACTCTTTCCTCATTTTACCTTTTTTGAATCCCTTTACCCTCTAATAGTGAAGTTAAAATTTTCAAATTCAATTGATATTTACAAATGTTCAATTCCATTCACTTCAAAATGGGTAATATAATCACCACTTCAAGATTCACATATCTATACAATATTTCCATTAAACAATGGTATTTTCTCCGAAAATAAACCTAATACATATTAATAATATTATAGTCACTATTAGTTCATATGAGGAACTCATATTTGAGGAGACTTCTAAGGAAAATTCCAGTCCCGGATGTGAGTATTACCAACTACATTGTTTTCGTAAAAAAAATTTATATTGAATTTTTACTAGAATCACTAATATAATGATATTAGTATTAGTTATGTATTTTAATTTTTCTAGATTAGATTTAATATCATTGTTTATTCATTTATTCCATCCATCAAGAAAAACTAAACAGTCGTTTAGGCCTTCTAAGAACTATTGCCTCCATGACATAACATGTTTAATTTTACATAACCTCTTTTTAATTATGGATACAAGTAAGTTATTAAAGGATGAATATTATTATTATGATTTAATTAAGTTTTTTTAATAAATTAGTTATCCCATTATTGATATGATCAATAAATGAGAAAAATGGTTTCAATCATTTACAATCAGCATACGAAGAAGATAATGATCTCTTACTATTATGAAATGTACTTATATAAATTATATTATATTTATAATACATTAAAATTATGAAACATGAAACTAAAAATAACATTATAATATCATTATTTCTTATAAGTATATTATAAAAAACACCTCATAATCATTCTTTAAACCAGGGTGTGTCCATGTTTTTGTCAGTTTACCAACTAATTAATCAATTATATGAATATATATCATGAATTACTATAGGAAAATATTTACAGGTATAATATGATTTAAATGAGTATATAATATATTTTTTGTTTTGGAGGTGTTATAACAATATTTGATTCATAAAATAATAAAACAAAATTTTATTATTAAGAATCACTGAAACATGTTTCTTATCAATTTAATTTTTCGGGAATAAGAATAAAAAACTCATGATTTTTTTTAGAAAATCATAAATTATTTTAAAAAAATTAGTGACATTAATAAAATATTATTGATTAAAATTAGAAAATTAATGAATATATACAATCCTATTATGAAACCATTATTAATGACGATGACTATAAGCACCCAATGTAGAAAAAGAGAGTAATTCAAGTAGAGAAATACAATTTATGAAAATAATGAATGAAAATGGATATGTTAAATGTTTTTAATTAATTTATTAAGATATATATGTTTGTGAGACCATATTTTAGAGTAAATCTATGAAATTCAAAAAACAAGAGGTAATTAATTTCTTCTCAAATTCCTTTTATTGAGAAAAATTGATATTATAAACCTAATACCCTTTATATGTTTTAATTACTAATTATTTTAGATATTAAATAATGATCTATATTTTAATCATTTTTTATTATAATACATCACTTTCATAGGGTTTTCATGAATTATTTATTCAACATAAAATATTTTCCTATATCTCTATTTTAATTTTATATGAAATGTTTCACATTAAGAACCATGTATCCATTTTCGAGATTATTAAACGTCCTTGTAATTTTTTTTATTTTTTAATTTAATTAGATTTAATAGAAAAATTTTCCCCATAATCATGGGGTTATTGATAAATTGTTTTCCATAGTATTAATTTTTTTTTGTAAATGAAATTCCCTTCTTGTAGTTAAAGTGTTTTTATCATAAAATTTTTTATTATATGCCTCAGTTATCCTCCAATAATATTATATTATATGGTATTTTATATTCTATATTTTGAAAATTATGTTTAAATATAAATAATGTTTTATCACTCTTTTGAATATATGAGTTTTCAGGGAAGGAAATTTCAAGTATTAAAAATTTCCCATTTATAGTGAAATGGTTTTTATCTATCCTTCATATGGAAAAAATTGTTTCATTTTCAAATTTCAACTATTATAGATTCTTTTAAGATTAAAAGTTTTCAAGGGGAAATCACACCACCTTTTTAAAATGAAGTTCAAAAGATTATGGTGGGTGTTCCTTGGTTTTTATAAGTTATATTATGCCCTGGTCATCCTTTCCATCATTGGGAATAGGTAGCATATATATTGGAAGATGGGTTAAATGGACTCCTCCAAGGTCAAGGATAAAACTAAATATGGAAAAATCATGTGAGCGTGGGGTTATGTTGGGAGGTTGGTCGGTACATGATGATTGGGTTTTAGTGATGCTGATTGTTAGTATTTTTTATGGAATGGAAAATTCAATGGGGAAGAAAAGGTGGTCCTTACATAGTGGTATTCTTCTCTACGATCTATATAACATTAAGATTTCCATAATTAAAATTAATTATTTTGTTGTAGTTGGGGTTCTATACAAGTTTAATTTTATACATTTTTATATTTATTACTCTATCAAGGAATGTAGAATGATCCAAAAGCAAGGTGTTGTGGTAGGAAACATGTTATGAGAATAGAATATTATAGAGTATTCCTTAGTCAGACACACGACTTCTTGTGAGTTTGTTTCAATTTTTCATTGTATTGGATTTGTCCACCATGATTGTAAGATAATTGTTAGTGGTAACTCCATTGGCCTAAATCGTTTCCCCCACGAATCTAATTCTATTTAAAAAATGATAATAAAAATAAAATATTGAGATACATTCATTTGTGACCCATAACATATACATTTACGTTAATGATAAAAATATTTAAAATATATTAATGTTTTTTACTTCTATTTTCCATTTCTTTTTTAAAAGGATTTACCCTTATAGGAATTAAATTTAAATATTTATAATCTAATATATATATATATATATATATATATATTTGTGGAATGAAAATATGATACCAAAAAATCCAATTCAGGGTCCCTTCTTCAGGTGGCATCATTCAAACTTCGGTTTGCAAGAATATTTTTCATCATTCAAATAATCCCTCTATGTTTCCTTTTCTATAATGGGGAGAATTTTTTTAAACCATCCATATCCTTCCCAAATATGGATTATGATCATATTTTTTAAGTATGGAGTTAACTGTATATTCATTTCTCAATATTATAAAGAGACATGTTTTTTGGGCTCTAAAATTGAGATAAAATTTGAGTTTTTTATTTTATATTATTATAAGGGGTAAAATGGTGTTTTATCCAATAATATGTACTCAAATAAATTTTATAACCACTAAATTTCTCCAAAAAATATTTTTTTTACCCTAGGATAAGTATTTTTTAAAATTCAATGATGATAGAATTTTAACAAAATATTTAATTTTTAAAATTTATAAATTACATAATAATTTATTTTTGTGCATTTTTTTGGAGATATATTTTGAATATTATGTTATATTGATATTTTATATCTAAAATTGAGTTTAAAACAATAAATTTTCCTACTTGAGTCATAACCTTGAGTCATGCACTTGTTCTGGGTCTGGCCCCTAATTTATTTTTCATTTCTTTTTCTTACTTTTCATTTCATTTTTTCATTCATATCATCCCATGGATTATCACATATAGAAACTTTGTAATCTTGTATCTTTTTACAAAGTTAGAAAATTTATTAGGATATATAGATAGGGATAAGAAGAATAGAGGTGGCACAATAGATCTCAGGGGGAGACAAATCATCATACAGGACCTGCAAACCTTGGATACGAGAAATGATTAAGTGGATTCGAACCATAGGAAGGATGTGTTTAATTTGAAGCCAAAAATACCAATTTATTTACAAATTTATAGTTCTAAGTCCATAATATGACTCATAAGGACCACCATGAGATATACTATTCTTAATCAGGCGAAAAATGGAATTCCGGATATTCACAACATTTTCTGTTCCGAAATCATAATCACACAACATGTAGTTCAAGAACTCATGTTGTCTATTATTTCTATTTGTGAAGATGACTATTTTGAGGTAAACACCATGTACTAAGGTACAATCCCTTTAGGGATACTTGACCATGTAGCCATGTACACGGGTAGATGGAGATTATTGTAACAACACACTGTGCAAAGGGGATATAAGTCATGTAGTGGTATTCAACCATGTAGCTGGTTATATTTCTAAATAGCCAATGTTGGGGAACATGGACTTGTACAGTACATGAATAGAACTCGTGTTTGTTACACGCCAGGCATAAGCACAGAACCACGAAAAAGATAAATGTACATGGTATATATGTTATGTGAGAAGGTACCACATTTAGGGTACACACCATGTACATGTTTTACATTCAATGTACATGGTTTTTACACAACATATATAGATAAAGTACATTCCCTGGTGAGTCTTTGAGGATAAAAACCATTTACTTGGGTATAAATGCTTTGTACTTCTTCATTTCCACTTTTTAAGGGTCTTAATGTTATTATACCATACAGTAATAAGTGGACGCATTATTAGTTAATTTATAGATTTTTTCTATATATATTAATATGGGGAACCACTTGAGTTGATTTGAGGACTTCTAATATGTGATTCTGGGAAAATAAATTACAATAGAGAAGTTCTTTGTCCAGTAACTGAATTTAGTTATCTCGTAAGTGTGGGATATATTTTGAGAATAATCCCAAGGTATATCATTATGATATGAAATCATGGAACAAGATCAATAACATTGGTATTTAGTAAATTTTCTAGGGAAAATACACGCTCAATGAGACAATGATCCATTGTGATGAGATGAATAGGTTGGGTTTTCATACCAACTTCGATTGAGACTCTCATCTGAGATGGGATATGGGCCATCTCCCTATACCATTGTTTTATTAATTATCCCTTGAGGATATTATATTTCGGAGGTGTGCCACTTATGGAAGGTGAGGTCGCAGGATGTTAAAAACCATATTTTTGTTGAGGAATCCCTGTGGAATTCCTATAGTTATGTTTTTACCGAGAGGATTACATATTGGATGCCCCCATTCAATTAATATTTTTGAGGATTATTTGTCGGAAAAATCCACTTACCAATTCATTATTAGGATCCCATAAAAGATACCTCTAGCTATATATTTTTTTCGAGGATACCGTGTATGATGTATTCAATTACAAATACTTATGAAGAACCTATGTTGGATGAATCCTCTTACACACTATATGTAACATCCCCGACCTAGAAGTCACTGAACTGGTTCTTCGAACCTAGTGATTACATGACATTAAGTGTGCCACCCTGTATTCCATAGGATGTTGACTTGTAGAGGGGTTCCAAATAGTCAATTGGGGAGACTATACCCCCTTTTTATCAGAGTAATCCAAAACAGAAGATAAACAAAATAGCAGAATAAAAACAAATAACACCATAGTATGTATAAAAAACCATTCCCCAAATGAGGTAGAACCATGCCCAATAGTAAATATTCAATGCCATGATACAAGTGAAAAAGTGAGCAAAACTGAAAATTAAGACAAATGGAAAAATCCACAAAACGGCCTGACACCAAGTGTGGGTCCTCCTCCATGTACGCTCGTGCCAACCCAAATATATAGCAAGGGAGTTTTCCCTTCTCCTGAACTGGAAACAAGAAGTCTACTCAGGTACCCAATGACGGCTTGATCAGGGTGTGAGTACAACTTAGTAGGCCACCACGAATGGTGTCTACAAAATATACAGTATAAACAATTGTCCATGCAGAAAGAGAAATCAGTTATAAATGAAAAAGAAAATATTAACTTCCCTTAGCTAGTTTAGGTCAATTTCCAACATTTATTACCATTTACATAACTTAACATTTCATCCCATTCCCCATTACATACCACTTCGAACAAATTTATCATGGGTTCATCACACAAAAAGTTACATTGTCTCAAAGTACCCAATCACATACATGAGAAAAAACACACAATTGTCTTATCTTACTAGGAACTACTTCATCATGTCAACCATATCCACACCTCAAAGACTTATTCAGGGTGGATCCAATTAATAGGGAAATACAGAATCAGTCCTATACCTACCCCATGCATTATGGGTGGAGTTTAGAGTCTCATTATAACTTGACCTGTGGGTGTAAAACTATAGTCAATAACCCAGACAACCTAGATATATGAACATGAAATACATATATGTTTCCATTACCAATTCACACAACATCACAACCATTTCCTAAGGAAAACATAAACCATAACAATAACATGAGAGTTAACACCATGACACACCCCATTAACATGTTCACCACATTTCACATCATTTAGCCATTTATTCCAATTCCATTTTTTTACTCTTATCTCACTAAGAATTAATTCACTGTGCCTATCTCACTTGGCTTGTTCATTATGACTAACACACCAGGCTTCGTTAACATGATCATAACCCATTCATTTATGGCCTTTAATCACTTCCACATATTAACCCAATATCCCTTAGGTTATTACCAAGCTTAGGTGCACCACCTAGCTTATAACCAAACACTAATAGTCACCCCAACATGTTTATCAAGGGCTCTACATGATTATACAACAATCCCACTTATTCTTCCCAAATCCCTTGGCCTGGGGGAGTCGGCACACCCCATGGGTGTCCCTAGAGTAGTATCATCACCCTCATGTTATCCCATGGGGATTAAAAGGGTCTCCATTTACCATATAAATATCCACTTTTCCAAAATATTCCCTTGGTAGTTAAAATAAACAAAGAGACACCCTTGAACAAAAACACACAATAATAATTCCACAAATAATCCCTGGAATATAACTTGTAGACCACCTACCTCGATTCCATAGGTGAACACACTCTTAATCAGGCCCTTAGATAAAACTTCAACCAAAATTTAAAGCTTTAACCAAAAACTCACCCAACAAGAATTGTTTTAGAGCATCTAAAAGAGAGGAGAAGAAGATACAAACCCTAAACTCAAAAGAGAAGCAAGGATGAGATTATCCTTAGCCGGAGCATCGATCGACATCCAATGCCACCAAAAAGGCCATAGGAACGAGGGATATTATCTCTTGGAGACCTTGGGAGGTTTGGTTCATTCCTAGGGTAAAGAGGGAAAAAATTTGAGGAAATATCGAGTTGCGGTAAAAAATCCCAAAGTGAAAAAAATTTAATTTTTAAAAGGCTTCTGGGATGCACGGTTTACCTGGATGGTTTTATAAATAGTGCACAAATAGTGCGGATGATTCAGTACCAAAAAGGCCTCCTTGCATGATTTAACCGCACGGTTTTCAAAACCGTGCACAAACCTTGCGGAATCCACTGTCCAAAAACACACTTAATGCACAATTTCATGGTTTATCCGCACCGTTAACACTAAATGTGAAGATAACATGTGACCTACACAGAAACCCCCCTTTTCTCCACTTTTCATGTCCCAAACCCTCAGAACACTCTTGAGCCTCCCCTAGTACTTGGTTAATCATTTAATTAACCAAAAAAAGAGATTCAAGCCAAAAATTAAATGACAACATACCATTCCAAGATCCAAAATATTACAACCACACCACCTTATAACTGCTCATCCTCATGCCGAGCTCCCATGATTTACAACACTTCCAAGGAAAAGGGATTGGTCCCCTGACCCTATATATTTGATTTCTGTTCCTATGTTTCTTCCTGAAAAATCACATGTTGCCATCGTTCTCGCACCAATGGAACCACGTTTCCCCGAATGACCTTCTAACTACAATCCATGATACAAACCAGATTCTCCTCAAAAGATGCATCAACCTAAAGCTCAAAGTTCTCAAAAACCACCACGTGAGTTGGGTTAGGGTGATATTGTCGAAGCTATGACATATGAAAGACATCATGCATCCTTCTAAAGTGAGGAGTATTAGCCAATCGGTACGCTGCTGAACTGATCCTCTCCTCGATCTAAAATGGCCCGACATACCTGGGTGCCAACTTTCCCGGCTTTTGAATCCATTGGAGACCCATCCTTGGAGACACTAGAATAAATATACTATCACCCACCTCAAACTCATGTGGTCTACCTATCCTATCTGTATATGAATTCTACCTACTTTGAGCAGTTTCTATCTGCTTCAGAATCAACTCAACATTCTCAAAAGTCTCCTATAAGAGACTCGGTCCAAACGTCTTGGTTTCACTGGCCTCAAAACATGAAAGAGGATATCTACATGGCCTCCCATATAGATCCTCAAATAGATCCATCTGAACCATAGCATGAAAACTGTTGTTGAAGGAAAATTCAACAAGAGACATGTGCTTTTCCTAGGAACCACTAAAATCCAAGACACGAGCCCTTAAAATTTCTTCCAACCCTTGGATTTTATGCTCTAACTTCCCATTATTCTGCAGGTGGAAATCCTTACTAAAAAGAACCTGAGTTCCAAGAACCTTTTGCAGCCATTTCCAACAGCGTGATGTGAAACAAGGTTCATGATCCAAAAATACAGTCTATGGTACACGATGCAACCGTACTATTTACCAAACATACAACTCACCCAATTGGTCAACTGTGTAAGTCACTTGAATCAATAAGAAATGAGACACATTCGTTAGCCAATCCACAATCACCCTAATTGAATCATTCCTCCAAGGCAACCTCGAAAGTACCACCACAAAATCAATCACCACATCATCCTACCTCCATTCTGGAATGGGCAATGGATGTAACAAACCACCTGGTCATTGATGCTCGACCTTCACATGCTGATAGGTAATACACCGTGCCAAAATTCCAGTAACTTCCCTTTTTGTTCCTAGACACCAAAATTGTCTTTGGAGATCCCGATGCATCTTGGTCAAACTAGTATGCATTGCCCATTTCGATGCATGGAACTCATGCATCAACTATTCCCTTATTCATACCGGCACAACCACACAACCATGAACACAAACAACCCCATCCATACTAACGACCAAACCTGAAGGTGGATCCCCACCTTTAAGTCTTTCTGTCATGCCCAATCATTTAGTAATGTCGAGATGACTATCCCTAACTCAACTCAAAATCATTGAATCAACCTTTATGGAAGAAAGATTCACCTGACCATTTTCATCCTGCACCTCTAGGTGCATCTATGTGAACAAGGCCATCACCTTCCACTCGGTGCTGGATTCTTGAACCACCATGTTTTGAGTCTTTCTTCTTAGAGTATCAATAACATTGTTACCTTTCCACAGTCTATAAAACTTCTCAAAGTATAAGGACAAGAGATACTCAATCCATCTTCGCTACCGAAGATTCAATTCCCACTACAAAAAGATATACTTTAGACTCTTTTGATCAGTATAGACCATGAACCTATCCCCCAATTAGTAGTGCGTCCATCACTTTATAGAACACAGTACTGAAAAAAAATCAAGATCATCAGTGGGATAATTCCACTCATGGGGTCTCAATTGCTTCATCCCATAAGCCACAACCCTCTCGTCTTAACTGAACACAACCCCAATCATGATACCAGACACATCACAAAAGAGGATGTACGTCCTACCTAGCTTAGACCAGATCAAGATAGGTGCGGTCATCAATCTCTTTTTCAACTCTTGAAAGGACTTATCACATGTCTCTGACCATTTAAACTCGATTCCCTTCTTTTTCAATCCCAATAGTGGTGCTTCCAAGCGAGAGAAATCCTAGATGAACTTCCAGTAATACCCAACCAATCCCAGAAAACTGAAAATATTTGAGACACTCTTGGGCTGCTCCTAAGACACAATGGGCTACACTTTCTCTAGATCCACTAACAATGTTTCCTCAAAGTAGATGTGACCCAGAAAATTCACTTATCCAATACAAAACTGACACTTTTACAACTTGGTGTAAAGACAGTTCTCTCTTAGTATACTCAAGACAATGTCAAGATGTTGGGCATGATCGTCATGAGTTATCAAGTACACCAAGATGTCATCGAAAAATACAACCACAAACTGATCTAGATAAGGATGAAATATTCAGTTCATCAAATCCATGAACACTTCCGGTGCATTGGTCAAGACGAAAGGCATCACGACATACTCAAACATCCTGTACTGACTCCTAAAAGTTGTTTGTGGTACGTCAGAAGGCCTCAAACTCAACTAGTGATAACCCAGTCTTAGATCAATCATACAAAACACTGAGTCACCCCTTCATTGATCAAACATGTCATCAATTGTAGGAAGGGGGTAACAATTTTTCACCGTCATCTGATTTAACATCTGATAATAAACATTTTTGCCTTAACAACCCATCATCCTTCTTTTAAAAAATCACATGAGATCTCCACAGAGATGTACTAGGGTGTATGAACCCATTATGCTCTGAATCCTCATGATGAAACTTTAACTCAAGGAGTTATGCCAGTACCATTAGGTATGGAGGAATAGAAACTGGTTCTGCTCTTGGAAGCAACTCAATCGTGAACTCAACATCCCTCTTAGGTGGCAGACCCAATAAATCCTCCAGAAACACATCAAGTAACTGATCCTATCCTGGAGGAAAGATATACTATTCTTATCTTTCATCATCATGCACAAGACAAGCTACTTGAGTTGTGATCCTACACAACTTTTGACAAAAATGTCTCACACGACCTGCCCAAATACCCCACTCTCCATGATGAACACAAGTGTCACCCTCATATGACCTGAATGATACCCTGCAATGGTAATAGTCTATTTGTGCCTAATACAACACCGACCAATCCATACCCAAAATCAGGTCAAAACCTAACATATTGAGAATGAACACATCCCACTAAAGAATATACACACCAAATTCAAGATTACGTCCCTTACAATTCATGATATCATCATTTCACACCCCCAACAGAGTATCAATAGACATAACCCCACACACACTCTCTAGGGAAATACGCAACACTACCATAAGCTGAGCGGAAATAGTTGTGTGTGGAACCTATGTCGAACAACGCACTGTAAATCATAAAATCTATGAGGATTGTACCTCAGACAGTTAATGGCCCAGCTTCACCATCACCATGTGCAGACTGGGCTTCGTGAAGTTGACCTGCCCCACTACCCTAGGCTCCAACTCGCGTACCCTAAACTGCACTGCCCTACTGATGTGGGTGATCCTACCTCAGAGTTGAACACCCACTTCCCCTACCAGTATTGCCCGTGGAGCTCTAGCTGCCTACGTAATATGGAACAACGGATCCCCTGCCTACGCTCAACATCTGTCTGCCAAAAACATTCATACTCTCCTACTAAGGGTTCCTATAGAACCTCTTTACAATTCCCAATCTTCTACACAACTGAAAATCAAATAAAGGTTGAGTACACTGACCATGCATGTGCCCTGGCCTGCCGCACTAATAACAGAACACCAGATCACCACCATGAGATGATGAACCTCTCTTCTAACCACCTTGTAAACTTCTGACTTGTAGAAAACATCCAAAATTATTCTTCTAGCCCTCATAAGATACACCACTTGTCTACCCAACAGGAACAACAAGCCCACTACCTAAAACCCCCTTCAGGTTCCCTTCTGATCTTATTTCTTAATCCACTCCCTCTGTAAACCTCTTCGGGTGAATGATATTCACGGGAGACCTAATCTCGTGTCTCAACCCATCCTAGAAATTCTTTGTAACTGTTACCTCATCCCCCACCAATGTTGGAACAAAGCATTGCATGTTAGTGAAGCATCCAACATAATCCATCACCAACAACAATCCCTAAGTCAAGATCATGAACTCTATAGCCCACTATTTCCTCAATGTCTCTGGGTAAAAATGCTCTAGAGACATTTCTTGGAAATACTTGAACAAAATCTCCTTGTTGCCCAATATATGCTCAAAATCATAGTGGAATTTATCAACATTTCAGAAAAAAATGTTTAGAACACAAAACATAAACTTTCACAAATTCATTACAAGATGTCTCCTCACCATCCACAACAACCCTTAACATTCCGAAAAACACCACCCCGACCATCCCTACTATGACTATGGTTTATAAGGGTAAACGATTTTACACCCCCACAAGGCCCTCAAAACATGTTAAAAAACATTTTTAATTATTACTAACACATAATTACAAATATTTCATTAATTATAACTTACCATTCTTCTATCTTCACCCACATGCATTGTTTTGTTACGTCATTTCCCATTTTCGATTTTCGAACTGCAAGGTGCATTCTATATTTCATTCCTCACACACCCAACCCCTATGTACCTACCATAATGTATGTCACCTATCTCTCTAGGTGCCTATAATGATGAATGAATGAACAACCTCCGGTCATTGAGGCCACGAGAAAAATATCATAATACAATCACATCACAAAACATGTGCATCACCCAATGAAGAAATATCATCAACTATAACATCACACTATCAAGAAAAAAAATTCCCACCCTGGGTGAATGGGGGTTTCCATCATACATGGGTTATCTAATCCCAAGAACTATCTCTTTACCGAGGCTCGAAACATCATAACTCTTGTCTACCATCCAAAATAACAAGATTCTTGAGAAGGATAAGAAATAACTCCTCGAATAACACATTATAACAACACCAACATAGAATCCAATAAAATAGTGCTCCGAGATGGGTGGTTACATGACTTTAAGCACGCCTCCCCATATGCAATAGGTTACTGACTAGAAGAGGGGGTCCAAATAGTCAATTGGGGAGACTAAAACCCCCTTTTTACAGAGCAATCCACAATACAAGATAAAAAAATAGTGAAATAACAACCAATAATACTAGAGTATGCATAAAAAACCATTCCCCAAATAGGGTAAAACCATTCCCAACAGTAAATATTCCATGCCATGCTACTAGTGTAAAAACGAGAGAAACCCAAAATGAAGAGAAACTACAAAATCCCCAAAATAACCCAACACCATGTTCGGGTCCTCCTCCACATACAATCATACCAACCCAACTATCTAGAAAGGTCCTTTGCCATTATTATGAACTGAAAACATAAAGTCTGCTTGGGTACCCAATGGATGCCTGAGTAGGGTGTGAGTGTAACTCAGTAGGACACCACCAACGGTGCCTAAAAAATATCTAGTATGAAAAATTGTGCATACAGAAAGGGAAATTAATGATATATGACAAAGAAAAGATTAAGTTCCCTTAGCCAGTATAGGTCCATTACCAATATTTATTACCATTTCCATAACTTACCATTTCATCCCATTTCCTATTACATACCATTTCCAACACATTTATCATGGGTTCATCACACAAAAAGTTATACGAGCTCAATATAAAAAATCACATACAAGTGAAAAAACACACATCTGTTATATCTCACTAAAAACAACTTCCTCATGTTAACCATATCCCCACCTCAAAGCCTCAGTCCGGATGGATGAAACCGATAGGGAAATAGAGCATCAGTCCAATCCCTACCACGTGCATTAGGGGTAGAGTTTAGAGCATCAGTCCAACTGAACCCGTGGGAACATAAACTCATTAAATATCCCACACTACCAAGATATATGCACATGATATGCAAATATGTTTCCATTAACCATTCGCAAAACATCACAACAATTGTCCAAGGATAACATAAACTATAACTATAACATGGGAGTTAACACCATGACAAAACCCGTTAACACATTTACCATATTTCTCATCATTATTCCATTTTCCCAATTCCATTTTATTATGATTATCTCATGAAGCATTAATTCCCCATGCATATCTCACTATGCTAGTTCATTATTCCTAACTCACTAAGCTTCATTACCATACTCATAACCCATTATTTTATGTCCTTTAAACACTTCTAAATATTATCCCAATTTAGATTTTGTTATTACCATGATTAAGTGCACCACATAGCTTCTAACCCGACACTAATAGTCACCCCACATAGTTTATCAAGGGATCTACCTGATTATACAACAATCTCACTTATTCTTCCCATGTTCCAAGGTTCGAGAGGGTCAACACACCAATGGGTGGCCCTAGATCAGTTTCATCACCCTCGACGCATCCTGTAGGGATCGTGAGGGTCTCCAATTACCTTATTAATAACTCTTTTACCAAAACAGTCCATAGGTAGTTAAAAAATAACAAGAGACACCCAAGAAGAAAAAAACATATGTACAATTCCACAAATACACCATAGGATATAACATATAGACCACTTACCTAAATTATGTGGGTGAACACACTCTTAATCAAGCCCTTAGATCCCACTTCAACCAAAATTTGGAGCTAAAACCTAAAAAACACCCAAATAGTAGGGTTTTAGAGCTTTTAAAATAGAGGATAAGAATATATAAACCCTAAAATCCAAATAGAAGCAAGGATGGGATTAGCTTCACCCGGAGCTTCAATCTGCAACCAACGACACCAAAAACTCCTTAGAAACGAGTGAGATTGATCTCTTGGAGACTTTGGGAGGTTTGGTTCGTTCCTTGGGTGAATAGTGGTGAAATGGTAAGAAAGAATTACTTGGGGTTAAAAATCCTAGAGTGGATGAATTGTAATTTTAAAAAGGTTTTTGGGCCACACGGTTTACCCGCACGGTTTTTGAGACCATGTGAAAACTGTACCGATGCATCTGGCCCAAAAGGCCCCCTCGCGCGATTTACCTGCATTGTTTTCCAAACTATGTGAAAACCATGAGGAAGAAACTATCTAAAAACACACTTCTTGCATGGTTTCTAGGGCTGTCCACACGATTATCACTAACTGTGCGCATACTGTGAACCTACCCCAAAAAACCCATTTTCTCAACTTTTCATGTCTCAAACCCTGGAACCCCACCGAGCCTCCCCTAAGACTTGGGTAATCAATTAATTAAACAAAACAAGTGATTCAAACCAAAAAATAAATGAGAACATACATTTCTATGATCTGGGATCTTACAATATCTGTAAGGACCCAACCTTAAACATTAAATAATCTTGAATTAAGTTAATAATTAACATTGAGGTTATTTTCATGTTTTGTAATTTACAGAATTAGGTCATAACTTATACAAAAAAACTTGAATATTTCAAAATTACACTTTTAGTCACTATCCATTATTTTCATAATACAAAAACTCATAAAAAAGACATGTTTAGTTTCATGATTTAAATAGCATGAATTTTCCGTGATCCCTTCTTTGACCTTATTCATCTTTATGTTCTGTGAAAATCATTTAAATTTTTTTTATGAGAATAAAAATATTAGTAAGGTATATATAATGATGGAAAACTATTAGTCTTTAAATAAAATGAAAACCATGAATACATAATTAAAATTCAACAATTTTCACCTTTAAGAAGTAGTAAAAACACTTTAGTGAATATAATCTCATAGATTAACCTTTTTGTAGACAAAAGATCACCAAAATCCCATGGAATGCAACATATAACATATAAATGTAACTTGGTGCATAAAAATACTTAAATAGAATAACCATGCGGTCGAATTCCACACATATCAATAAATGGATTACCCATATAGATAACTTATGTACCCAATGAATTAGAAGTTATAATTTAACCAGCTATCCTTGGATTATACAAGAACCACCCATCATTTGGTTTATCATGTAACCACGAATCAAATGTCCCAGTACTATTATATAATCAGAAGACATAAAATATTGCAAATATATAAATTTCACTAATGACATTTCATTTGAAACAACAAGAAATAATTTCAAGATATTGAAATACTCAATACATTTAAAAATATATTTTCAATACCAAAACAACCAAAAAATTGAATAAGGGGTATCTTTTTTCCTTTTAAAAACATTATGGATTATAGAGGAAGCCAAATAACGATTACGATAGTGGAGAGGTCATTGTCACCACATACTTTAAAAAAATTCCTTTTTTCATTTTGTAAAACACTTCATAAAAAAATCTTCTTTTTGAATGAAAGTAAAATTAAAAGGGTTTTATTATAAACCATATAAAATATGGAGGTATATATTATCGAAATATGCCTCAATGAAAGGAGATTTAGACTTAGTCCCCTACCTTGAGTCTGACTTGTCTTGTTTGTTCCTTGTTATTACTGAATAATAAACTAATGTAAATTTATACATTCCTTATAACCCTTTTCAAGTTTATTATTCCTTTTATATCACTTATTACCTTGTTCTAATAATTAGTTAATTATTTGAGTTCATATCATACATTTTTCCGATGTTCGGAACATGACTCAAAAATAATCTTGTTATAATTAAAAATTATCAATGTTTTCAAAAGAACATTATATACAAAATAATATTCATGATATAGATATCATATATATCATATATATGTAGTATATTTTTATTTATAACAGTCTATAGCATTTGGATAAAAGAATTGAAATTAACCATTCATGGAGATGGTAATCCATACTTACACATGAACACTACTTTCATTTCTTTTTTATATTTAATAGAATTAAAACATAATGATACATTGGTATATTACAATTCCTATATAATATCATATATATTTTCATTTACTCAATCCTTTATACATTCCATGTATGGCATGAATGAGTCATATCACTTTGAGGGGGCGGTAATCTGCACTTCCTCAACTGAAATTATCATATTTATACAACATGAAAAGCCTGAAGGTATGTTATAAGTGAGAATTATAGAATCATAGAGATAAAATAAATATCATCTATATGTACATTTCCATAATAATGGCCACCATGAGAGGGGGAGGGAAAATATATAACAATCATCGTTTTGTGAGGCAGTAGTTCGTTATCCACATAAACAGTATGTTCTATACCAATTAGAAGGAGGTGGGTGTAAGTGTAGTTTGAATAATTATCATAAAAAAATATTATATTTAATATACAATTATTTTTATAATATAATTTAATAAATAGAGTTTATGGGGTTTGATAATGGAAATAAATGAAAGAATCTTGAGAGAATACATTACATCAAATCAGGTGACTCCTTTTGATTTAAGCTAAAAGGCCTTCTTTAATTTCCTTCTTCTGAAAGTAAAGCCTATAGAAGGAAGATAGGTATTTTGGGATCTTAATTGGGCATATTTTTATTGATCCAAGGGGGGTTGAGAGTTGTTATTAAGGGTTAGAGGTGGTGTCCTTTAATAAGAGGCAGGAGGGGCCCTTTAGGAATGTTTGAAAATATTATTTTATTATTAATTGATTTTCAAATTATAATAACACCAAATTGATATATTTCAAAGATAAGATAGGGATGGCTCTAAATTCTTTCATCCAATGAGTTATAGACAAATTTATGTAAGAAATTAACTATATCTTGTAGCCTTAATAATTAGAAAAGTAATTTAAATTTTACCTTGTCTTCTTGTATATTAAAATACTAGGTTACCATAGTTACTATAAATTTCCAAGAGACTCAAAAATGGGTAATTAATGGAATGTGTGACATAAAATATGTCAGTTGGGAGAATAATAGATTTTAGGACTTCTATATCATTTAATAAAATTTTAATTTATTTAAAAACTCATTTATGTCAATTTTTATACTACTCATATCATCAATTGTAAAAATCAATACCAACTTGATTATTTCAAAAAAAACATCATTGATTAAAATATAACAAGTCATAATCATCCTTAAAATTCATGGATGGAATAAAAAGATTAAAAATTATGTTTTTAAATATTTGTATCTCATTTATTAAAATCTTTCATTAATAAGGTAATTAATAAATTCCCAATGTGTCATAAATAAATTTATTTATTTGATGTATAAAAATTACAATTAAACTACCATGATGTAGGATTCTTTTAGATTACTAATTAATATTTATTTTTAGATTTATCACTTATATAACTCAATATAAATTTCTTTAGTAAAAGATACATGTTTAGGTTATATCTTCCTTATCTTTAAATTAAAAGTAATTAAATGTCATATTCACCTACAAGTGGCTACATGGGGTACTAAAATCGACCCAATGATACCCATTGTTAGAAATATATAATTCAATAAGGGTAGGAAAGATGTTAGGTAAGTTAAAATTTTTATAATAATATTTTATACCCTTATTTACCAGATCTACCCTTTAACCATAGTAAATAAAATATTTACTAAAGTCACTATTCATAATGTCTAAAAAGAGGTATCTATTTACAAAATTTGGACCTCCTGATTCAAAATATGGAATAAAGTTTTCAAAATTCACAACAAAAAAGTTTCATAAATTAATTTAAAATTAATTCCCGTCGTCAAAACCAAAAAGCCTATTTTTAAGAAGTAAAAACTATCAAAAGATTGACATGTGTTGGTATCCAATTTCAAAGGGAAATTTCTTCAAATGACCAAAATTTTATTAAATGAAGAAATTTTATCTAAATACACTTTAAACCCATTTAAAAGGAAAACTAATAATATAATTAAATTATATGAAAAGATATTTTTGACTTAAAATGCAGTATTTTTCACTATTTATTAAAAAAAAAATTTTATCAGAAAAAGACCAAAAATTTACCCAAAGTAAATTTTAATATCCCGATTCTAAAGAATAAGTTTATTTTGTCAAATGGAACATATAAAATTGACAAAAACTAGATTCAAAAAGGGTTCTCCATTAAAATACAGTAAATTGACCTTTTAATGAATATTAGAGTATTTCATGCATAAAATCAGATTAGTTCTTATTTTAATCCTCTAAAATTTATGAGAAAAATTTAAAGACATTTAAAAAACATGTGTAATTATAATAAAATTAGTTGTGTCCATTCCTAGCATTATAATGTCAATACATTAACTATCATTTAAAATAATAATATTATTATATTATTTTCTGATATAACTCTATGTTGTGTCCAACATAAAATTTCAAAGAGTCATATTGTTTCCTATTGATTACACTATCAAAAAAAGTGTCATATTTAACAAAAAATTAATATCTTATTCATAAATATTAATTCATATGAAAATTATTATTCTATAAATATGGGGGTCATTACATCCTTCCACCATTTTGGAAATTGCATCCTTGCAATTTTAAAATTGGGCATGAAAATTTCATTGAAAGTCCTACATTGCAAAAAGATTCAATAAAACTACCATTTTAAAAGAAATAAAGATAAATAAAAATGGCACTCATGATTGCACATGCTAGGATTCCATGTAATAAAACACATATATGGAAGAGAAACTAACTCTCAGAGATTAATATAGAGTGATAGAGAACTTGATCATAGAAATTTAACCACCACAATACCATACATTTGTGGGTGGGTAAAAGTATGATGATAAAATAATGTTTATAATTTTTTTTTCAAGATAATTTTCATAGAGTTGATGAATTTTATTAATAACTAGACTAAGATCATAATGAGATATACTTACTTGAAATTTTTCGTTTCATCCTTTACTCAAAATTCAACTACAAACTCATACTTTCTAAAAATGATGAGTATTCAATATGAATTCGTTATATCTGAAGCGCTAGAGTAAACTTCTAGATAATCAAATAATCCCAAAAAAATGAACTATATATTTTCCCTTTATTTAGACATTAACCAAAACTAAAACGGTTAGTATGAGAGAAGATAATCCCCAAAAATGATAATACTTTATAAAAATAAATACAACCCTTAATCTCAAAAATACGATATACAATACCCAAAGTTCAGAAAAGACCATTAAACAAACAACTATCTTTAAAATTAGTCAATGTAATCCAAACTAATATTGAATCCCAAAACATAGAAGGATTTAAACACATAGTCTCCCTTAATAAATCATAAAATTTATCTCCAAATAACATCAACTACTCTTAAAGTCTCATACTAGAGTGTATTTAACCTAATCACATATTATTTATGATTGGTTAATCATTTACATAAATAACCAGAATCACCATATGTCTACAGTAAAAACATAGATTATTCCAAAATAAAATTTCAACCATTAATAAAAAAATGACATCCCATAGTAATCTATTTTAATTAAGTATATAGTGTTTCCAAAAAAGATAATTTCTTCCTAAATAACCATTATCACTTAATCCCCAAATCATTTTCCAATAGTAAGGCTGACCATTTGATAAAATAGAATATCCAAAAATCAAATTATTCTTGATCAATAAAATCATTTAACTAAAAAAGAATAATTCTTACTAACCAGGGACTTCACATAGTCCCGTGGTAGGTGATAAATCCCAATCACACTTTGGTTTTGGGTTCAATTCCGACAGGTTCTCCTGGCGCGATGGGTTGTCATACAGTCTGTGAGTTGTCCTTTTTCAAAAAATCTATAATTTTATAACACTCCAAAAAATGTGATAATTTCCCCAAAAATAACCACAACATATTTTAACCAAAATTGTTATCTCATAACTGTCATTTTCATCCCGAAAAGTAATAACCTACAATTTCCTCAATTTCAGGGATCATATAAACCCAAATGGTTCATTGTAACAATATCCACAAAAGAAAAGATAATTCTTCCTTGAATAACATTTTCAAAATTCAAAATTCAGGGTTACACATACTAGAAAAAGTCTTCCAAAGTAATCTTATCATTAATACATTAAAATATATCATCATCCATAGATCTAACATAAATATTAAATTCCAAAAATGTAGACATATTAATCCTCGAACATTATTCATGATCTTTTATCCATGTTTTTATATCTTATTATTTTATACTTCTTTACTAAAAAAACCATGGATAATGTCCTATGATATCAGTAATGTCAAAACATGAGCTAAGAAATAATCCATACATTTAATAGGTCATTTTCAGTTTCCTCATCTTCAATTAGAATGGAAGTAGGAATTAGTAAACATACATTAGTATGATCCAACTGATACCACTCCCAAACCTTCTTCAAAGGACATATATTTGTATAATGACCATGCACAATACATTTAAAACACTCTATTGATCATTTGGAAACAACTTCTTCCCTTTTCTTAGAATTAATAGGATGCTTCCTTTTTACAGGGCATTTTATTACTTTACGACCTTCATTACAACATATGAAGCATCTTCCCATCCATTTGAATCATTTTACTAGGTGTTTCCTTACACAAACTTAACACATAGGTTTTCGAATTTATGTACCTTTATGGTTCTTACCTAAACATCCATTGAAATTCATTCCTCGCATATATGATGCCTTAGAAAAATCACCAAGGTTAAAGTTGTAAATCATGAAATTTAATAGTTGTTTGAGAATAACCAAAGGAGTTCTCATTACAGCTCACATTTCATTTAGTTGCCTATTCAAAAAACCACCACAGTTTCCTTCACATCCATTTTTACTTTGGTGCCTGCTAGATCCATCCATTTACTTAAACCGAAAATGATAGTCTGAATATATTAGTAAAATCATTATATAGTATCTCATGAGGAGGGTAAACACTAAGATAAACTAATTCATGTTATCTTAAACTCATTCAATTTATCTAAAATAACTACGACTCTTTCTAATATGCCTATCATTATTGTTTTGTCACATATTCTTAAATAAAACCCTCACTTATAATGTTTTCTAAACCTCCCTTTAATACCAACTATAAGGATTTGACCTTAAATATTACATAATATTCAATTAAGTTAATAATTAACATTGAGGATATTTTTAGGTTTAGAGCTTTAGAAATTTATGTCATAACTTATACATAACAATATGAATATTTCTAGTAGACACGTCGAATCGCTATCCATTATTTTCGTAATACATAAAATATTGAAAAAATACATGTTTAGTTCAATGATTTAAATAGAATGAATTTTCCTTGATCCCATCATTGACCCTTTTCATAGTTAAGTCATGTGAAAAACATTTCAAAACTTGTAATGAGAAAAAAATCTCAATATGGGATACATAAAGAAAGAAAACAACTGGTCTTTAAATAACATAAAAGCCATTAATAATTTGTTATAAATTAATACTTTTTACCATTAATAAGTAGATAAAAAAATTCACTGAATATAAGATCATTTAATACCCTTTTTGTAACAAAAATATTACCATAATCCCATAAAACGAACCAAATAACATATAAAGGTAAATTGGGACATAAAAATATTTAAATAGAATAACCCTACGATCGACTTACAAACATATCAATAAATGGAATAGCCATACGGCTGACTTCCATAACAAATGAGTTAGAGTTTATAACGTTACCACCAATCCTTGGTATATTAAGGAACCACCCATCATATGGTTTATCATATATCCACCTGTCAAATTTCCAATTACCATGATATAGTCATAACATATAATATATTGTAAAAACCAACATTTCTCTAATAACATTTCATTTGACATCACAGTAAATCAATTTAAGATACTTAAAACCTAAATACATTTAAAAACCCATTTTCAATACCAAAACACCAAAAAATGGAATACAAGGTTTCTTTTTTTCCTTTTAAAACATTAAGTCTTATAGAGGAAGCCAAATAACGATTACGGTGGTGGAGAGGTCATTGTCTCCACATATGTTAAAATACATCATTTTTTTATTTAGTTAAAAAATTAATAGAAAAAATATTCCCTTTTAATGAAAGTAAAAGTCAATGGGTTTTTAGACACCGGATAAAAGAAGGTAGTATATATTATAGAAATATTCCTCAACGAAAAGAGATTGAGATGATGTCCCCGACCTCGAGTCCGACTTGTCTCATATGTTCCTTGTTTCTCCTAAATAATAAACTGAAGTTAATTTCTACTTTATTCAGAAACATTTTGGAGTTTATTATTTATTTTATATCACTTATTACCTTGCTATAAGAATCAGTAAATTATTTTAGTTCATATCAGACATTTTGTCGTTGTTCCAAAGTTTAGTCCAAAATGAACTTTTTATAATTACAAATAGTCAATGTGGTAAAAATTACTCTATATCCATAGTTATATTCATGATTTAGATATCATATATATCATATATCTCTATTATATATGTATTTAAAATAGTGCATAACATTTGGATATATGAAATGAAATGCACCATTCATGGAAACGGTTAGCCGTACGTACACATGAATGATAATTTAATTTATTTTTCATATTAAAAAGAATGAAAACTAAATGATACATAGGTATATTATAATCCCATTATAAAATCATATATATTTTCATTAATTATATCCTTTATATGTTCCTTGTATGGGATGAATGAGTCATATCACTTTGAGGGGGTGGTAGTCAGCACTTCCCAAATGAAATTACCATATTTATATAACATGAAAAGCATATAAATATGATATAAATGTGAATTATGGAAGCAAAAAGATTAAATAAATATCATACATATCATATATAATTACATTTACATAATAATTTCTAGCATAATATGTGGCTGGAGATTATTGAACAATTGTCATTTTATGAGGTAGTAGTTCGTCGTCCACAAAAACAATGAGTTCTATACCAATTAGACGAAGGTGTGTGTAACTGTAGTTCAGATACTTCTCATAAAAACAACCTTGTACATTGAAGATACTATTTTTTTTATAAAATAGTTTAATAAAGATATTTTAGGGGGTTGGAGTAAGAAAATAAATAAATGATACTTTTGAGAAGACATTAACTCAAATCAGGTCGCTCCTTTTGATTTATGATAAAAGGCCTTTAATTATCTTATTCCCTAAGTAAACATTCTTGGAGTAAAATAAATATGTTGTGAGATTATTTGGACAGTGTTTGGATGATCCATGTGGTGTTGAGAGTTGTGAGTAAGGGTTAGAGGTGATGTCCTTCTATAAGAGGGAGGATGGGCATATTATAAAAGATTAAAAATATAATTTTACTACTAATTTATTTTCAAATTATAATGACACAAAAGTTATATATTTCGAAGATAATATGTTTATGGGTCTAAATACGCTCATAAAATGGATTTTAGAAAAGTTTAGGTCAAAAAATTAACCTTATCTTTTAGCTTTAACCCTTAGTAAACTCATTTAACTTTTACCATGTCTTCTTGTATATTCATAATATATGGCCACCATAGTTACTATAAAATGCCAAGAGACCTAGAGATGGATCATTAATGATATTTATAACATCATATATGTATTTTAGAAATTTTTTTATTTATATGAATATTATATCATTTAATAAAATATTAATTTATTTAAAAATGCATTTATTTCAATTTTTATACTATTCATATCATGGCATTTTAAATATCAATATAAAATTTATTATTTCAAAAAAATTTAATTAACTAAAATAAAAAAATTCAAAATAATCCCTAAAATTATTGGATGGAATAAAATGTTTAAAAATAAATTTATTATATTATATATAATCTCTTTTCTTTAAAACTTTTAGTAATAAGGTAATCACTACATCACCATTATGTCATAAATATATTTTTTTATTTGAGGTATAAAATAATAAATAAAATAACATGATATAGGATATATTTCTATATTTCTAATTAGTCTTTATAGTAAAAAATATCACTTATATAACCACATATAATATTATTAGTAAAAGATACATGTTTAGGATATATTTTCCTTAACTTTAAATTAAAAGTAATTAAATATCATTTCACACACAAGTTGCCCCATGGGGTCCTAAAATCACCCCAAGGATGCCCACGGTCGTAAATATCTCATCCAATTTGGTTATAACATGTGTTAGTGTAATTTAATACTATGAGAGTCTTATTTTTTACCCTGATTTACCAGATTTACCTTTTAACCATGACAAATAAAATATTTACTAAAGTTACTACTCATATTGTCTAAAATTATATGGTACATATTTAAAAAATTTGTATCTTTTGATTTAAAATATTGACTAAAGTTTTCCAAATTTAAAACATAGAAGATTCAGAAATTTATTTAAAATTTATTTTAGTTGTCAAAACCAAAAAGTTTGTTATTAAGATGTAAAAACTACAAAAATATTAACACGTGCTTATTTCCAATTTCAAAGATAAATTAATTCCAATGATAAAAATTGGATTAAATGATAAAAATATAATCTAATTACACTTTAAAACCATTTAAAAGGACAATATAATCATATTAATAAATGATATTATATGACAATTTTGACTTAAAATGCAGTATTTTTACTATTCATTTAAAAATGAACTTTATTAGAAAAAATACCCAAAATTTATCCAAAGTAAATTATTATGTCCCAATTATAAATAAAAGGTTTATTTTTTCAAATAAAACATATAAAAGTTACAAAAACAATATTTAAATGAGGTTTTCCAGTAAAAGGCTGTAAATTGACCTTTTAATAAATATTAGATTATTTTATTCTTAAAATAAGATTAATTTATATTTAAACCTCTAAAATTTATTGGATAAATGTAAATACATATAATAAACATGTGTAATCATAATTTAGTTAGTTATGTTCATTTCCAGCATTAGAACAACTATGTGTTAACTACCATGTAAAATAATATTATTATTATATTATATTTTGGTGTAACTCAAAGTTGTGTGCAACATAAGATTTAAAAGAAACCCATTCTTGCGTGTTAAGTAATTTATCAAAAAAGTGTTCTCTTTAACATAAATTTAATATCTTATTCATAAATATTAGTAGATATTGAAATGAATTATTCTATAAATACCTGGGTTGTTACACTATCATCAAGGATCCACTGAGGGTGGCCTCTACTTATATTTTTTAGAGGATCCTAGGTGGGATTAAACTATTTGATTTTGTTTTTAAGTATCCCATTTAAGATAAACCCACCAAATTATTGATTTTTAGGATCTTGAGTAAGACACCTCTTTTGTGTATTGATTTGGGGGACCCAATGGGTTTTATAGTGGATGACTGTCTATGAGGTTATACGTCATAGGTTTGGGTATAGATGATATCAAGTGTCCCTAGTCCACTTTCCAAACATATAATCCCAGTGGTATGGGAAATTAATGATAAAATTAGGTTTCCATCCACCTAACTATTTTTGTTCATGATTAACATGGTTATTATTGATGCATCGACAATTTCAGATGTACTTCTTAGAATATAGCCCATGGGGATTGATATGAAATGATGCTATGTTGGAGAATCCCAATGGTATATCTTGGGATATGGAATTTAACCAGTTTCATTTTACTGTTACATTATTAGGATACACCGAGGCACTTAATGTGATCTTTCATATTAAATCTTGAGTAATACTTTTAATACTTATATGAAATTCCTTATATGGGATAATAGGATAAGTTGATTGAAATTACGACTAGAGTGTTACTTGGATTTCTTATATGGAATAACTTGTATAGGTACAAAGTTTAAATGAAATTATATTATTTCTGATGGTGATTAGTTTACATGATTTTCCATAGTGCACATGGTGTTCCAAATATATGATTGAGATTTGAGGACTTGTTGTTCCACAAAGGAAATAGAGTGCCACAGTTAGGATGAGATTATATGATTCCTCACAGAATACATTGATTATAGATGCAGAATGCCTTGGATATGATCATAGGGAATGTTTAATTATATGATTCCCTGATTGATACTTGGTTTCCTTTCATAAAATGTTTAGGATGGGATCATAGGAAACGTTGAATTATTTTATGCTTAATTATCATAAAATGTGGATGCCCTGTATACACACCTAGGCCCCTATCGTAGTAATATAAGGTAAATAACTTAGAAACATTCCAGAACTAGGTGAAGTATTTATCAATGATGTCGGTCAAATAACAAAGGCTAGAATTTGGTTTCACTTTATTTAATTTATTCCATGCTTACCTCATATATTCTAAGCGTATTTCCCAAGCACACACTTATAATAGAAGAATACATAGTAACCATTTGGGGTGACCTTTTGAAATTTATTTATCAACGCCTATATGTGCACCTCAGTGTGAAAGCATGAATTATGTTTTCTTTTAGGTATAACATGAATATATGAAAGATATGGATAAGGTCTAGGTTTACGTGATTGATAAAATAAGATAACGTGTAATCTTATGATCGGGATGGTGCATCTTAAAAGAGTCATTACAGACTGAGTACATGGTTCAATTTGGAGATACTATAGGATCCTTTTAATTTTGTTATTATTTATTTATTCTTGTATATGTGGTCATCCCATTGGGTGACCAATCATGTATATATGGAAGGTTTTTTTCAAGATTATACTATATTCCATTTTATTATTACGGCTTTGGTTATTTTAATTACTTCAGCAATATGATTTTTTATACTCTAGACAATGGTTATTTATTTATACTATATAATTACTTTGACATGAGGGAATATCCTCTCCATAGACACACCCTAGGATCATGCTACTATTTAGAAACCTCTAGTGTATAGAGAGGCATATGTGAGGACTTGTTGAGAACTAGTCCTGTTACTATTTATAGAGTGTTCTAGGTCAGTATATGAATATTTTATATTAGTTATATTCCTTCCACGTTTTATAATTATTTAGGATATAGTAGACATTATTATTAGTAATGTGTTAGAACATGTGATTGATATTGGTCAAGTGCATCAAGAACACTTTGTATGGTGAGATGTTCTGGTTTCTAGGGATGGGATATTTTTTTCATGATAGGTGATGTTACCTTTGTTTAAGATTTATGATTTGAGTGATACACATGTGATGTATAGATTTATTATGGATTTTGGATATTAGAATATTAAAAACATTTAATTGATTTTTTTAACTCATTTCGTGTATGGTAAAGAATTGTTTCATACATCATTTTTAGAAATTTGGGTCTACATGTTAGAAGAATTCTAGTGAGTGATCTTACTACTATAGATAATGTGTCAATAACATCCTAAAAGGATTTACCATATTGTTTCTTAGAGAAATTATACTCAACTTGGTCAACTTGTTTGTATATTTCATTCTGCTGACATGCCATCTGGATATATATATAGAGACATTCAACATTGAGGATGATGACTCATTACTTATGCATGGTAGATATAGTGACTATAGTAGGTCGATATGGCGCATGGTGTCCTATGATGGACCCATCATGGGGGTATTATTTATTAGGTTTTGTTTTTTAATGTTTCATTTAAAAAAATATTGTGTTTTCATGCATATATTGGAAAAAAATTATACTTAATAGAACCATGTTGAGTTTGGTAACTATTGACCTTCTAGTATAACCATTTGTGGGTGTATCCTTTTAGTCACTATTAGATAAATTTTCATAACAAATTACATGTATATTTTCCATCTTGATCACCCGGATATTTTATGTAAAATACATTCATTTTTGGTTATGTAGTCCAACCCTATTACTCATTTTTGATAGTAACCCAAACGTTTATAGAAAACTTGACCACATGGTGGAATTACTATATCCAGATGCCTGACGATGATATATCTGGTATCTTATTTTTTTGTAATATTTTATATCAAGGGATATGTTATTTATGAGGATTCTCAAATTTTACCATAATATTAGTTGTAAATTTTTTGACACGTGATTTCATTAGAGATATTTTTATATGTTATTAGTTAAAAATGGGTTTCAATTAAATGATTTTTTCAATTACAACTTGTTGGGTGATTTCTTCCATAACATGGGATATGAAAAACTATATAATTGAAATTATTGATTGATTTTTACCCTTTGAGGTATATATTATTCTTACCTACCATATATAGGTATGATAGGCACGTTATATTCCTTACATTAGCATGGCTGGCCAGATTATTCCCCATGAGATGTGACCTTGTTGAGAGGTTTGACCTTTTGGATAGGTTGTTGGACCCAATGACCTTTCTACAAGGAATTGATAGGTAGGGCTATGTGGGAGACCTATAAGACCTTATATTTGAATCAAATCCATATAAGGTGATTTTTAGTTTGATTGAGGGTAACTTAAAAGATAAATTATCCTAGGTTTACAGATTCCTTTTATAAGAAGTGAGATTGGTTGTATACTCACATTGTGACTGATGTATGGTAGGTGATATAGTTTTTCTCTGTAGGATAGATGATGCCCTTGGAATTTTTGGAAGCACCTATGGTTCTTGTGTATCAAGACATACTTTTTTGGGACTGGTTGTTCATGTTCATGGCCCTGTTGACAAGTAGATGCATAGTTGATGCTTTAATTTTAGAAAATGATGTTTTGTAATGGGTGGTTAAAAAATAAATTATGGAATGAGTGAGGTGATCAATCTTGAATATGGTATCTATGGTAGCTCCTGGTGTTTTGATATTTATGTTCTATGTTTCATGGTTATCTTGAACTTGTTGATGGATAAATTATGTGAATATTAGTAGGGTGGTAATAAGGTGGAACGAGATTGTGAACCCATTATGCATGACATGTTTTGTTCCTGATAGATGTGTGTGGGACTAATTTGGTGTACAATTTTGGTGAGTTTCTGGGTATGGGATAATAATTTATGGTTTAAAATTTGAATCTAATGAATATGGAAACCCATATATTTGGTTAATATTTAAGGAAGTTCTTTTGTGATGAGGTAAATCATGTAAATGAACCAGGACTCGTGAGATGGTTGATTATCCGTGGACCCTAACCAGCAATTTCAGAAGATTTTCTATGAAGGGGTTGATAAATGTATTCTTGAACTCATTTTTTATGAGTGTGGATCATGTAGATCCATACATTCATAACAATATAATCTTAACATACTACTCATTTAGAGATGATCATGCCCTATATCAATATATTGTTCTGAGTGTGCTGGGAGAGTATTGACTATGCATCAATATATTTTAATATCTTTTCTAGTTTGATGGATGTAACCTATTTAGGTCACAATCATGGAGTATAATAAGGTAATACATATGGTGGGGAGTGAATAAAATATATTTGAGGTTAGAGACACTTGTTATATTTTTATCTGATCACATTACATGGAAATCATTCTTGGGAAGGAGGAATATGTGATGTTTGGATGTTGTGGTTTGGCACTCAGGAATGAGCAGTTTTGGCCAGATAGATCATTGGGTACAGTTATGGATAGAGCATGAGGCTTTAATATTAGGATTCGTTTTTAGGTGATCATAATGGAACACTTATGGGTGGAGTACCATATTAGTCATGCATAAAAACATTACGTGTATGGGGATTTTCGAACAATATGAAATGGGTCATCAGATAATAATGATAACATAATTGAGAAGAGGATCAATATGGGATCATGTCTTCTATTTTACCACCGTTAAATCTCATGTATTAGAAGTTTTATGGTGGGGAGGATTAAAAAAATGTATTTCCAAACTATAAAATTGAGTATAAATTTTATTTTTTGATTTTATTTTCCCGTGATGGGTAAAATGGTGTTTCTCCATAGAAATGTGAACTCAATTGTTTTTTCTAACATCCATATTAGTCTTAAAAAAATGTTTTTACCCTAGGATACGAATTTGGTAAAATTTCATGTTATTTTAATGCTCATGGAATAATTAATATTGAATATTTGATACATTAAATATTTATCTTTTCACATGAATTAGTTCTAAAATATATTCTAAAATAAGTGCTAGATTTAGATTTTTTCCAGGTATGAGTTTGGAATGGGGGGATCTTCCAAGTTGATGCATAAACCACATTCATGAAATAGGGTCAGGCCCATAACCCTTTTTTTCTATTCAATTCCTTCATTTCTTTTTCCTCTTTTATATCTTCTCTCCTAGATTCTCACATACTCCCCTAGGGCATCCTGTGCCATGTATCCAAGTGCATTTCCTTATGGAGGTTTTGAAACTACATGACGTGTACCATGGAAAAATTACATGGAGTTTTACTTGGTCATGTCATTGAGTACATTTCCAAAAAATCAATGTAGTGGTACATGGACATGTAGATTACATGATCATACTTCTCTTTGGTAACATTCTTTACATATGTACACATCTTAAAAAGAGACATATGTTCATTCTATGTGTGGTACATTGGTTGGTACCCTATGTAGGTTACACACTATATACATGTTTAAAATTCCTTATACAAGGGTTTTACATACCATGTATGGCTGAAGTTCACACCCATCTTGGTATTTGAGGGTACACATCATGTACATGGGTATACTGGTTGTGTACTTCTTTCTTACTTCCATTTTGTGTGTTATTCATGTTCTTAAACCTCGAATATAGAATTAGACACATGATTGACCCATTTTGATCATTTTTTTCATGTAGATTGAAATAGGAAAATTATTGAGGTGATTTGACGACTCCTAAGAGGTGTTTGGGGGAAATTCAGTTTTTATAGAGAGCTTATTCCTCCATTAATAGAAATTTATTTTCTCCTAAGAGTGAGACCTGGGAAGAGACCCACATGAGGGATGTGTTATTATTTGAGGATAGGAAATTAGATCCCCATGGAACTCATTTAGTGACTGTTATAGAGATAGTATCTAGTTAGTGGGACTATGATGAATTTTTATGAGACATATTGATGAGTGATTAGACTAACCAAGATAGAGACCTTGATCTAAGACGGTCCATAATAAATCTCCTTAGAAAATTTTCTTATGGATTTTCCCTCAATTAAATTCTCTATTTAAGGTGTGCATCTTCTTAATTGTGAGTTCTTGGGGTTTGACAAACTAGTGTGTAACCGAGGATTCCCTATGGGATGATTCTTCTTATTCTTTGACCCAGAGGATTCCTAGTGAGACTCCTCTATTAAAATAAACTTTCTGATGATACCATGTAGGATGAATCTATATACATATTCCTTCAAAATATACCATGTAGGATTCTTATGCATACCTATTAATTTTTATGATCCCATTTAATATGCCTCTACATACATATTCTTCCATGGATCCCATACAAGTTACCTTTGCATAATATTTTCATAGATCCCAAGAGGGATGCCTGTATTGATAATTTATTTTTGAGGGTCCCCTATGAGATGCATCATTTTTCATTAATTTTATAGGATCATAGATAGGATTACTCCTATTACTTATCAATTTCAATGACTTAGAGTTGGATTAATCTCTTATGTATTGATTTATGGGACCTAGTTGGTGACTTAGTGGGTCAAAAAACCTAATATAGTGAGTCATATTTGTGAGATAAGATGGTAGAGGGTGTCACCTAGAACATATTCCACCAATGTTAGATTGAGGTGATATGGAAGAATTTGTGAGTTTATCCATTCTACCACATATTATCTTGTATCCAAAATTTTACATGGTTACTGTAGCTGCATATAAAATTCAAGATGTTCTTCCTGGAACTCATACCATGGGACATGATATGATGGGATTCTATGTTTGGGATTCCCAGAGGAACTTCTGGGGATCGGGACTATGAGCACTTTCATTTGACTGTTACATTATCAGGATTCCAATAGTGACTTCCCGAGTCATGGATTTTTATTCCTTGGAAGATATTGAGATCTCCTAATATAGAATGTCTTGGATGGGCCCAAAGGTTAAATAGAATGATATTATTCCTTGAATGATACTGGGATTCCTTATATAGAATTCCTTGGACATGCTCAAAGGTTAAATAAAATTATATTAAGCCTGATAGAAATTAGTGGACTTGGAATTCCATATTGGACTTAGTGTTTTAAAATATACATTCAATTCCATGGTTATGATGAGATTATATAATGCCTTGGGAAATTCATAGATTATATATGTAGATTTCCATGGATAGGCTTATAGGGAAAACAAGATTATATGGTGATTTAAGAGATACTTGTCTTTATGATATAGAACACCTTGGATGGGCTCATAGGATACATAAAATTATTTTATTCTTGAATATAATTTAGCATAAATACCTTGGGACCATTCCTTGGTAACCAGTGATAGTTATATAATCTAAATTAATAAAAAATATTCTACTATTGGTTGAATTAATTGACATTAATGGGGGTCACAAATCCAAAAATCAAATGTTGTTTTACATTTTGAACTTTTTTATTTTGTTTCTCGGATAGGATAATCACATTTCATGAACATGAATTTATGCTAGTAAATCACAGGTTCCCAAATGGGGGTGTATGATTGATATATTTTCATCCCTTGTACAAGCACCTTGGTGTGAGTGCATAACTTATATATGCTATTAGGCTGATTTCATATGTATGATGGATATAGATGAGTAAGTGGGATTCATGATCGAGAAAAGCTGCACACATGTATAATTATGATTACATTGGTGTAGTTTTATAAGTTAGTGGAGCATGACTATGTTGTTCAACATAATGTTATTAGAGTATCCTTGTACTTTTATTTGTATTTATTTAATTCTTGTATATGTGTTCATCCTTTTGGATGATTAATGATTTATATATGGAACAAATCATTGGGCTTCAACTACATTCTATTTTATTATTATAGCATGGTTATATTTTTTTTTCTACCATACTATAATTATTCATAGATCTAGATGATTATAATTTATTTCCACTACCTTAATACTCTGATATGATGGAATAGAATCTCCACAAACACACCCTAGGACCTTACTACTTCTAAGTAGCCTCTAGAATATGGAGAGGAATTCTTGACACTATGTATCTAATAGGTAAAATTACAATTTATAGTGTCAGTTAAGTTGGGAAAAAACATATAAAATGTGAAACAAAAAATTACATAATTCATATTGGATGATGTTCATAAAAAATAATGTTATTTTATTGACAAGGGGAAAATATTATGTATTTTTATGTTGTTATTTCAATCCAGGTTATTATTGGATAGTTTACTATGTATTATTTAATGAACAACCTTCTTCCATCAAATGGTATTGGGTCATTTCATCTATTTTGTTAAAAAGGTAAAAATTATCTTCATTCGTGATGATTATTGAATTATAATTCTAGATGATTATGTATATTTTATTTTTGTATTTCCCATTCAATTGATTGAAATGTTTTATTGAGTAAGTGGTTCCTCATTGAGTGGTATGAAATTTCTTCTTGTCTATTATAGTGAATGTTTTGGACATAATCTGATGATGGATGGTGTAAAAAAAATATTTTTCACCACATTGTATCAATAGGTCTATTGAGACAAAATAGGTTTACATATTTGGTGTATACATAAACCATTTAACAAGATGTATTTACTGTAGTCTCGACCTCTGGAAATGTGTATTTCAACACTCTCTTGACATCATGTTTTTGATCCCCAATATTATATATTCCCTCCGTATGTGATTAGTATTATATATATCCTTGTTTTATTTTTTTTTCACTGATATAAAATTCTCCCGATTTTAATATAACTATTGAATCATGTTTGTTACATGTTCTCCCCAATATATTTATTACTTTTTTATTCCAGGATTGATTCAGTTGTATTTTTGTCCCTTAATAATCATTTTATCTCAGCCCTTCTTATGTTTCCAGTTTACTAGGTAATACTGAAAGGTGTTACTTCTGATATTTTTATAAGGATAACACATGTGAAAGAGTTTATAATAGACATTAAATACTTTTCATGTAATACATAGTTTCATAGGTGATGGTTAAATTATAAATTTTATACATAGAACATTGGATTTATTAGTTTACATTTTTTTAAGTATAGAAATCTCTAAACATGAATGGATCATTCTAATGTATGTAATTAAATAATAATTATTGACATTATAATTATAGATGTTTATATAATATATTTTACAAATATTTTCAAAGTAATTATTTTAAGTATGTGTTTATGGAACCAATTACTGGAGTCTGGACTTCAAAAATTATAGATAATATCAAAATAATGGGATTTATAACAACAGAGATTATGATGTTTTTTGAGGTTAATATAAAGTTTCATAAGTTATGGTTGATAAAAATTTCAAAGGAATAGATAACCCTTTGGAAAAGGTATATAATTTAATGTTAATATAATAGTTTACATTATTTAGAGATTAAGATTATATAACTTCATTGAAAACCATTGAAATAAGTCTATATATTGGATGACAACCTTATTTTTTGGTAAAGTAGAAATTATGGGTTTTCCTTGTATTACATCCCTGTATGGATAATGGAAAGAATATGCGATTGTTGCACTGATGTACCTAAATGTAATAACCCTAAAAATATTATTTGATAATTGAAATGATCATAAATCTATTGAATGATGAGTGGACCTAAGACTATAGACATAATGATAGATTCATGGGGGATATTCTATGTTTTATTAGATTCTATTTATAAACCACTATGAAGGATATACTAATTATTTTAACTAATTTAGTTAGATAAAGTAATTGAAAACCGACCATGGATCACCAAGTAATGATCAAAAAGATTCATTGGTTTATCCAAATGTATCATATGTTAGAAAAATGTGTTATTAGGGAAGGACTACTCATATTTATTCTTTCATATACATATTTTTGATATTTGCTTTACCATTTTTGTTTTAGTATTTTGATGAAACAAGATCACAATGTCAACGATAAAAAAATATATACATCCTGACACCCCAATTTTATTAATTAGTAAGGGAATATAATTAAATAGTTGATTGTTTTATTATTTCTTAATTATTATAGAAAATTTGAGTTTCCCATTATTATATGAGGTAGTGAGATTGATATTTTAATAATGTTGAAATAGTTAGTTAACTCCCTTAGTGGGTGATATTTATCAATGATGTTTTCGTATAATCTAAACGTTATGAGGATTATGTGAAACATCTAAAGATATTTATTTGTATTTTTTACTTTAAGGTAATTAAAACGTATATTAAATAGTACTAATAATCATAAAAAATGATATTATGACAAGGATATAGTTTTGGGGATCACATTTGGAGAACAAATGATTTACATATGAATATCTCTTAGGGTTAATATAAACACGATGTTGAGATAAAACTGGATGGTTAATTTTGAAGATGTATGTAATATTGTAATTGTAAACCGAGGGATTGATAATTGATTTAGGATATTTGGTGGAAATTTCATAGCATTTTTGGGATTATGAAATATAGTGATTAGTTTTTGACCATAATTGTCTTGAACCATCATGAATACCCTAGAACAAAGATACCCAAGTTATTCCTAACATAGTATGAAGGGTGTTATCTATCCTCATGGGCTGTTGAAGAGAAACTGTCATCATAAAAACATCAAAGGTAATGTTTTTCCCACAAAAAATGGAATAAAAATGATACAAGTTAGAACATTCCATACTCCACAAGGAGAATGTAGTAGAATCAAATAGGTAAGGAATTACCCAAAGATTATATCATCTAATGACATAATATATGACAAATAAATGTCTCATAAAAACCATGTAACATTTGTATCACATCACTACTTGTCACCTTCATCACATTAGGTCCCATGAATCAAGTACAACTGCATTATCTAAGAAGAAATTCCCATTTACCTTGTCCACACATTAAATAATCTACAAACACATGAAGGGAATGCTAAGGTGTGATATATAAATCCCATAAGGGTCTCACTAAGTGTTCTATAATCAATACCATAATAATTAAACCATTTAATATATCAATTTAAATAAAACAAGGCATGAAATTTCATTTTCATATTTTCAACAAAACCTAATTCATTATAAATAAATATATAATTTATATCAAAATTGGCTTAAATAACCATTTTATATAAAACATTTATAAAAAATAGATATCATGAAAAAAAATTTCTATAAGAATTGGTATGTATAATCAAATCAAACACAACAAAGGACTAATGTAATAATATTAGAGTTAGATTGGTTTATGGCTATAAGATCTTAAAACTTCTCATTTATCAACATGTATCATGATATGTGTGCCCAGACATATCAACACCCCATTAGGGGACCCATTATGGGAAATCAATCCACACACCATTAGGGAAACCATTATGGGAAAGCATTCTAAACTTATTATAGTTAGTGTTGTAATATTAAATCCATTATTAGACATTTAGAGTCCTAGAATGCTTCTTCTGAAAAACACTAACTACCCAGGATGCCATGTTATTCAATGAATCATTCAATAATTTAATTTGAAAATAATTTATTTCATATCAATTCATTATCCACAATTCATTTTTACAAAATTAGTTTTCAACATTCCATTTCAATTTCAGAATCAAATCATTGGATTTTAACAACTCCAGAATTTTTATGTCATATTTATTTTTATGAAAATTTACTCATGAAGGAAATAAAAAAATTTAATTCAATCCACATTAAAATAAAGCCATTATTTTTCAAAAATCTACCCATTAAATTTAATTATATTAAAATTAGGGTTTTAAAAAAAATTCATGCACTTTATAATTAACACATTAAATCATCAAAAATCATAGTTTTAAAATCAATGGAAAACTCTTTTAAAACCAATAATGAAATTCGTTTTTCAATTGTAGGAAAATAAATACAAAACTACCTATCGTTAATAACATAATTAAATCAGTATAACACATATAATAGGATATGCTAATGTATGAAAAAGGATTTGGAGATCAATAAATCAATCCTAAAATCAGGATCCTTTAAAATAGAGATTAGATGAATCAATAACATGATGGTTTATCTCCCCATAATAATTAATGAACAAAATATTTTATGAAATTACAAGTGGGGAGATTTACTCACTGTATAGAAGATTCATCACGATCATCAGTTATTAGATATATGTAGATGATGGGTTTGAGGAGTAAGAATTTCTTCTCGAGAGACCTAAATGACCATGGAATTAACTTACAGTCAAATGGGGATTATTATTTGTTATCCCAGGGGTCTTGGTATTTTTTATAAAATTTTTATGGGAAACAATCATGCATGATTTATTTTACAATACACATAGTTTGCAGTAACCATGCACCCTAGTCGTTCACCTCTACTAGAATTCTATATGGGTCGCCTGGTTTAAATACACATTTAGAATAGCTCTGAACCAACCACAAAACTCATACTGTCTAAAGGTATACAATTTAAAGGGGTGAGCCCTTGGTTTGGAAAAACAATGTTCCCCTTTTTAGTTGATCAACATTGACCACATGGTTTTATGGGAAAATCCACATAATTTAACTTAACCATATGCCATCAATGAATAGCTCAAAAAAGTACCAATGTTTTCCAATATTCCCTTAAAACTCTCTAAAATAGGTTACAATCAACGTACAATCAATATAAGGATGGAAAAGTTCCATGAAATAAGTAATAAGATCTGAAAACCAACCCATCATAAGAAATTTATACCCTTATAAATATAATCAATAAGATACCAAATAAATGGTTTGAGGCCACTACTATCTTATCAATTCATCATGCTCCCACATCTCTTGAAAATTAAAACCATACTGCCATAACACATGGTCCAAAGGCATCATATTCCCAAAAATATCTATTATCTCAGAATAACCAAAAATTAATGGTATATTTGTCATAGAGAAATAGGGTTCAACATCAATATCTTCTCAGATCAGTACCTGAGAAAGTTTAGAAAGATACTTCTTGATATTATATACATGGAACACAAGTTAGATCAACATAAGCAATTGTGTAAGTGATAAATGGTAAGACACTTTTCCCACCTACTAAACATTCTCAAAAGGACGTGCAATCCTCAGTGCAAGGTTCCCCTATTTCCTAATATGTTGGTGACTGAAACAAGGTGAAAATCTCAATATTACCTGGTCACCAACAAAAAAATAGAATGGTCATCGATGATAATCAACATAATATTTATGCATGTGGTTTTCCTTCACTATTCTATGATGAATAAAATTAATTTTCAGCCTTATCTCTTAGAACAAACTTAGTGAAACCTAGGAAGAGAAACCAATATCTATTTAACAATGTTTTTATATTCATGGTCATATATAAATGACCTCAAAATTATCCACCCTAACAATTTATTAGTAATAATTATTTTCGGAAAATTCAATGATCCCCAAATGGACATCCCAAGCTCCACCAAAATCAAGAGCATAATAACATAGCATTTTTTTTCAGAATATATATAGCTCATTCTATATTTCCATAAGTATATAGATGATTTGATGTACATAAAACACCATGGGATCCCAATGATTTCAAGAGTCCTTTCAAAAAATATGAAGTAAAATAGGTATCCCTTTCAAATTCTATAGTATAAGGAACTCCATGAAAACAGAAACCATCCTTCAAATATAGAATTTCATGTCCTAGAATTTGGTTGTATATTAAATTTTTATAAAGTGAGACAATTTCATAAGTTTTTCAATCAAAATACATATCATATTCTTTTTTTAAGGGGTGTGTGGAAACCACTCAATGAAATCCATAGAATTAGAATACCCCTTTCAAGTGGGATCTGGAAGTGAATGAAGCAACCCCTAAGGTCACTGGTTCTATGAATTGATATATTGGTTGGTATAAAACTGAGAAACAAAGTTAGTGATTCATGATATCATAGATTTCCACCATAATCATCACCATACATCACAAAACATATTTATTGTTATTAGGGGCACTGATCACTAGAAATTATGGAAATCCCCCATATCAACTTTTCTCAAAGGCAATGAAACATAATTCTAGTATTGAAAATAGAGGATACCCTCTTAAGATAATTAAAACTCACCAATGGTATCCGTACTATAAAGGGAGTAACTAATTACATTGAATTCATCATCATATTATTCTTCAGAAGAATGATATTGATAAGAGTGGTGTTCAACATAATTGTTTTCCAAATAACCTTAGTCACATCCTCTCAGAAGCCCAAATGTAAATGAAAAAAACAATTACCATATTCTAATATGATGATTCCATCATTGAATGGTTCATAAGTTCACTAATCAATGAAAAATTTATAAACTTTTCCTTAAAAAAGGTGTACAAAATGTTGAAATCAATAGAGTGTAGGTAATCCACACAACCCATCATTCAAAGTTTGAAATTGAGAGAAGATATAACTCAGGTCTTTATGCATGAAATAAATGATAAAAATTTCATTGAAAATATTATTCCACCAATTTGATAGAGGTCATGGGTTAGATAATTTTTATATAATTAACTATGATTCCTAGAAGCATAGTATAACATGTGATCACCCTATATAAGAACACAACCCAAACCTGATATTGATGTGTCATAGAGGACCATAGAGCCTTGAAAAACCTATAGATATTCCAAATCTAGAGAAGTAGATGAATGGAGTTTCAAATCACTAATGGAACTCCCAAATTTATTATCCCATATAAGTTAATTACTTTTTAAATTAGAGTGGTTACCATAGAAGCTATCTTGAAGAAATATTTAATTTACATGTGGTAATAAATCACTGGGCACAAAAAATTTGAATCTTGGAAATATTACATTGTTTTATTCATGTTATAATAAATTTTATCTTCTTAGGATAAAATAAGATTCAACGATACATGTCCAAATTTCCCAATAACTCCACTTCACCAGTCTTGTAATTACATTTTGAATAATTCATTCAAATTTTATGATTTTATAAAATTACAAAACTTTTCTCTGATTTATCACATGGTTCTCCTAAGGACTATAGTAAACTAACATGTTATCCACAATACTACAACACATTATTCAAGATATCCATGAAATATCATATTCATAAAACATATATATACAATATGGTAATTTGTCAAACCAGATGGAATATGTAGGTACTCAAAATGAATAGAACTTCTCTTGATGTTGGAATTAAGATTGTGAGATGATTTAATTGTCAAATTCTGATAACTGAATCAAAGATCAATATACAGGAACCAATTCAACCCCTTGAACTAGTTAAACATATCACCAATATTTGGAAACATATATTTTTTCTTTAAAATAAATCTAATTAATTTTCGGTAATCAACAAATAGTTGTAGTGTTATATTAGCTATATTAGAAAATAGAACACTCAAAACCCATGGTGACACACTCATAAATATAAATCCATTCCATAAAAGATCATCTAACTAAGTCTTCAATGCATTTTGTTCAGATGGTTCCACCCCATATGAAGGAATTTATATTATCTACATTCAAGGTAATAAATAAATCGAGTACTACCCTTCTCTTACTAGAGTAAAACCAAAAAATAAAAAGGAAAAATTTTAGTAAATTCGATAAAAAATCGAAGTAGATTATCAATCAAATATTGATTCTATAATAAATAAAAAACACTACCATTAAACATCCAAACACAATAAATGTGGTTTGACTCTACTTGACCTCAAAAACAATTCAACATGAAAAACATGACACATCTTATTAGGAATAATTTAAGATTCTATTCGAAGATAAAGATCAATCTGAGAATCCTGATAAATCAACCACTCCATCCCAAAAATTAAATCAAGAGGTTTCATGTATGGGACCAAAAAAATAAATCTAATCCATTTATAAAGAGAAAACACTTGTATGACTCTGAATACCCCTCTTTATTATCATTATAAGGGGAATAGTAATATTCATACCATAAGAAAAAATATCCATACAAATATTTATCATGTTCACAGTACCAATCAATATTAAAACTTGAGATTCACCAAATTCAAATTAATTAGTCAACAATGATTATGCTATAGTGATGGTTTCTCTTATACCGACTAGAACTACATCAAAATCATTTGGAGACACTTCTAATGTGTGAAGAAGAATCATTATGTATTCCCATGGATGGAACCCCTTAGTTATTTAATCATATAATTTAACCACATTAAATTTTACATAAGATGATCTCATGTCATTGTGTGGGGTAGGAAACATTTGGAAGAACATCGGTAGGTGTCCCTAATAACCATAAAAACTATAGATCTTTGATTACTATGTATATACCCACTTTCAATAACAACCTTTACACACTAAAAATAAGTCAATGGGCCTCTTATAATAACAACAGAGGGTCTAGATGATACTTTCTTTCACGTTCCACCCCGAGACTCATCAGAAATTCTATTTCCTTTATTGAAACCCATAGAAATAGCACTTTTAGAGAATGTAACTCCCATGAAACCTAAATTAATACCCATGTGCATCTAAATTATAAAAACCCAATCCAACACATGTGAATAACATGTAATATTCAACATGAATATTTGGGAAAAAATATTATCATGAAGGAAAATATCATACATTTAGGCCTTCAGTTTATCCTTATTCACCAGCTTACGAGAAACTGATATATCTTGAAAAAATGGTTAGTATATTGTGTCACCATCCTATAACTCTACAGGAGGCTATGGAAATCCACGAATTTTTCCAATTCTATCATATCAGGAATGAACTAGTCAATGAAAATGAATCTAATGTTTTTTACTAAGAGACATCATACTTCTTCACTATCACTATTGCATCACACAAATTCTTTCTAGGTCCTCCAAACTCAAAGGTAACACATTTCAACTTAATCACATTTTAAATTTCAAAGAACTGGAAAAGAAGATCTTTTATTTTCAAAAAATCCATAACCACTTGAGAATCATAAGTGCCTCGAAATGTTATTAAATTCTAGTGAAGGAACCCTTGAGAATAATATCTAGATCTATCTCTTCATGGTTCCATAACTGGTTCCTAAACTAGAACAAGTGAATGCACCTATTCTAAGGATAAAATAACATAAACGACAATCTGAATAAGATTCCTATCCACTGGATTATTCATTTACTGTATTTCACTAGTCTGTTACTCATATGAAATATTTGAACTTCTTCTAGAAGTCACGATGATACAAAAAAATAAAAAAACTGAAAAATTAACACGTATACAATTTTTAACAACTCAATAAAGAGATATCATTATATCAATTCAATCAATTAGAAACTCTACATCTTGGACTTCAATAACACTAAGGTCAAAGATATTGAAAAGACTCGAATCATATCAAATTACTCATAAAAGGAACTTCTCTAAAAAATTAGTGGTTGATTAAGACTTAATATGATGAGATATGGCTAGGAAACCACTAACACTAACTATTAAGTCACAAAAATGATACCTCCTATCTACCATGATATTCTAAATTTCATCCTAACACCATCTAATGATTCACAACCAATAACTTTGATACCAATTTTTCACAAAGTACCCTAAATTCCCAAATACACTAATATAGGATACAATAATGACATAGCCTGATTGTTGTTCCTAATCCCAATGTATCGGTGACTAGTGCATGGGATCAAAACAACATAAAAGGAAATTACTTTACAAAAAAAAATATTGGAATAAAAATTATAAAATCTAGTATATTCAACACACCATGAAGAGAATGTTCTAGAATAAAATATGTTTGTAATTACCCAAGCAATAAATCATCGAACGACAATACATTTGACTAATAAAATTCTTCAAAAACCCATCTAATAGCTGGGTATAATCTATACTAGTCATCAACTTTACTGAATGTCTCATGAATCAAGTACAACCACCTCATTCAAGAGGTTCTTTCCATTTAATTGAACCTGGAATAAGATATTATACAAACTCCCAAAGTAAATGGTAGATTCTGAGCTATAAAACCTAGTTGGGACTCACCAAGTGTACCATAATCATTTTTCATAGAAATTAGACAATTTATTTTTTTTAGGTAAATAAAACATTGAATGGAATATAATTTTCATATTTTAGACAAAAAATGATATATAAAAAATTATAGTAGTTATAACAAGAAGCTTAAATGAAGATTTTATATAAAAAACTAATATAAAACTATTCACATGAATTTTTAGAGTAATATATTAAATTAATAAAATATTCAAAAGAAAAAAAATCACTATGATAATAAGCCTATAGGTAAATTTGATTATGGATATAAGATACTCAAACCTCTCATTTATCCACACTGATCAAGATATGTTTTCATACTCAGAACAATACCCCATTATGTTGATTGTTACAGGAAATAAATCGACACCCCATTAGGGGAACCATCATTGTAAATCTCAACAAACATGGTTTTGTAAATTTTTTTATCATCAATCCATTTATAAGGAGTTATAATCCTAGAAATATTTTCTGAATGAGAACTATCTTCTCAATCTCACATGTGCTTTAATGAATGAATGAATCAATCAATCAATCCATCCGTCAGTTTTTGTAAAATAATTATTTTCAAATCAATTCATCATTGACATTTTAATTTACCAAAATATGTTTCAACATTAAATTACAATTTGAAAACCAAATCATAGGTTTTCATAAATTGATGACTTTTCCTAACATATATATTTTTTTTAAAATTTACTTAAGAAACACATAAAATGTATTAATTATAATTACTTTTAAATAAAGCCATCATATTTTCCAAATCCACCCGTCAATTTCAATACCATTGAAATTACATGTTTTCAAAATTCCAATTCCTTTCTAATTAATTCAAAAAATAATCTGAAATATGTTTTTTAGATAATTTAAATACTCATTTGAAATAAATAATTAATATAGGGTTTCAACTATTTTGAAAAAAATATAGAACAAAAAAACATTAATAAAAAAATAAAACCAACAGAACATATGAAGTGGGACCCTTTAAAAAAATAACTAAGGAATAAGAGATCAGAAAATGAATCCATGAGTAATGATATAAGAAAACAGATATTTTATCCACCAATAAAACGATGATCTATCACCTTATATAAAGGAGATAAGAGGTGTTCTGAAGAATCCATGTGAGAGGATATTCACTCATTTGAAAAAGATCCAATATGGTAATCGGTACTTCAATACAAATGGATAAGGGGTTGGAGGAGTCAAAATTTCATCATGAGAGGCTTTAAAGACCATGGAAATGATTTTATGTTGCATATGGTTGATTAGTGGTTACACTAGAAGTATTTCTATTTTAAACAAAATTTTCATGGGAAAACAACAGGTACATGGTTTATTATATGGTTCTCATGGTTAGTAGTCACAATTCACCCTAACAATAAAAAACTATTGAACTTATAGATGGGGTTCACATTTTATCTCAATTAATAAAATATCCTTGTGAGAATAGTGAGAACTCCTACTATGCAAGGGTGCATCATTTGGAGGGTTGGATACAATATTTTGATTTTTTCCCATTATTAGTATCTCAATAATGAATACACACTATATGAAGGTGTAACATTAGTGTTTAATTCCATATAAGTAACAAGGTGTAACATTAGTGTTTAATTCCATATAAGAATTTAATAAAACATAAATTTTGGAGGAATATATAATTTTGTTGCGGTTTAATGTATTGGAGATTAAAATGGTTTGGGGAATGGTATTTTGTTGAGATATGTATGTTTTTAGATTATTTAATGAGAGTATATACATATTTGGGATATTATTTCTAGAATGAGTAATGTTTTTAAGGGAGGAGATGCTCGATTTTTAATGCTTTGATTTCAATGATTATTGGCTTTAGAATATCTTATTTAATTTTATTATAATCTATGATATCTATTTTGAAGACTTAGTTATTATGTATGAGAGATCCCAAATCAATTTAACCTAGAGTGAAATAATAAAGATTTATGTTAAACTGAGTGTTATATATGGGGAATTGAGTTAGATAGAATTTGTTTTTTAAGAACAATAGGCTAAAATTTAAATGTTAAAAATTGATACATATTACATCTATGTCTAAATATCTACAAAGAATTTTGATTTAATATGTGGACATAGTTGAATTTCTAAACACACCAAATAAGATAATGATTAAATATCATAGAAATTTAGGTGGATAAGATTATTAAAGAAGAATGTTTCAATGTACTATATGTTATAATATTCAGAAGATATAATGGAGTAAATTCTAAAATTTCATTATTGAAGGTAATAAAGTCACAAGTGTATATAAATGAAATATTTCACAAAAAAAACTAATTACATCAACTACATGATATTTGGGAATTATATAACTCAATATCCCAATAAAATGGAATAAGATAGAGATTGTCACCAATAAAAATTCAGGAAAAGAAAAGTGTATGAAAATACTACTAATGAATCTGATAGTGAATTCTCACTAGTGATTTTCTATAGTCCTTTTTCATGTATGTTTTCATTAACTACTCGATATTGAGTTTTTAATAAAAAACCCTAGTGGTATTATTATCATACATATGATTTTTTTGGTTTATTAGAAGAAACAAATGATTAGAGATAAATTGTTTTTTTATATTTGTAATTGGTAAACTCTAATTTAGCTAGAAGATATTATTAAATAAAAATATTAATAGTTAATATTTGGGAATGTAATTTTCCAATTAAAATGGGATTTCAATTATATTTAATGATTTAATTAAAAAACTAAATTTATTAATTTTAGAAATTGAACATAATAAAATATAACTTCATCTATTAATTATTAATATCAAAATTTAATTATAATTAATTTTTAACAATTTTTGGAAAGGGACAATACTTAGTTGAAAAATAATATTTTACAAAACCATAAATTTGTATGATTTTATCATTAAGGAAGTATTTCATTGAAATTTACAAAAAACCTTGTATATAATAAAATATTACTTTTTTTAATGAATTTATTATTTTTTAAATAATATTTTAACTCAAAAAACCTATGGTTAACATTTTTATTACTAATTAAAATGTCACATTAATATAAAAATGGTTTTCAGTATTTTCATTGTACCAAGTATTTTTCAAGGGATATTTGGTGATAGGTTTCCATGGATGCATCATATCCATTATAATTAATATAATAACACAATTAAAATTAATTTAATTAGTATCCAAGAGAGTTTTAACTAATATATTAACATAATGTTTGAAATTGTTATTTCTCTAACAACTATTTTATACACTTAAGTGATTACATTTTTAAATTTAAATTTCATACCGTTAGAAATTTCATATGATAAAATGGTTTTAAAATTTTAAATTAGAAGGTTCAAATTAATTAATCAGATAAATATTTATTTTTTCTATTAAAATTAATTTTTTATTTTTAAAAAATAGATGTCCCTATAAAAAGTTAAAAATGGAAAAAGATATTTTACGAAGTTAGAAAAGCCAAAAAAATGAAAAAAAATGTTTCCAAATATATTTTTTGGGTGTTTTACTGAAAAAAACTCTCCCTTTTTCTCATATTCCCTTTTTGAAAACCTAGTCCCATAAATAGTGAAATTAAATTATAGAAATTCAAAAGGCAGTATTTGTAATTGACCATTCCATCAGATATAAAATGGAAACATCTTTACGAAATCAAGAATCTAACATCATTTGAATTTTTCCTTGAGTATTTCCCATTTTATCATCCAATAATGCACTTCCACTTTAAAAATCATTTGGTCACAATTATTTGGGATAAGGACTTCATTTCCAAGGAGAGTTGCCTGTAAAATTCAAATCCCCGATCAGAGTATTATCGAGTACATACTTTACTTCTCAATTATATTATTTAAAATTTATTCTCGGAAAACTAATATAATGATATTAATATCATTTATATACACTAATGATACTATATTAAATGTAATTTCATTGTTTATTCTTATATTCAATCAATTAATGTATACAAAATTGATATTTGTGCATTGTGTAAACTACCTCCTCCTTGAGGAAACGTGTCTTGTTTTCCTTTACATCCTTATAAATATGGATATAAATATGGTACTATTAGATAAATATTATGATTATGGTATCATTATGGATCTGGTAAAAAAATTAGAGAACCTACTAAATATGTGATCAAAAAATGATTGTCCTTAATTTAATCATCTAAAAAATCATAATAATAATTTAATGATCTATTCTTTATAATAAATGTATTTATATTAAAAACCATATATTTAAACTCATTTAAAATTTCTAAATATCACTCTAATAATCACCAAATAATATCAATATTCTTATAGTATGGTTAACATTTAATTCATTAATTAAGATAACACACATCAATTGTTAAAAAACCTTGAATAAATTATATTACCAATTTATCTTCATGGACAAAGACTAAAATAATCATGAAAAGAATTTGGAACATATCAAAATATTATTAAACATCCATATTACTAAACCTAATTCCCTAATAATGAAGAATCATTGAATAATAAGGAATATATACACCGCTAATATGAAACTAGTATAAACGATCAAAACCAAATACACCCAATTCAAAAATAACGAGAATTAATTTCAAGAATTACTATTTATTAAACGTTTGAATGATAATGGATATGAGTAAGGTTTTAAATTTAGTTATTAATATATCTTCATTTTTTATATAAAATTATAAAGTTTTATGTTGAATTCAAGAATAATAGATAAGGATTTTCATTTAAATTGCTTTTCTTTGAAACACCTATAATATAAAGGAGATTAATTTAATTTATATAGTGAATTTAATTCCTAATTGAGATATCAAAACAATATTTATCTTTTAATAATGCTATTTAAATTTAAATTATAATCCCTATGTTTCAATGGGTTTTGATTAATGTGATACTAAAAGGGTAATATTTTTCTTAGTTTCAGTTCTTTGAGACATATTACATGTTACACACCACAGTTACTTTGTATGGTGCCCTCACTACCCATAAATATGTTCTTAACAGACACTTTTTATCATTTTATATACAAGAAAAATTATGTTCCCTTATTCAAGTGGATTTTGAAACTATTTTCTTCCTATAAGTAAAGATTTTTGTTAATTCAAATCCCCTTTATAGATTTATAATATATTATCATTAATATTATTCTATCATTATTGGTTTCTCCCACCATAATATTTTATTTTTGGTTATTTTAGGATCTAATTTTTTAAAATTATATTTGAATACAAAAATGGTTTTTAAACTTTTTTTTGAGTGTGGGGTTTTAAACCAAGGTAATTTCAAGTATTAAAAACATACCTTCCATAATCAAATGGGTTGTATCCAAACTTCCTATAGATAAATTTATTTAATTATCAAGAATATATTAATAGAAATTATTTTAAAAGTAAAACATTTCATTGAAATTTGGCTCCAAATTTTGAAAAAAAATTAGTTAACCCAAAAGTTATTTTTTTTGTCAATATAATGATTTATTTTTTAAAGTTCATTCAGTTTTCACTTTCATTTTAAGTTTAATTTTCAAAAGTATTTAACCTAATAGGGTTTGTGTTTCAATATATATATATATATATAAATACCTTTTCATAGAATAACTCATGCTACTAAAAAATCCAATTCATGATCTCTTTTTGGGTGCTATCATTTTTTGTTAATTTGTAAGGTTGTTTTTAATCTATGTTAACATACTTATTGGTTTCCTTTGTATCATTAGGGATATATTATTTTTAAACAATCCAAAACCTTCCCATGGAAGACTTATGATCATGTATTTCATTTACTTAATTATCCAGAGACACATTGGTCTATAAGGTGTGAATATCACGTCTTATATAGTTCAGATTTGGTGATTTTAACCTCTAATGAATGTAATTGTATTGAAAAGGTGAAGATTATATTCACTTAGTATGTTTCTATTTTAATACAGATGAATAATAGAGATTTTACTATATATTGTTTAACCGTTTACCTTCTTCATATAGATAAGTTATGATCATGTTAACACTTTAATTATCATGGGAAAAACAATAGTATTCATGATGATTATTGAATACTAATGACAAACGATTATGTAATTGGTTTTTGTTTTTATCATTAGAAAAATAAGAATAATTTTTATGTAATAAGTTCTTCTGGGAGTGGTATGAAAGGTATTGATGACAATTATAGTTAATTCATTAGATATAATTAGTTGATAGATGAGGCTTACAATTAAATAGCCCCTTGATGCATCAACGGGTCTCATGAGACAAAAAAGTATTGGGTATTTGGGGAATTCTAACACAATTCAACAAGACATCTTGATAATGGTTTTAACCACAAGAAATGTATTTGTTTCAAAAGGCCTCTGAAAATATGTTTTTGATATAGAAAATATGAATTCCATCAATAAGTGATATTTATTATATATATCCATGTTTACTATTAATTTCATGGATATAAAATGATCTCAGTTTAATATAGATTATGGATTTATGTTTTTAACTATTTAGGCAATTATATTTATTCCATGTTCATTTTATTTTTCATTATTTTTAATTTTTTAAATTATTAATAATTTTAGCTTACCCTTATTATGTTTTCATTTCAATATGTTATGAGGAAAATAAGTACTCATGAAATATTTACAAGGATAACCTATTCAAAATAATTTATTTGACAAATTAAAAATACATCATGAATTTGGTAGATTCATATATAATTGAAAAATTTTCCATTCGATATATACACCATTATATGATCAATTTATTTTGTGTACTAATTCCATAATGTACTACACCTAATAATATATTTAGAATTTATGGGATGAAAAAATCATTATTGGGTTTGTAATTGTGGATGGTTATATAGTGACCCATACATTACATATATTGTTAATACTTAAAAATTGAAGTACACTTATTACAACATGTAACAAAACCATGAAAGGACCATATAGGTATAGTGTCTTTAGAAACTAGGAAACATAAACAACTGGTTCTTAAAGCATCTACATTGTCTACCATTTATTTCATCATATCTAGAGTCCATTTTTGGCATATCTTACTTAATAACCTTATTCCTGACCTGGGGAAAGAAAACATACAAAAGGGTGAGCTCAAATGCTCAGTAAGGGTAAACAAAAGAAATATCAATCACATTATATTCATAAGAACATAACATTTTATAAATCTTAACCTCCAAAAGAGATCACAATTTCATAACATGGGATAAATAATAGTAGTGAAATGTAATCCCAATAATCATAACATAAAACAAGAAGCTTTGTGGCATACATACATAATAATAGAAAATCATTTCTTAGTAGTCAGGACTCATTTCCAAGACTATCTTAGTGGACAATGTCCATTTCTGAATCGAGTTCACTCCTCGTTTCAGTCCTGTTTCACTGAACTGGTTTAACCTGTTGTTCCAGCCATGTTTATCTCATGAGATATAAAACTTTACCCAATGCATTGTAGGGAGATATAGGTCCCACCCATCTCATAATGATACCATTCTTATGTGTTCCACAAAATCATAAACCATAAATCATTGCATAACCCATGTAATAAAAATGGGATCCTTAAACATCATAACATCATAAAAAAAATCATATAAGATAAAGGAATTCATAAAAATAATTCCATCACAACATAATAAAATCAATGTAATAAGAGGGATAGAAACAGAACCCTATATTATCTTAGATGGAAAATAATTTTGATAAAACACTTGAACTCCATTCTTGAGGAAACCATCCTTTCTACTTTAAAAACATTTTTCCTTTCCTAACATGTCATATAATTTAAACTAAAATAAGTTGATTAAAAATAAACTTGAAAAATTTTAAAGGAATCTTCATGAAAATAATGTTTTAAAAACCCATTCATGTCGTATAAGTTAAAAAAACATTCTTCTCGTACTTGTGTCGGAAAAGTTAAAAAAGTACCTCGTACGAAAAACGACAAAAGATTCCTTTCATATCTTTTACTAAACACTCACCAAAAGGTAAAATTGGATTTAGAAAATTGTATAAGGAAATAAATATTACATATTGATGAATCATGGATGTGGATGATAAATATTCCCTAGTGAATTCTGAGTTACAAACAATCTCGGATAAAAAATGAGATTTATGAGATTTTCCCTTACCTTAGGTCTGATTTGCTTTGTAAGTGTCCAAACCTCCTGTATAATAATTTAAATAATGTCATTGACTTATTTTAGAATCATACTCATTGTTATGATATCATATATGGTCATATTATTAGCTTCTTATTAGTAGTATTTCATTGCTACTTGTTATTCGGGTGTTTATTACTTTTTGTTCTTATGCGTGTTTTGTCGAATAAATTCTTATTCTTTTTTTAGTTTATAGATAACTCATTCCCAGAATGGTATTAGTGTAATATATATCATATTAATTCATTCAATTCAGTTATATAATTATTATTCAAGGTAGATCATGTAGAACGAGTCGCATCACATCGTGGAGACGGTATTCCGTACGTACACACGAGCAATGATATCATTCCCATGATCGTGGAATTGTATTGGAGTGTGTGTATAATATTTCAGAAATAGTATCACTTTACAATAATCATATATAGTTATTATTTACACCATTATACCCATCCAATTATGGTGGTGGTGTAAAATAGATTACACCACAGCATGGAGATGGTATTCTGTACGTACACACGCGCGGTGATTTCATTTTCCGTAGGATGGATAGATGGTGAAATAGGGTTGTTTCATACTTATAATAACATATCAGTATATGAGTTATACTGATGTTATCACTTAATAGTGAAACAACTAAATAGGAAGAAGTGGAAGAAGAAATAAAGTTGAAAGAATAGGTAACGGACATTACCTCTTCTTTGAAGTGCCTCTTTGAGACCTCCTATCAGGGCACTAAAATTTGTCATTGAAGAAGACCAAGACCTCTAGGATTTTTCTAGGGAAGTGGAGAATGGAATTATTAAGGGTTTGGATGAGATTTAAGGTTCAATTTGGTGTTAGGAAGAGAGGGATGAGGTGCCCTTTTATAAGGGAGGAGAGGGGAACCTTTGGAAAAACTAAAAATATTATTTTATTATAAAGTCATATTCGGTTTTTCATAGCTCAAAATTGATATATTTCTAAGATAAGGTGGGGCTGAGTCTAAATAATCTCATACAATAGAATTTAGACAAGTTTAGGTAATTATATTAACCTTATCCTTTAGTTTTAACTCTTAGTTAATTAGATTGACAATTACCATGTCACTTTGTATATTTATATTATATATTTAATAAACTTAACATATAAATCCAAGTGACCCCCAAGTGGTCCATTAATTATACACCTATAATTATATAAGTATCTTCGCCAAAACATAGATATTTAGGAATATAATAACAATTAATAATATAATATTTGTTTTAAAAACTATTTTATGTAAATTTTGAAACTATTTGGTAATTGATTTTTGTAAAAATCACAACAGAATTATTAGTTCGAACAAAGTTAATTAAATCCATACTAACATGTCATATTAACATATAAAATTATTGGAATTCATAAAAAGTCTCAAATTACATTTATTTGGGTATTTATATCATCAATTAAGTCAATATTTCATTAATTAGATAATTACTGCATCATCATTTCCTCATACATAAATTAAATTATTTTAAGTCTAAAAATTACAAATAAAATTCCATTATGTAGGAAATATTTTTATATTTCTAATGAATATTTATAGTCGAATTTATCTTATGTATAACCCTATATTAAAAATTATTTAGTTATTAAACTTTGATTTTAACTATTTTACCCTTCTTTAAATAAATTAATAATAAATGTCCTAATCTAATCCAAGTGGGCCTAAATGGTCATATTTTATTCCTAAGGTTGTTTTTGGTCGAAGTAAACTTATCCAATAGAAATATGACATGTGTTAGGGTAATAATAATAACACTTTTACCCTTAATTACCCTATTTACTTTTAACCGCGGTAAAAAAAAGTAAAAAGTTACTATTCACCAAAAATTATTTTCATCTCATTGAACCACATTTTATTCCTTGATATTAACCGTGTCTCTCAGATTTTCGAAATTCCACTCACAGAAGAGGTGAAATTAAGTTCTATGTGAATTTGGAAATTGTCCTTGGAGGTGGGTAAAAGACTGTGAAAAGTTTAATAAAATTTTTATATCTCTAAAATTATTATAAAATGAATACAATGAATTGAATTGAACTTATATAGGTATTATTTATCAATTTTGACCGAAAATAAATTTAATTAAAATAAATAATTATTTAAATAAAAAGTCAGTTTTTAAATAGTAACCCAGTGTTTTTAGTATTCACCAAAAATTGAAAGTTTTCAGAAAAATACCAAAATTTCACCCTAGGCTAATTTCAATATTCTGAATCCAAAAATGAAGTCCATTTTGGAAAAATGAAAATTAAAAAATTTAAAAAAGTGGTTATTACTATTCATAACGGCTAGTTTTAATAATAACATATCGTTCTTTAGTGAAACTCGGTATTGCTTACGACGCAAGCTATCGAGGAAGGTCGCGGTTGCATGTAAAGCAAGCCAAGCTAGTGTTGTGTGTAGTGAAAGATTCTTTTGATGATTTATATAACATTAAAATAAAATATTTCTCATAAAAGTCTCGGGTGTTACATTCTACCCCCTTAAAATGAATTTCACCCTCGAAATTTGTTACTTTGTAACAAACAGATGAGGATACCTATCCCTCATCATATCCTCAAGCTCCCATGTAGCTTCTTCTAATTAGTGGTTCCTCCATAAAACTTTCACCAAGGGAGTCGTCTTGTTCCATAGGACTTTTTCACTACGATCGATAATCTCTATCATTTGTTCTTCATAAGAAAGATCTTGTTCCAGTGGTAAAACTTATGAGCTGAGTACATGTGAAGGATCAGGTATATACTTTCTTAGTAGAGATACATGGAACACATCGTGAACTTGAGAGAGATTCGGTGGAAGTGCCAATTGGTAAGCAACCTTCCCAATACGATCCAGTATTTCGAACGGACCGATATACCTATGGCTCAGCTTTTCCTTCTTTCCAAATCTCATGACCCTCTTCAAGGGAGATATTCGTAACAACACTTTATCACCCACTTCAAACTCTAGGTCTTTTCTTCGGTTATCGACATAACTTTTTTGTCGACTCTGAGATGCTCTTATGTGTTGTTGAATAGATTTGACCTTTTCTACCATCTCATCAACAAGATCATGTCCTAATAGCTTTCTTTCCCAAACTTCATCCCAGTAAGTTGGAGTCCTGCATTTCTTTCCATAGAGAGAATCATAAGGAGCCATCTGAATACTGGAGTGAAAGCTATTATTATAAGAAAATTCCACCAAAGTCAGGTATTGATCCCAACCACCTTTGAAATCCATAGAGAAAGCTCTTAACATATCTTCTAGAGTTTGAATTTTCCTCTCAGACTGACCATCTGTCTGAGGATGATAAGCAGGGCTGAAACTCAACTCTGTATCTAGAGTATGCTGAAGACTTCGCCAAAACATTGAGGTAAACATCAGATCCCGATCAGATATAATATAAAGTGGTACTCCATGCAATCTTACCACTTCATTCACATATATCCTGGAAAGATGATCCAGAGAGAAATCCTATCTAATAGCAATGAAGTGTGCCAAATTTGTAAGAAGATCAACTATGACCCAGATAGAATTATTGCCTTTGGATGTTTTAGGAAGTCCAGTGACAAAGTCCATAGTGATGTTTTCCCATTTCCATTTGGGTATGGGTAATGGTTGTAACATCCCCTTAGACTTCTGTCTCTCAGCTTTAACATGCTGACAAACCAAGCATCGAGACACATATTCAGCAACATCTCCTTTCATTCCATCCCACTAGAAGTACTGTTTCAGGTCCCTATACATCTTCATGCTTCCAGGATGAATAGATAATGAAGAACTATGAGTCTCATCCAACATCTCCTTTAATTCTGGGGTGGGAGGAACAAAAACCCGATTCCTGAATTTTATTATCCCATCACAATCATGGTCGAATTCAGGAACATTTCTCACCTTCTTTTGTAACTCTACATCTTCTTTCTATGCCTCTTTAATATTCACATGTATAGATGGTTGAACATTCATTTGAGAAAGATACTATTTAACCCTTCCATTATAATTGCAAGATCCATCCTTTGTAATTCCATAAATATTGGATCTTTTGTGATCCTCATCATGGATAAAATTGCATGGTCTTGGCGACTAAATGCATCTGCCACCTTGTTTGATTTCCCATGGTGGTAATGAATTGAGCAGTCGTAATCCTTAATCAGCTCCAACCATCTTCTTTGGCACATATTCAGCTCCTTTTTTGTGAAGATATACTTCAAACTTTTATGATCAGTATAAATATCACACCTTTACCATACAGATAATGCATCCAAATCTTTAATGAAAAGATTACCGTAGCTAACTCCAAATCATGAGTTGGGTAATTTTTCTCATGGATTTTTAACATTCGTGAGGCATAAGCTATCACCATATCATTTTGCATAAGAACACACCCCATCCTTTTCTTGGATGCATCACTGTAGATCACAATCATTTCTCCACTACAAGGTTGTGTGAGCACATGTTCACTAGATAACCTTCTTTTCAACTCCTTGAAATTCTCTTCACATTCCTCCATCCAAACAAAATTAAATCTTTTCCAAGTCAACTTGGTGAGTGGATTAGATAATCATGAAAAATCTTTCACAAAATGTCGATAATAACCAGCCAAACCAAGAAACCTTCGGATCTCAGTTACTGTTGTTGGTCTCGACCATCATTCGATAACCTCTATCTTTTCTGGATCCACAGATATCCCCTCTTTTGAGATTATGTGACCCCAAAATGCAAATTTTTGAAGCCAGAATTCACACTTGGTAAATTTGGCATAAAGCTTCTCCTTTCTCAGGGTCTTCAATATAATTCTCATGTGATCTTCATGTTCTTCCTTGCTCTTTGAATAGATAAGAATATCGTCTATAAAGACTACCAAAAACTGATCAGGATAGTCTCTAAAGACTCTATTCATCATATCCATGAATATAGAAGGGGCATTAGTAAGACCAAATGGCATCACTATAAATTCATAGTGTAGAGACCCGAAGCTTGACGTACATGGACATTACATTACATTTGCGGAATACTTAGTACATAACAAAAACACACACTAAAGGATCGTAATAGTTTAGTGTCTTTGGAAACTCGGAACGTAATCTTCTAATCGTGGTGAAAGTTCTTCAATATCTCCCATAAAGGTCATCCCTTTTTTCTACCTAAAACCTTTCTTTATATCCTGGGGAAAAGAAAACATAAAAGGGTGAGCTCAAATGCTCAGTAAGGGTAAAAAAAAGAAAAATCAATCACATCATATACATAAGCACATAACTTTTGGAAATCTTAACCTGCAAAAGAGATCATAATTTCATAACATGGGGTAAATCATGGCAGTGAAATGTAATCACAATAATCATAACATAAAACATGAAACTTTGTGGCATTCACACATAATCATAGAGAATCATTTCTTGTTAGTCAAGACTAATTGCCAAGACTATCTTAGTGGACAAAGTCCCTTTCTGAATCGAGTAACCCTCGTTTCAGTCCTGTTTCACTGAACCGGTATAACCTACCATTTCAGACATGTCTATCTCATGAGATATAAAATCTTTACCCAATGCATTGGAGGGAGATATAGGTCCCACCCATCTCATAATGATACCATTCTTATGTGTGCCACAAAATCATAAATCATACATCATTGCATAACCCATGAAATAAAATGGGATTCTTAAACAACATGACATCATAAAACAATTCATATAAGATAAAGGAATTCATAAAAATATTTCCATCACAACATAATCAAACCAATGTAATAATAGGGATAAAAACAGAACCCTTTTATTATCTTATATGGAAAATAATTTTGATAAAATACTTCAACTCTATTCTTGAGGAAAATATCCTTTCTTCTTCAAAAACATTTTTTTCCTTTCATAACATGTCATACGAATTTAAAATAAAAGAAGTTGATTAAAAATAAACTTGAAAACTTGTAAAGGAAGTTTCTTAGAAATAATGTTTTAAAAATCCATTCAGGTCGTATAAGTTAAAAAAAACATTCTTCGTACTTTTGTCGGAAAAGTCAAAAAGTACCTCGTACGGAAAACGACAAAAGATTCGTTTCACTTCTTTTACTAAAAACTCACCGAAGGGTAAAAATGGATTTAAAAAATTGTAGGTGGATGGAAATAATATTACATATTGATGAAACATGGATGTGGATGATAAAATACACCCCAGTAAATACTTACGAATAAACAATCTCGGACAAAAATGAGATTGTGATATTTCCCTTACCTTAGGTCCAATTTGCTTCGTATGTGTCCGAACCTCCTGTATAATGATTTAAATAATGTCATTGACTTATTACAGAATCATATTCATTGTTATGATATCATATATGGTTCACTTATGACATTATATTACCCGTTCTTTTGTAAATTCCATGTTAAAGAAGCGTTTTGGGTAAAATCGTTTCATTTATCATATGTGTTTTGACTTGTTGTTCTTGACATAATTATTACTTATATCATGATTTACTTACTTCCAGAATATAAAATATGATTTATATATCATATATATTCAGTATATATATATATATAATAGATAGATAAATAAAATGAAAAACACCGTTCATGGAGACGGTAGTCCGTACGTACGCATGAACGCTGTTTTTCTTTCCTTATTGTCTTGAAATGGAAGTAAGTAGATGACATACATATGTATATATATACATAAATCCAGTAGCTTTATAATGTCATATATTTCATTATTATTTCTTATATATACATTATAATCATTCTTAAATGGTTAATATGGAGAATGAATCTCATCGCGTCGTCGAGACGGTAGTCCGTACGTACGCACGAGCGATGATATCATTTCTATAAATATTGAATTGAATTGGAGTGGATTATACAATATATCAGAATCAATATGATGTTGTAATAACTATGTATAGTTATTATTTACACCATTATACCCATCCATGTAAGGTGGTGGTGGAAAATAGATTACACCACGGCGTGGAGACGGTATTCCGTACGTACGCACGCGCGGTGATTTCTTTTTCCGTAGGATGGATAGATGGTGAAATAGGGTTGTTTCATACTTATAATAACATATCAGTATATGAGTGATACTGATGTTATTACTTCATAATGAAACAACCTAAGAAGAAGAAGTGGAAGAAGAAATAAAGATGAAAGAATTGGGAACGGTAATTACCTCTTCTTTGAAGTGCCTCTTTGAGACCTCCTCTTAGGGCACTAGAATTGGTCTTTGAGGAAGACCAAAACCTCTAGGATGTTTCTAGGGAAGTGGAGAAGGGATTTTGTCAGGGGTTGGACGAGCTTGAGTGCTCAAATTGGTGTGAGGAGGAGGGGGAGGAGGTGTCCTTTTATAAGGGAGGAGAGGGGCACCTTAGGAATATCTCAAAATATTATTTTATATTAAAGTCAAAATCGGTTTATAATGGTTCCAAAGGGTCTTATTTCGAAGATAAGGTGGGGAGGGGTCGAAATCCTATCAACAAATAGAATTTAGACAAGTTTAGGATATTATTTTAACCTTATCAATTAAATTTAACTCTAAGTTAAATAATTTAACTTTTACCATGTCTTTTTGTTATCTTTCACTATATGGTTAATAAACTTACTATAACATGCCAAAAGAACCCCAAATTGTTTATTATTAATATATATATCCTTAGCTAAGTCATTTGGCCGAACCTTAGATTTTTAGGAATAAAATAACAATTAATAATATAATATTTGATTTAAAAACTATTTTGTGTCAATTTTGACACTATTTGATATATGATTTTTGTGAAAGTCATAACAGAATTAAATGTTCGAACCAAGTTGATTAAATCAACATTAATATATCATAGTAACCTAGAAAATTAGTGGAATTCATAAAAAATCTCAAATTACATTTATTTTGGTGTTTATAACATCAATTATGTCAATATTTCATTAATAAGATAATTACTGCATCATCGTTGTGTCATAAATAAAATAAATTATTTTATGTCTAAAAATTAAAAATAAAATACCATCATGTAGGAAATCATTTTAGCTTTCTAATGAATATTTACAATCGAATTTATCTTATGTATAACCCCATATTAAAAATGATTTACTTATTAAACTTTGATTTTAACTATTTTAACCTTTCTTTAAATAAATTAATAATAAATGTCCTAATCTAATCCAAGTGGGCCTAAATGGTAATATTTTATTCCTAAGTTTGTTTTTGGTCGAATTACACTTGTCCAATAGAATTAGGACATGTGTTAGGGTAATATTAATATCATATTTACCCTTAGTTACCCTATTTACTATTAACCGCGGTAAAAAAAGTAAAAAGTTACTATTCACCAAAAAATTATTTTCATCTCATTGAACCACATTTTAGTCCTTGATATTAACCGTGTTTCTCGGATTTTCGAAATTCCATTCACAGAAGCGGCAAAATTAAGTTTTATGAAAAATTCAGTTTTTTTAACTACCACTTAGTAGTTTCACTATTCATCAAAAATTGATGTTTTTCAGAACAATGCCAAAATTTCATCCTAAGCTATATTTCATATTCCGAATTCAAAAATGAAATCTATTTTACCAAATTCATAACATAGAAGTTGCATTAATTAATTTTATAATTAAATCCCGCTGTTAAAATAAATAGCGTGTTTTTAGGAAACAATATATATCAAAAGATTGACACTTGATTATGTCTTGTTTAAATGTGAAATTACAACCAATGACCAACAATGTATTAAATTGTAAAAATATATTCTAAATATACTTTAAAACCACTCAAATTAATAATTTATCACTATTAATTATTTCGATTAAAAAAGTTGTTTTTAATTATAATTTAGTAATTTTTCACTATTCATCAGAATATGAAAGTTATCCGAAAAGTACCAAAATTTCACCTTAGGCTAAATTCGATACTCCGAATCCAAGAATGAAGTTCATTTTGAAAAATAAGATTTACAGAATTTTAAAAAGTGGTTATTACTATTCATAACGGCTAGTTTTAATAATATTTTAATAGCACATCGTTGTTTAGTTAAACTCGGTATTGCATATTACACACGCTATTGAGGAAGGTCGCGATTGCGTGTAATGCAAGGCAAGACAAGGATGCGTGTTGTGCAAGCTCCTTTTGGTGTAGCGTACAACACAAGACATTAATAAAATTAAAAAATATTTCTTTATAAAATCTTGGGCTGTTACATTCTACCCCCCTTAAAATGAATTTCACCCTCGAAATTCGTCGGGGTTATAAATGGTTTACTATTCGAAAGTTTCTTTAATAGAAACCCACATCGTAAAAAGTAATATCAAAACCAATCTTTAAAAACAAAAGTATGAAACGTAACGGTTACCCAAATAAACTAATCATTGGGTTTCCACATAGGTGAAAATATGGATATGGAAGAGAAATCTAACCATCATGTTCTGATGGAGAGTGGTAGAGAACATGGCTATGGAAAAGCCAGTAATCACAAATCCATAAATTTGTGACGATCTAAGGTACCATCTGATTTATCAGGTATAAGATCACTAGGACAACATTTTTGGTTTTCAAGATCATTTCCCCTAAAGTTGAAAATTTGAATTAGAATAAATACTTACTTTATTTTGGTACAATCTCACTGTTGTTCGTGCCTTGAACAATTTCCACTTCATCTCTTAAATAAATGAAGTTGAATTTGTTCTTCGTGAAGTGTTAGCAGATCATGTGATAGAATGACGGGTCATTCCATCTGTCTCAAACAAAAGGTTAGCAAAAATTATATGCATAAATCGATCTATAGTGAGATTAATCATATATGGTTCCTAAAATGGACTTATACTTCATATATCATACTGCTTAATATAATAAAACTAGTTTCTACTAAACAGGGACTTCCTGTAGGCTAGTGGTAGGCGATAAAGGCCAGTCGCACTTCGGTTGTGGGTTCGATTCCTACAGCCTTGTCCGAAGCGATGGGTTGTCGCCCGTCCTGCAGGTTGTCCTTTTTTCTAAAACTACATTACTATAACATACCATCAATAATATCGGAAAAAAAACTTCTATCCTTACACAATAATCACTTATGTCCAACATAATCCATTTCAATCTTTAGGCTTATCCATAATACTGCAGTCCACTCTCATAACATAGTGAAAACGATTACCAGAGATTTAATACCATCGTTAATCCCCATATATCATAAGATATGTTTTGTTGGTCACATTCTAAACATTCAAAGTCCTTAATCATGTATTCTCTTGAATACCTTAGTGAAAACATGAATGCAGTTAAAAGTTAACACTTTCCACATACCAAAATCCTCAAAATTCTATATACTCAATCCATGATATCACTTAGTCCTTATATCAATCATGAGCTCATGAATACTATTAAACATTTCATTTTCTCGTCTTCATTATGCGCATATCATCTTATTTCCAAAAAAAATATCTCAATCACTTTGAATACCACATCAATAAATATTGCAATACTCAATGATACAACATTATTTTGGAATCCCATTACATAAACTCTTAATCATTCCACCACATCGTTATCATATTCAACATCGCCAATAGTGATCGCATGTGACTTCCCTTTGTCCTTTGCCTTCAGTGGTTGCTCATGTTGATCATCACTAACCCTTGGATTAGGGCAATTATTAGCATAATGCCCCATTTCCTTGCACTTGAAGCATTGAAGTGTTGGTGGTGCGTTCTCTGCAGTGTTTGCTTTATTCACATCATTAGAAACCCTTTTTCCATTACTTCGACACTCAGCTGCTCGATGACCTTCTTTTCCACACTTAAAACATTTTCTAGTTCCTTTAAGACAATCTCCACCATGCTTCTTTCCACACTTTGTGCATAAGGAAACATTCATCTTCTTTTCACCATTATTATGAGATTTCTCCTTGAACTCCATCTTTCGTTTCTTGTCAAAACCATGAGATGGATATGTAACACCAACTTCCATTTCTACCTTGATAGCCCAACACACAATTTCTTCATAGCTACTGAAGTCTCTTATAGCTAATGCCCTTCGAAGACTTGGTTTTAAGCCACTGAAAAATCGATCAACTTTACTTTCAAGTTGGATGATAATGCCAGATGCATACCTTTCAAGTCTTGTAAAATTCGCTTCGTATATACCAACAGATTCATCATCCTTCTGCTTCAGCTCAATAAACTCCTTTTCCATCTTTGTTCGAAGAATACGAGGGAAGTACTTACTGAAAAACAAGTTCTTGAACTCGTCCCATTCCATGGACTCAATTTCATCCCTTGGCCTCATATTCTTGATAAGATTCCACCATTGATCAGCTTCACCTTCCAAACGATATACTGCTAAGATGACTTTATCATGTTCAGAACATTGAAGAACTGAAAATATCTTTTCAGTGGTACTGATCCATTGTTCAGCAACAAGTGGATTAGAAGACCCACTGAAAGAAGGTGGACATTGCCTCATGAAGGACTCAATAGAATATTGTTCCCTTCTCTGCTCATTTGGAAGTCCAGAATGATTCATAGCTTGTGTAAGTATAGCAATAAGATTTTGCACTCCATCTCCCATAACATTTGTTTGTTCAGGAGGGCAATCATTGCATTGTCCATTGCATTGATCAACACGGTTCCTTCGGGTTCCAGCCATCGTCTAAACCCCAAATAGAATAGTGTGAGAGGCAAAAATCATGCTAGGGAAAACAACATAATAAAGGGGGAGTACCTTCAATATCCAACATCTTAGGTTTAATTCTATGATCGTTAGCATAATTCTATTACTATAACCTATACGTATACTTATCCCTAGGGACATCCCTAGACATACCTTAGAAATATCTCTAGGGATCTCACTACCGTTTTCGCATCCTAGTTTCCAAAGGTTGACTAAACCTTTCCTCTGATACCAACTGTAGAGACCCGAAGCTTGACGTACATGGACATTACATTACATTTGCGGAATACTTAGTACATAACAAAAACACACACTAAAGGATCGTAATAGTTTAGTGTCTTTGGAAACTCGGAACGTAATCTTCTAATCGTGGTGAAAGTTCTTCAATATATCCCATAAAGGTCATCCCTTTTTTCTACCTAAAACCTTTCTTTATATCCTGGGGAAAAGAAAACATAAAAGGGTGAGCTCAAATGCTCAGTAAGGGTAAACAAAAGAAAAATCAATCACATCATATACATAAGCACATAACTTTTGGAAATCTTAACCTGCAAAAGAGATCATAATTTCATAACATGGGGTAAAGCATGGCAGTGAAATGTAATCACAATAATCATAACATAAAACATGAAACTTTGTGGCATTCACACATAATCATAGAGAATCATTTCTTGTTAGTCAAGACTAATTGCCAAGACTATCTTAGTGGACAAAGTCCCTTTCTGAATCGAGTAACCCTCGTTTCAGTCCTGTTTCACTGAACTGGTATAACCTACCATTTCAGCCATGTCTATCTCATGAGATATAAAATCTTTACCCAATGCATTGGAGGGATATATAGGTCCCACCCATCTCATAATGATACCATTCTTATGTGTGCCACAAAATCATAAATCATACATCATTGCATAACCCATGAAATAAAATGGGATTCTTAAACAACATGACATCATAAAACAATTCATATAAGATAAAGGAATTCATAAAAATATTTCCATCACAACATAATCAAACCAATGTAATAATAGGGATAAAAACAGAACCCTTTTATTATCTTAGATGGAAAATAATTTTGATAAAATACTTCAACTCTATTCTTGAGGAAAATATCCTTTCTTCTTCAAAAACATTTTTTTCCTTTCATAACATGTCATACGAATTTAAAATAAAAGAAGTTGATTAAAAATAAACTTGAAAACTTGTAAAGGAAGTTTCTTAGAAATAATGTTTTAAAAATCCATTCAGGTCGTATAAGTTAAAAAAAACATTTTTCGTACTTTTGTCGGAAAAGTCAAAAAGTACCTCGTACGGAAAACGACAAAAGATTCCTTTCACTTCTTTTACTAAAAACTCACCGAAGGGTAAAAATGGATTTAAAAAATTGTAGGTGGATGGAAATAATATTACATATTGATGAAACATGGATGTGGATGATAAAATACACCCCAGTAAATACTTACGAATAAACAATCTCGGATAAAAATGAGATTGTGATATTTCCCTTACCTTAGGTCCAATTTGCTTCGTATGTGTCCGAACCTCCTGTATAATGATTTAAATAATGTCATTGACTTATTACAGAATCATATCATTGTTATGATATCATATATGGTTCACTTATGACATTATATTACCCGTTCTTTTGTAAATTCCATGTTAAAGAAGCGTTTTGGGTAAAATCGTTTCATTTATCGTAGGTGTTTTGACTTGTTGTTATTGACATCATTATTACTTATATCATGATTTACTTACTTCCAGAATATAAAATATGATTTATATATCATATATATTCAGTATATATATATATATAATAGATAGATAAATAAAATGAAAAACACCGTTCATGGAGACGGTAGTCCGTACGTACGCATGAACGCTGTTTTTCTTTCCTTATTGTCTTGAAATGGAAGTAAGTAGATGACATACATATGTATATATATACATAAATCCAGTAGCTTTATAATGTCATATATTTCATTATTATTTCTTATATATACATTATAATCATTCTTAAATGGTTAACATGGAGAATGAATCTCATCTCGTCGTGGAGACGGTAGTCCGTACGTACGCACGAGCGATGATATCATTTCTATAAATATTGAATTGAATTGGAGTGGATTATACAATATATCAGAATCAATATGATGTTGTAATAACTATGTATAGTTATTCTTTACACCATTATACCCATCCATGTAAGGTGGTGGTGGAAAATAGATTACACCACGGCGTGGAGACGGTATTCCGTACGTACGCACGCGCGGTGATTTCTTTTTCCGTAGGATGGATAGATGGTGAAATAGGGTTGTTTCATACTTATAATAACATATCAGTATATGAGTGATACTGATGTTATTACTTCATAATGAAACATCCTAAGAAGAAGAAGTGGAAGAAGAAATAAAGATGAAAGAATTGGTAACGGTAATTACCTCTTCTTTGAAGTGCCTCTTTGAGACCTCCTCTTAGGGCACTAGAATTGGTATTTGAGGAAGACCAGAACCTCTAGGATGTTTCTAGGGAAGTGGAGAAGATATTTTGGCAGGGGTTGGACGAGCTTGAGTGCTCAAATTGGTGTGAGGAGGAGGGGGAGGAGGTGTCCTTTTATAAGGGAGGAGAGGGGCACCTTAGGAATATCTCAAAATATTATTTTATATTAAAGTCAAAATCGGTTTATAATGGTTCCAAAGGGTCTTATTTCGAAGATAAGGTGGGGAGGGGTCGAAATCCTATCAACCAGTAGAATTTAGACAAGTTTAGGATATTATTTTAACCTTATCAATTAAATTTAACTCTAAGTTAAATAATTTAACTTTTACCAGGTCTTTTTGTTTTCTTTCACTATATGGTTAATAAACTTACTATAACATGCCAAACGAACCCAAAATTGTTTATTATTAATATATATATCCTTATCTAAGTCCTTTGGCCGAACCTTAGATTTTTAGGAATACAATAACAATTAATAATATAATATTTGATTTAAAAACTATTTTGTGTCAATTTTGACACTATTTGATATATGATTTTTGTGAAAGTCATAACAGAATTAAATGTTCGAACCAAGTTGATTAAATCAACATTAATATATCATAGTAACCTAGAAAATTAGTGGAATTCATAAAAAATCTCAAATTACATTTATTTTGGTGTTTATAACATCAATTATGTCAATATTTCATTAATAAGATAATTACTGCATCATCGTTGTGTCATAAATAAAATAAATTATGTTATGTCTAAAAATTACAAATAAAATACCATCATGTAGGAAATCTTTTTAGATTTATAATGAATATTTACAATCGAATTTATCTTATGTATAACCCCATATTAAAAATGATTTACTTATTAAACTTTGATTTTAAATATTTTAACCTTTCTTTAAATAAATTAATAATAAATGTCCTAATCTAATCCAAGTGGGCCTAAATGGTAATATTTTATTCCTAAGTTTGTTTTTGGTCGAATTACACTTATCCAATAGAATTAGGACATGTGTTAGGGTAATATTAATATCATATTTACCCTTAGTTACCCTATTTACTATTAACCGCGGTAAAAAAAGTAAAAAGTTACTATTCACCAAAAAATTATTTTCATCTCATTGAACCAAATTTTAGTCCTTGATATTAACCGTGTTTCTCGGATTTTCGAAATTCCATTCACAGAAGCGGCAAAATTAAGTTTTATGAAAAATTCAGTTTTTTTAACTACCACTTAGTAGTTTCACTATTCATCAAAAATTGATGTTTTTCAGAACAATGCCAAAATTTCATCCTAAGCTATATTTCATATTCCGAATTCAAAAATGAAATCTATTTTACCAAATTCATAACATAGAAGTTGCATTAATTAATTTTATAATTAAATCCCGCTGTTAAAATAAATAGCGTGTTTTTAGGAAACAATATATATCAAAAGATTGACACTTGATTATGTCTTGTTTAAATGTGAAATTACAACCAATGACCAACATTGTATTAAATTGTAAAAATATATTCTAAATATACTTTAAAACCACTCAAATTAATAATTTATCACTATTAATTATTTCGATTAAAAAAGTTGTTTTTAATTATAATTTAGTAATTTTTCACTATTCATCAGAATATGAAAGTTATCCGAAAAGTACCAAAATTTCACCTTAGGCTAAATTCGATACTCCGAATCCAAGAATGAAGTTCATTTTGAAAAATAAGATTTACAGAATTTTAAAAAGTGGTTATTACTATTCATAACGGCTAGTTTTAATAATATTTTAATAGCACATCGTTGTTTAGTGAAACTCGGTATTGCGTATTACACATGCTATTGAGGAAGGTCGCGATTGCGTGTAATGCAAGGCAAGACAAGGATGCGTGTTGTGCAAGCTCCTTTTGGTGTAGCGTACAACACAAGACATTAATAAAATTAAAAAGAATATTTCTTTATAAAATCTTGGGCTGTTACACATAGTGTACATACCTTGTACGGAAAGTCATCTTTGGTATATCCTCCCTTCTGACCCTAAATTGATGATACCCTGAATGATGATCAATCTTGGAAAGGTATTGAGCTTCGCGTAGTTGGTCAAATAAGTCATCAATGTGCGGGAGAGGATATTTGTTCATGATAGTGATCTTGTTAAGTTCTCGATAATCAATGTAGAGCCTCATTGATCCATCTTTCTTCTTAACAAATAGAATAGGTGATCCCCAAGGTGACACACTAGGGAATATGAATCCCATATCAAGATTATCTTGGAGTTTCTTCTTTAATTCCTATAACTCAATTGGGGACATTCTATAAGGTGTCTTTGAAATAGGCAAAGAACCCGGTACGAGTTCTATTGAAAACTCAACTTCATGATTTGGTGGAAGACCCGAGAATTCCTCCAGAAAGACATCGTCAAACTCCGGTACAATGGGAATATTCTTAATCGTGATTTTCACACCAACCATTTGAGATAAATAACCTTCATTTTGTGGAATCAAGACCCATAAGATGGAAGAAATTTCCACTGGAAGGTTATGTTCATCCTTGCATCGATAGACAATCATAGATTGATCTGGAATATGAAATGTGACTTCCCTTCTTTGGAAATTGATATGAGATCCATATAAAGAAAGCCAATCTATGCCAAGAATCACATAAAATTACACTATAGGAAGGACCACAAGATTTTCAGGAAACACTTTCCCACAAATATCAATCGGAGAAGAATTATAAACTTTTGATGTGACTGTTGTGCCATTCGGGGTTGTCATAGCTAACTCAACATATAATTGTTGAGGTAATACGGTGAAACCCTTCGAAAGTTATTCAGAAATAAAAGAGTGGGTGGACCTAGAATCAAATAAAACATTTTCTACTTTAGAGTGGATGGTAAGTGTACCTTTCACCACTTCGTTATCGTACTCCACATCACTAATAGAAATTGCATGTGACTTTCCTTTGTCTTTATCCTTAAGATTTTGTTGACGTCTATCATCATCAACAACCCTTGGATTAGGGCATTGATTGGCATAATGACCCATTTCCTTGCACTTGTAACATTGAAGTGTAGGTGGTGCACTCTGTGTAGCCTTTTCTTTGTTCGCATCACGAGACATCTTCTTCCCATCATTGCGGCATTCAAATGCCCGATGACCTTCCTTTAAAAATTTAAAACATTTACTTGTCCCTTTAAGACAACTACCTCCATATTTCATTACACAGTTTGAGCATAAGGGAAAACTCATCTTCTTTTCAGTGTGCTCTTTAGATTTTCCTTTGAATTCCATTTTCCTCTTCTTATCAAACCCATACGACTGATGGGTTACTCCAATCTCCATCTCAACTTTGAGAGCACATCGAACGATTTTCTCGTAGCTATTAAAGTCCCGTATGGCTAATTCCCTTAAAAGATTTGGTTTTAATCCACTAAAGAATCTATCGATCTTACTCTTGGGTTGGATAATAATCCCAGAAGCGTACCTTGCAAGTCTTGTAAAATTTGCTTCATAGGTACCAACATATTCATCATCCTTTTGTTTTTGTTCAAGAAACTCCTTCTCCATCTTTGTTAGGAGAATACGAGGGAAGTACTTATTGAAAAATAAGTTCTTAAACTCATCCCATTCCATGGATTCAATTTCATCCCTTTGCCTTGTATTTTTGAAAAGATTCCACCATTGATCAGCTTCACCTTCCAAGCGATAAACTTCTAAGATGACTTTATAATTTTTAGAACACTGAAGAACTGGAAATATCTTTTCAGTGGTACTGATCCATTGTTCATCCACTAATGGATTAGAAGACCTGCTGAATGATGGTGGACACTGCCTCATAAAGGATTCAACAGAATGTTGCTCCTTAATTTTCTCATTTGGAAGTCCTACATGATTCATAGCTTCAGAAAGTTTTGTGAGCATGGCTACAAGATTTTTCATTACATCTCTCATAATGTTAGGATTCTCAGGGGGACAATCATTACATTGCCCATCGCATTCCGCATTAACACGGTTTTTTCGGGTTCCAACCATTGACTAAAACCAAGAAAAATAGTGTGAGAAACACTAATTATAATAGGAAAACCACATAATCAAGAATAAAATTTCACACTTAAGGTCTTATCATAGGTTGTTCATGGCCATTTATAAAACACTAAATTGTGTTCTATGCTTAGGCTTATCCTTAGGGTTCTTACTAAGGCTTTCACATCCTAGTTTCCAAAGGTTGACTATACCTTTCCTCTAATACCAACTATAGCGGTCTGGAATTACTTCCAGTGGACTATAATTGATACCTATCAGGGCACTCCATGGGTGGCTACACCCCCTGGGCGGGACACACCACCATCCCTAGTGGCAGCCATTTCCTCATGAAGCCCTTGGGCGGAGAGCCATACTTCGTTCAATGCTCACAAGTGAGAGTTCCCAAGGATCAGATACATTCCTACCTCCTTTGCCTCTGATACCAACTATAGCGACCCATACATTACATACATTGTTAATACTTAAAAATTGAATTACACATATTACAACATATAACAAAACCATGAAAGGACCGTATATGTATAGTGTCTTTAGAAACTAAGAAACATAAACAACTGGTTCATAAATCATCTACATTGTCTCCCATTTATTTCATCATATCTAGATTCCATTCTTTGGCATATCTTACTTAATAACCTTATTCCTGACCTGGGGAAAGAAAACATACAAAATGGTGAGATCAAATTCTCAGTATGGGTAAACAAAATAAATATAAATCACATCGTATTCATAAGAACATAACATTTTGGAAATCTTAACCTACAAAAGAGATCATAATTTTATAACATGGGATAAATCATAGTAGTGAAATGTAATCCCAATAATCATAAATTAAAACATGAAGCTTTGTGACACACACAAATAATCATAGAAAATCATTTCTTAGTAGTCAAGACTCATTTCCAAGACTATCTTAGTGGACAATGTCCATTTCTGAACCTAGTTCACCCCTCGTTTCAGTCCTGTTTCAATGAACCGGTTTGACCTGCCGTTCCATCCATGTCTATATCATGAGATATAAATCTTTACCCAATTCATTAGAGGGAGATATAGGTCCCACCCATCTCATAATGATACCATTCTTATGTGTGCCACAAAATCCTAAAGCATACATCATTGCATAACCTATGTAATAAAAATGGGATCCTTAAACATCGTGACATCATAAAACAATTCATATAAGACAAAGGAATTCATAAAAATAATTCCATCACAACACAATCAAATCAATGTAATAATAGAGAAAGAAATAGAACCCTATATTATCTTATATGGAAAATAATTTTGATAAAACTCTTGAACTCCATTCTTGAGGAAAATATCCTTTCTACTTCAATTTTTTTCCTTTCTTAACATGTCATACAATTTTAAACTAAAAGAAGTTGATTAAAAATAAACTTGAAAACTTGTAAAGTAATATTCTTGGAAATAATGTTTTAAAAACCCATTCATGACGTATAAGTTAAAAAAACATTCTTCTCGTACTTATGTCGGAAAAGTCAAAAAAGTACCTCGTACGAAAAACAACAAAAGACTCCTTTCATATCTTTTACTAAAAACTCACAAAAGGGTAAAATTCGATTTAAACAATTGTAGAAGGATATAAATATTACATATTGAGGAAACATGGATGTGGATGATAAATATTCCCCAATAAATTCTGATGTAAAAACAATCTCGGATAGAAAATGAGATTTGCGAGATTTTCCCTTACCTTAGGTCTGATTTGCTTTGTAAGTATCCGAACCTCCTGTATTATAATTTAAATAATGTCATTGACTTATTCATGAATCATACTCATTGTTATGATATCATATATGGTCATATTCTTAGCTTCTTATTAGTAATATTTTATTTCTACTTGTTATTCGGGTGTTTATTTCTTTTTGTTCTTATGCGTGTTTTGTCGAATAAATTCTTATTCTTTTTTTAGGGTATAGATACCTCATTTCCAGAATTTTATTAGTGTAATATATATAATATTAATTCATTCAATTCATTTATATAATTATTATGCAATGAAGATCATGTAGAATGAGTCACATCACATCATGGAGACAGTATTCCATACATACGCACGAGCGATGATATCGTTCCCATGATCGTGGAATTATATTGGATTGTTTTTATACTATTTAAGAAATAGTATCACTATAAAATAATCATATATAGTTATTATTTACAGCATTATACCCATCCAAGTAAGGTGGTAGTGGAAAATAGATTACACCACAGCGTGGAGACGGTATTCCGTACGTACGCACGCGCGGTGATTTCATTTTCCATAGGATGGATAGATGGTGAAATAGGTTTGTTTCATACTTATAATAACATATAATTATATGAATGATACTGATGTTATAACTTCATAATGAAACAACTAAATAAGAAGAAATGGAAGAAGAAATAAAGTTGAAAGAATCGGTAACAGACATTACCTCTTCTTGGAAGTGCCTCTTTGAGACCTCTTCTTATGGCACTAAAATTGGTCTTTTAAGAAGAACAGGACCTCTAGGATGTTTCTAGGGAAGTGTAGAAGTGAATCTAGTAGGGGTTGGACGACCATGAAGGCTCAATGTGGTGTGAGGAAGATAGGTAGGTGGTGCCCTTTTATAAGGGAGGAGAGGGGCACCTTTGGAAAAACTAAAAATATTATTTTATTATAAAGTCATATTCGGTTTTTAATAGCTCCAAATTGATATATTTAGAAGATAAGGTTGGGATGGGTCTAAATAATCTCATCCAATAGAATTTAGACAAGTTTAGGTCATTATATTAACCTTATCTTTTAGTTTTAACTCTTAGTTAATTAGATTGACATTTACCATGTCACTTTGTATTTTTATATTATATAGTTAATAAACTTACCATATAAATCCTAGAGACCCCCAATTGGTCCATTAATGATACTAATATTATGATATAATTATCTTGGAAGAACCATAGGTTTTTAGGAATATAATAACAATTAATAATATAATATTTTTTTAAAAAACTATTTTTGTCAATTTTTACACTATTTGGTAATTGATTTTTGTGAAATTCATAACAGAATGATTAGTTAGAAAAATGTTATTTAAATCAATACTAACATGTCATATTAACATTTAATTGTTTTGTAATTCACAAAAATCCTCAAATTACATTTATTTCGGTATTTATAACATTAATTATGTCAATATTTCATTAATAAGATAATTACTGCCTCATCATTGTGTCAAAAATAAATTAACTTATTTTAAGTCTAAAAATTAAAAATAAGATACCATTATGTAGGAAACAGTTTTATATTTCTAATGAATATTTATAGTAGAATTTATCTTATGTATAACCCTATATTAAAAATGATTTAGTTGTTAAACTTTGATTTTAACTATTTTAACCCTTCTTTAAATAAATTAATAATAAATGTCCTAATCTAATCCAAGTGGGCCTAAATGGTCATATTTTATTTCTAAGGTTGTTTTTGGTCGAAATTACACTTATCCAATAGAATTAAACCATGTTTTATGGTAATAATAATAACACCTTTACCCTTAATTTCCGTATTTACTTTTAACCGCGGTTAAAAAAGTAAAAAGTTACTATTCACCAAAAATTATTTTCATCTCATTGAACCACATTTTAGTCCTTGATATTAACCGGGTCTCTCGGATTTTTGAAATTACACTCAAAGAAGTGGTAAAATTATATTTTATGTGAATTTGGAAATTCTCCTAGGAGGTGGGTAAAAGACGGTGAAAAGTTCAATAAAATTTTTATATATCTAAAATTATTATAAAATGACTCCAATGAATTGCATTGAACTTATATAGGTATTATGTATCAATTTTTACCTAAAATAAATTTAATTAAAATAAATAATTATTTAAATAAAAAGTTGGGTTTTAAATAGTAACCAAGTTTTTTCACTATTCACCAAAAAATGAAGGTTTTCATAAAAATACCAAAATTTCACCCTACGATAATTTCGATATTCCGAATCCAAAAATGAATTACATTTTGAAAATTAAAATTTTACAAAATTTCAAAAAGTGGTTATTACTATTCATAACAGCTAGTTTTAATAATAGCATATCGTTGTTTAGTGAAACTCGGTATTGCGTACGATGCAAGCTATCAAGGAAGGTCGCAGTTGCGTGTAAAGCAAGCCAAGCTAGTGTTGTGTGTAGTGAAATATTTCTTTGATGATTTATATAACATAAAAACAAAATAATTCTCCTAAAATTCTTGGGTGTTACATGTTATATCCATGATTTTACACCTCTTACTTATGAAAGTATATAAAGTATGTTTTTATAGAACCAGATCCATGAGTGTGGGTAAATGGCATGAGAATAATGATACATGAACTATTTCCTATGTTAACCATAGTAGATTAACATTTCATGAATTAATATCCTATAAGGTTATCATAAATAATTTCAAACTTAATATTACTTGAAACTCAGAGTTCTTGATAAATATGTTAGATATACCGTTTAAATTGTATATTACAAGACCCAACTATCATATTATCCATGGAAAAATATAAAAAAAACCCTAAGAGAACACTAAATCCATAATTTGATATCTCTTTGTAACACCCTTATATTTGATTATGAATCCCAATACCTGGACTAAATTCCATGGGGCCTCAAGTAATTCTCCTTATCACAATAATCTATCAACAAGAAACGAGGGACACTAAAAAAATTTAGAGAATGAATTTACCATAACAATAAAACCATAAAAAATGCACGTTCAAGTAAAAATTATTTGAATTAAAATAAAATATTCATCAACCATTAATTTAATGATCAAACCTATTTTCCAATACAAAAAAAATTTGTACTGTACATAATTAAACTAATGATATATATAAAAGACATAAATAACAAATATCTTGAACCATAAACCCCCATACACCATCTCTTCCATAAAAACTACTTGGAAATGTAACTCACCAATATTGAATAACAATGTATTCTATTAACATACATTACCCAAAATAATATATATATATATATATATATTATACAAAAATGTTTACATATTTGGTTGAGTATTAAATATATAGAATTTACATAAGACTCCAACAAAAATACATGTAAGAGAACTAGAAATATACAATTCAAATCAATAATGATAAATCAAAATAAATTTTAAAACCATAGCAAATGATTTCTCAAAAAGATATTTGAAATCAAATATTTTTAAATCCATGATATCTAATCTTCTTGATCAAAAATAAAACATTTCAGGAAATATCTAATTGATTTCATATTTAATTAAATAGGTCAGAAACCAAATTTTTTACTTGAATGCATCCTTTTATAAAACTAAAAATTTTCAAAAAACACTACATTTCCACAGGATAATTATCCCTTTATGAAACTCTTTAGTTTCTAAATACATCAAGAACCCCTAATTATCTAAAAATAATAAAAAAATACAAATTTCAGAAAATTATATTCACTATGATAAGGATACCATTAAAATATTCTAATTATTCGTATTAATCTTGCTCTTAGGTATAAATCATGAATCTCATAGTGAAATTAATCCATAAATGGATCGATTTTATATATGAATGAAGTTGTCACTAATTCATACAACCCCAAACACAACCTCTTTCCTATGAAAAGGAGATATATATCACCTTTTGGATTATTTACCAAAAATATTTCTCACCTTAACACTTCCATATTTGTCTCTTATCTTCAATGAATGAAGCTAATATGTTTAAAAATAGGGTGTCACTAAATTATATTTTTTACACATACCCACTATTTGAGATAAATAAAAAAATCATTCATTAAAAATACCATAATAACTCATTCAGATAGTAATCCCATCAAACTAATTCTATATGAATAGTCATTATTATATTTATAAAAATAAGCTCCCATAAAAAATCAATTTAATTTCTAAATAACATGAAACAAATTTAAAAAAAATATCATTCATTAATTTAATTCATTTAATGAAACCAAATTACTTTAAAAACTAGACAATTCATATTGAAAAAATCATTTTTCATTTCCAAATTAATTTTAAAATAAAAATTCATGAATGATAATAATTTTTTCTTACATAAAATTTATTAAAAAATATTATTTAAAAATCCAAAAATTCACATAATTCATGAAATTCAGTCATAAATAATATAAAAATTAACCAATGATGCACACAAATGTTATCTAATTTATAGAATAGGGAAGAGAAACCTAACTTGCCATGTCATTCAAAAAAAATTTCTCATTTGAATCTCCAAAAAATAATTCCAATATAATGATGAGAAAATGACTATAAATATTAGTGGGGAACCATAATTCAAGACCATATTTTAAAAGATATAATATACCTATGTTTATATTTTAGTGATAAAATAAGAAGAAAAGAGATTAAGAAACTAGATTTGACTCCTATCTAATATCCATTATCTTTCTAACAACCATGACATTAATTAATTGATGAGAGTTTAGGATAAAATTGAATCATATATAAATATCCAAAATAATTATACAAGTAACTTTAAGAGGATAAATTGGGCGAGTAAACGGATTTTGGGCGTATTAATTGATGAAACCATGTCTTTTAACCCGACAGCGTGGTCATCATGCATGGTTTATATAACCATGTAATAGACTATGTATACCTCACTAGTTTTCAATTACCAAAATTTATATCTAATCTTAAATGTCTCTAATACTATACTACCACCACTTCCTTACAATCCAGGATTTCATGGTCCCCTTGAATGGACTTCAGGACTATGTAGGTGATTGTACAGGCTAGTAAAACTCTTATTAACGTCTCTTTGAAATCAATATTACCATGAGAAATGGACCCTAATGTGGAAACCACATTTCATATCCAAAGGTTAAATAAAAACATAATTTTGAGACCTTATAGTCCTCTACTTTCGTTGAATAACATGTTAATATCAGATACTCCTTAACAAAAACATGATCCAACTATAAACTAACACACAAAAATTACATATAGGGATATATTTTTCATGTATCTAACATACATGGTGATTGAAATGATTGGAAATATTTTCAAATAAATAAAATTTCATTTTAAAATTATAAATATGTATAAAAACATTAAAAAATTTGTAAATAATCAATGTTTACCATGAAATATTTTTAAAATATATGTAATTAATTATTAAAATATAATAAAAATCACCCATCAATAAAACATCATAAGTGACTAAAATTACTAAAAAAATTCATTTTCAAGTTAAAAAACTTTTGAAAGGAACATGAAATTTTAAAAAATAATATAAAAATTATTTTCAATGAAAATCTTATGAGACTATATAAATATATATCTAATTTAGGACTTATAGAAGGAAATTATCTTGTACGTAAAACTGGATTTTCTCTGAATGATTTTATGTAATTTTTATGAATTTAAATTATTTTATAATTTCCCAAAATGAATAAAATAATGAAAAATGGGAAAATGATCTTGTTATAATGTTAATATGTTGAGATATGATATATGATTTGTTATTTTATATCTTTAATAATCATCACATGAATCCTAAAACTGATGGGCATGAAATGATAAACATTTATCTTTGATAAATTATTTTTTTAACTTCAAAAAAAGACATGGTTCATAAATAAGAAAATAATATCGGTTTATTTCAGACATATTTAATAAATATGTTAGATTAATTTTTTTATCTATACTAAAAATACCACATATAAATATCATGATCTTTAATGGTTCCAAAATTTACTTATATTATTAAAAGAAATATTTATAAAAGAGTGTAAATCATTCAAAATTGATTAACTGATATTAGTTTATAAGAAAATATTATTTTAAATATTCTCATGTAATTTATGAACTATTGGTATAAATTATTCATGGATCAAATTTATCATGTGATTAAAATGATCGATGGTTTGGTTTATAAATTTATGTTCACTTTAAATTGTGAAACATATGTCTAATGATAAGAAATGTGTTAAAAAGAATAGTTTTCATGATTTTATTTTTAAAATTATCATTGTCTGATTTGACAGACTTAAAAACAAAATATACATAAATGAAATTTGAATTGAACTATGAATTATCTGAAGTGTCTTTTAATAATAAATATATTTTCTTATTTATAAAAAAGTTTACAATGAAAAAATGTTAACAAATAATAAGAGTTTGTCAAAACAATTGATAAAATTAATTATAATTAATTTTTTTACCTTTAGGAGAAAAACAAAAATCAAGATAACTTATAAAAATATTATAATGATTCAATTTTTTACTTTAAAATAAAATAATATTAATTTTAAAATTATAAAAAACACTAAAAAATATGAAAAATATATCAAAATTGTGAATGAACTTATTGAAATAATGTTTAATTCATTTTCAATATATAAGAAATTTCAATGTGTGAAAATTTTTAATGAAGTATTTAGAATTATTAAAAGTTTATTTAACTTCTTAAGTTCATTTTTATTGCAAAAAGGTTAATAAAACATTTAAAATTAGTAAAAAATATTATCATTACACTAAAATTTATTTTTATGAACCTTAACTAATTTATTTCATGTAAGAAATCACCATGTTTGAATTTGATGAGTGACGTTCTCATAATGATAACAAATATCATTTTTCATAAAAATGTTTTAATTATCTAATATGATTTATTTATACAGAGTCAAAAAATTAAATGGGTTTCTATTTTACTTGTAAATATTTTATTTTCTATATTATAATAAAATAAAATATTAAATATAATTATATTTTGGAATACATTATGGGAGTCATATACTGATTAACATCTAATATATATTTATATATTAAATTAATTTTTGTAAAAAATATTACTTTCAATTATAATAATTTATAATCATATTGATATTCTAAAATTTTAGATAAAATAATATTTTTTTTGATTTATTTTATTTTTTAATTATTTTTTATGAAAAAATAGATATTATATTATGTAAATTCTATAAAAATAACCTCTGAATTAAAGATCAACATTGTTAGTTTATAATAACTTATATATTTTTAACATATATATCATTAAAATGGAAAAATGAATTCACTAGAGGTCAATGAACATTTCACATTCCTTTTTGTATCCGTCAATGAATGTCACTACTACCATTAATGATGGATCATTTATGACCATTTCTTCTAGTCTCTAGGGGTTTTTGAAACCAATTTCTAAAGCCTTGAAAAGATAAATTTATAATACTATGAATTGTATTATGAAACACTGTATGATCAATGATTAAATCATATTTTGTTGTGTTCAATATCTAAAAACAATGGGATAATATATATCCTTACAATAAAAGTTTTTTAATTTTTAATGTTTTATTCTTATTTTTGATGGTTTAGTAATGTTGTTAATATATGTTACATGATAGATAATTTTTTAAAAATTAATTATTAAAATTAATGTGAAAAATTATGTAACACATTAGCTGTTAACAATTATGACATTATAAACAATTCAAATTGTTATGATATTGATTGTTTAACTTAACTAGAATGATAAATCATGTTTTTCATTAGTTATATGAAATAAAGACTTGGAATATTGATATTTTTAGAAAATAGTGTATTTTTTGTATAAATTATTTAAATACAATATAAACTAATTCCCACTTGTGGTATTATACCCATGGCACGTAATGTTTCAAGGAAATGTTTAAATTCATAATTTTTGAAAATTTGTGATATATATCACACCAAATGATATATATATATATCACTGTCCATGACTTGACATTGTTGAATATTGATTTATTTATTCCTGTTTTTGTTATGATAATGTCGAACATCCTTAGATTTTGTATATTTTATTTACTATGATATGATATATCATTATCTAAATTGTTATAAAATTAATATATAAAGGAATTTAGTATCTGGCACATATTATCTCTTTGGATTTTACTATATCAGGTGAAGAAAAGTACATTATCACTACCCATGGATATTTCAATTAAATAATAATAAAATTAAATACCATATAATATTACCACACTAATGAAATGAAGGTATAACTTTCCATGATAGAGGGGAAGTGATATGAAATATCATTATTATTGAGTTAGTGATAAATTATAACTATATATCCTGATTAGTGATATAAAAAATCTTGTGGATATGATATAATTATAATTTTTTATATTAAAATCCATTATCAAGGTTGGAATTTATATCTAATACAACATTTTATGAACATTAGTATTTGGAAAATTTTAGTTTTCGATGATTGTATCATGTTTATTGTATAATTTTTTCATTTATATATTTACCTACCTATTTTATTATCCATGATTATGAACTGTATATATTGTGATTATTTGTATATATTATCATAAATTGTTAATATTATTTCGTATACATTTTGTAATATGTATCTATAAAATTTCATGTTATAATATCTTCCAACTATGAATGAAAATTTGATTTATATTGCTTATTTAGATGAAAAATTATGTTCATTAATTATAAAGATAAAATGTTTTTATATATATTAATTAAATGTTTTCTCATATTAAAAATAATTTTTTTGGATTATATATTTTATATGTATATAATAAATTAGTACTCCGCCCGTGCAATGCACGGCTCTATAAAATAATTCTTATTATTAATTACAGGTTACTATTTATAAAACATAATAGTTTATATTAATATTTAATATATTTGAAAAGAAAATGACATACATAATGAGGAAAAAATTATAGAAAAAGCGGAACAAAATTTACATACTAAGAAGCCTTCTGTATAAAAATAACAATGAAGGAACCAACGGTGAAACAGAATGAAAATTAATGAATAATATATTGAAATTCTAAATTCAATCATAGAAACAAAGTATGAAATTCTAATTTACAGATACTTGAAATGGGTGAAAAATGAAACAGAATCATGGTAAGATAACATGAATACATTTTCACCTTTGACATAGGACTATGGAATGTAATTTAACAATGATCAGAGAACATCAATTCTGTTTCATTAGCAGATAAATGTCTGACAACATAAAAAGGAACCATATTTTTCAACAACAGCGGGTGTGCATATCAGATTACAATTCATGTGATCATAACGTGCAGTGAAAAGCCTCCTGGTACCACCATGCATCATTGATGTAGAGTAGCAATTTGTCATGTTTGTTGATAGTTATATTGATCTCTGCAACCTATAATTAGAAATTAATGTGAGTAAATGAGACATACTACTATGAAAAAATAACTGGTTAATCCAGTGAAGTCAAAATAATTCATTTCATAATCAAATGGAGTATTTGTTTACAATATTCAACCATGAAAAAAAACTGAACAAATATTCAATGAAGAGAATTAAATACAATGAAAATGAATAGTCAATAATAATTGAAGTAAATAATAGAAAATGGCAACCAGACATAATCTATCGGAAAATAGACATGATTATTTTGAAAAACTGAAAACTGTTTCTGGAGGAAAAATATAATCCACACCTGCTACCTAGGGCAGTAGCTATGAAAATATAATCCACGCCTGCTGCCTAGGGCATTACCTATCCGCCACATAGTCTGTCGTCACTGCCCTGCCCCTCCCCTACCCTCCAGTCCAGCCCCCCCACCCCCACCCCCGTCCAACCCGTCCCTGCATTGCAGCCATCACTTATCCATTGCCACTCCTCCCCCCAGCTCATACCCTCTTCTCCCTGCCCAACACCTTCCCCCACCAGTCCCAACCATGCCCAACCCCTTCCCCCAGCACCCCACCCCCCTTCCAGCCCCACCAATCCCCTCCCCTGCCTAGCCCCTCCCTCCCCCCACACCCTGCCCAGCATGTCAACCCCCCTCCCCACTCCTCTACCTATCATCCCTCCCCTACCCAACACATTCCCCCACCAGTCCCCCCTGGCCAGCCCCTTCTCCCAGCACTCCCCCCCTTTCCAGCCCCACCAGTCCCTTCCCCTGCCCAGCCCCTTCTAGCCCCACCAGTCCCCTCCCCTGCCCAGCCCCTTGCTCCCCCACCCCCACACCCAGCCCAACATGTCAACCCCCCCACTACCTGTCATCCCTCCCCTGCCCAGCCCCTTCCCCCACTAGTCCCCCCTGGCCAGCCCCCGCACCCCCCACGCCTTTCCAGCCCCACCAGTCCCCTCCCCTGGCTAGCCCCTCCCTCCCCACACCCTGCCCATCATTTCAACCCCCCAGTCCTCTATCTGTCATCCCTCCCCTTCCCAGGACCTTCACCCACCAGTCCCCTCTCTGGCCAGTCCCTTCCCCCAGCACTCCCCCCTTTCCAGCCCCACCAGTCCCCTCCCCTGCGCAGCCCCTCCCACCCCACCACACCCTTCCCAGCATGTCAGCCCCCCCACTCCCCATCCTTTTATTGTCTGCCACCCCATCCCAACACCCCCTCCCTCGTCAGCCTTCCCACTGCCCAGCACCTTCCCCCAGCAGTCCCCCCTTTCCATCCCCTACCCCAGTAGTCCCCCCTCCTTTTCAGCCCCTTCCCCCATAACCCCCCAGCCAACCTCTTCCCCCACCAGGGCCTTCCCCCCTGCCCTCATCTACCCATCCCCTCCCCTCATATCCTCTGCAACCAGCCCAGATCCTCCCCTCCCCTACTCCCCATACCCAACTCCTTGTCTTCCCTCACCTCTAAGCATCTTCTCTTCCCATTCCTTCCCAGCAGCTCCCCCTCCCACCTCCTCATCCCCCCTGCCCAGCCCCTTCCCACAACAACCCCCTCCCCCTACCCAGATCTCCACCTCCCGTCCCCCCTCCCGTCCCCCCATCATCAGCTCTTCCATCATGTACCTGCAATGTTCCAAGGTTTTAAAACTGTAGTGGACAGTATGTGGCAATGTTCCAAGGTTTTAAAACTGTAGTGGACAGATACAGACATAATCTACCAAAGGAAGTAATGGAAATCGTAAGTTATTATGGATATTAAATCACAAAATATCACATTATACAAACTGTGAGGAAGTAAAAATTCCACAACATTGCCTGAAATGTCTGAATTCATTCCCTTCTATGATTAAAAGTAATTACAATTACCAAAATAACTGAGAGGGGTCATGCTAAGAAAGGATCTCCTCTTCCATCATGCCCCGGTCTAAAGAAATAATCTACAAGTGAAAAAAATCAGTTTGTTAATGTTACTTCCAAGTCCAATAAATTGAAAACATTTCTGTCAATCTGTACCTGTTATGACACCCTTAAAAAACAATTTCATCCCTACATTAATGAATGAGTAGGGTTAAGTTATAAGAAAAGCAGTTCCTAGTTTAAAAGGTTCAATAATTTTTATTAAAATGATCTGTTCATTTCAATCACATTATGTTAGCATGTTTCCAGTAAAAAATAAATTATCATATGTTACTTTTCTGTTAATAATGATTATGAATGAAAGTGTTGAAGTGATTCGAATGTCATACCATGTCACAGTATCGAAGAAGACTTTTTTTCTTGATGATGGTAGTGAAATCAAGTCAGCGATTCAAGCTACATAACAGAAATATGGGAAGGAGAAAACTGTAGAACATTTTTTGTAAAACAGACTGATTACTGAAATATAATTGACTGAAATGATCCACTTCTCAAAAATTAAGACTTTTCCCAAATGGAATTTAAATATTGGGGGAAAACACACAACATTAATGAATAAAAACCTATCAAACCTAAAAAACAATTAAAGAAAAACTTGGATAGTTATGAATTTTCAAAGATAAGTTGTTTCACTAAGATGATTAAAAATAGGAAAAAACCCATCTTCAAAACATGTTTAGCATGTTATTTTTATAACAGAATATGTAAAATTATAAGAAAAATCACAATAAGAATAAATAAATTAAAATAATAAAAATTTTAGAGTTAGTAAGAGTACCTGCAACTGAAATCGGCATCAACATAAATAGATATACCCTAACTCATGGACGTGGGAAAATGAAATCGGTAAAATATACCTTCATGATAAGAGTCAACATCACTGTAATGATGTTGAACACATTTAGCGACATTAAAACTGCCTGCAACTAAAATTTTTGTCAACATAAACAGAAATACACATCCATAGATATGGGTAAATGTAAAATGTAAGCTATACCTGCATGAAAAGAGGCAGGATCACTGTAATGAAATTGAGCACATTTAGAGGCAGTAAGACCGACTGCAAATGAAATTTTCTTCAGTATAAATAGAAATACAGCCATAGATGGATGTGATAAAATTATAATTTTAATTTACAACTACTTAACAAGAGGTCAGATCAATTTATTAAAGCTGAACTCATTTAGAGGTTTTAATACTACCTACAACTGAAATTTGCTTCAACATAAACAGAAATACACACATACATGGATGTGGGAAATTATAAATTGTAAGGTATACCTGTATTAAAAGAGGCAGGATAACAATAATGTAGTTGAACACATGTAATGGTAGTAAGACTACCTTCTACTGAAAACTGCTTCAAAATAAACAGAAATATAGACATACATGGTTGTGGTAAAATGCAAAAAGTATGGTATACCTGTATGAAACAGGCATGATGAGTACTGAACAGTGTAAAATGGTCAAATACATTAAATACAAATGCCTTAAATCATGTGAGTTATTTTGTGGTCACTGCAATAAAGTGGTGAACTGGGTTGTTAGAGAAAATGTGAGATGTTTTACCTATGAAATAAATTTGGATGGAATTGATTGAATTACCGTTGATGATATTTCTGTATGTTGCATGGGAAGAAGAGCTTCTTCGATGTATAATAGGGAAATATTCCCCCTGAAACAGACATAGGATTTATAATATAGGTATAGTAGCAGGATAGTCATAATAATATTGTATTTATAGTATAATTTTAAAACTATAGAAACTGGGTTTTCCTATTCTATGGTTTGTTATTGCAGTAACCACCAACAACATCAAATTTTGTGGACCTTAATTGTTTTTCCAAAGTTAACATATTCATGGAATATGTGTAAAATGGAGGTGATGGTTTATGGTAGTATTTTCTTACAACCATAGAATTAGTTGTGCGATATAGGGTAGTATCCTGGTGTTAAAGTTGAGCTGGTTTTGTAGTCGATGGAGATAATTTGACAGATTTCTTCATCAGTAGAACACCGGGAGATATATAATGACCTTAGCTTAGTTTGTTGAAAAAAAAATTGGTTCAAGAGGAAAAGGTTCTGTGAGAAATTTCAAACAAATCCGAACCATGCGAGAGAAATTAATGCAGGTTGTCCGAGTTGAGTCGGTTCGGAGCTTCGTAGCAGATCCATAATTCGATTTATCTGGATTCTCGCTTTAGACGCTGTTGAAATGCGGAGTCATTGATGAAATCTCGTGTCCCTTCCATATCTGCATAACCAGGCATGAAATTGTGATTTTTCTATGAACTGGGTTTCTGAACGAAGTTGAGACCAATAGCTAGGGTTTTAATGGGTTAGGGATCTAAGCAATAAATATTGTATGAATTATAATGAGGAGTCAATTTGGGCTTCGAAAACCAAACATGTGAATAGTCAACATTATAGAAATAATCAGAGGTGTTGCACTTACCATACCTTCGAGGAGATGAAATCCATCGGGAAGCGTTGGAGTAGGAAATGAAAATCTTGAGAGGGAGTGGTGCGGGGTGGATGGGATAATCGGGAAGGGGGCAAGAGAGGGGAATCATATATGGGAGAAAGAACCCAGAGGATTAGGGGAGGAGATCAGGAACTGGAGAGTGGGGAGATGTGATTAGGGGAGGGGAGACCGGGGGAGGGGAGACCCGGAGAAGGCAGAGACCGGTTGGGTATGCAAGGAGGCTGCGAGAGAAGGTGGAGATCGGGAGTAGGCGGAGACCTGTTGCGAATGCATGGGAGGAGGATACAGAGGATATGGAGGAGTAGGAGAAGGAGGCTACGAGAGAAGGGGGAGGAAGCGGCAAGAGAAGGAAGCTGTGGGACGGAGCGGCAGTGGAACCCTAGGCGGGGCGAGCAATCGCACGAGCGGGCGATGAAATTGGGAGGAGGAGAATCCCGATCATGAGTGGGTGCTGGGTAGAGAAATGAATTGGAGAATAGGAAAATGGGGTGACGTGGAGGTAGGAATGGGTGACACGTAAGCAAGGTAGAAGCCTAATTTAGTATAGATTGTAGATATCAAAGAATGATTCGGATATGCGAGTAGTAATGTGAGATGGCGATGTAAATCTAGAAAGTTGAGACACTTGCTGGGGGTCACGACGGATCTCTGATGCTGGATGGAGGATGATGATTGAAGAGGAAACAAATATGGAAGAGGGCTCCATGATTCTGGATGGATAAGTGATTTGCGATTGAAGAGGAAACCTAAATGGAGGTGATCTACGATTGAAGATGGATCTGTGATTCTGGAAGTAGGTGATTGAAGAGTGGTCCGAGATTGAAGGGGAAACCTAGCCGAAGTTGAGTTCGGACGAAACATGGGAGTGAGGACTTCACGTGTAGGGGTTAAATGATAATGGTGGTAGGTTTGAAAAAAATAGGTGACATGGCTGCATGCTAGGGTAACATAGTAGCTGGAGAATGACATCTTTAGTATAGATAATTGACAGGTTTCATTAAAATGCTTAAAAACTCAAAAATATTGATATACCAAACATGTAAATCTAGTTCAATTTAAGCAAAAAATAAAATTACAAAATACCAAAGAAAATGTGAGCATTTAATAATGAAGATAAATAATCAAACCTTGGTCATTGAAAAAAAGAACAATAGGAATTGAATATTTATGCATAGGAAAAAACAACCAAAACAACTAATACCTGCTCATTGAAGCCAAATTCAAGTACTATCATGTAAAACAGAATAATCACATGATTATAGATGTATCATTAACCCCTTGAGTTATAAAAAATATTAAATTGATGAGTTCTTAACCATAAATCAAATCAAGATGATGAATTAGTTGGTAAAAAAACAACAGGATCGAACCTCCTTGAGGTATAAATTATATGTCTCTTATGCTTATCCTCCTCCATGCCTATAAATAGAAGACATTCATTCCATAATCCCATGTACAATCATCAAGATTTATCTTCTTCACTATGTGAGGATGATAAAAATTAATGTATAGTAAATAAGATAATTGCATGTGGATGTAGAAACTAACATTGTTAAATATAGTGAAGGATTTCAAGGTACCAACTTCAACTGAACCAACACTATCCCACACAAAAACTTGTTATTCGATGAGAATCTATTTTCTAAAATCAATAGGTTCCACACATATGTTACCACAGAAAGGAAAAAATCCTAGTAAGTAGACATTTGAGACAAACGAATCAAAAAATCTAGTATGAATTTACATGTAAAACCAAGAACAAAGTGATGAGAGGTTTCTACCAAAAAAAATCTCAAACTAATATTCAGTATAGAAGATTGAAGGATCATATATTGGAAGAAGTGATATTACCAACTAAATTTATAGGTACCTATTTCATTTGATCTGATACCTTCCCATAAAAATATTTGTTTTCCAATGCGAACCCCACTCCTGAAATCAAAATAATTCACACATCAGAAGACAAAAAAAAAAAAAAAACAATATCATTACCTTTACATAAGTGATCCTACACTGAGACACAATTAAATTAACAAATTAAGGATGGGTTTATAGTCATGGCCATTGGTGCACCTACACTGATTCTACTACTCGAAGTGTTATTTAGCTCAACGCAGCATCCTTGTCTGGAATCAATTTCTGCATATCACTAAAAAATTTCATGATACTAATAGCTCCAAAATTTTAAAAATGAAAACACTTTCTATTAACTAGAATTTACTATAATGATTCCCATGAATAATCTTCAAAAACAGTGGCTACAACCAAATAAATTGATCAAAAAAACTAGTGAAATGACTTAAGGAAATCATCTTAAATCTTTTATAGTGGAAGAAAATAATAATAAATACCCAATTAAGATCCTAAAAATTCTCTAAAAAATGAAATACATTCATGGATATAGAACCATAAAATCAAAATCAATGAAGAAGAAGATTCAGATGGTCCAGTGGTTTACTTCAGATGCGATGAAAGATGATAGGGAAGGAGGGATACCTTAAAGCATTCTGATATAACATAGGAGATGAAACAAATGATATATTTCGATATATTTCATTAGATAAAACAAACTATTTTTCAGATAATAATCCCACCTAGGTTTTTTATAGGAAGAACAGAGGCGGAGAAGGTGGAGCAAGCGTTTGCAGAGCCAGCGGATGTGGAGGATCCGAAGGTGGTGGAGGCCAAGCTGGGAATTGGAATCCAAAGCTAGGAGTAGTCGCTAAATTGCTAATGGGAGCGGTGAGGTTTGGAGGGGAGAATCGGGAAGGGAGTGGGAGAGGGGATTCGTGGATAGAAGTGGAAACTGTAAGGTATTCAGAGAGGGTATCATAAAAACTAGAGCGGGAATAGGTGAGTCGGGGATGGAATTTGTGAGAGGGTGGGAGAAGTTGAGGGAAACCCCGATGATGAGCGGGGGAATAGGATACACATTCGAGGGAACCCCAAATTTGGAGGGAGGAAAACATTTAGTGAGGTGACGTGGCAGCATATGCAGGTGACACATATTCCTGGAAGAAGCCTAATTTAGTATAGATAATAGATAAAAAAACACATCACAAAAAAGTGAAATAACTTAATCCATGGTTGTTGCATCCTATCATTGAAACCCATTTCCATCCAACCGCATTAATGATCTACATTCAGGTCATGTAATGGAAGTTTCAAAGAGGGAAAATGATACGAAACATGTATGCACAGAAAAGTATAAATCTTTAATGAATCATATACTTCTTACATACTCACAAAAAGGAAAATAAGAGAGTATTCATGAAAAGAATATGCGTACCTGTATGGAATAAAAGATGGATCAGTTTGAAAAAAAATGAACAAATTGAGTTGCACCAATTGTGAGGAGAAGAGAATGTGACATTACTTGAAATTGAAAACAGACCATAGCAGACCTTATAGGCTACAACAGAGAAGACCCGAATTTTTTTTATTTCAGTAAATGTAATATCATACAAACAAATAAGAGTTTGGTTATTCACATGCATAACCAAATTAAAGTCGAAAAAAGTTAAAGGCAATTCAAACAGTAGACCATAGTAGAGGTTTATTTTTTCGAAATAGGTAATGTAATTTTAGACAAGTAAATATGCAGTTGGAAATTGAAATGCTAAATCAAAATGGAATTTATTTAAGTTTCAAGGAAACTGGTATAAGAAACCATAATAGAATTTTATTTAATTAAAAGTGTAAAAGAATAAGCATACAATAGTAAATGAAGCCGACCTGTTATAGAACAGAAAATATATCTGTAATGTGGTTGAAAGAATTAATGTTTTTCAGTATGCAGTCATACCTGAAGTGCGAAGATGATACGGGAGGGAATAAGAGACACAGCAGCCGTGCGGAGAAGGGTAAGTGACTTCAGTTGAAATTGTAAACCCAAAAAACCTTGCAATACCTCCCTGAAATTTCAAACAGTTAGGGGGTCGAAGGTATGGACAGAAAATGGTAATAAGTAGCTACAATGAGATTCACTGTCCGTGAAAGGGAAGGAGGAATATAAATGAATAGCCTGACATTTCACGGTCCGATGTAAAGGTATTCGCGATCTGGATGAAATTTCAACAGATATCTGAGTACGTGATGGAACAGGTTGGTATGGTATGCTGGAACTGGGAGCAGGAGATTGACAATCTGAGGGATAGCCTGGAGGAAGACGTCACCGGCCAGGGAAGTATGCGGTAACCCTATGTCGCGATTAACGTAATCCCAATCGCGAAACTGAAAGGGTAAACTAGGGATAGTGTTGTCGAAACCTGGAGAAGAAACTGGGCGGAGACAAATGGCATGAAGAACGAATGCTCGAAGGAAGGTGGAATCTCGTAGTAATTCGGAAGACAGGAACCCTAATTCAGAGGGATGTCGGGAGAGCGCGTGGGGGGAGCTCGATAGGGTCGTAGACGAAGGTGGAAAGTAGTCGGACGGTGGAAGGTATCCCGATTAAAGAACCCTAAGTCGGGGGCTTGACAGGCGAGCACGCGAGGTTGAGGCCGATTGCATCGCGGGAGGGAGGATGTGAAAGTGGAGGGTTTTTGCTAGTAAGGGGAGGTGGCTCAAGGTGAAGGAGACACGTAGGTTTGGAGAAATCCTGTTTTAGTATATATAGTAGATTATATAAAAATCAAATTTATATATTTAAATTTGATGATTTAAATACAACTTACCTTTAATCTTATTGCATTAGAAATATAATTGAGAAAAATATCCATAAAATCTATAGGTTTTCTTATTAAAATCATTCAATTATAAGTAATTCAATATTTTTTATTCACATTTCATGTTAAAAATTTCAAAAGAACCTTTTAATAGATTTATAAAAATACTGACCAATGAAAAAACATGGAATGGTTGTATAAAATATTTATTAGTTATTAAAAATTACAAAAAACATTTTAATATATTGGATACTTATTACTGGTACTCATAAAAAAAAGAATGTAATTAGAAGGATCTAACATTACAAACATAATGATGTATTCTATATTTATATTTATTAAATCTATAAATAAATGTTGTGCCATTGAAAAAATCAGTTCTATTATTATTTATGAAATATTTTATCATGTTTTTATCCCTTTAAAACCCCTTTAGTGGCCTCTATGTGGGTTCTATATCAATTGTATTGATTTTTAAATTGATAATGGGACTAGAATAATAATTATTTAGAACCAACTAATAATAATAATAATAATAATTATTATATTTATAAGGCCCATTATAGTAATTATAATAATAATTAAAGGTTATATTTCTTGATGTTCATTAAAACCATGATATAATTCCAAAAGAAATTATGAAATGTTTTTTATAATTTATAAATAAATTTCATGATTTATGAAAAACAGGGATATAAATTGGTTCCTAAAAATAAAAGGAATTAGATTATCTTAATTAAATATTTAAATATAATGAATTATATAAAATTATGATTATTATTTAATTTTTAAAGATATTAAATTTTTATACAATTAAAAATTTTTCCACAATTATTATATATATTAAATATAATGGACATATATTAAATTCCATTTAAAATGTCAATATGAATGTGTTTTTATTGAAATAAAATGAAAATTGAATTATTTATTTATTTATGGAATTTCTATAATTCAATGTCTAAATTATAAATTATTTCAAATATTTATTTATTAAATGTTCATAAATGCTTATATATTTTATAAAATTTTTATAATTTAATTTTATAGTTTATTCCATACTCATTTATTCCAGAATATAAAGTGGTTATATTATTAATCGATTATGATTTTGTTTAATAGTAATAAAACTCATATTATAAACATCTTATGAAGTGTCTATGGAGTTATATTCTTGATATGCCATAAGATTTTGGAATATTCTATCATGAATATGATTTTTATGTGTTCTGTGATCAAATATAAAATATAGATTATGATATTTACATATTTATTGTTCATATTTTATTGTAATTGTGGTCTTTCTTTATTACCATTCTATGAATAATGGGACTTGTCTTAGACCATTCACTAGACTGGGGTTATAAACAATACATAAATATAATAGTTTTATAGTTGTCACACCATACTTGCATTTCATATAATTTTGGTCTCATGTGATTATAAAAAATTACATTAATGGTGGAATACCCTAACCAATGTTTTCCTAATATTTTATTTATTCAATGGTATAACTTATTTTACCTTTAATTCAAGTGGTTTTCATGGTAATTTTTGATAAAATTTTGGTTTTTAGCCATCACACGGTTAGCACACGATTGGTGGAAATTGTTCAACATGATCATGAAGATCCAATAATAAATTACTATAGCTCTCACATAGTTGGAGAGTAGGTTAGAAAACCTTATTACCAAACCATGATATATAAACCAATATTTCTAATAAAGGTCACAAAATTTTAGTATTATTAAATCATTATGTGAAACCATGTGTCCTATGATGATTCATTAAAAAGTAGAAATTATTTTAATTTCCCTTTAATATTTTCCACTTTGGTCACCCGTATTCTTCATCATTTAACTTTTTTTACCCCATGGCACCTCTCCATTCATATAATAATTTATATTTGGTGATTCAAATTATTTTTATTTATTAATTGATTAAGTTTTTAGTAGTATTGTCTTGAAGACCCGCTTCCCTCTTTCTATCTTTATTTCCTTGTTGTTACTTATTATTGTATCCATAGAAAGGTTTTAGTGACATAGGGATTTTTATTATCTCAAATTAATTAGAGGGGGGGGGGGGGTTCTTGGTTTTAGGGTTCCCCTTAGCCTCATAAGGATTTTTTTTCATATTGATTTAGATTAATTTTCTATTAAAAAACTACATGTTTAAGGTAGTTGTCTCTATGAATGACTCTTTAAATTTATATCCATAATTTATTACCAAGTTTTAAAATATGTTTTGGTTTTCTTAAAAGTACTATTAAAAATTTCATTCATGAAACATATTATTTATATAAACTAAGGATATAATGTTATTTAAAGTGTTTTGGAGTTCCATTTATTGGGAATGAGTGACAAACAAGGGGTTTCATTGATTTTATCTCAGTTATTAGATTTATATGTATCTGGACAAATTTATAAAAAGTATGTGGGATACGGAAATGGGTATTAATGTAATCTTTCTTGGTTGTGTTTTATTCAAGGATGTGAAATCATATTTTTCCTTCCTTTGGTAGAAATTTGATAAATATGTTTCATTTGAGTTATTGAGGAATGTTAGGTGATTTTTAATTATGTTTATTGGAACATGTGGGATTAAATAGAAATTTTAGATATATTTTTATATTAATAAAATTTATACCCAAAACGAAATTTTGAAAAATAAGTTATGGAATCTTTTCCCTATAATTGATTTGTTATTTTAAATGATAATCACGTATTATACGTGTGATTTATTATTGGACACCCAAGGGAGACACTGGGTGAGTTGAAAATGTAGTCTTATATATCCATTGTGTAGATTTTGCGTTGGTATATGTTAACTAATGGGATGTATTATTACCTTTTTGAGAACTATAGAGATATTAAAACATGATAGGATCACATATACATGTAGGTGCTCCTTGATCAAGTCCAAAATAACATAGACCCATATCGTAGAGCACCATGTTGAATATGGTTTAGTTGGTAGATATGTGTTATAGTTAATTTAAAAATTCTTAATCGGTATATTTTGTTATTGTTTAATATTTTTTTCCCAAAGCTATGATTTAAAATTTTCTTGTTTATTTTATATTCCTTCATTATAGGGCTTCTACCATTTTTACATTCAATTGTTTTTTGATTTTGTTTAATTGGATGATATTATTTTTGGTATCTATTTTCTTACAGTGATTTCTCCCACTTTATATATCATTTGGTGTGATTTATTTTATTATTATCTGAATTATGTTATTTATATCTATAGTTTTCACCTCTTAATATAACTTATTGTTTTATTCTATTCGTTGATTATTTAGCAAATTTTAGAAAGGAAATTTTAATGGATATTTGTCTCCATTAAATCTAAATTAACGATGTTGTAAATCATCAATTAAAAATTAACCACTTTTTAAAAATGCTATCTCTTATTAGAATATTTTATGACATGTATTTTCTAAAATGGGTGAGTAGTTTTAAATTGTTAAAATTCACTTTAATAAATTATCAAGGAGAATCATTTTTAATTAAAATGGATGTCTTAATTTTAAATATTTATTTTCACCCTTGTTGGGAAGATGTTTTATTTTAAATATTCTTCATGGGGTGTGGGTAATTAAAATCTGGGATTTATTTTCTCAAACATAACATATTCGATGTTTAGAAGGTTATGTTTGATATAGTTGAAAATAAATTGGGTCTTATTCCAGTCTTGTTGGTTGTGAAAATTGAAAAATATTCACTTGGGGCATGAAAATGAGTTTTTGGGGAAATTCTTTAATTTATAATTTTTTTCTTCTATGGTATTATTTTAGGTTTGAACTTTTATTTCCAGTTTATTCTGGATTTTTTATGGATTTATTTTAATTTATTCAAAGTGGGTTTCCTTATCTTGTTTTGGATTTATGAGATATGTTTATTTCTTGTGGTTTGTTTGGCTATTCTTGTGTTTGGACCAAAATATTTCATTTTTCTTATATGTTTAACTTATACATTTTTTGTGAAGGATTTTATATGAGGATTCCTTTAACTTCTAATTATTTTTATTAAGAAAAAATATTCACAAGCATGTTTAACATAATTTCCAAGCATAGTTTTCTAGCCCCAAAGGTTTAGTAATGCCCTCCCAGCCTTAGTTAGGAATATGTCAGGTAATTGTTTTCATCAACCTAGTTTGGTTCAATAAAAATTTTGTTAAATAAAAGTAATTATTTTGGGAGTTGGGTATATTGGAGATAGTAGTATTGAAATTAAATTGTTGTATCATGATTAGGTGTCTGACCACCACCATTTATTTTGACACTGAAGTTAGCATAGTTCTTGGTTGCTGTTTATACCTAATAAAATATTGGTCCTGAATTAATCTAGATATTTTTCATCCTTTTTGGAGTATTTATGTTTTTATATTTTCAAATTTCTTATTTGTTTTGATAAATAAAATTTTTAGATTATAATTTTAGAACTATACATAGGTCATATATTTATTTTACAGGGTCTAGAAACCCTTGAGAAAACTATACAACTAGTTAGGAAGGATTTTAGTGTTCCTATTATGGATGGAACACGTTATTCCTTACCGTGTGGAAAAAATTTTAGATGTTATAAAAACATTCAAATTTAGAATTTTTTTACACTGAGTTTCTCAAATTTTCTTGATCTTTTTCATGATTAAATAAAGGAAAATTGTTTTTTTATTTTTATGTTATTTATTGGATTAATTTTATATTTTTTTTTGTAAAATCATATTTTGATGTTTTATAGAAATATTGAGTAGGTTTTATAATACTATGGGGGTATTAAAATGATTTTAATTCTAAAAGCGTTTTTGTATTATAAATGGAACATAACATGTAATAATATATTTTATAAATAATTTCAATAAATTTCCTTTAAATATTATTGTATTTAGATATTTTCAAAAGGAAACTATTTTTTTTATGTTTTTTGTTTAAACTATAGTTATATATATATATATATATTAAAAGGTTAATTAAAGAGGTGATAAATATAATTTTTAGAAAGAATGATTTTATTACTTTTGAACATTTGAAATGATTTTTGTATTAATTAATTTTTTATATAATAATTGTGGAGATGTGTGACATATTTCAAAGGATTTCAGTTCATGAAAAAAGAGTTTCATGAAATGTTACGATTTTAAATAAATTTTTGGTTGGTTTTTTGATAAAGGGGTGTTAATTTTCATTATGTATTTTTAAGGAATTTTATTCTACTATGGAACACGTAATTTTTTTTTAAAAAATTACTCATTTTAATTTTTAAAATATGGTGTTATGTCTTATTTGTGTAAGGATTTTAGTTCGTGTGATGTGTTTTTAGAAGTGTATTTATGAAAATAATTTGAAATTTCTATCTTTGTAAATTATTCATTAACTTATGGTATACGGGTGAAATAATTTTGTTATATTTTTAAATGAGATGTAATGTTTTCTTAGTGAAATCACATTTGTAGTGTATGTTTTTAAACTCTTATGTTATATTAATAATTTTAAATGAAGATACTTTCTTTCAAATGTGAGTTTTATTTTGAATTTCTTCATGTTTTATATTAGAGATATTTAATTTTAACTGGGAGAAACTAAATGAATGGAATATTGTTTTATTTTATTTAAATTGTACCTAAAACACTAATAAATTATGAAAAATTGGTCTCTAATTTTTAATTATCCATTTTCTATGTGTGAATCAGTTTCGGTATTAATGGTGATTATTTTATAGAGGTTATTAAATGTTGAGTTCAGATCAGGTCAATCATTTAGATGAAATTTTGGGATGATGTATTCAGTAGGTATCCCTATGGTAATTCTATATAGAATGTTTTTTTCTTCAGTGATTCCCACACCATAGTGTATTTTGAACCCATTTGATTTTGATGTATTGATTTCCTTGTGATGAGGTTTTGATTTTGAGATATTGAAAGTTTGAATTATTTGCTATGTTTTTTGGAAATCTTGATGTGTGTTACTCATATATTTGATTATACTATACCTAGTTATATGTTTTTTGTATGGTTAATTTTAGATGGAATCCATAGAGTGAGGTCCCATGTAATTATATATATACTCGAGACTATATCCCATGTTGTTATTTTTTAGTAATATTTGCAATTAAATCATTTTTTAGTTGAGAATTTCCCTTTCATATTTTTCTAATATTGATTAATATTTTCTGAGATAATATCTATTAAATGTTTATTATATTTATGGTATGTTTTAGGATTATTGTAATTATTCTATTACGGATATTTCATTGAGTATTTGGTGATTATGTTGGTGGATTTTTTTAGTGTTCCTGAATTCCATTAAAATATTATCATTAATTATTACGTATTATTGTGTGGAAATATTTTGTATTCTTTTTATAGTTCCTTGGAGTATTATTTTTATTTATATAATTAGTTCATTATAGTAATTATTAAACATAGAGTATAACAAAATGGATGATAATTTCTCTAACCATACCATTGTGAATGAATTGGTTTATGATTTCATAGTGATGTGCTAAGTTTCCCAAACATAACCCAACCCTTTAATTTATTGTATTCTCATTTTCCTCACATCCTATTAGGTAATCTCAATTGGAATAGTTATTGTTTTTCAGGGAATTAAGTAGTTCATGTGCTTTTAGTATGAACAACATTTATTTTTATGATAAGATATATAGAACATGGGTTGGTCTTTAAGGTTCTTCAAATTTTATCATTAACATTAGCTCTATAGTTTATATCATTTAGAACCATGGGCTGTTGTTTTTTTGTTATTATAGATTTAACTTATTTTTGAAGTTTAGTTATAGAATATAATGTTAAACTTCATCTTTTCTTCAATTAAACTTTTCTACAAAGAGCTTTCTGGGGAGGGAATGTGTTATTGTTGGGTAAATTTTCATATCATAACCTATATTTTCACATATATATTATTTGTTTACTGATATTTATTATTTTAATTTATCTTCTTAAGGTAATCCATTAGATTTAAGAAAAAATGGGTGGTTTTTTTTCTTGTTCACAGAAAACCATGTGACATGGGCATTCAAATCCTACAGTAAATTTTACTGTCTCTTGTATAGTTGGCACACAGTTTGGTAAACCATGTGGCCAAAAAATCTAGTGTCACCTTATTTATCCACCAAGTGTCACATAGTTGGATAATGGTTTGGTATATTGTGCATTGAGTCCTTTCCATCCTCCCAAATTAATTAAAATATTGAAATTATCATAATTCCACTATGGGTATTTAGAATTTTCCACCCATATTTCTAGTCATTCAATTCTCAGAACCCCATAGTACCTCTGTTGTCTTCTCCCCTCTTTTTATAGGTTATTACATGGGGTTTCATCATTATTTGATGTGTTTTATTCATGGAAAGACATTCTAGACATCCATCAATCTTTATTAACCTATTTTTTCTTATTGTTCTATCCCTAGAAGGGTCTCAATTGCCTAGGGTTTTGTGTTGGATCAAAATTAATTCGGGCCTTCCTTTTATATAGTGTTCTTGTTGAACTCCTTAGGACTCTTTATCCATGTTCAGATACACTAATATCATCATTGATTTGATTAATTTTTTTTAACTTTGGTATGTCCATGCATAACTCTTTATAATTAAAATTTAATGAGGTTTTACGGAATTTATAAAAAAGATATGATATTTTCAAAGGGTTCTTAAATTAGTATTTCATCCTTTGGGTTTTTTTATGAATGTGAAATCAAAAAAATATTGGAAACATGGTATATATCCATAATGTTATATCCGTGGTTCGGATCTACCATGGTTATAAGTGGCTTATAGATATAGGAATGCAATTCCTATAGATATATGTGATGCTATTATCATGGTAAGTGATGACCATTGCTATAATTATTCATTTTTTAGAGTGTGAAGGATATGGGAAAACCATAATAGCCATGGGTTTGGTCTTTCTATTGCTATAGGCAACCTATATTTATGGTTCGACATGTCCATTTCTGTAGGTGACTTATAGACATGAAGAAACCTTAGCCATTGGTATAATACTCTAATTAACTAAATTGTAAACAAAATATCTATAAATTATATTTGTCAACACACACACACATTAAATAAATGTGTATGTTTAGTGGTTGGAGAAAATAGCCTTATGGTATGATATCCATGCTCAAAATTAAATGAGGTTTTTTATTTATTAAACTATATCCATGGATCTTTCCCATGTATATAGTTTTGTGATATATCCACAACCCCTAATCCATGGATATAGTGTTTAATTGTGGACCCGGTTCCATATAAATAACAATAATAATAGGCTATATCCATCATCTAAGACCATGGATATAGCCCTGAGTGCTATAGAACAGTAATATATACCACCAAAAGATAGAATTTTACCATAATCAATAGCTATAGTCAGAAGGGATATGAACACAATTATGGCCCATGGCTATATCCTAATTTCCCATTAGTGTATTTTTGTATCCCATTGCCCTAAATTTATTTAATATGATTGATAATAGGTTTTAAGTGATGTCATGTGACTTGTAGTTGGGTTTATTGGAATGTGTTGGGTGAAATGTAAATTTTAACTGGTTTTCCTATAAATTGGTTGTATAAAAAAATTATTTTAGTAAAATTATAATTTTTTTCTTTATAGTTGATATTATATTCATTTTTAATTATGAACAGGTATTTTGCATGTAATTTATTTTATGATACACATGGGGGTTCTTGTGTGAATTAGTAACCAAGAAAAATATAGTGCTAGTGTAGACTATGAATTTCCTAGAGAGTGTTTCCCAATTAAACTCTATAATCTAGTGGTATGGATTAGTACCCATGTGAGTTTGAGAGATATCCCAAAACATGATAGGTTCACATACTCTAGCTATTGTTTTTGAGAGGTTCTTAGTTATGTTAGACCCATAGGGTAAATCACCATGTTGTATATAGATTATTTTTCTGAGATGTGTTATTGGTCATTGGCCAGTTCTATATTTTGAAATTTCAATATTTTTTATTCCAACATTCTCTTAGTTATGATTTATAGTTAAAATTTTTATTTTATATTTCTCTATTTGAGATATGCTACTATTATTTACATTTATCAATTTTTCTTCTATTGTTTAAGGTGATGTGATAGTTTCCTACACTATTATTCATGTAGTTATTTCCCCTTCTTATCTATATTTTAGTGTGATTGGATTTATGATTATCATGTCTAAGTTCACTGCATCTCAAAAATTTCCCTTTACATTAATAGTGTGGTTTTAGATTTTTGAAAGACTCATGGGGTTATTTTTTGAAGGGAAGTCAAAATGGGATTATTTTTCTTTACATTTAGGATAACGGTGTGTCAAGAAATTTATTTTAAACTGTCACCTTTGTTGTAAAGGATATCTCTTCTTGGAAAGGATTAATTCCCTTCATTATCAAATGGGGGTATTATTTATCTTTTGTAAAATAAACTTTCTTAATGGTCCCTAGTGACATGTTTCTAATTAAAATGATTGATTTCCATTTTTTGTTGTATTATAAAACTAGTATGAAAACACTTTTCCATTAAATTTCATGCATGGGGTGTGGGGGGAGGAACATTCTATGATTTTTTCTTACGAATTTCATATTATAGGTTAAAGAGGTTCACTTAAATATAGTAAATGAGCCTTTAGGTATCAATTGGATCATTTTGGTAGAGACAAGTTAGGATATTTTAATTATAATGTTTAGATCGGTTCTTTTGGACATATTTATTACTATTTATTAATCATATGAAATTTCGTTTAATATAAGCACTCATATTATAGACAACAACATTACTGTTTTTATTTAATTTGAATTATGAATTCAGTTTCCTTTATTCTATTTAGTATAACATTTTTATTTTCAATTTTTCAGATATATTTATTTTTTATGCTTCATTTGTATTTACTTTTCATTGGATAATCATATTTCATTTTCCATCGACATAAATATTATGGAAAGGACGTGAAATTGTTTTAGTGAGAATTCCTATAGAAATTATTTTTTTTGTGAAAATCATTGTCATGTTTGTTCCCTAATTTCCTAAGAACTAGTTTTTATCCAGTAGGGATTGGGAACACCCTTAATGCTCAGTGGAAGAGTAGGTTATGTGATTTTTTTTCTCAACTCAATTTAGTTTGTTAGAGAAGGGTTTAATTTAATTTATGCATGGGAAGTATTATGATATTTATAGATATATATAACTTTTATTTTTTTGGGTAAATAAAAAAACGAGTTATATAATGTGTTATACATTTATATATTTTAAACATATTAATATTATTGAAATTATTGAATAAGAAACTAAATATTTAGATGAATAAATACATTAATGGAATTAATGTGATAAAATGGTGATATTTCTTAAACTATGTAAAAATAAAATGTGTTACACTCCTTACAAAGTGAACAATTTTCAAGACATCGATCATCCAAATGGGTAGGTCATGCTAATTTTGGGTTCCCATAGAATATCTTGTATAAGGAAAATATAATAATGTTGAGGATAATATGATTAGGAATTCATATCCATTATGATATTTGAGGAACAATTATCTGGGTTACCAAAAAAATTAAATGACTATTAAAATATATTTGAGATAATCCTTATAATAGATTTGGTAATGATTCTTCCACTTAAATTTTTAAGAGTTATACATGATATTATTGATATAATGGTTTGCCAAATTATATATGTGATGGGATAAATAAAAAAATAAATGATTTGTGAAATATAAAAACATTTCCAGGAATGGATACAATGTAATTTAAAAGTATAAATATTTTGGTGTGAGAAAATTTAATAAAATTATTCATTTAATAATCTTAAATAATGATAATCATTTAATTAAAATACATCATATTTAGATAAAATGGTATCATCATCAAAAAATTGATTTTGAGATCAATTATTTAAATATTAATATAAATGGAACAAGAAAATTAGATAGGTACCTATCTTTAAGATTTTTTCCTAAACAATATGGAAAATTTTATGTGTTAATGTGACCTCACCTTAAGTTATTGATAGGTGAGATGTTCAATATGTATATTTTTTTACATAAAATAAATTAAATAAAACATATCTTAATAGCCTCAAAATCTTTACTGAGAATAAAAATGAGAAATATTCTTTAGAATGAAGTCATCTATCCAATATGATTGGGTATGCGAATGAATTTGAGAGATTAGTGTCTCCTGTAATATTAGATTTGTCTATAAAAATTATTCTAGAATGAGTGATATAAAGGTTAAAAGAATTATTATAAACTATAATACAAATGAGTTCAATAAAATTTTACTACATTTTCTTAATATTGTAATTGTATATGGGAAAAACATGGAGATACATTCTCTCGAACTGTATTGATCGTACAAAAGGGTAAAATTTTAATTGAGAATAAGAATATTGGATGGTTAAACTGGCATATTAATTGATATATAAAGGTTATGTTAATAAGGACGAGTTTCATCTTCATTACAATAGACGTTATAACAAAAAGAATAATTTTCTAGAATATATTATGGGTTACATGAAAACCAATATAGATTCTACTCCATGTATTAATGCTATAAGATTAAATCCCATAATTTTGATGGGTATATATCACTGGTTATATGATATATAAATTTTCTAAATATATACATGTGATGAACCAATGATTACATATAATTATTTTATATGAATAAAATTTATTATCCATTACAATTTATAATTAAAAAAGCCCCAAAACCAGTACGTTTAGTGTCTTTAGATATTAGAATCCAAAATGACTTATTCTATAATCTATTGAATACATCTAAATTATATCACCATACATGATTCCCCTTATGTTCATTATAAATGTTATACACTTCTTCATTACCTGGTAAATGAAAATATATGAAACGGGTGAGCATAGATACTCAGTAAGGGTAAACATAAGGGATCTCACCTAAGTGTTGGTGAAAAAATAATATCAAAAGTGATCATAAGATAAAAATGTGGGAACTAGAACATTATAATTTCATATGATCATAACATATAGAAATCAAAGATAACAATGAATATATCATAAAATATGAGTCACAATATATTGATTATGGAATACAATAATAATGAATCAAAAAACATTGAAACATGAGAAAATTACCATAATACATGGAAACATAAAACATGAATGTGACATAACCATGATATTTGTCACAAGAGTAAGCATATAAAATATTTTATTACAAAAATGATCACAACTAAGTCATTTATCACATATTGTAAAAACCCTCATAAAATAGTGGATTGAGTTCACTCCATTTCCCTTATATTTTATATAATAAAATGTAAATCATTACCCAATGCATTTGGAGGGATATATAATTCTAACTCAAATCATAACATAATAATAAATCATACATATATGTAACACATGAACATATAATCAATCACACAACCATTATAACATAATTGATCGATGATAATAAAAATAGTTTCATAAATATCAGTACACATTACAAATAGTCAACATTTGAAAGAATGTGAATTATTCCATTGAAATATATACCTAGTGAAATTTAATAATTTTTAAATGATATTGAAATAGATAAAAAGTTCATTAGAAGAATTTTTAATTTTATTTATAAATAAAGAAGATATAAGATTTTGTTTTGATAGAAATTTTAAAGAAAAAAATTATATTTCAATAGCTCTGAAATAAAGGATAAGGTGATTAAAACATAATTCGAATAATCATTAAAACTTTAAATTGAATCTCTATATAAAAGATAAAAAATAGAGGAAGAAAATTAATGAGAAAAATACATAAAGGAGGAGAGAAAAAAGTTTCATATTTAATTGTTTAAAAAAAAGTAAAAACCCATTATAAAGATACTATAAAAATAATATTTTTATAGGTAATTACATATAAAAATTAATTAAAATAATATAAATATGGACAAAAATTATACCCAATTCAAAAAAGTGATAAAAAAATAATAATACCAAGAATAATTTTAAGTGAATTATTTATCAATGATAAGGTAAATGGTGAAAATATATAAATAATAAAAAAACTAAAAATATGATGACAAATAATTAATTTTTTAGAGATAAATTATATGTAATTTATCTATGTGGAAACCTAGATAATTACAATCTCTATTTTAATATTATATTATAAAAGATACTGTTATATCTTCGATAATGTATGAATTAAAATAACATGAAAACAGATCTTCAAATGGTCTTGAAAATCATATAAATTTTTTTTATGATAAATGAAATCAATGGTGTTGATGTACACCATGTCAAATAATAATATGGGAATAATTTGAAATGCGACTTAAGAAAATTAGATTGAGGAAAATAACCCTTAGCCTTACAATCAATATGCAAGAAAAATTTTGAACCCCTGTATGTGAAATATATACTTACAAATAACTTATAAGAAAATTTATTTATTTTTTATATTTTATAATATATATTTTTGTTTGTTTATTGCAAATATATAATTTAGTTGTTTTTTATTTCATCACAAGATGATAGTAGTTTTAATTTTTTAGTAAAAGTTTTCATCTGGTGTTTTTGATCTTAACTCTTTGATAATAATATAATCATTTTATGATTTTTAATGGTAGTGAATAAGAATTAACTAATAATTTATACAAAGTCATGCCTACTTTATGGATGTATACCATTCCCAAACATATATATTTTGATTAATTTTATCCATTGTACAATCTAAATTAAAATAAAAATGTTTTTATTGTTTAACCCTCATACAATGTTAATTCTAGTTCATAATATTCATTAGTATGATATATTTCTATAATTAATTCTTTGATAAAGTTTAATGATTTTAACAGTGATTATAGTATAATATTGTTCATGTTGGTTGTTGAACCGACCTAAAAAACAACATTCCATACAAATGATTGAATAAGAGTATAGATTCTTAGTATAACGAATATAATTTTTAAAGGAGAATAATTATTTTAAAATAACATAATTTTATTAGAAAATTATTTTTATAAATAGTATATTTGAGTCGGTAATTGAAAAATATAGTGAATAAATAGATACTTAATTTGAGGAGTTCACATCTATAGAAATAGTTTCTTTCTTAAAGATTGATTAATGAATCCTTATTTGGAGTATGATAAAAATAACGAGGATGAATAATTTAATAGAGTAAAAAATTTGGGTATTAAAGGGATAAAATTATGATATTACTGGTTTGTAAGGGGTGGTTGACTTATCCTTTTATAGTCGAGCTTGTGTGATATATTTTTAAATTTATCTTTACTTAATGGATAAGGATGGTCATTTTTGCATGTAAAGTATGAAATATGTTGAAAATAGGTTTCTTGATATATAAAACATTCTATAATTTAAATTTTATTTTTACATTTTCTATACTTATAATTTTACATATACTATATTTTATGGATTTTAATGTTTATCTTTCTCATGCACTATTAATTATGGTAAATTTTTTTCCCAAATATTGAATTGGGCCTATTATATAATTTATATTTAATTGTTATAAAATGTAATCAATTTTATGAAATTGAATATCAAGATTTTTGAAATTTATCTTTTAAATAAATATACATAATAATTTTAGAGAATAAAAATTATTGAATAAAAAAATTCTTATATAATGTTTGATTGTATTTTAATTATTATGATTTATTATTTAAATAATTAATGTTAATAATCTATTGTAAATGTTTAATAATGATCTATAATATATTATTAGTTTATAAGAAAGTATTTCATAATCATTATTTCATTTTCAGTTTACCCATTTGTTATATTCATTCCAAACGGTCATATATATTTCCAATGGTCATGTTACCCATGTTAAATTCTATATACAGTCTCATATAATTCTATAAATTTCATTCATCCTAATATTTAACTTCCTTAATATGGTGTTTATTATATTTATAGCTTTTTTTATTCATTACAAAGGTATCATTAGTGATATCATCTTTATGGTATGTAAATTTAAATAATATTTTAATCACATTATTTTATTTACATGTGTTTTTTTCCTCTTAAAATTTTCCTAATTATATTACATTTCTTTTATTTTATATTATTTAATTTTCTATTTTAATTTTCTAAATTAATTAAATAAGGAATTGAATATTTCATTCTCGATTTGTGTGTTTCAAAATATATTTAACAAACATTATTTACATAAAGTTGAAGTTATATAAATAATTTGTGGACATACATTCTGCATACATTAAATGAATTATTCCCAAAAAATATCTTTTCATATAAAAATAAAATGAGAGAACATTTTACCAATTACTTATTTAGGTTCTTATTTTGCTTCCTTAAACTTATTATTTTACTTACCACTTCTTTTACAGATATATATGTTTATTTTTTGATGTATAAATTCTTTAAAAATAGTAATTACATGTGCAAACTAATGAAAATGTGGTACAAAAGGAGAAAATAGGGCCATAATAAATAATGGTATTTTCATTGATTCTTCTAATTAAATGCTAAAAACCTTTCAAACACAACCACAAAACATTCATAGAGTGAATATTTTAAAATATTTTTTATAATTAATTTATATAAATAAGAATTACCTTCTGTTGCAATTACTTCTTCATTGTGAATTTAAAAAACCATTATTGTTGTATAGCCACTATGATTAGTGGTATGAAGGAATAATATATCTATCAGTATATACATGTGCTCCATGAAGCTCGAAACATAGTTTTGAAATCACCATGTTCTATCAAAGAAGAATAAAACTACTAGAATCATTCACCATTGATTGTTACAAGAGTCACTTCAAGTATTAAATGACTATTTCTAGTTTTACTGGTCTTGAGAAGGAGGAGGACTATAATTCCCCTCTATATTTGAGAAAATTCTGTAGGAATTCTCTATAGGTATTGATATAATAATATAGAGGGAATTGTTTTGAAAAACAAATAATCTTCCTAGTAATGATAAAATTTTGGGTGTGTTATTATAAAAAATAACTTAACTGGTGTCTTAATTAAATGTAAACACAATACTGGTTTATAATAATAATAATAATTTATTATTATTTACTTTACAAGTTCCAAACATGCATATATTTAAATATTATTTCTTAAAAAAATAATTTTATATTTATTGAAATGATATTAAATAAATATACCTTTTATTTCATACAATTGACTCAGCCCATTAATCTGCTCAAAATTTTTCAAACCATGAATAATAAATATATACATAAATTAATAAATATCACAAAATTACTAGTGTTATAGATATTTATGTTTTGAGAATAACCGGAATAAATAATATTCCACAAAACATGAGAATAATATTTATTCCAATATTAAATAAAAATTGAATTTGGATAGGGTTCTCGAAATACATAGTTAGATATCCTTTTCGCCGCTTTATCAATTGAATTTCCTTAATTATAAAAAATTACAAGATTTGGGTCTAAAAATATATAATGGCATCTATATATAAATATTTGTATGTCACAATTACAAAAACCTCCAATGATTGATATGTATGTAATATAAACATTTTTATTATCATATCATTAAACTCATTACAAACTAGTGTCATTAGTCTATATTATTTATATATAATTTATTGAATTTCAAGAAATTAAATCATCAATAAAACATCCCTATAAATGGAATTAATTAATATGTTATATTCCTATCAAATGGTTTGAAATATTCACTTCCATTAACCCAGAAGATACAAATACATTCTTGTTTAAATCATTAATTTCATTTAACTCAGGAAACACCAAATGTATCCCCCCTCACATTATGCATAAATTGAAACAATATTATTCACTAAATAAAAGTATGTATTCATGATAGATAGAAATATTTTCCTCAATTATAGGGGATAATATACACATATTCTGATAAAAATATCCAATAACACATACAACACGTGAAATTACTACTAGCAAGACTATTCACATAACCTCATCTCTAGAATATTACCCATCACACTAAAACTTTTTATTTTCGCATTTTTTTAATCATTTATTGATTTTTTTTCTAATAATGGAGTTTTGAGTCAAGAAGTTGTGGAAAAAAATAATTTTTGAAGATGTATCATAGGTGCATAGTTGGTGCAACATTAAACTAATAAGGGAAGAAATGTGTCGTAGCATATAATTTTTGTTTGAGTAATTTCACAAGGTTGGAGAATTATTTCCAAAACCATTTTTACGAACTACTTGATTGTATTTGAATGTCTTGTGAGGAGGACATAATTTGGTAAATCATGTGAACAAAATATGTTAGCCACCAATTAATTTTACAAGATGAAATTCCTATTCTACTATACATTAATTAATACCCAATATATCCCTTCATTCCACAATCATATAAGATGACCAAAGACTCCCATAGTTACACCTCCATTAATCCCACCATTTATGTATGATAGTTTTCCTCATAGATTCATGGTGGTTTCCTTGCCGCAAGACTTTTTTCTCCCAAATTTTCATTCTTTAATTGATTTCACCTCATCTCATGCTTTTTTTTTTCTTAGAACTCTAGAGGTTCTGGTTTAATTATCTATTGTCATTATTATTGGTTCAGTGTTTGAAAATTGTTTCTTGGGTCTACTTACTTCCATATTCAACGTTTCATTACATCCAAACTTTGTTTGTGGTAGGTGGTTAAATATAATATTCAATATCAAATATGATGTTTGTTTGATATTTTTGAAATTATTCATGATATTCTAATTGTTTATAAATTTATTTTTACTGAATAATGAATTTATTTATAAATTATACAGAAACTATTTATTTTAAAAAAAGATAGGCATATCTCAAATGTTTGACAAAATTCATAAAGGGGTATTATGTGTATTTTGATTATTTAATCAATGTTTTGGATTTTATATGAGTCTATCTGATTATATTACGAGATTAAAGTAAAAATTTTAATCAATTTTTTGTTCTTATGGATTTTTTGTTAATTCTATGTATTAGATTTTGTTTTTGTTGATTAATGGATTGAATTGTGTTTCCACATGGGTTTCTGTAGTGAATCCAAAAAATGTTGATATATATATATATTTGTGTTTGTGTGTGTTTCTCTGCCTATAGAAATTCACTTATATATATTTTGAATCAAATCATATATATGTACATGTAGAAATATTTAACATCCCAAAAAAATTTAAATAGAAATTATGTATTTTTTAAACAATAGTTTTTATATTTTAAAACCATCCATGAAACTTTTTTAATAAAAAAGCCCTGTAGAAAAATATTATATTATGTATAATAAAAATAAAATTTGATTCAGAACATAAAATATTACATTATATTTCAAGAAATATTATTTTTATATCTCAATACAAATAAATTAATACAAATTAATTTTCCTAAAAATGTGTTACAATATATGATCCATTATATGTTTTAGTCTTGAAATTTTTGATACATATGATTATTTTTAAAGAAAGGGCAATTTTTATATATTCAATTTAAACATATGTTACATTTATGTAAAATCCCATTTCAAATTTTTTACTATATATAGTTAATTTGGATGATTTATTAGAAAATATTTTACATTTTTTTAAAACAAATATTTAGTTTTTTTCTAAAATATTAATATATATATTACTAAACATTATTTTGATATTAATTAATTAATGTTTACATTTTAATATTCATCAAAAATAAATAATTTTATGAATATTAAAATGTTTGTAAGTAATGAAAATTTATATTTTTGTGAAAACTATTTTAGATATGATAAAAAGTTCATAGTAATATTTTTAGAAAATACAATACTTATTATTTAATTTTTTATACTTTTCCGTTGTTATCAACAAAAAATAGAAAACCATTGAAGCCCTATTTTTGGGAGTGTCTGAAACAATTGGAGGACCCAATATGGTTTATTCACATGTGGGATGCATCTACCAAATCTAATACAAGGAGGCAGGGTTGCTCTATGGTAGAGTGTAGGGACACTATCTCAGGTGATGTCCCCTCTATAAGTTTCTCATGTAGTTTGTAGAAAGGATAGAATGAATCCCACTCAGCCCCTTTGTATAGCCATTTGTGTTTGTGCTTATGTTTTTGGGGCATAATATTCTCTCTTTTTATTATAAAGAGACACTTGGAACCATCTATATTCGATTTGGGGTGAGTTTTAAAATCGTGGGATTTAATCTCATCTGACCGTTCAAGAGATCAACCCCATCTGATTTGTTGACACATTTTTATCTTTTTAGTCATCATTTATCTTCCTTACATTTCAGAACCAGTAACCCTTCCAGCTGACATGTTCTTCTTTTACACCACCAGAGTGAACATTTTTTATTCAAACCATGGCCCAACCGATGTTGATGTTTAACCAATAAAAATCATTTGGACCCCCAAAACTAATTTAAATAAATACTTAATCTAAATCCTCCTTAAAAAATCCTCTACCATGTTGATATATATAGAGGTTATAATGTAAATATATACATAATTTTAAGATATCTTAATATATAATTATATAATTCAAATGATTAAAATTTTCCTTCACCATTTTCCTTCTTAATCAATGATTTTTTAAATCAACTAAATATAGACATACATGAAAATAAGACCTCTAAACATCGAGAGAAAAATAAAATATACAACATGATATAATATACATGCTTTCCTAGAAATCATGAAAATAAACCGATATGTTTAGAAGAATATCCTGTATCTATATGATTAATTGTTTATATATGGAAAGTTGATTATATATATATATATATATCCTTGTAGAAACAATAGAGGATATGAATATAAGGGCATTCCTTAAATGAATAAATAATTATTACGAATCATGTTTTTCAGTAAAAAATTTATGGTGAATAAGAGTGGGATAGAGAGAGAGAATACTTAGAAAAAAAGAAGATGAAATATTCTACAATTTTTAGTAAGAAAAATTAGTTTTCAATGTTTTCAAAAATTTATTTATTTTTTATATAGAAATTATATGATCCTTTTCAATAACCTTTTTTGTAAAGTATTCTATTTTTATAAAATTATATTTGGAAAACCATTTGTATATAAATAAATTATTTTATGATTTTATACAATGTTTTGTAAACAATTTTAATTTCAAAATTATCTGAAAAGTCATATAAATTTTTATGATTTAAAAAAATAACAATTTTTTTTATTATTCAAAATAAAATATAATTTATATTTTATTTTATTAAATTTCCCAATTTTTTTTTAAAAAATAAATCCTATTAATTTTTTTGATATTAATGTATAGATTTTAATGACATAAATTATCTTTTTATAGGAAAATTAATTTTTTCCATTATTAACTGTCATTCATACCAGTAGATATGGCCATAATATATAATTAAAGACATTTCATGTATATTAGTACAATATTTCAAACATAGATGTCCCAAAAATGGAGTCCACTACTGTTAAATGGAGTCTATATAAAGGTATGGATTCTAATAGGTATAGACTTGATTTCAATAATTTAGTAATTCTAATAGTGTTGGATTCTTGCCTATCTTGAACTATATGTTTTCCCAATTTTTTCATCTAATTTTTTGAATAATAAGTAGTTAATATTTAGTCATATAGTACAAGAAATTGATTTAATTTTAATAAATGAATTTTAAATGTATGTATTATTTCTGAAATTTGTATTTATCATTGTAATTTTGTGAAAAGTGTTTTATCAATTCTTAGAAGTTAGAAAATATTTTTTTATGAATATAATTCAAGTATTTATACTTTGGATAATCCTTAAGGGGTTATTTATGAGAAATATAGACATTATAATTTTTCTCTCTAATTAATATATGGTTCTTGTATATGAAATGTTATGGGAAGAAGTGGTGAGTGAACCCATGACTTCATTGGGATGTTGTCCCACCAGTGATACTCCTATGTGGCCATATGGGTTTTATAATATCTCTCGTGTCTCATTTTAATCCATATAATTACTAATATTTTCAAATTAATTTGTATGATAAATCCAATCATTTTGTAAAGAAGTATTTTTTAATCTAATTTAAAAAATAACAAGTATTATTGAATGTTCTTGAAAGTTACTATATATCAAATATTTAAATTTGATGTAATATATATTGGAGAGTATTTATGTAATTTTTTATAAAGTATTATTCCCTCTTTTTAAAACCATTAATGGGAAATTTAATGTTCACCGCACATTGTAATTATTTTACATATGTCTTAGATGTTTTCAAAAGGACACATTCACTTAAGAAGACAGTGCATGTTGGGTTAATTAGATAGATTAATAATTTTTGTAAACTATGATAAATCTTAAGGTGTTTTTCTAATTCTCCAAAACATAGTTTGAAAAAGGTCCTTAATTGTAAAAACCATAGTGTATTTTTTAGTTTTGTTTTATAAAAAAAATAAACTACATATTTTTGCACTAAATTTTTTATTGTTGGTTTGGGTTCATTATATTTGGTATCAAAGGAACGGTATAGAGATATTTTTGATATTAAATGTTTTCATTTGAGTAAAATCTAAGCCATTAAGTATAGAGGTTTTGATATTTTAGTCTTTTATAATTTGAAAGATGAAAATTCAGAATGTTCTTTAGTTTTACAATCAAATTGGAAGGTCACAATTAAATTAGGGGGGATGTAACATCCCCAAAAAATTTTAATAGTAATTAATTAATTTTTTAATATTTTTTTATCTAGAAACCCTCAATGAAAAACATTTAATAATTTTTTTTGATAATATTATATTTTTTATAATAAAATTACGTTTTGATTCAAAATTTAAAATATTAATTTATATGTAAGGAAATAATTTTTTGATACATTAATGAAAAAATTAATATAAATGTAGTTTCTTTAAAATATATTAAAATTTATTTTTCCATATATGTATTAGTATTGAAATTTTTGAAACTTATCATTATTTTTCATAAGAAATCTATTTGAATAAGTTCTATGTAAATTTATTATATATTTTTATAAAATAAATTTCTAAAATTATAATTATATTTTGTTAATATGGATGATTTATTATAAAATTTTCTTTTTTTGAAACAATTATTTATGTTTTTTTCTGAAATGTTAATATATATAGTACCAAACATTATTTTGAGAAAAATTATTTGATGTGCACATTTTAATATTTATCAAAAAATATAAATTTTAATAATATGAAAGTGTTTGTATCTTATGTAAATTCATGTTTCTTAGAATAAAATTTTTAAATATATTTAACAGTTTATTGTAATTGTATTTTTTCTATAAAATATATACCATGTATTTAATTTGGTGCACTTTTCTTTTTATCAAATTTTTTCCCAAACATTTATGTATTATCCTGTGGATATGATTAACCATTTAGACGGTCCTTTAGGGGTTAACCACTTGTGGGATGAATCTACCCATGCTAGCCCATGGTGATAGGGTGGCTACAAGGTGGATTATAAGAACAACAGTTAATGGGTGGACCTGTGTATATGGCCCCCAGGTACATGGTAGAGAGGTTATTCTGAAGCACTCTTGACCCATGTGTAATTCCATTTGTGTGTGTGACTTATCTTTTAGGATGTATTAGCCACATGTTGTATTATAAATATCCATTGCAACCCTTTTCATTTCTATGTGGGATGAAATATAAAACTGCCAAATTTAATCTCGACTATTCATTAAATATCAGTCTCATCAAAGCTATTCACTCATTTTGTGATTGTCTTTGTCACTTTTCATTTTACCCACATTTTGTAACTTGTAACCCTCACTTCGAACATGTTCTTCTCTACCACCATAGTCAATATGTTCTTCAAACCATGGCCTAATGGATGTACACGATTAGTAAATAAAAATCATCGAGGCCCTCAAAACTGGTTTAAATAAATAATTAATCCAAATGATTCTTTAATATTCCTCCATTGAGATTATATATATATACTGGTTTAAAAATATATATATATATATATATATATATATATTCTTTCAACTGATACAAATATATAACGATATCAATCAAATGTTTTAAATTATCCTCAGTCATTTATATTTTTAAACAATGTTGTAAAAATTAACAGAATATAAGAATATTTGAAAACCAAACATGTAAACATGAAATTATTTATAAAATATATAGTTTGATTTAATATACATTATTTGTTATAAATAAAGAAACCCAATCCATATGTTTTGAATAATAATTGGGATATCTATGAATTATTTTTTTATACTGTAAAATGATAATATATATATATTTCTATATAAACAGTGGAGGATATGCATATAAAACCCTTCCTTTAATGAATATATACTAGTTTAAAATCATGATTTTCAGTTCCTATTTGATATAGGATAAGAGAGAGATATAGACAGAGGAAGATAAAGAGATACTCCTTCTAAGAAGAAGTAGATGAAATATTTTTCAATTTTTGGAAAAGAAAATTACTATTCAATGTTTTTAAATATTTGAATGACTATTTATTTCAAAAATATATGATCATTTTCAATACCCTTTTATGTAATGTATTATATTTTTATAAATGTTTTATTTAGAAAACAATTTTTTTATAAATTAATTATTCTAGGATTTCATGTACTGTTTTATAAAAAATTGTAATTTCAAAATTATCATAAAACTTATAATAGGTTATATGATATAAAACAACAAAAAACATTTTATTGTTATTGTATAGCATTAACTTTAAAGGGAATTTGATTTTATTAAATTTTATAAATGTTTTCTATAAATAAATCCTATTAAAAATTTTGAGTTTTAATTATCTATTTTAATGATAAATGTTATCATTCTATGTGAAAACTTATTTTGTCTATTAATGAATGTCCTGCATACCAGTAAATATGGCCATCGTCTACAATTCATGAAATTCCATGAATATTAATACATGAAATTAATTAAATTTTAATGTATTTATTTTTAATGTATGTATTATTTTCAAAAATATCAATTTCACCTAATAATTCCCTAAAATGTATTTTATGAAATTTTAGACACTCTAAATTATTTTTTGTTATGAAAATAATTCATGTATTCATATATAAGAAAAGTATTAATGGATTATTTATATGAAATATTGATCTTATAAAATTGTTTTTGTAATTTAAAATATGGTTATTTACTATCAAATAATATGAGGAGGAATGGGGGGAACCCACGACTTCAAAGGGACGATGTACCACCAGTGATACTACTATGTGTCCATAAGGGTCTTACAAGATACATTGAGTATCATTTTGATCCAAAAAATATTAATGTTTTCAGATTATTTTTCAGGATAAATCCAATTTTTTTCAACAAATATTTTTTAATTTCATTATCAAAATAGTAAATGCTATGAAGAAGTTTTGAAATGTATAATATAAAAAATATTAATATTTGGTATAAAATGTTTTATGGATTTATTGAATGGGTTTTTGTAAAACTATTATTCAATGGTTTTAAAAACATTAATCGGTAATTCAATTCTAATATCATGTTTTAATTTTTTTTAAAAGTATCATAGAAGTTTTAAAATGTAGGTCTTTCATTATAGAGATACCCCATGCAAGGAAAATTAATTATTTTATTTTTCTTGTAAACTTTGATAAATCATATGTTATTATTCTATTTTTTTAGAAACTATATTGTAGAAGATCCTTAATTGTATAATCAAATGTTTATTTTTAATTTGTATTGTATAAAAACAAACATCATGTTTTTTCACTGAATCTATAATTGCGAGTCTGGGGTCATTAATATATATATATATATATATGGGATTTACAAGGATGAAATTATTTATCCTTTAGCTTCCCAATTTCCATTTATATTTTAAAATTCCATCCCAAATGATTTTAATAGTTAATTACCATATCATGAATTTGAGGCCCACTTGTAATATTAGAATGGAGTTTCAAAATGGAATAGAATTATAAGTTCATTTTAAAAGGACTTTTAAATGGTATCATGAGTTATGAAATATAGAGATAAGTTTACACCTTAATAATGTTTTCAAAAGTGTGTTTTACCCCTTTAGAGGACCCCATGGGCCTATGTGATATTGATGGATAGGTTTTAGAGGTTCCTCACATATGTAGGTGTATAGTGGTAGGATAGACTGATATTATTTTTATGTGTTTTGATGTCTGACATTTGATCACTTTTCCCTCCTATTATTCCTAATATTCATGAGGATCCATGGAGTCTCAGTGTGGGATGAGTGGTACATACAAAATTTTCCAAATTATATTGATTAAATCCACTATTGTATGTAAAGTCTATAGGTGAATTCCACTAGTGAGTATAGTTGAGGGAAGTCTATATGTCCTTGCCTTTGGAATTCGTAGATATGACTAAAAATGGTTCAAACATTAGTATGAATATCATCATGTCATGGTTTTTTTGAATTGAACATCATTATCTACATTTTAATATTTTACTATATATAGTTTAACTTTAGTACTAATATTCTATTACAATAAGAAAAAGTGACATGCTTATCTATTATAGTTTTTATTATGTCAATTTGGTTCTATTATGTAGAGGTTTTTTTATGAGTTTATTTTGAGATTCTATTATGTGGGTCCTAAAATTATTTTAGAGGTACTTTTAAAGGGATTATTTTTAATTTGTGGGGGGGTTTAAGAATGGTTTTTTAATACATGTGTACTTTTTAGTGATTTTTTTTAAAAAACTAACTTTATTTTATTTTATTATATTAATTACAACATATTCTCTATCTATATTTTGAACTTCAATTGTTTTATTTTTATAATTGATATTGCATGGGATCTTCGTTTCTTGGTTGTTGTGCTATAATGTTCTCATACAATAATTATGTCACATTTAATTAGTATACCTGATTTTATTTTTTTATTTAGTTTTAGATCTCGATTTCTCATAGTTCAATTCTATTTTATGGATTTATGATGAACTATTTGTCAAATGGATACCATTTCATTATTGTAGAGTTTTTTTATTTTTAAATATTGATGTTATCACCCATTTCAGCCATCGATTTCTTAGATCAATTGTCTACCTACATCAACTATATTTTAGACAGAGTTGATAATCTATTTTTTGTTTCAATCTATTTAGTTAATTATTATATATTTTTTATTTTATTATTGAGGTCTCACATGGATATCTAATAAATGGTATTCACATTATATTTCTAGGTGGAATATTAGTATAACTTATTGTTAATTGGTTAACATCATTCCTAATGGTTTTTATGTAATTCTCATGACACTTGTCATCAGTTCTAGGGGATTATGTTCCCATGTTAGGTATGTTGTATACCATCTTTAGTTCCTTATTTAGGGTCATCAAGGAGATGATTTGTGATAAGATGGTATCAGTGAATATTATTTTTATATAACTCTATTTTTCAGGATGTATTATTACTGGGGATGTTCGATATATTAGAGATTGTAATTTTTGGGCTCGAGTGGGAGCAACCATATGAGTGTTGTGAGCTTTTACTCATCCCGAACCTTGAGTTGGAATTGGTCATTTGGTTGCAAGTATTGATTTTTTGGCTATCATTATTTATTAATTGTTAATTTTTATTTATATTAGTGGTGTTTTAGATTATATTGATGTTTTATCGGTGATTAAAAAGTTTTTCAATATTTAGATGTTATTAGGAAGGGAGAATCAATGGCACACAACAACTCTATATAGCTTTAAAAACCATATCAAGACCGTGCAAAAGGTTTTTTTCTTTCTATTTGTATTATATACATTTATAAAAACTATAAGGATATTAATGTAACTTTCCCTAGAATAACAATAATGTTTTTTTGATATCCCTTTGATCCAAATCCATTTTTTATTTTATGTATTATTTGGTAAGTTTTATAGGTGATTAATGAATATTTTTTGGAATTTAAAAAGGGGGTGTATTAATGTTAAATGGTAAGTGTTAAAGGTCAAGGAACGTTTAATGTTTTAAATACGAACTTTATTTTGGCCTTAAAATGTAATGAAACCACGTAGACTCATGAGAGAGTGGTGATGTTGATTTCCTCTCTAGGATTCCATATCTTTAGAGGTGATCAAGGTTCTCTACAGTCAATGGAATACTTAGAGATGTTTTGGGAAGTATTTAGTTCTTTGTTAACAAATGAATTATTAAGAGTAAAATATTATTTAGATTTTCACAAGGGGTTAGTATTGGATCACTGAGGTGTGGTCATCTCAGGACACTTCCATAAAGAAATACTGTGGGAATTATTTATGACTTCATTATTTTAGAGGTTCCCTAAAAAGCAGTTTATGTTGTAGATTGTAGTAGACATCATGAGTCTCCAAAATGAAAGGAAAATGGTTAATGATTTCATCAAAAATTTCTAATTGATTATTATATATTCATATTAATTGACTCCAGGAATGCTAAATTATTTGTGAAAGGTATTCATTTTAATCTCTGTTCTTGAGTTCGTTTATTATGACTAGTAAAAATTAATCATTTTGTACATGAGGATTTGTTAGTAGAGTGGGTTTGTCATGGTTTAACCATGATGAGTTATAACCTTGTATCCTTATGTTCTAGTAAGGTTTCCACCTCCAAGGAAGAGTAAAAACTGAAGGAATGTATCATGGGAGAGTCTTATTAAATATTTATAGCTTCTACAAGATCAATGAAAAATGTCATGTGATTCTAGAAAATATAGTTCATGAATTCTAAGACTTATCTCTCAGAAGTTCAAAATAAATATCATGACTATATTCTCTTGGGACACATTTGACTATTTTTTATATGGATTAACGGTCTAGTGAAGAAATACATTCAACCTCGGAATCATGTTGGTGATCCCCTTTTGTGTTTTGAAGTGTTCCTCCTTGATTGTTTTTATTTCTGGTATCAAGATTGTGTTCTGGATTTTTTTGGTTTCTTATGCCCACTTGGGGATAAAATTTAATTTTTGAATATACGGATGTTTTTTATTTTGTTTTTTTTTTCGAGTCCTTCTCCATGTTTTTTGATGTAACTCCCCTATGTGGTTGTTCATTTGATCAACCATGCTAATTGAATATTAAATGGTGGGGAAATCATTTATATAAATCCATCTCATGGATTTTTAATTATATTGGGTAGATTTGGGTTTTTAATTTTGAGATAAATTCATTTTAAATAAATTTAGGAAATTTAAGTAGAGTTAAATAGATTTAACATTGTGTGGGTTTCCCATTTATGTTTTATTCTTTGGCTCGTATGTCATTTTCTTTGGATCTCAGTGACTTTCAAGGGGATACAATCTTCGTATGGGGATAATATTTAAACTCTATCTTTTTATTTCCTCATTATTTTCTTATTTATCTATATTTGGTCGTCTCACTGAGTTCTAGGTCGAATCGGTGTGAGGTTCACGATTGACACTCAATTTGTACTAACCAGATGAAAAACCATTCAAAGGCCTGGAATGTTTCTCAGTTTCATTTAATATCATTGGTGTAGTGTCACATACATGAATTATTTTAAATATAATTTTCATTTAATTTCCATTCTAGATTTGTTTTGGGGGTTTCCCATGCATTTTCGTGGAAATGGTGGGTTTTCAAAATTTGGGCAAAACCCTGAGACCATTTCTAGATTTGAAAATAAATTTTGATTCTTTAATAAATCCTAAATTTTCAAAAAAAATTATCCATTGAAATTCTTAATTTTCCTCCCTTGACCTATTAAAACCACCATATAAATTTTTACCCTTTATGAATCCATAATCATGTTGTATTTGGGTTTTTATTTATGGAATTTGGCTATCCCGGAAGCCCATTTCAAGTTATGTAATAAAAATTGTTTATTTAATGTATTATTCAATTTTAATGATTTTTTGGTGATTCCACCTGTCACCTAATCCCACTAAACCTAGGAGTGACCTCATTCTATTCCCCCCTCTTTAGAGCTCATTTTCTTTGATTATTAGGTTGAAACATCTTAAGCTTTCACAATTCTTCAAAATTTAAAAAGAAAATTTGATTCCCTCATAAATCCTTAATTTTCCACTATTTCCCCCCCATTTAAGTTCATAAATGACCTAATAAACCATATTCAAACCTTAATTTCAGTTTTGGTTTTTTGGTGATTTATTCTTTTTGTGATAAGGGGTGATTGCTTGAAGATCTCACAATTAAGTGAGTTTCCATTCTTCCTTCTCTCATCTTCTTAGGATTTCTTCCATTTTCATTGGGTTTCTTATTTTATTCTTGAAGTTACTAATGTAAATAATGTGTGTATTCGAACCAAGGGTTTAACTTTGGGTTTTTTTGGTCCAATATTCTGATTTTAAGCTCGATCTATCTTCCTTGAGGTGCGGTGGTGGTGCGATTGAATTTTTGCAAAAAGGAATCAATGTTTTAACAATTTTGGTAGGTTATTCCTTGTGTATAAAATCTCGATGACTTAGGATTATGTGTTTATAATATTTTAATTTTAATCGCACTTTATTTTTGGTGAAAAAATTGGGTTTAGCCTAATTTCTATAGAAAATTAAATTTAAGTTCCATTTTATGTGAAATTGGAGTTTTTTCATGGAAATATTTTATTAGTTCATTTGGGGATTCCCTATAACTACTTAGTTGATTTTATTGAAATTTATTAGGGATATAAGTCATGTCTAGAATTTTTACCCCCTTTTTGCTGTACAATTGTGTTTTAATTGTGTTTGTGAAACATATGAATTTTATGTGCCATGATTGTGTGAAAGTAAGCATTTTTACAAAGATGTCAATTCTTGGTTCAAATGAAGATGCCCTATAACTTCTTTTTTGGTTTTATTGAAAGGTATTGGGCTGAGCGCTTTGTTTTGGTGACTTATAAGTGTGAAAATAGTGTGATATGTGGGGATTTCAAGAAGTTTTGTGTGAAAAATAATGTGATATTTGAGAAGTTGTTTTATTGAAAATAAAAATGTTTTGTTTGGTGTTTTGAGTGGTATAAAGTGTTTATAGAGGCTATATTTTTTGTATATGAACATTAGTGGTGTTTTTATACACAAAGAGATGTATGTGGTATGTTGAATTTTTTTGATCACCATGGGGGAAGCATGGGTACCTAGGTGGGCGGATATGTACAAGTACGCTAGTGATCCAGATGGGTTTTTCCCTATTTCACTTAACATTTGGTATAATGACTACTCTAAATAATCTATATTGATGATTTCTGTGGACCACTAGGTTATGGGTATGTTCTCTACTAGTGGCTCACGCATTGGAGAGGATTGTGACATGGATATTTTGCACCGATGTACGAGGTACATAGGGCCCAAGACTATCTAGTTCTTGGGGGTGTTCTCGGTTTTGGTGCTCATTGGATTTTTGGTATTTAACTTTGTATTTTACAATTGAATGTTGCATTTTCTAGAATTTATCACCACTTTTCCTCACATATTAAAATTGTGTGATTTTTCACCTTGTATTGCATACAATTTGGAATATTTTGGTGGTATCATGTTGGTCTTAGGATCACACCCTACTTACACCCCTTAGGTTTAAGTATACATGATTATGTTTGACCCAGGTAAAGGAAAAGCCTTGGGTGAAAGAGGTTTGGGTTATTAGTCCCCTCATACTGTGCAGTGTTGTGGAGAAAGATCGAGTGTGATGACCCATTGTCGTATAGATTCTTTGTGGTTGGATTGATACTCTTTTTATTTATGATTATACCTATTGTACATTATTTAACACCATTTACTCAAATATGGTTTCTTATAAGGCTCATTTGTCATGAAAATTTCTGATTCATATTATTGATTGTTTTTAATGATTTATGCATTCATACTCTGGTAAATCGTTAAAAAACCAAATTAATTGATACACAGGAACTTGGGACAACTCTTGGAAATAGGGAACACCCTTTAGGAATTATCAAGGGCAGGATTTGGTGACAGTATTAGTGGATACCTGATTCAGTTCCTGACAAAATTGTATTAGACAAAGCCAATTTTTTTGGGTTATATTACTATTTTGGGATGATCCTTAATTGACACAAACTAGGAATGTCGAGGATTGAGGTTTTGGTTGTGAGGAGGGTTTCTGGACCACAATTCTCATGGAAAACCTTGATTCACTAGTAGACATTGGAATTTTTTTGATTAACTCTACTTCCAGGTTGGATGTGAGGGCTGTAGACCACATGTGGACATCGAGTTGGGGTCGAGTAGTTGTTCTTTTATTACTGTAATGTTATTAGATTATTTATATTTGATTTATTTGATTAAAATTCTGAAAATTGATGTATTTACTATTTTGTTGTGACTGTTTCATTTTGTAGTAGCATGCCTCCATAGAAATCTCCCAAGAGCCCATGGGAGGAAGCTCGAGAGAGTTCTCCCACACCGACTGATCAGAGGCTAGTGGAGGATTTTGTCTGAGCTATCCAACCTATGGGACAAAGACCAAATCCTATTCCCATTCCTATTGGGGGATAAGAGATGAGTCCTAGAACAGATAATGTTCAAGAGTTTCTAAAAAACAATCCGCATACTTTTTTTGGAAGCATAGAACCCCAAGAAGTAGAGGAATGGCATGAAAAGTGTTCGACTCCTCATGTATTAATCATTTTTTAATGATCACAAATCCTATTCATGTTAATTAATCTCAATCTTCACTGCACATCTTGCTAATGCTCTTTAATCTCAATAATAACTACACATCATGTTTTAATGATAGAAAGTCTTATTGATTATTTACAAGTCTTATGCATGATCACAAATCTCACATATATTGTTAAGCCTTTATATTTGTGATTCAAGTTCTCTTACTCTCTAATGATTAAGCTTAATCCATATTCTGCATATTACTGTCTAAGTCCAAATACAGATTTTTGTCTAAGCATAGAGACATCATGAAAGTCTCACCGTGACCCAGACACTATGACCCAGGCACCGTGACCCAGACACCGTGACCCAGACACCGTGACGCAGACACCATGACCCAGACACCGTGAAGGACACACTGTGACCCAGACACTGTGACCCACACACTGTGACCCAGACACTGTGACATGGAGACACCCTGAAGGACATACCGTGAAGCGCATACCATGACCACATACCGTGAAGACTATACTGTAAAAAAGACACAGTTTACATAATCACTCTGACACCATTTCTTAACATTTTGTCAATATTATTTAAATAATTCTAACGGTCATATTTGATGTTTTTAATGCAATTAATGTTATTTAATGATAGTTGTTGGAATTTCAGGAAATAGTATCTCGTACCTATGAAAAGGGAATCATTTCTACTTCCAGAACTCGTGGAATATAAGGATGTTTGAGATTCAGTACACGTGTGGTGTGCAAGTGTGACGATACAACACTAAGAACTTACATACACCTGAGAGCACTCTGCTGAACAAGTAGAACAATATCGAGCAAGAAAGATATTGAAAGACCTTCAAGGAACTCTCATGAGTGCAATCCAACACCACTAAAGAACACACGACGAATCAAGAGATCTTTTTCACTCTTGTAGAACACAAGCTGAACTACGACACACTGTTTTTCAACAAAAAAACCAGAGAATGACTCAAAAGCATTCCTTATAAATCCAACGAGTCCAGAGCTGCATTGATAATAACTAGAGATTTCTAAACTCTTATCTATTTTCTGTAAGTGGTTTATTTATTTACTTTCGAGTAGTGTGGTGTACTCTGTATATCTTATACATACATTGTCTCCTACACTGAACTGGGGGATATCAAAATCCTAACTCCAAAACTTTTAACTATTGTTTACCAATGTCAACTGTGGAAGAGGTCCTTGTGTGGCCTAGTCTTTGTTTTGTTTCCAATGAAGAATAGTGTTAGAGGTCCCTGCGTTACCAGGACAGTTTTGTAAACTGTTGTTAATCTCGATCCATGGTGTGGATGAAATTTATATAAATTTTAGAGGACTAAGTCTCGTCTTGAGACTGATCCTCTTGTTATATCTTCTGTGCATCGTTAGTTTAAGTTTAAAGTATGCTACATATATCTTTTATATTCCGCTGCTATTACTTTGAAATACAAAACTATTTTAAAGTTACTTTGATAGTAAAATTAGAAAGTGTTTATACTTATTATAAACTAGTAGGTTAGTTTCAAAATTTAGTTTAATCTTGTTGTTAAATTAACTGAGACCTAATCATTCTTTGAGATTCTAAGTGAACATCTACAATCTGTATAAATTCACTACAGTTTAACTTGTTTTATAAATTAGGGGATTTTAAAAAGACATTATTTTAACAGAAATTGTAATTGGAAATCATTTCACCCACCTATTGAGTATCCACTTCGACCAACATTTGGTATCGGAGGTTTTCCTTTTGTTAAAGGATTTTTGAAATACTCTATTTTTGAACTGTGATTTTAGTTGCATCTTTAAAGATATTAAATTTCTGTTAGTTCTAATTTTTTATCTCTTTAAATTTACTTTCTAAAATATAGTTACGGATAATAGACTAGAGGGTGCTGCTACTAACAAGCCACCTTTATTCAATCGTACAAACTATGCCCATTGGAAGCTTAAAATGAAAATTCATTTAGAGAGTATGGGTTTTGATATCTGGACTGCTATAGAGTCACAATATAAAATTCTAGAAACTGAAAGAACAACTTGGGATGAACCTACTAAGACTACTTACAATAATAATTGTAAAGCCATGAATTCCATTTATTGTGCTTTAGGATATGAGGAATTTAACATAATTTCTGCCTGTAAAACTACTTTTGAAATATGGGATACTTTGGGTGTTTCTCAGGAAGGAACAACCAATGTTAATGAAATGAGATTGAATACTTATACTATTAAATATTACAATTTTAAAATGAAAACTAATGAACCTATTTCGGATATGTATCTCAGGATTAATGAGATAATCAATACAATTAATTCACTCAGAAAGGCTGTTCCAGCAAAGGAACAAATTATGAGGATATTGCGGTGTCTACCAGATCGATGGAGAGGCACATCTATTTCAATCAGAGAGTCATGTGACATTACTGCTCTACCTATCAAAGAACTCATTGGTAAGCTTATGATGTATGAGGAAGAACTCAAGGTAAATAAAGAGGAAGAGGATGAACCAAAAAGAAAATCAGTGGCTTTCAAGACTACTCCTTCAATGAACAAGGACAAAGAAAAAGATCAAATACAAACTGGCAGTTCAACAAGTGAAAGTTCAGAATCTGATAGTGATGCTGAAATGGCTCAGATAGCCAGAAGGTTTAAGAAATTTTATTGGAAGAATAAAATTTTCAGAAAATCAAATTTCAATCGAATATATGACAATAAGGGACATTGGAAAAAAGTACTGGAAAAAGCCAGATAGAATTGATGAAGTTGTTTTCTACAAGTGCAAAAGGAAAGGACACATTAAAGCAGACTTCCCAAAGTTAAAATTCAGGAAGAAATATGATTACAAAGATAGTAAGTACAAGAAATCTATGAAGGATACCTGGAGTTCTTCATAAGACAAATCAAGTGAATCAGAAGCTACTGATACTTAAAGAAATCGTGCCAACATGTGTTTTATGACTAACACATCCGAGGTAACCTTCGATACTCCTGCTTTAAATTCTTATTATTCTGGAGATGCTGCATAATCTGATTCTGATTATGAAGACATGACTAAAGGGGAATTATCTTAATATTAGAATATGCTGAAAGAGACATTCAATGAACTTAAGGATAAATACAAATCATTAATGAAACAACATGCTCCCACTACAACTGTTAAAACTGAACTTACTATTGAAAAAGAGAAAAATTATCAACTGTTAAAGGAAGATACAGAACTGGAAATGTCAAATGAGAAACATAGAAAATACTTAGATAAGTTCACAAATGGAAATGATACACTAACCGAAACGATAGGATAGAAAGTGGCACCTAAATACACTATTGGAATAGGCTATAGACCTGGACAAAGACAGATTACTAAAAATATATTTATTCCTAAATCTGGACAGAATACTGCTAGTTCTAGTTCTGGACACTCATATGATTCAACTAGTTATTCACATAGTTATTAATCAAGTAGAGCTTATCTCCCAAAATATTTTTATTCTGTAAGTTATATGAGACCCATAAGACAAATGTGGGAACCAAAATCATTGATTGCTAACTTGTCTGGACCCAAGAAGATCTGGGTACCAAAAGCATACTCTATCTAAAACTGTTTTGTAGAAAACTTGCGTGAAGAGTTCCACAAGAAGACATGGTATTTGGACAGTGGATTTTCACGACATATGTTTGGGGATTACTCATGTTTAAAGAATTTAATAATGTTTAATGGAGGTCATGTCACCTTTTGTGATAATTCTAAAAAAATATCATCAGCCTAGGCCAAATTGGAAACACTGATTTAGTTTTAATTTCAAATGTTTTATTTGTTGATGGACTGAAATATAATCTGTTAAGTATTTCCCAATTGAGTGATGTTGGTTTTAATGTAAAATTTGAAAATGATTCTTGTAATGATTTTAACTCTAAAAATGTTTTAGTATTTTCTGATTTAAGAAATGAAAATGTTTATGCTGTTGTTTTAAATTCCTTAGAAAAGCAAAATGTTACCTGTTTAAATGCTTTTCATAAAGTATCCTGGTTATGGCATAGAATATTAGGACACTGCAATATACACTCACTTAGAAAAATAACTAGGAAAAACATAGATAGAGGCCTACCTAAGCTTGAGTTTCCAAATGAAAAAGTTTGTAATCCCTATCAAAAGGGAAAGTAACATGATGTTTCTTTTAAATCAAAGAAAGAAGTTTCAAATTCTCAATCTCTCGAGTTGGTTCACATGGATTTGTTTGGACCATCTAGAGTTTCTAGTTTAAATGGGAAGCACTATATATATGTCCTAGTATATGAATTTTCTAGATATACTTGGGTTTACTTCTTAGCTCACGAAAGTGAAGCTTTTTCTTATTTTGTTAAATACTACAAGTCTGTAGAAAATCTTAGTAGACTTAAGATTAAAACTCTGAGAAGTGATCGTGGCCGTGAGGTTAAAAATCATGAATTTGAATCCTATTTCTCACACAATGGCTATAGTCATAACTTTTTTTCTCCTAGGACAAATCTGCAGAATGGTGTAGTAGAAAGAAGAAATAAAACCCTTCAAGAAATAGCATGAACTATCCTTAATGAGTATGACCTGCCTATTTACTTTTGGGCTGAAGCTGTGAATACAGCTTGTTATATTATTAATAGAGTCTTAATTAAACCTGTTCTTAAGAAGACCCCATATGAGCTATGGAATAATATAAAACCCAAAGTTAGTTACTTTAGAGTCTTTGGCTGTAAAGTCTTTATTCTTAATACAAAAGATAATTTTGATAAGTTTGATTCTAAGAGTAATGAAGGAATCTTTTTAGGATATTATTTAACCAAAAAATCTTAGAGAGTTTTTAACAAAATATTCTTGTGTGTGGAAGAATCTGTTCACATCAAGTTTGATGAAACTGATCCACATGAGCCTAAAACCTATCTTGAGAATCTTGAAGAAGATTTATCTGTTCTAGACCTAAATGATAAAATCAATGAATTTGTTATAAAGATAACCAGTTCTGGACTAATTCCAGAATCTGATCCTATTGAACTCGAACCTAAAGAAGAACCTGAAATTTCTAGCCCTACCTTTACTAGATCAACTATAATTCTAATGAATCATCCTTTAGATGCTGTTGTAGGAAATCTTGATAGAGGGACACAAACTAGAGCTTCTCTTAGAAATCAGGTTGAACATCAAGCCTTCTTATCACAACTTGAACAGAAAAACATTGATGATGCTATTAATGATGAATTTTGGGTTATTACTATGCAAGAAGAGCTCAATCAATTTGAAAGAAATAAAGTTCGGAATCTTGTTGAAAGACCTAAGGACACTTTCACCATAGGAACTAAATGCGTGTTTAGAAATAAAGTAGATGAATCTGGAAATATAGTTAGAAACAAATCTAGTCTAGTTTCCCAAGGCTACAGTGAAGAAGAAGGTATTGACTATGAGGAGACTTTTTCTCTAGTAGCCATATTAGAAGCTATTTGGATTTTACTTGCTTATGCTACACATCTAAATTTTGAACTATATCAAATGGATGTCAAGAGTGCATTCTTAAATGGATATATTGCTGAGGATGTTTTTGTTGAACAACCACCTGGATTTTCAAACCCTCATTTTCCCAATCATATTTACAAATTATCAAAATCATTATATGGTTTAAAGCAATCTCCAAGAGCTTGTATGATAGATTAAGTACTTTTCTAATTTCCAAAGGTTTTACAAAAGGTATAACTGATTTTACTCTTTTTATAAAACGTATTTCTAAAGATGTTTTAGTTATACAAATTTATGTAGATGATATTATTTTTGGATCTTCAAAAACTACATTATGTACTGATTTTTCTAAAATCATGCAAAATGAATTTGAAATGAGTTTAATGGGTGAACTAAAATTATTTCTGGGATTTAAAATCATTCAAAATAATGATGGAATTATTTTAACTCAAAGTATATATACTAGAGACCTTTTAAAACTCTTTGGATTGGATAGCATTAAAATTAGTGACTCTCCCATGAGTACCACCTGCAAGTTGGATCTTGATTACGATGGTAAATCTGTTGATCAAACCACTTATAAAGGAATGATTGGAAGTCTAATCTACCTGACTACTAGTCATCCTGATATTATGTTTAGTGTGTGTATATGTGATCATTTTCAAGCAAACCCTAAAGAGTCACATTTAAATGCTGTAAAAAGGATTTTCAAATAACTCAATCATACTCCCAATATATTACTGTTCTATCTCAAAGGACAATCATTTGAACTAGTTAGTTATTATGATACTGATTTTTTTGGATGTAAGTTAGATAGAAAAAGAACCTCTGGAACATGTCACCTTTTAGGAATGTCACTAGTATCATGGTGTAGTATGAAAAAAAATCGGTTGCATTATTTACTACAGTAGCTAAATACATAACTGTTGGAAGTTGTTGTGCACAAATTTTGTGGATGAAACACACATTACTAGACTATGGATATCAATTCAGACATGTCCCAATAAATTGTGACAACACAAGTGTTATTAATATTTCTAATAATCTTGTGTCTCATTATAGGAAAAAACATATTGATGTAAGACATCAATTTTTGAGGGATCATTATTAAAAAGGTGATATCACTTTGGAATTCATTGGTACTAAATATCAACTTGCTGACAAATTCAGTAAAACATTAAATTCTGAAAGATTAGACTACATCATACATGATCTTGGTATGATTAATCATAAATAGATATCCTGCTGATCTTAATGTTTAATACTTTACTATATGTTACTTTATGGTTTCATACTCACTGTTTTACAGTTACTGTTTAATGATCACGGTCTCACCATTAAGACCTTGTGCTCACAGTCTATCAACTCACTGTCTCATCATGAAAACACAGAATGGTCACTGTCTCATCGTGACGACCACCAACTATCTCATCGTGATGACCAGTTTACATCACATCATAATGCCTACTCACGGTCTCATCGTGAAGATTATTTATATTCTTATTTTAACCCGTATCGCGGTAATTTTTATTTCTCCGCTATTTGATTTCCTAAGTTTTTGTTTTTATGATGTTTGAAATTACCAAATGATAAAACCTAAGGGTGTTATTCGATTCCTTACCCGAACTCTGTTTTGAATCTTATCACTCTTGAAAACTTTCTCCTATCTCACCTGAACCTTCAGTGGATGTGTAGGATGAAGTGTCCATCTTGACCCTTGTATAAGAAGCGTCGCTCTAAGAAACAGAAGAAGATACTGAGGATAGCTCCCAAAGGACCTATAAACCCAAACTTGGTAAGCCGTACTGTTGTACCTGAAAAAGAGATTTTCCCTGAATTGATTCTGTTTAGCAAGTCATTAGTTTTGAAAGTTTTAAGAGAACAAGGATGGATTGAATGGTTCTCTGGACAAAATAGACCGATTTACCTGAGGCTGGTATCTCAATTATATCAGTATGTGAAGTTTTCCTTTGAGTTTGGAGAAAGCATTATGGTGGCAAGCTGGATAAATGGTCAGAAGTGCTCCTTCTCTTCGAGGTTGTGGGCTGCATGCCTAAGAATTCCACATGAAGGAGTTTGTGAAGACTACCAGAGAGACCCTCTTCCATCATATGATATGTTTGATCTGAAAAATGCCTTGGAAATTCTTAATGGTAATGCCACCAAGTGAAGGGAAATTTCTACAGAGCTAGACGGAGAAACTAGACTTCTATTCAAATTTGTTCAGAATTTAATCAGTCCGAGAGAAGGGGATTTTAATAGAATGAAGTATCAGGATGTGTTCCTGATTCACCTGTTGAATAATGGCCATAAGATCAACCATTGTAAGTATGTTATTAACCATATATGTGAACTGATTAAATTTACTTCCAAATCCACCTCCTTGTTTTACTCGAGGATGATTTCAGCCATCCTAGTTGCAAAAGGAATGGTTGGACCGAATGAAGAAAAGTTAGAGGGATTTGATTTTTTCTTATCCATGCATATCATCAGAAGGATGAAGATTAGATGGAACCCCTGGAAGAAGAAGTGGGTTGAGGATAATGATCACCTCTATAAAAATTTTAATCTTGTTGACTATCCAAGAAGGCATAAGAATCTAGATGATCCTGGTTTGGAACCGTATGAAGTGGATGAGTATTCAGAAGGAGAGGAAGAAGAAGTGGAAGTGGCAGCTGAAGTATCACCTGGAGAAGAAGCTGGAATACCTCTAATGGAAACAGATCCTGTTGAAAAAGAAAGGACTGTTGTCCCTGCTGATATCCCTGCTGATTTACCGCAAGGAGATGAAGTTGTTGTTTGTTTTATAGAACATGAAGCTCCTACTTCTAGTGGGGATGTCAATCCAGAAGCTCATCCTATGGATACAAGAAATTTGGGTTTTCCTGTTTTAGAACAGCAAGCAACCATAGAGACAGATCCTATTTAAGAGGATCTCCCTGTTTAAAAAGAAGTCAATCTGGAAGCACAACCAGTGGAACAATCAGTTCCTGAGTATATTCCCTCTATTGAAGAGTTGAGGGAAATTTCCTTTCAGCTGGCAAGGAAAGAGTTTGCTGAAGAGATTAGGGATGACCTTGTGACTCTTGACCATGTTGTGGAGCCTATAGTCTCTGAAATGGAAGAACAATTTGAGGGGGAGGAACCTCAAAACCATGAGATTATAGAAGCTGGATCTGTTGAAGCTTCTCAACATACTGTCTCATACTCTGTGTACAACTGTTATGTTTGACCAAGATTTTTTGACATGAATGAGTCAAATCAAGTGACTATAAATGGAATGGATCTCTCTTTTGTGTTTCAACTGATGTCTGTAGCTCATCTAGAACCAGAACCAGAGCCCCATTCTCAATCTGAATCAGAATCTAAGTCTAAAGATGACTCTAAACCGTAACCAGAACCTTCTCCACTAACTTTACTCGCACCCCTACCCGAGAAACACTCCTTTGTGAATAAACATGATTTGGATGTTTTTAGAGAGACTATATTAGCTTAAGTTGTGAAAATTGTATCCACTCAACCTCGTCCAGTGACTCAGTTAAGTCAAGAAGATGCATTAATTCCTTTGGAAAATATTATATTGCATATTCAACCTAGGATGATCTGAGAAATTCAAGAAGTTAGAGTGGAAAATAAGCTGTTGAGTGTTGATGTTGCAAATCTGAAAAATATGGTAGCAAACTTGCAGAATGAGTTGTCTTTGAGATCAGAGCCTACTCATGTTTCTGCCCCTGCACTTGTTGCTACTTCTCCTGAGCCATATGATTCCACCCTTTCTAGGGAGATTTTGTCTCAAGTTCATCCATATCTACTATCTTTTGATGAGAAGATTGGAAAAAGACACACAAAAATGATTGAACGCATGAGGGAACTTGTGGAATATTTGAATAAGCTCACAGATGAATACACTGGATGCCTGTAAAAAGTTATGAAATAGCTCAAAGTTCTATCCATAGTTGTCAAGACTTATCCTACTTCTGGTCAGACCTCCACACCTTCTTTGGATGATTCTCTGCTGAGATCCATAATCAAGGAAGAACTTCAGAATGCCTTTAGTGGCTTGGATCTGTCTTCTTTGTTAGAAGTGGTTAAGAATAGTGATCAATCTTTGGATTTGGTTAGGATTCATTCTAAGATATCCAATGACGCTTAAAAAGATATCACCAAGAAAATAGATTTTTTCTCACTCATAAAAAAGTGATATGACAGATCACTTTAGATATCTTGTGGAAAACCTGAAAACCCCTCAGGTGACTCAAGATTTCAAATATCATGTTCAAGAAGCTTAAAGAGTTCACCAGATTGTTGGACAGATTTATGGAGAATAAGGACAATTTTGAAAAGGAAATGAAATATGGTGGTGAAATCGTTATAGATTTCATCATTCTTTTGAAGCCGTATATTCATGTGTAGAGTACTGCTATAGTTGCTCCAGGTGCTGCACCCCTTAGACCTGGTCTACCTGCCTTAGCCTCAACTGCCATGACAGTCAGCCAAGCTCTTTCTCAGATCTGGCTTGTTATTCTTGACCAACCACATCCTAGATCTTCTACTACTCCTACTTTGGCTCCATCTGTTTTTTAAGGTCCACCCTTACCCTCTTTATCTACCACCTCTAAGCCTTCTTCTACATCGGCACCAACTCCTTCTGCTGATAATGGCATGTAAAAAGTGGATCCCTGATGAGTCCAGTGACTATTTTCTCTTTTTATGGGATGTCATTTGTTGTTTACTGTTTGTATTTCTCATTTATATTACCTTCTGAACCCTTTTTAATGAAAAATACAGTGTTTCCCTTCATTTCTCTCTACCTTTTGATAATCCCAAAAGGGGGAGAAAAACTACAAGTATCAATACTATAATGAGATATGTTATTATCGACTCTATTATTCTCTAATTTGTTTTACTATTCTAATACTCTAGTTTCTTTAATGTTACATTTCATTTATATTTTGACCATACATGATTTGTGATCATCAAAAAGGGGGAGATTGTTGGACTCCTCATGTATTAATCATGTTTTAATGATCACAAATCCCATTCCTGTTAATTAATCCCAATATTTATTGCACATCTTGCTAATGATCATCAATCTCAATAATAACTACACATAATGATTTAATGATAGCAAGTATCATTGATTATTTACAAGTCTTATGCATTATCACAAATCTCACATATATTATCCAGCCATTATATTTATGATTCATGTTCTCTTACTCTCTAATGATTAAGCTTAATCCATATTCTGCATATTACTGTCTATGTCCAAATACAGATACTTTTCTAAGAATAGAGACACTGTGAAGGACACACCGTGACCCAGACACCGTGACCCAGACACCGTGACCCAGACACCGTGAAGGACACACCGTGACCCAGACACCGTGACCCACACACCGTGACCCAGACACTGTTACATGGAGACACCGTGAAGGACATACCATGAAGCACATACTGTGACCACATACCATGAAGACTATACCGTGAAGAAGACACCATTTACATAATCACTGTGACACCATTTCTTAACTTTTTTTCAATATTATTTAAATAATGCTAACGATCATATTTGATGTTTTTAATGAAATTAATGTTATATAATGATAGTTGTTGGCATGTCATGAAACCGTATCTCGTACCTATGAAAAGGGAATCATTCCTACTGCCAGAACTCATGGAATATAAGGAAGTTTGAGATACAGTACACGTGTGGTGTACAAGTGTGACGATACAACAAGAACAACTTACATCCACCCGAGAGAACTGTGCTGAAGAAGTAGAACAATCTCGAGAAAGAAAGAGATTGCAAGCCCTTCAATGAACTCTCATGAGTGAAATCCAACACCACTGAAGAACACCCGATGAATCAAGATATCTTTTTCACTCCTATAGAACACAAGCATATCTATGACACTATGTTTTTCAACAGAAAAACCAAAGAAGGACTTAGAAGCATTCCTGCTGAATCCAACGAGTCCAGAGCTACATTGATAATAACTAGAGCTTTCTAAACTCTTATATGTTTTCTCTAAGTGGTTTATTTATTTACTTTCGAGCAGTGTGGTGTACTCTGTACATCTTATACACACACTATCTCCAGCACTGAACTGGAGGATATCAAAATCCTCACTCCAAAACTCCTAACTCTTGTTTACCCACGTCAACTGTGGAAGAGGTACTTGTGTGGCCTAGTCTTTGTTTTGTTACCCATGAAGAACAGTGGTAGAGGTCCCTATGTGGCCTATATAGATTTGTAAACTATTGTTATCCCTGATCTGGGGTGTGGATCAAATTTATATAAATTAGAGAGGACTATGTCTCGGCTTGAGACTGAACCTCTTGTTATATCTGCAGTTCTTCATTAGATTAAGTTTAAAGTATAATACATATATATTTTTTATTCCGCTGCTATTAATTTAAAATAAAAAACTATTTTAAAGCTACTTTGATTGTTAAATTAGAAAGTGTTTATACTTATTGTAAACCAGAAGATTAGTTTAAAAATTTAGTTTAATCTTGTGGTTAAATTAACTAAGACCTAATAAATATTTGAGAAGCTAAGTGAACATCTACAATCTATATAATTTCAATATAGTTTAACTTGATTTATAAATTAGGGGATTTTAAATAGAGAATATTTTTACAGAAATTTTAATTGGAACTCAATTAACCCCCATCTTGAGTATCCACTCCGACCAACAAAAAGATCTATCACATGTTTGAGTTCTTGGATACACCCAAGGAGCTCGGGGTGAAGTGAACATCTTTTCTATTGGAGGGTCCTAGCAGCAGGTGGTGGGAATTGGTACATCAAATTTTGAAGATTGAGAAGATGCACTGGGGTGATTTCAAGGTTGTCTTCAATAAAAAATATTGTCCTGAGGTCATGGAATATACGAAGTCCCAAGAGTTCATGGATCTTATTCAAGGGAAACTATCTATGATGAAGTATGCCAACTGTTTCAATAAATTGGTTTGCTATACTCCTAAAATAATATCTAAAGAGAAAGCAAGGATCCAGAGGATTGAGAAAGGCTTGCGACCATAGATATTATCCTAGGTTTTCTTGTTCATGATGAGGACCTATGATGAGGTCATTTACCAAAAATTTATGGAGGATATTGAACATAAAGACAAGGAAATTTTCTGTGGTTCAGTATCAATAGTGGACTATGGAAACCTTTCAAGGAAGAAAAGAAAGCTCGAGGAACAAGTGAAGAAGGGAGGTGGCAGTTCAGGAAACGCTTCTTGGAAGTTCACATATGTTGCGTATGATGTGAGATCCGTCATGTTCTACCAGTGTTGGAGGCTGGGGCACATCACCCCAGCATTATCACTTCCTTTTAATCCATGTTATTAGTGTAGATGTATGTGGAAATTGTAGTGATTTTTTGGGGTGGCACATCCACTTCCGAGTGGGGTAGGGTCAGTAGCTTCAAGAGGTGTGCCAGCATAGTCAGATCCGTCAAGGACTTGAGGATATCGATTGTGTGCCTAGGGTGGTAGGGCTAGTTTATATTCTGGGAGAGTCAATTCAGGGAACAACCACAGACTAGTGGCCGTCCTCAGGCTAAACCCAAGTATCTCAATGCTATGGATCAGGCACTAGTAGGATCAGAGATGGGATAGTCGACAGTTGGAAGTACCGTTTCAGTCACATCTTATATAGCTACTACAATTTTTGTACTGGTGCATATGTTTCATTAATATTTTCCCATATTTTGGACACAATGAATTATCCAGCCATGTTGTGATCTTTTGTGTTTGATTTGGTGATGCCGGTGGGAAATAAGGAGGAGGGTCTCGGGTACCCGTTATGTGTGCTTTTTGTGTAAGGGGTAGAGATGGAGTGAGACCTCTTGGTCTTAGAAATGGATCTATTTGACATAATACTTGGAATTTATTTTCTAGTACACTTTCAGGAACACATTGATTGCTATTGGGGGCGAGTGAGTTTCACGGAACCTCTTGGGAGTCAGTTGGTTTTTCGTGGAGAATGGGATCCTTAGTCAGGTAGCGCATGACCTCCAATCCTTGTGTTTGGAAGTCGTATCTCCCAATTATCACCGCTCGTGCTAGAGGATGATATTCCTACCCCTATAGGTGATTTACCTCATTTATTGATTGCTTTTTTTGGAGGCATTCCCAAATGATTCTTTATGTTTTCCCCTAGAGAGGGATGTGGAGTTCTTGATTGATCTGGTGGTAGGAACACAGATGATATCATTTCCCTCATATCATATGGCCCCCAACGAGGTGAGAAAATTAAAGATATAAGTGGAGGACTTATAATACAAAGAATTCATTCACCCAGGTGAATCTCCTTGGACCACTACTGTGTTTTTTGTGAAAAAGGATGACAGATCCCTCCGGTTGTGTATTGACTACCGGAAGATAAATAAGGTAACAATTAAAAACAAATACGATTTTTTCACAATAGATATTTTTTCGACCTATTACAGGGGGAAAAGTGGTTCTCTAATATAGAAAAGTGTTTGGGCTATCATCAACTCAGGGCGGAGGATTATGATATCCAAAAAATTGCTTTCTGAAGCAAGTACGACCACTTTGAGTACTTGGTCATGTCCTTTGGTTTTACCAATGCTCCAACGGTCATTATGGACCTCTTGAATATGGTTTTCCATCAGAATCTCAAATCTTTTGTCATGGTATTTCTGGACGAAATCCTAGTTTTTTAGGATCAGATGAGGAACATGAGCATCACTCTTGGATCATTCTGGGTACCTTGCACGAGCATCGTCTTTATGAAAAGTGGTCAAAATGCACTTTCGGCATTAGGGAGGTGAACCTTCTAGGGAATCTGGTCCTTGAGCTAGGGTTTTATGTGGACCCTAAGAAGATGAATTCCGGTATGTATTGGGAACATCAAAATAACGTGTTCGATATTAGGAGTTTCCTCAGCCAAGCTGGTTATTATTGGTGGTTTGTTTGGGATTTCTCTAGGATTTCATCACTAATGACCACGCTCACCCAAAAAAGGGTGATGTTTGTATGGGGCCCAGAATATCTGGCATCCTTTGAGAAGCTGAAGATGTGGTTGACTACTGACCTCATTCTGATTTTTCATAGGCTGTAAAGGGGTATGTGGTGTATTGTGATGCTTTAAGTATGGGTCTTGAGTGCATTCTTATGCTAGATGATCACGTGGTAGTGTGTGTCTCTCGCCAACATTGACCACCTGAAAATAATTACCGGACCCACAACTTGGAGTTAGCAGTTGTGACACATGATTTGAACACTTGGTGTCACTATATTTTTGGGGAGAAGTTTGTGGCCTACTATGACCACAAAATCATGGCCAATATCTTATTGTATTAGGACCTAAACTTGAGGAAGCATTGTTGGATCGAGTACTTGCAAGATTTTGACGTTGACATTGTATATACCCCAGGAAAGTGTAACATGGTGGACGATGTCATTAGAAGAAGAGTTCCAGTTCAGGAATTGAGGACGTCCAGTGATGAGTGAACATTGATTGGCCTCTTTTCTCGGATACATGTGGTGACCACGTAAAAAAATGGGGGTGCATTTCTGGAGAGCATTCATTTGACTCCTCTCTTGGAGTTTATTCAGTAGGAGTAGCCTAGTTAAGAGCTTTATCATCAGTTGAAGTAGTTTCTTCATTGTGGGGAGATATCCTTTGATTCGTCGTCATCTCCTGAGGGCATATTGTGCTTCAAGGGCCGTTTAGTAGTGTCGTTATCTCTTCGTAAAGTGGTGATGTAGGATAATGACCAGTCTTAGTGGTATGTCCATCTGGGTGCCCCCAAGATGTATTATGATGTGTTATAATAGTTCTGGTGGCCAGGTATGTGACAATACATAGTGGACTTTGTGTCGAGATTCTACACATGCCAGTAGGTGAAAACAAAGCATCAAAGGCCCTACAGTTTTCTCCTACCATTACCCATTCCTATCTAGAAGCGGGACAAGGTCTCCATGGACTTCATTGTCATCTTTTCTTGCACACCTAGAGGTAATAATTCCATTTGGGTGGTGATTGATCATCTAGAAAAATCAGCCCACTTCATTCCGATCAGAGATATAGCTAATGTTGATGAGTTGGGACCTTTGTATCTTCAGGAGGTTGTAAAGCTCTATGGTGTTCCATAAGTATTTTTCTTAGATAGAGATCCTCATTTCAATTCTCAGTTTTTGGAAGGTCATCAGAATGACTTGGGGTCTCAGATTAAGATGAGCACGATATACCAACCTCAGACAAATGGTCAGACCGAGCGGGAGAATAAGATTTTGGAGGAAATTCTTTGTGCATGTGTTTGATAATTTGGAGGTTCCTTGGATAGAAATTTGATATTGGTTGAGTTTTCTTATAATAATAGTAACCAATCGTCAATTCAAATGGATCCTTTAGAAGAACTTTATGGTCGACCTTGTCAGCCCCCCTTATGTTGGGCTGAGGTCGGTGATGCCTCACTGCTGAGGCTAAGTCTGGTGCCGGAGATGTCTGAGAAGGTCAAGTTGATCATGAAGTTCTCATTAATCCATAAATCATATGCTGACTAGATGGGTCGAGACCTAGAGTTCATTTGTGGGTGACATGGTATTCTTGAAAGTGACCCCATGTATGGGCCATCATTGATTGGGAAAGCAAGGAAATATAACACCATGGTATGTCAGACCATTTGATATTACCAAGCGTATTGTCAAGTTGTATTATAGGTTGGACATACCTACTCATCTGAAATCTATCCATGACGTCTTCCATATCTCATAGTTTAATAAATACAACCTGATTCCATCCCATGTACTGAACTATGAGGAGTAGGATATAGAGCCTGATTTATCAATTTTTGAGTGGCCAGTTCAAAGAGTAGACTTTGAAGAAAGTTTTCTTTGGGAAAATGATATTCCTAGGGTCGTGGTTCTTTCGTAGCATGGGAATGATACACCTGATACATGGGAGCAGAAGTCATGGGTTGAGGAAGAGTACATGTCCCAGTTTTCTAATCAAGCTTAAGGTTGAATTTTTGGGATGTTAAGTTTTCATGGTGGAGCTAATTTTCACACACATGACTTATTTTAATGTTATTTTTCATTTAATTTCCATTATTTATTTGTTTTGGGGGTTCCCGTTAATTGTGGTGGAAACTGTGGGTTTTCAAAATTTTGGCCAAACTGTGAACCCATTTCCAAATTTAAACATAAATTTGGTTTCTTTTTTAACTCCTTAATTTTCAAAATTATTCATCATTTAAAATTATTACTTGGCCTCCCCTGACCTACTAACACCATCATATCAATTTGGACCCTTTAGGAATCCATAATCAAGGTTTATTTGGGTTCTTATTTATGGAATGGGACAAGCCCAGAATCCCATTTTCATTTTTAAAAACATTTTTTATTTAATATCATATTCAATTTTAATGAATTTTTGGTGATTTTACCTCTCTCCCAAGACCACTTAACCGAAACACACCCCATTATCTTCTCCACCTCTTTGGAGCTCATTGGCTTCGTGTATTTGGTCAAAACATATTAAGTTTCCATAATTTGTTCAGATTTAAAAATGTAATTTGATTCCTTCCTAACACATTAATTTTTCACTATTTCCCCCCCATTTCAGTTCCTACATGACCAAACCCGCATTATTAGAAGTTAAATTTTTGGTTTTGTTTCTTGGAGATTCATACATTGGGTGATTAGGCCGATTCCTTGAAGATCTCCCAAGCAGGGTTCCTTCCTTCCTCCTCTCATTTGCTTAGGGTTTCTTCCATTTCCTTAGGGTTTCTTATATTATTATCAGGGTTACTAATGTAAATCATGTCAGTATTAAACCCTAGGGTTTAAAATTGGGTTCTTTTGGTCCAATATTATGATTTTAGGCTCGATATATCTTTCTTAAGGTGTGGCGGGATGCGATTGAATTTTCACACAAATGATTCAAAGTTTTAACAATTTTGGTAGGTGATTCACTGTGTACGCAATACTTGTGAATTATCATGCTATTTTTATAATATTTTCATGTTTATATCATTATATTATTGGTGTAAAATTGGTTTTATCTGTATTTTTAGATCAAATTAATTTTATGTGCCATTTTTATGTGAAATTGGAGGTTTTTCATGGAAATATTTTATTGGTTCATTTAGGGATTCCCTATAACTACTTAGTTGATTTTATGGAAATTTAATGGGCCCTAAAATAATGTTTTTAATTTTTACCCAATTTTTTTTCTGGGAAAATTTTTTTAATGGTGTTTGTGATGCATATGAATTTTAAGTGCCATGTTTGCGTGAAAAATGGGGTTTTTAAAAATATGTCACTTCTTGGTTCATATGGGGCTTCCCTATAACTGATTTTTTGGTTTTATTTAAATGTATTGGGATTAAAATTTTATTTTGGTGACTTATATGTGTCAAAATAGTGTGAAAATGGGAGATTTCAATGAGTTTTGGGTGCAACACCATGTGTGATTTCAGAAGTTGTTTTATTGAAAATAAAAAATGCTTTATTGTGTGTTTTGAGTGGTATAATGGTGTATAATTACTATATTGTTTATATCTAAATAGTTGTGGTTTTTTATATTAATATATATGTATTTAGTAGTCTGATATTGTTTGGGCACAAATGGGGAAGCTCGGGTACATAGGTGGGTGGATATGTACTAGTACACTAGTGATCCAGATGAGTTTTGTCCCTATTTCACCTAGCATTTTGGATAAGGACCACTCAAACTAAACTATATGGATGATGTTTGGGGACCACTAATTTATTTTAATGTTCCCTACTCATGGCTCATGCATTGGAAAGTATTGTGGCATGGATATTTTACACCGAGCTATGAGGTACGTAGGGCCCGAGACTATCTAGTGCCTGATGGTGTTCCCAGTTTTTGTGTTTATTGGATTCTTTGTATATAACCTCGTATTATTGTGTGTTTGTATGTACCATAAAATAAGTAACATGTCTCATTAAAACTTTTTAACATTATGAATGTTTTATTTTGAAAACATTTTTCAATTGAAAGTTGCACTTCTAAAATTTATCACCACTTTTCCTTACATATTAAAACTGTGTGCCTTTTCACCTTGTATTACATACTCTTTTGAATATTTGGGTGGTATCAAATTGGGATGAGGATAAAACCCTACATACACCCCTTCAGAGTAATTTTATTTGATTATGTATGAAAATGGTAAAGGAAAATCCTTGGGTGAAGGTGGTTCAGTTTGTTAGTCCCCTCCTATTGGGAGGTGTTGTGGAGACGGCTTGGGGGTGATGACCCCTAGTTGTGTGGTGTATTAGTGCCTGATTTTGTAACAACCTAAGATTTTATGAGAAATAATTTTTTTAATTTCATTGATGTCTTGTGTTGTATGCTACACCAAAAATATCTTGCACTGTATGCAACACTGTATTATCTTGTAGTATACACAAACACTATACTTGGCTTGTGTTTCACGCAAGAGCGACTTTCCTCAATAGCGCGTGTTGTACGCAATACCGAGTTTCACTAAACAATGATATATTGTTATTAAATTACTATGAACTAGATTTTATGAATATTATTAACCAAAATTTTAATTTTATAACAATATCATACATTTTACACATATTCTAGAACATGGTATGAGAGCAAAACAGAATTTTTAGGTAAAATAAGTATTTTTCAAAAAATGCAGTTTTGCAGTCTTTTTATGGCACACCCATTTATATTTAAATTTTTTACAAGTTTATAAGTTCAATTTGAAAATTTAAACTTCTTATTTTGAATCAGGATATAATAATTTACATTGGATAAATTTTTTACATTATTCTAATAACAATCATATTTTGATGAATAGTAAAAATATGCTAAATTTTAATTAAAAACAAATTTTTTCATCAAGATAATTTATATGGTTAAATTATAATGTTGGAGATTTTTAAAGTATAAATAGAATATATATTTAAAATTTAATAAAATATAAGACATTATCATTAATTTTACATTGAATTCATCGGTAAAAACATTTGAATCTTTTGCAAGTTATTTTTTCATTTAAAACCCATTTTCTCAACAACGAGATTAGATTTTAATTAAATAATAAAACTTCTGTGTATTGAATATTGAAAAATGGATTCCATATTTGGAACCATTTGGTCCAAATTATGTTAATATGCTACTTTTTATTTTTGGGCATTTTGAATAGTAACTACGGTAAATTTTATTTACCTTAGTTAAAGGAAAATCAGGTAATTAAGGCTAAAAATAATATTATAAAATTACACTAACACTTGTCTTGATATCATTGGTTGATTATACTAATCTATAAAACATACTTGGGTAGAAAGAGAATCTATTGGAACCCACATGGATGTGATTAAGACCATTAATTTATTTTATTTAAAGGAAAGTGAAATATGTCTTACTCAAACTTTAAGAATTAAAGTATTTTTAATATAAGGTTATACAGAATATAAATTCGATTATAAATACTCATTTTAAAGCTAAAATGTTTTTATTTATTTTGGTAATTTATTTTTAATTTTTAATAAATATACTATTACCTTAATAGATTATACATTAATGATGTAGAAAATATTTATTAAGTCAAAAAACAATAATATAGTTTTTATTAAACTATTAATTCTCATAAAATTCACAAACATCTGACCAAAACATATTGGTCGTGTACATGTAAACCATAAGCATCCAATGGTCGAATTTTTGACCATTTGGAGCCTTATAAAAGCGATTATGACACTTATATTATTTTATTTTAAATGATGTCAAAGTTGTCACCTTAATACTTTAATAAATATAACAATTTAAATGTTGTGATTTTATGATGACAAATTCGAGTAAAAGTATTCTTATGGAGGATATTAGATTTATCTACAAAAAATGTTATAGTAATTATTTTAATAAGAGAAATATAAAATAAATTATTTTAAAAATATTAAAATAAATATTATATGAAGTAATTAATGTACTCCATGAATTTTTTAGATGAATTTGACATGATAGGAATCTATCAAATATTTTGGTTCGAATATATCTTCTTTGTGGATTTTATTAAAATTCAAATAATTGAATAGTGTCAAAACTGACACTAATGATATTTTATAAAAAACATATTATTAAATTGTTTAAAATTCACAAAAATATTTAAAAATTACAAATTTAAAATTATATGGTTGAAAATTTAATAATGTACCTAATTATAGAAAATTCACTACACATAAGTTAGTATTTATAACAATTAAAAAATTAGAATATTTTTACCGCAAATAAAATTAAATATATTAAATAAGGATAAATCAAAATGATAAGGTTTAAAATAAACCTAAATCATGTATAAATTTTATTGGTTGATTAGATTACAACCCTGTATCATATAATATTTTAATTGAGTTATTTTTGGTGATTTTTATGTGGGGTTTGATTTTATTATTAATTAATATTTTTGAGGTTTCCGAAAGTGCCCCTCACTTCTCTTATAAAAAGGGAACCTCATCCCTCTCCTCTTCACAAAATTTTGAGCCTTCATGCTCCTCCAACCCATGAACATTGCTCTTGTAATCTTCCCTAGTCACATTTGGGAGGTTCTGGCCTTCTCAAAAGACCAACTCTAGTCCCTTAAGAAAAAGCTTGAAGGAGGTGTGTCGTGGGAGAGGTAATCTCTTCTACCGATTCATTAAAGTTTCTTTATTCTTCTACTTCATCTTCTTTAGTTATTTCATTATAAAGTAATATCATCAGTATAATTAATATACTGATATGTTATTATAAATATTAAACCACCCTATTTCACCTTCTATCAATCTTACGAAAAACCAAATCACGGTGCGTGCGTACGTATGGCTTACTGTCTCCACACTATGGTGTAATATATTTTTCCACCACCACCATACTTGGATGGTCATAATGGTGGAAATAATAACTATATTTTATAATTATAACATCATACTAATTATTATATATTATATCATCCACTCCAATTATATTCAATAATTATGGGAACGATATCATCACTCGTGCGTACGTACAGATTACCGTCTCCACAACACAATGAGATTCATTCTCCATGTTAACCATTCAAGAATGATTATAAAGTATATATAATAAATAATAATGAAATATATTACATTATAATGATACTGGATTTATTTATATGTTATTTACTTACTTCCATTCAATTTATCAAGGAAAGAAAAACAATTTTCATGCGTACGTATAGCCTACTATCTCCATGAACGGTGTATTTCATTCCATTTATCGACCTATTATATATATATATTATAATCTGAATATATATTATATAAAAATCATGTTTTACAATATCGATGTAAGTAATCATGATCTATGTAATCCTATGAAAAATTAAATGTCAAAACACGTATGACAAATGAAACGATTTTACCCAAAACACTCCTTTAACATGGAATTGACAAATGAATGGGTAATATAAATTCGTAAGTGAATCATATATGAAATCATAAATATTATTATGGTTCTATTACAAGTTAATAATATGTTTAAACCCACTATACAGGAGTCTTGGACACATAGTGATGAAATTGGACATAAGGTAAGGGATAATTTTTCAATCTCATTTTTATTCGAGATTGCTTATATAAAATAATTTACTGGGGTTATATTTATCATCCATGACAATGTTTTATAAAAATGTTTTCATAAATTTTTTACTATTATTCCATGTATGTTTATAGTCATGTTTACCTATGTTCTAATATTACTATGTGATATTAAAGGAACCTTTTGTCATTTTCAATATGAGACACATTTTGACTTTTTCGGCCAAAGTACAAGAAGAATGTTTTTTTAACTAATACTGAATGAATGGATTTTTACAGTTTCATAACACCTTATTTTCATGAAGCTTCAACTACAAGATTTTTCTATTATTTTCAACAAAAATCCATTTCATTTAAAATTTCATGGAATTTTGTGAAAAGAAAATGATTTTAAAGAAAAAAGGATATTTTCCTCATGAAATCATTTCAAGTGTTTTATCAAAACTATTTTCCATCTAAGATGAAATTATTAGTATGTTTATGTTTCAATTATAATGTCTCTATTATTTACATGGTTCTATATTTCTTATAAGGAAATGATATCCATTTGTTTTATATGGATTATGTTATGATGAGATGATGTTTATGAAACCCATATTATTCTTTGGGTTATGATGAATGATTTATGTTTGTTTTATGGAGCACGTAAGAATGATTTCATTATGAGATGGGTGGGACCTATATCTCTCGCAAATGTATTGTGTATAGATTTATATCTTATGATATAGACATGGCTGGAACAGAAAGTGAATCCAATTCAGTGATAAAGGGCTGGAATGGCAAGTAAACTCAGTTCAGTAATGGAAGTTGTCCACTATGATGGTCTTGGAAACAATGCCTAGGCTATTATGGAAATAATATCACATGCATAATGGTTTCCACAATTAAATGTTTTATTCCCATGCTATTTTATCATGATTAATGTTCTTTTATGATCTATTCCATATATACTACCAATATTTATTTCACAACTCAAGATTTTTATGTTTAAACATTATGTTCACGTTTTTAAGTTCAAATGTATATGGTTTGATTTATTCTCTCCATGCTTACCCTCAATGAGAATTTGAGCTCACCCTTTTTATGTTTTATTTTCACCAGGATATAAATAAATGTTTTAGGCAAGAAAACAAAATGTGAAGATCTTTATGGAATATGTTAAAGATCTTTCACCATGATTAGAAGATTTTGCTCCACGTTTCAAAAGACACTAATCTGTTATAGTCATTGGGTGTCTCTTTTTGTATTAAGTTTTCCAAAAAAGTAATGTAATGTCCATGTACGTCAAGCATGGGTATCTATAGATTTTATGCTATTTTTATTTATAACTGGGCATCTTGAAATTTATTTAAAACAATGTAGTCAAATATGTTTTTTGTTTAGGCTTGAATGGTATGAAATTTTCAGATTAATATTATTTATTTTTTTAATGATTTATGGTTTCATACTCGGGTAAATCATTCCTAAAAAAAATTTGTTGATACTCAGGCAATTATGACCGCCTGTGGAGATTGGGAACACCCTTCGGACCTTTTCATGGGATGGATTTAGTGCCAGAATTAGTGGCGACCAGATTCAGTACTAGACAAAATGGTATCAGAGAAGGACAATGTTATTCGATTATACTACTAATTTGGGATGATTTTGGTTAGACAAAAGCTAGGACTGTTGGGGCTTGTGGTTTTGGTTGTGAGGAGGGTGCCCGTCTGCACCTCTTGTGGTAGTCCTTGAGTCACCAGGGGATGTTGGAATTTTCTGATTGAATTCACTTCCGGGTGAGATGTATGGGCTGCTGTAATGCCCCGACCATAGTTACCCAGAGTCAGTGCATTATTACATAAGATTTGTATGATAAAAGGAATCTTGTTCTGAAATACAGATCCGTTTACTAGACTTTGAAGTACTAGATACATATATATGTGTTACATTACATCATGAAATAAAAACAAAAACAACTATTTGTCCCTATTGAATACACTTATATTCCTTATCCTATCCCTTTAGGCCAACCATAAAATACCGTTCACATCCAGGGAAAAATAAAACATAGAAAAGGGTGAGATCAGATGCTCAGTAAGGATAACAATATAGTAGAAACTTTCATAAATAAGCCTAAACATTTAAGGCATTGTATAAGACTCAAACATAAGCCTTTTAAACTTATACTTTGTCATAATATGGAAAATATAAATCCAATAATGTCATTTACTTATTCACATATAAATTCTTCCAGTCTAATAATCACATGAAATATCAGTATCCAATTTCAAAATAATGGATTGAAAAATGCCAGACATCACAACCACATAATCAAGGCCTCATGCCAAGACTATAAATAAGATTTTCTCAATGCCTTGTGCAAGACACATGTTTGTCTCGTGAGAACTACCTATCCATAAAGGATCTATAATAGGCTCCACTCGTCATATAATAAGTTCAATGAATTCCTCAAATGAAAATGTTGAAACATAACAAAAACATTCATATTAAACCTAGCATACCAAATATTAAAACATTAACCATAAACCATGAATGGTATAAAAATAACACATCCACAATAAAAACATATCAGAAAACCTTCAACACAATATGGATGATTCTATCATAACAAATCAATTTCAAACATGTTTAAAATCCATCAAATGATGTTCACATAGATGAAATCAAAATTATTTGAAAGAAATATCTCCTTTTATTTTGAATTCAAATAAAAGTAACGTAATTATAAAATAAAACATTTACTTTAAAAAAATTCTTATAAGCTTGTAAGAGAAGCTTCGAAGATGTTATAATGGCTGAAAATAGCTGCACCCACTGTATAAGTTAAAAAATACATTCTTACCTTAATTTGTAGAAAATGACTTAATGTATATTATTTATAAAATGACATAAAGATTAATTTATAAAAATTTTATAGAAATTCAAAAAAGGGTATAAATTAATTTAACCCATAGTATAGGAAATATTAAAAATGTTTTGAAATACATTTTTAAGAATCACAGACGAGGTTGATAAAGAGGTCCCAGTACATACTCACATATAAACAACCTTAGATAATAAAGAGACTGTAGAATTAACCCTTACCTTGTATTTTTTCTTAAATGAGGGTATGTTAACCTCATGTATAATAGTTAATTTTTTTTATTAAATTATAATAAAACCATATACATAAATATGATATCAAATATGATATTCTAATATTGCCTTGTTAATAATATTTTTGTTGTTTCATTGTTTTGTGTGTTAACTGATTATTTTTACATTATATAATTGGTTATATAAGCCATGTTTTTTATGGATATGATATATTTTATTCATATCCAGAATAATATTAAGTTATTAAAAATTATTTTAAATCTTAAAATTAAAATTTTTCTTGAATGGTTATGATGAGGAATGAATTTATCACGTTCGTGGAGATGGTAATCAATACGTACGCACAAGCGGAAATATCATTCTATTGATGGTGAAATAATATGTAATTGGATGTTATATCATATATAAAGAATCATTAAAATTTTATATTTATTATTTACATTATTTATACTCATTATTATACCCATACAAATAATGAAGTGTTTGATTAATGAACTACACCACGATGTGGAGACGGTAAGTTGTACGTACGCTTGTATGGTGACTTTTCATTACTAGGACGGATAGAATAATGAATATGGTTGTACCATATTATAATAACATCACATTATGTAGAAGGTAATGGAGTTATTATTTTGTTATGATAAAAACAATGAACGATTAATTGGAAGAAGAAAAGAACTTTGAAAGAGGTGATAAAATAATTACCTCTTATTTGGGTGATTCCTTTTGATTTGAACCAAAGGCTACTTAGGTGGGATTCCTGCTTGAAAAAAAGACTATAGGATGAATTGAGGGAAGTTGGGAGGATATTTGAGTAGGGTTTTTCTAAGCCAAAGGGATTTGGATCTGTGATTTTGATAGAAGGGGAAGTACCCTTTTATAAAAGTGCTGAGGGTCACTTTAAGAAAATCATGAAATATTATTTTGTTATAAAATCATATTCAGTTTATAAGTGCTCTAAAATGATTTATTTCGAGGTTACGGTGGGTATGGGTCTAAAACATCTCAATCAATAGGTTTTAGATAGGTTTAGATTACCATATTAACCTTATTGTTTAGATTTAACTCTTAGTTAAATAGTTTGACATTTACCATGTCTTCTTGTATTTTTATATTATATGGTTAATAAATTTACCATAAACATTCAAGTGAACCCCATGTGGTTCATTACTGATATAAATAACCTTATATAATTCCTTTGGATGAACAATATCTTTTTAGGAATATTATATCATTTAATAATATAGTATTCATTTTAAAAACACATTTATGTCAATTTTGACAATATTTGGTATTTTTTTAAAAGTCATAACATCATGATTACATCGAAAAAATTCATTTCATTAACCCTAAAATGTCATATTAATCTCTGATATTTATGGATATCATCAAAAGTATCAATTTAAATTTATTTAAAATTTATAATATCTATTATTTTAATCTTTCATTAATAATTTAATTACGTTGTCATCATTGTGTCCTAAATAAATTTAATTATTTAATGTCTAAAATTTATAAATAAAATACCATTATTTAAGAAATATTCTTATCTATCTAATGAATATTTATAGTAGATTTTATCTATTTTGTAGCCCTATTTTAAAAATGGTTTAGTTATTAAACATTGAATTTAACACTTTTAACTCTTCTATAAATAAAATAATAATAAATGTCCTAATCTAATCCAAGTGGAACAAAAGGATAATATTTTATTCATAATGATGATATTTTTTTGAAATAAACTTATCCAATAGAATTAGGATATGTGTTAGGGTAATAATAATACCATTTTTACCTTTAATTACCCTATTTACGTTTAACTGTGGTAAATAAGTCAAAAGTTACTATTCACCAAAAATTATTTTCATCTTATTGAGCAACATTGAACTTACTGATATCAATCATGTACCTCATATTTTTGAAATTCAATTCAAAGAAGTGGTAAAATGATGTTTCATGCAAATTTTCTAATGTGCCTAGAAGGTGGGTAAAAGATGGTAAATAGTTCAATAAAATTGTATATATATATATAATATTATTATAAAATGGATCCAATAAATTAAATTGAACATAATTAGGTATTATGTATCTATTTTTACATAAAATAAATAAATAAATTATTTATATAAATTGTTGGTTGTAAACAATAACACAATGTTTTTCACTATTCATCTAAAATTGAAAGTTTGTAGAAAAATTTCAAAAATTCACCCGATGAAATTCTGGATATTCCGAATCGAAAAATGAAGACCATTTTGAAAAATAAAAATAATAAAATTTCAAAAAGTGGGTATTTCTATTCATAACGACGAGTTTGGTTTTTCATAGTGTGTTAAAACTCCATGTTGCATATAACACAAGCAGTTACATTATTTAGAGGGAAATGTACCATGGAAGTTTGAGGTGTTAAATTCTTCCATTATGCAGGTAATTTTATCCTCATAATTTCTATAATATTACTGAATAAAAAAATTCTGGTCGTTTTTCATCATAAGTTACTTGGGTCCCCACGTTGCCTCTTCCATATTATGGTTTTTTCATAGAACATTCCCCACATGAGTCATCCAGTTTCTCCACACTTGTTCTATGGTATCAAGAATTTTGATAGGCTCTTCACAATAAGACAGGTCGGGTTCCAGTTCTGTTTCTTTAGAGGTGAGTACATGTGTTAGGTCAGGCATTTATTTTCTCAACAATGATATGTGTAACCCATCACGAACATTGGTGAGACTTGGTGGCATTGCCAAATGATAAGCTACAAATCCAATTTTTTCTAGAATATCGAATGGTCTGATGTACCTGAGACACAATTTTCCATTCTTACCAAAATGTATAACACCTTTCCCTACAGATACCTTCAAGAAAAGATGATCTCCTACTTAAAATTCCAAATACGTCCTTCAGATATTGGCATAGCTCTTTTTCCTACTTTGAGCTTCTTTGATGTGGGTTTAGATAACCTTAACCTTTTCCATTGCTTCCTCAACAAGTTCTTGGACTACGAGTTTTCTTCCACCATCAACTTCCCAACAAGTTGGTGTGTGGAATTTCATTCCATATAACAATTCATATGGTGCCATCTGAATACGTGAATGGAAGCTATTGTTATAAGAAAATTCTACCAGAGGTACATATTGATCCAACATACCTTTAAAGTCAGTAGAGAAAGATCTCAACATGTCTTCTAAGGTGTTAATAGTCCATTCTGATTGTCCATCAGTTTGATGGCAGTAGGCAGTTCTCAAACCAATTTCTGTATATGAGGCCTTCTGAACACTTTTCCAGAATCTAGATGTAAAACAGAGATCAAAATCGGAAAAAATTGATAGGGGTACTCTATGAACTATTATAACTTCATTAATATATAGTATTGCAAAATGATCAAGTGGTAAATCTTATCTTATAGCATGAAAATGTGCTGACTTGGTAAGATGATCAATAATGACTGATATTACATCATTCCTTCTAGAGTCTTTTGTTGCCCCATGACAAATTCTATCGTAATATCATCCAATTTCCACTCAGGTATGGGAAGAGGTTCCATGACTCCTCTAGGATGTTGCCTTTCAGCCTTCACCTATTGAAAAACCATACATCTTGACACATAATCAGAAATCACCATCTTCATGTTGTCCCACCAAAAAAGTTTCTTCAAATCTATATACATATTAGTGGTAATAAGGTGTAAAAAGAAATTGGAGCTATTATAATCATCCAAAAATACCCTTTTTAGATCAGGTATATCGAGGACACAATGTATCTTCCCAAATTTCAAAATTCCATCTTCATATACGAAGTCACTGAATCTCCCATCATTCACATCTTTGATCTTATTTTGAAACTCCTCATTATCAATATTAGAACTCTTTATCCATTATATTAAATATTCTTTCGCAAATATTTGAAAAATTATTGATGTTTCACCTTCCATGTTTATTACCATATCTATATTTACTAGATCCATGAAAATAGGATCTCTTTCAACTCTCATCTTGTTAAAAACCCCATGATCCTTTCTGCTCAAATCATCTTCCATGTTATTTTCCTTCCCTGAGTGGTAGTGTATAGTGCAATCATAATCCTTGAGTAGTTTAAGTCATCGTCTTTGCCTCATGTTGATTTATTTCTATGAGAAAATATATTTCAAACTCTTGTGATCGGTATATATCTCAAATTTTCCACCATATAGTTTGTGTCTCTATATTTTCAGAGCAAAGATTATAGCTGCTAACTCAAGATCATGAGTGGGATAGTTTTTCCCATGAATGTTTCGATGTCATGATGCTTATGAAATAACTCTATCTATCTATATAACGACATAAATGAGTCATTTGTTTGAAGAATCAGTATAAATAACAAACCCATCATTCCCTAATGGTAGAGTCAATATAGGAGCATTGACTAATCATCTATTTAGTTTTTCCAAAAACTCTTCACACTCTTTTTTCAAAAAAAATTTAACCCCTTTACTTGTGAGCTTGGTTAATGGGTTAGCCAATCAGTCAAAATTTTGTACTAAATGTCGATAATAACCTCTTAATCCAATAAAACTGCAAACCTCAGTTTTACATGTCAGTGTAGGCCATTCTTGGATTTCCTTGGTCTTTGAAGGATCAACAAAAATTCCATCCATGGAGACAATATTTCCATGAAAAGAATTCTCCGGAATCAAGAATTCACACTTGCTAAACATCCCACATAATTCATTTATTCTGAGGGTTTTCAAAACAGTATGCAAGGTATTTTCATGATCTTAGTATCTTTTTCAGTAAACCAAGATATCATCAATAAAAACCACTATAATTTCATCAAGTCATTATTTGAAAACTATATTAATTAGATCCATGAAAATAAAGGGTGCATTATTTAGTCCAAAAGGCATTACTGTAAACTCGTAATTCCCATGCCTAGTTTAAAATTTGGTCTTTAGAATGTATTCCTTCTTGACACAAAACAGATGATATCTAGATCGAAGTTAAATATTTGAAAAATATCAAGCTACATGAAGTTTATCAAATAAATCATCAATGAAATGTAGGGTATACTTGTTCATTATTGTTATAGTATTGATCTCCCTGTAGTCAATACACAACCACATAGATCCATATTTCTTCTTAAAAAAGAACAAGCGATCCCTATAAAGAATCACTAGGGAGAATAAAAACCTTATTACTCAATTCCAAAAGTTGTTTCGTTAGTTCTACTAATTCCACAATGTCCATTATATAAGGGGTCTTCGATATGGGCCTTTAACCATGAATAAAATCATTGTAAAAATCAATTTCTCGTTCTAGAGGATATCCATGTAAATCCTCTAGAAACACATTATTATATTCTTGTACAATAGGTACATCCAGTATTCAAACATTATTTTCCTCACCCATAGTTATTTCATATTATTCCTCCCTAATAATTGAGGTTAGTTGAGTTACTGGGGGTAGATCTAGATAATAATCATGTGGTGATGATTCTTCTCCAATGATATGGTACTCTTTATTATCATCGAAAATTTTAACCTCCTTCTTCTTAAAATAAATTTTCACCTCAGGGTCTGAAGGCCAATACATACTGAGGATTACATCAAATTAAATCTTGGGTATGGCGATGAGATCAGCAGATAAAGAACATTTGTATGCCCTAATGGGAACTGATTCACAAAACATTGTTGCAATGATGCTTCCCTTAGGAGTTTTGACTGACAACCCTATTTTTAAATCAAATTGTAAATATCTATTTTTCTTAGCAATTAGGGAAGATATGAAACAATGCTATGATCTAGAATAAAATAAATCATTCCATAAACTTTACAAAACCATTAAATTACCTGCCACCATATCGTTCGGATCTTCAACCTCAATAGTAGTGATCACATAAGCTTAGCCTAGCTACATTGCCCATTTATGTGGTATGTTTCCCTAGTTCTTAGGAAATTAATTTTCATATTTCCCCTTTTCTATACAATTGTAGAATTCAACACTGATAGCATCTTTCTTTCTCTTGCTATCACAATCTTGGTGGATTTTTTCACCACACTTGTAACAGACTCCCATTTGCTTCAGGCATGTACCGAGGTGTATCTTTCGACATTTACCACAGGTTGGATATTCATCTTTCCCTTAATCCCCTTATTTCCATTTCCAGATTGTTCAACATATTGCTTCATCTCTTTATTTTCTTTAAAGTCATAAGACTTAGAGAATTATTTTTTTGTTATGATAGCCTAGGAGACAATATTTTCATATTATGAGAATGATTGTCTGAATAATTCACGATGGAGAAAGAGTTTTAAACCATAAAAGAATTTTTCAATCTTAATACTCAGGTTACATATATAATATACTGCATGCCTTGTTATCCTTGTAATGCTAGCCTCATACTTTTCGATCTTCTCATCATCATTTTGCCTCAGAATCAGAAATTGTCTTTCTATATCCCCTCGATGGTCGTGAGGAAAGTATTTTTCAAAGAAAATTTATTTAAACTCCATCCATTCCATATTTGATACTTCTTAATATTCCTTTTTGTTTTGAATTAAAAGCCACTATTGATCTGCATCTCCAATGAGGCGATAAACTGCCATGACAACATTTTCCCTTTCGCTACTCCCAAAAGAATGAAATATTTTCTCTAAGTAACTTATCCATTTTCAGCTACAAATGGATTTTAAGTACCATTGAATGTTTGTGGATGATTCATCAGGAAGAGTTCTAGCATTGATCCTCTAGTTTGTAGATCAGGGTGCTCCATACGGGTAAGTTTATTTTTCATAACCTGAGTGAGTTGTACCAATATGCTGATAAGCAGATCAACACCAGTTGCGTCACCAGATCCTCTATAATTATCTTGAGTAGGAGGGAAATCTCTACATAGATTACATGAGTTGATATGGCTTCCATTCCTTCCACTAAGTTCCATTTCAAAATAATGGCATACACTAGATTAGTTTATGAATCACAATACACAATTCCAAACATGTAAAACAATTAACATGAATTGAATAGTTTATGGATATAATCCGTAATCATAAAAATGTTTTCATTAAGGAGGTATATAATCATAAATCCTTCATAATGGTTTGTAATGAAAAGGTGAATTATCCTAAGAATATCCCCCCAGAGTGTTGTAACCAAGAGAGCAACAAGAACAGTTGTTTTGTATCAGGATAGCTCGGGTTAACCCCGAAACTTCTTGTTGGAGTTTTCACTCTAAGGTACATCTATTACAGATCTTCCTCTACCTGATCGTATCCAGATAGGGATGTATTTCTTAGAAAATAGCAAAAATCTCTACATTTCCAACATTATATTAATTTCTTCGATATTGATCCTCAATGTCTATATTAGGTGAATGTTCTCTAATCAGATTTTTCTTAAATATAGTTTCCAAGGACTGTACTTAACTTTATCTGATACCAAATGTAATGCTCCAACCCTAGTTACCCAGTTTCAGTGCATTATTACATCACATTGACATAATATAAATAATCATATCATGAAAGACCGATCAGTTTAGAAGCCTTGGAAGTACTAGATACATACACATGTTTTACATTACGTCATGAAATAATAACAACAAATTTTTTTTGTCCCATTTGAACACACATTTATTCCTTATCAAATACCTATAGGTAAACCATAAAATACTTCTTCACATCTTGGAAAAAATAAAAAATGAAAGGGGTGAGCTCAGATTCTTAGTACGGGTAACAATACAGCAGAAACTTTCTTAAATAAGGCTAAACATTTAAGGAAATTTATAAGACTAAAACATAAGCCTTTTAAATATAAACTTCAGAATAATATGGAAAATGTAAATCAAATAATTCTATTTACTTATTCACATGGATATTCTACTATTTTAATAATCATATGCAATATCAATAGCTAATTTTAAAATGATGGAATGCATAATGGCAGACATCATAACCACATAGTCGGGGCCTTGTGCTGTGACTCCAAATAAGATTTTCTCAAGGCCTTGTACCAAGACACTAGTTTTTCTAATGAGACCTACCGATGCATCGATGAGCTATAGTGGGCTCCACCTCTAACTTACCAAGTCCAACTAATTACTGTTTTGAAAAGGTTGATACATAACATAAACACTCGTATGAAAACTGTCATATGAAATGTTAATACATTAACCGTAAACCATGAATGGTATAAAAATAACACATCCACAATAAAACATATAAAAAATTCTTTAATACAATATGGATTATTGTATAATAATAAATCCACTTCAAACCACTGTAAAATCCATCAAAGGATGTTGACATAGATGAAATCAAAACTGTTCGGGTGAAATATATCTTTTGATTTTTGAAATAATTTAAAAGTAACAAAATTATAAAAGAAATTATTTATTTTGGAAATATTATTATAATATTTTAAGGGATGCATTGATTATTTTATAATGGAGGAAAATAGCTGCACCCGCCGTATTAGTTAAAAAATACATTCCTACTTTAATTTGTCAAAAAGGTCATAAAGTACATTGTTTGGAAAATGATGAAATAATAATTTATAAGAATTTTATAAAAATTAAAAAAAAATTATAAATAATTTTAACCCATAGTCTAGGAAATATTAAAAAAAATTAGAAATACATTTTTAAGAAACACGAATGTGGATGATAAAAAGGTCCCAGTAGATAGTCATGTATAAACAATCTCTGACAATTAAGAGATTTTTGAATTAACCCTTACCATGAGATTTTCCTTGATTGAGGGTATGTTAAACTCTTTTATAATAGTTAAATCATTGTTATTAAGTTATACACGTACCATATACATAAATATGATATCATATATGATCTTCTAATTTTGTTTTTTAATAATATTTTAGTTGTATCATTGTTTTGGGTGTTAACTTATTCTTTTTCATTTATATTATTGGTTACGTAAGCCATGTTTGTTATGGATAGGATGTATGTGATTCATATCTATATTGATAATAAGTTCTAAACATTATTTTGTAACATAAAATGAAAGTTATTCTTGGATGGTTATGATGAGGAATGAATTTCATCACGTTCGTGGAGACTGTAATCCGTACGTACGCACAAGTGAAAATATCATTCTATTGATGGTGAAATCATATATATTTGGACGGTATATCATATAAAAATATTTATTAACATGTTATATTTATTATTTACATCATTTATACTCATTATTGTATGAATCCAAATAATTAAATGTTTGAATAACGAACTACACTACGATGTGGAGACGGTAAGCCGTACGTACGCATATATGGTGACTTGTCACTCATAGGATGGATTGGTTATTGAATATGGTTGTACCATATTTATAATAACATCGTTGTATTTATAAGGTATTGGAGGTTTTATTTTGGTATGTAAATAACAAATAAAGAGTAATTGGAAGAAGAAAATGAATTTGAAAGAGGTGATAAAATAATTACCTCTTCTTTGGGTGTTTCATTTTGATTTGAACTAAAGGCTCTTTTAGTTGTATTTCTGTCCAAGGTATGACCTCTAGGATGAAGTGAGGGAAGTTCGGAGGATATTGTTTTTGCTTTTGGTCGAGCCAAATGGCTTTGGAAGTGTGATTTTGAGATAAGGGGAAGTACACTTGTATTAGAGAGGTGAGGGTCACTATAGAAAAATCTTGGAACATTATTTTATTATACAATCATATTCCATATATAATGGATAAAAAATGATTTATTTTTAGTGTAAGGTGGGGATGGTTCTAAAACCTCTCAACCAATAGGTTTTAGACAGGTTTGGGTCACCATATTAACCTTATCATTTTGATTTAACTCTTAGTTAAACAGTTTGACATTTACCAATTTTCTTTGAATTTTTATATTATATGGTTAATAAACTTACTATAAATAGCAAAGAGAACCCAATTTGGTTCATTATTGATATATTTAACCTTATATAAGTCCTTTTGATGAGCCTTATATTTTCATGAATATTATATCATTTAATAATTTAGTATTTGTTTTAAAAACTCATTTTTGTCAATTGGAACACAGTTTGATATTTAGATTTTGTTAAAGTCATAAAAACATGAATACTTCAAAACTATATCATTGAATAAACCCTAAAATGTCATATTAATGTATGAAATTCGTGGATTTCATCCAAAGAATCAATTTACATTTATTTTGATATTTATAGTATCAATTATTTTTATCATTCATTAATAAGGTAATTCCTGCATCATCATTTTGTAATTAATAAATTTAATTATGTAATTTGTAAAAGATATAAATAAAATAAAATTATTTATGAAATATTTTTTGGTTTATAATGAATATTTATAGTCTAACTTATCTTAAGTGTAACCCTATACTAAAAATGGTTTATTTATTAATATTTGAATTTAACACTTTTAACTCCTCATTAAGTAAAATAATAATAAAAGTCCTAATCTAATGTAAGTGGACCAAAAGGATTAATTTTTTATTCCTAATGCTTATTTTGGTCGAAATAAACATATACAATAGAAATATGTCATGTTTTAGGGTAATAATAATATAATTTTTACATTTAATCACCCTATTTACTTTTAACAGTTGTAAATAAAAGCCAAAAATTATTATACACCAAAAATTATTTTCATGTTATTGAACAAAATTTTACTTACTAATATCAACTTTGTCTCTTGGATTTTTGTAAATCAATTCAGAGAAGCACTAAAATTACGTTTTATGAAAATTTGTAACGTGCCTAGAAGGTGGGTAAAAGACGGTAAATAGTTCAATACTATTTTATATTTCTAATATTATTATAAAATGACTCCAATGAATTAAATTGAACATATATAGGTATTATTTATCAATTTTTACCTAATATAAATTTAGTTAAAATAATTAATTATTTAAATAAAAAGTCGGTTTAAAAAAATAATGGAGTGTTTTTAACAATTCATAAAAAATTTGAATTTTTCAGAAAAATACAAAGATTTCACCCTAAGCCAATTTTGATATTCGGAATCGAAAAATGAATTCAATTTTGATAAATTAAATATATATAATTTAAAAAAAATGGTATTACTATTCACAACGACTAGTCTGGTTGGTTGTGGTGAATTAAAACTCCATGTTGCGTTCAATGAACACTATTGAATTATTCCAAGGGAAAAGTACCATGGAAGATTGGGGTTTTACAGCTATAGACCACATGTGGACATTTGGTGTGGGTGGAGTATTTGTTTCATTTATTACTGTAATGTGTTTAGATTTTTTATATTTGATATATTTAATTAAAATTTTCAGAATTGTGGTATTGACTATTTTTGTGTGACTGATACAATTTGTAGCATCATGCCTCCCCAGAAATCTCCCATGTGCCCAATAGAAGAAGATGGAGAGAGTTCTCCCTCACCGATTGATTAGCGGCTAGTCGAGTTTGTGGTTTGGGGTGTCCAAGCTCTGGGAAAGGGGCCGACTCTTGTTCCCATTCCTGTTGGGGTAGAAGTGATGGGTCCTAGAAATGATCAACATCAAGAGTTTCGAGAAAACAAGCCTCCTACATTTTGAGGCATCATAAAACCTCAAGAAGCAGAGGAATGACATGAAAAGATCGAGTCCTTGTTCATGGTCTAGGACACACCCAAGTAACTCAGGGTGAAGTGCACAACTTTTCTATTGGAGGGTCCCAGCCATAGGTGGTTGGTATCAGTACTTCAAACTATAAAGAATGAGCAGATGTGCTAGGGAGATTTCAAGACTTCCATCAATGAACAATATTTCCTTGAGGTGTTGTTATACTCTAGGTCCCGAGAGTTTATGGATCTTGTTTTGGGGAATCAATTAGTGATGATGTACGTCAACTATTTCACCGAGTTGGTTCGATATGCTTAAGAAATCATCTCTAATGAGCAAGAAAAGGACTAGAGGGTTGTGAAAGGCTTGCGACTAGAGAAATAATCCCATGTTTTCATGTTCAAGATGAGGACCTATTCTAATGTTGGTGATTGGGTATGTATGGTGGGGATTGACTATAAAGGTAGGGATAGATTCTCTGGGTCAGTATCAGCAGTGGGCAGTGGCATCTCTTTAGAGAAGAAAAGGATGTGGGAGGAACAAGTGAAGAAGGGAAATAGAAGTTTAGGACACTCTTCTAGGTAGTTCACATCTATGGCTTCTGATGTGAGATCAGTCATGCACCCCCCATTGTGGGAGGTCGGGGCATATCCGAACAACATGACCACTTCCTATGAATCCATGTTATTTGTGTGGAGGTATGGGGATATTTTAGTGCTTTTTTGGGGTGGCACGTTCACATCTGAGTACGGTAGGGTCAGTAGCTTAAAGAGGAGTGGAAACATAGTTAGATCCATCTAGGATGAGAGGATCTTGATTTGGTGGCTGTGGTGTTAGTGTTGGGTAATCTTCTGGTCACAACCAGTTCAAGGTACAAACACATACTATAGTTCACCCTCAGACAGAGCACAAATATATCCATGCGGTGGATCAAGTACTAGAAAGATTAGAGGTGGGACTGTTGAAAGTTATATGTACTATTTTCATCACATATTTTATAGCTAATGCTCTTGTTGATACTAGTGCATCTATTTCATTTATCACTATCCATATTCTGGACACACTTAATTTTACAACTGATTTTTTTCCTTTGCAATGGAGTTAATGACGCCACTGGGAAAGAAGATGTAGTAGGGTCTCATGTGCCCTTCATGTTCACTTTCTGTGTTTGGGGTTGAGATAGAGTGTGAACTCTTGGATTTAGATATGGATTTGTTTTACATAATACGTTGAATGGATTGGATAGTATACTTCCTGAAACTCATCGATTGCTACAGGCAGCGAGTGAGTTTCATGACACCTGATGGGAGTCGTTTGGTTTTTCCTGGAGAATGGAATCCTCTACTGGGTCATACATGACCTCCAATCAATGATTTGGGATGTCTTATCTTCTAGTTATTGTCCCTCGTACTAGATGACAATGGTATTTCCCATGAAGGTTCACTACCTCATGTAGTGAATGGGTTTTCAGAGGTATTCTCGGATGATTTTCAGGTTTTCCCCTGGAGTGGGATATGGAGTTCTCGATTGATCTGGCACTAGGAACACTGCTGATATCTCTTCCCTTATATCATATAACCCCAAATGAGCTGATGGAATTACATATTCAATTTGATTAATTATAATCCAAAGGATTCATTTTCCTGAGCATATCTCATTGGGTCACTCTAGTGTTGTTCACGAAAATGGTTGTTGGATCCTTCTGGTTGTGCATTGGCTACTGGAAGTTAAATAGGGTAACAATTAAGAACAAATATAATATTCTCTGAATAGATGATTTGTTAGATCAGTTGAAGATTGTAATGTGGTCCTATAAAATAGACTTATGTTCCGTCTATCATCAACTCAGGAAGAATGAGTTTGATATAAAAAAAACAACCTTCCGAAGCAAGTACGACCACTTCGATTACTTGGTCATGCCCTTCAAATTAACCAATACTCCAACGGACTTTTTAAAACTCATGAATAGGTTGTTCCATCAGTATCTGGATTCACTTGATGTGGTATTTTGGGATGACATCCTAGATTTTTTGGGATCTGCGGGGGAACATGATCATCACTTGCATATCGTTCTGGGAACCCTGCGAGAGCATTTTATTTATTCAAGGTTGTCAAAATTTTGTTTTTGGATTTCGAAGGAGAAATTTAAGAGGTATGTGATCTCTGAGAAGGGGGTTTTCTTCGACCCCAAGAATATATGTGTGATTACTTCATGGTAGAATACAAATAATGTGTTCGAGATTTGGATTTTCCTCAGTTGTACTGATTATTACATGCAGTTTGATCGAGATATCTCTTAGCTTGCTTCATCGATGACTGTGCTCACTCGGAATGGGGTGAGGTTTGTATGGCCCCCAAGAATGCCAGGCGTTCTTTCAAGATCTGGAGAGTCATTTTACAACTGCCCCCATTCTGATTTTTCCAAAGGATGGAAAGGGGTATGCGGTGTATTGTTATGATTCATGTATGGGTCTTGGGTGTGTGATTATGTAGAATGATCATGTGGTAGAGTATGTGTCTCAAAAACTCCGACCACATGAAACAAATTACCCAACCCATGACCTGGATTTAGCATCTGTGATGCATGTCTTGAATACTTCACATATATATCTCTTTGGGGATAAGTTTGTGGTGTACTCTGATAAATAAATCTTGCTCTATATCTTCTCACAAAAGGACCTCAACTTGAGGTAGTGCAGTTGGATCGAGTACTTGCAGGGGTTCAATTATGAAATTATCTATATCCTATGAATGGGTTACGAGGTAGCCGAAACCTCGAGCAGAAGAGTTCCAGTGTATACTTTGAGGTAGTCCAATGATGTGTGTACATTGATGGGGCTCTTTGATCATATGTATGTGGTGACCAAGTAGGAAAATTGGGTGATTTCTTAGTGAGAATTCTATTGAATACTTTTCTCTTGGAGTTTATTCAGTAGGAATAACCCATTGATGATATTTTTCACTGGTCAGTGTAGTTTCTTCATGGTGGGGAGACGTCCTATGATTGGTTGTCGTCACCCAATGTCATCTTGTGCTTCAAGGGCCATTCTATAATGCTGTTATCTCTACGGAAGGTGGTGATGCAGGTTAGCCACTAGTATCAGTGTTATCTCAATCCAGGTGCCACCAAGAAGTATTATAATGTGGAATGATAGTTCTGGTGGCCAGGTATTCGATGGAACATTGCTGACTTTGTGTTGAGATTCTGTACATGCAAGTAGGTGAAAGCAGGGAATCAAAGGCCCCCGATTTTCTCCAGCCATTACCCATTCCTACCAGGAAGTGGGATGAGGTCACTGTGGACTTCATTGTGGGCTTTCCTCAAACACCTCAAGGTAGTAATTCTATTTGGTTGGGGATTGATTGTTAGACCAAATCATCCAACAATATTCCAATTAATGATATAACTAAAGTGGTTGAGTTGGTCATTTGTATCTTCTGGAGGTGGTAAGGCACCACGGTGCAACATAAAATTTTCATAGATAAATGCCCCAATTTCACTTCTCAGTTTTTGGAAGGCCTTCATAAGGCCTTATTGTCTTCAATTAAGATGAGAACATTATACCACCCTATGAAAGATGGTCAGACAGAGCAGGCGAATCAGATTTTTGAGGAAATTCTCCGTTCATGTGTTCTGGACTTTAGAGGTTCCTAGGATAGCCATTTGTGATGAGTTTTTTTTCTTATAATTGTTATGTCAATAACATTCTTTTATGAATTTTCTATTCCTTAAGGGTTATTTTTTGAAAATTTCAAAAACTTTTTCTTAAATTTAGTTTTTGTTTCAAAATTTTCATTCCATTTTACTTAGAATATTGTCATTCCATTTTACTTAAGACTTTGTAGTTATTTTTTATTTACAAATACTTCATTCCATTTAACTTAAAAACTTTGTAATACAGTTTTAATTAAGATTATGATATACCTATTTACTTAACCCTATGTCATACCGATTTTGTGTTACTTGTGAATCTATGATACTATTTTTGTAATAATGTTGTCACATGAAAATCTATGGTAAAAGTTTCATTATTATGATACTGATTTTATGATACTAGTTCCCAAAAACAATGATACATTTTTTCACAATCCAATTTTCATTTTATTTAGAATCCATTTCCTTGATAATGTTACAGTTATTTAATGTATCGTTCCAATATTTTCAAATTCTAAATTTTCTTATACTAAATATTTATCTTAATAATAACATCGTAAATCATGATTTCTTATATGAAATGATGTCGTGAAATCTATTATGAACTAACCATTATCTATTAGACACATGTCTAGGTCCCTCTGAAATTTATGGAAAATATGATCGTTGGAGTAGAGCTAACCGTTGAGAAGTTTTTCCAATAAATAAGAGTTAATTTGAAAAGATAATGAAGTGTGGATGAATTTGATGTATGTAAAAAAAATATGTGAACCAATTTCAAGAGAGAGAGAGAGAGATAGGATCTTACAGCTCTTAGTACTTCATGCGGATGTCATGAAGAACTTGTTATGGCATGAAAAACCTGTTTAGATTTAAGGCTTACTTGGGTTTGCGTAAGACAAAATATCTAGAAAGTATAAATCAAGAATCCTTTATCCAAGTTTGTTTAATACCCATATATTTGGGTTAAAAGGATATTACTATTACTTTTTATCTATTATAAGTTGTTTTTTTATTACACTACAATTTTAAATTTGTTAATTTAGACAATATAACTTACTTATACATTCTAATTCCATTACTATGATTTTATCAAAGATTATATAAGCTTTGTGGTAGAATATTTCTTTTAATATAAATCATCATTATGTTTACATCTTAAAGATGTAAAGTTTAAGAAAAGGATTCATTAATAGGGTTTGTGAATTATTGTTTAAGTCTTTTAAAATATGATACCTTATAGATAAAATCCAACTTTTAGTAATAGATTCCCTAAGGTTATGAAACATTCTTTAAGAAAATTTTTATATCAAATTTAATGGTTCCAAAGGAATTCTTAAAGTATACAATTCTCCCCTCTTGTATTTGAGAATCTCATTATACATATTCGATCCTACAATTGGTATCATAGATAGTATCTCTGCTATACTGATACTATACATTTGGTATCAACATGTTGTTTCTAAGATACTCATACACATGTATATATATTATTACATAATTTTCATTTACTTTATATTTATTAAGAATTTATATCACTAATATTTTGGAAAGATTATGTTCTTTTTTATATAGTAATAATTCATGTTGGATATTTTCACAATCTCAATCATACCGGACCACCGATCATCGATGGAAATGATAATGAGTACTAGAGAGATATAATGAAGAACTTTGGGATAAACACAGGTATAGAAAACTACATTATGTTAATTTGAGACTATAAAATTCTGGATAAGGAACATATAACCATTAGTAATATAGAAAAGGTGGAATACCATCTAAACATTAATGTACGAAAGACTTTTCTTTGTTCCATGACTATAAATATATATACCCCAATTCCATCTTGTGAATATATTAATAGTATTTTAAATAATCTTCAAGTAACTTGCTTTGGATCTTCTAAAGTCATTGAAACTAGAAGATCCACGCTCAGATTTGAGTATCATAGTTTTTTTCCTTATGGAGAACTTATATGTAAGGTAAAACAAGGATTCATGACTATCGTCAATATCTTACAATTAATGGGTGAGAATGGTTTAGATGATGATATTATTGTATAAATGCTTATCGACATCATTCCTAACGAATGAGAATCCAAGAGGAAATCTATAGACGAGAATAGAAAAGTTGCTCATATTTATCTTGAGGAGCATTTTGGAACTCTTCTCCAACATTAAACCAGAATGAAGAGAGATGATGATAATATGAATAAGAAGAATGGAAATTGATGTGTTTCTTTTAAAACTACATCAAATCAAATGAAATTCAAGACTCTTGAGAGAGTTAAAAGATATAAATCCAAAAGGGTGTTATTCAATATGAATATAGTGAATGTGAAGCTTAACAAAATGTGCTAGCCAATCTAGCTTATAGGACGAACAAGATTGTTGGGAAAAAGAACATTCAATATAGATACAAGAATAAATTTGGAAAAGAAATGAAAGATGGAGAAGTTACATGTTATGATTGTAGAAGAACTAGTCATATTAGGCTTGATATTCGATTACATAAGAAAATAGACAAGAAGGATAGGAATTCTAAAAGAAACATGAAGAATTTTTACAGATCAACGAATAAGAATGTTTTGTAATCCAGTGACACTTGGAGTGAAAGTGGTGGATACACTTTTGATGACACTTCAGAATATGAATATTCTGTGAAAAATAATATTGGTCTAATAGCTAGAGCTCTATTTCAAAATTTTTGTTTTATGGCCAAGGTAAAAACAGCTAAATCCATAACCAATATGTCTTTAAATAGAAATTTTCTTGATTAAGGTTTTTCTTCATATGAGGAAACCTCTCATCGGACAATAATAATGATTTAACTTCCTATGTGGTATTTTTTATATTTTATAAGCTACTTTAAATGAATGATTATAAAGTTTATATGAAACATTAAAAAGAAAATTATAGAGAAGTTATTTTAACAAAATAAATTTCAGATCTTACCAAATATCTTGACAAAAAAATGATGATTTATAAAACCATTCAAAGAAACTTGAGGAAGTTAATTATGATAAGGATAAACATTCCAAGGATCATAGAAAGAATAATTTAAAAAAAAATACTTTAGAAAATAAACATAACTAAAAATCTATTATTCTAGAGGGTAATAATTTAGTCTTAAGGCTGAATTATAAAATTTATTCCTTGAAGAAACACGTTGAAAATTTTACTCCTGGTAAGGATAATTTTGACAGGATGTATTCTCAGATCCGACCACATGGTAATAATAAAAGAATAGGTTATTCTCCTAAAAACCCAATTTTTAGAAACAATTATTTTGTTCCTTCAATATTTCCCTTTTGTACTAAATTTCAATGTGGTGGGAAATGGAAGAAGAACTATTATTTAAAAAAGTTCAATCCATTGGGTTTAATAAATCTTAATTTTCTAAAAAAATATATATGCCCAAGATTTTATTATCTAAAAATTATGGATACAAACTAGCTTGGATTCTGAAAAGCTAACTCTTAATTATTCAGGATAATGAAGGAAGTACCAACAACATTTGGTACATGGATATTGGATGTTCCCAAAACATGACTGGTAACAATGACTATTTCAAAAAGATATTAAAGACTAATGTTGAAAAAGTAACCTTTGAAGATAACTCTCACGGAGAAATTGTTGGTATAAGCAACATTATTCTTCTTGGTAAAGCTATTATTTCAAATGTTCCTTTTTATAAAAAGATTTAATCAAAACCTCATTAGCATAATCCAATTATGTGATGAAGGTTACCTTGTGAATTTTATAAATTATAAATGATTAGTTCACAATTCCAAGGATGAGTATATTTTCTCTACCCTTAGACATGGGAATGTGTACAATATAAACTTAAATACCTTGAATTTCAAGATCTACCTTTCCTTAGTGTAATTGACGATCATTCTTGGCTTCAGAATCAGAAACTAGGACACTGTAACTTAAGGAATATTAGGACTCTTTCTACGAAGTGAATTGTTAAGGACCTACCGGATATTAGGTTTGATTCTTCAAAATTCTATGATCCATGTTAATATGTAAAGTAACATAAATATATATTTAAATCTATACGTTAAGATTCAACACCTAATGCATTATAGTTGGTGCACATGGAATTATTGGGTCCATCACAAACTAGAAGCATTGGAGTAAAATACTCTGTGATTATCTTAGTTGATGACTACACTAGATTTACATGCATCAATTTTCTTATAATTAAATCTGAACCTTTTTCTTATTTCAAAAACTCTAGTGATCATGTTAAAAATGAGAAAAATCTACATTTGATAACTATTCGGTGTGATCATGGGGGAGAATTTTAAAATTCAGAGATTGAAAATTTTTGTAGTAAGAAAGGAATGACTCACAATATTTTAGCTCCATGAACTCGTCAACAAAATGGTGCTGCCGAAGGATGAAATCGTATTCTTCAATACATGACTAGTACCATGTTGAGTGAATATTCTATATATTTTTTTTTCTGAATCAGTAATTACTACATGTTATACTATAAATTCAGTTTTAATAAGACATTATAATAATAAAACACCTTACAAAATATGGACTGGATGAAAACAAAATGTTTATTACTTCAATGTTTTTGTTTGCAAAGTATTCATCTTGAATACTAAAGATAACTTACATAAATTTGCACCCAAATATGATGAAGGAATTCTCTTTGGTTATTATACTAACTCTAAGGTGTATAGAGTTTTTAATAACAACACTTGTACTATAGAAGATACAATACATGTAAAATTCGATGAAACAAATCCTTTTTTTTCAAACAACCTGAACTTATTTCTAATATATTTTCTAAAAATAATCCCCAACCTTTAATATAATATCCTTAAAAAAAGATAATGTTCAAGAAAATATTTCGGAGACATTTACCCCAGAATATTTTCGACCCTATGTTGATCATCACATTTTACCAAACCC